>VZDJ01000782.1:9021128-9141124 GCA_008694505.1 Cyanoderma ruficeps
CAACCAACCAACCAACCAACCAAAAAAGAAGATCCCTGTGTTTTGGGTTGCTCGTTTGTTGTAGTTGAGGCTGGCTTAGGGTTGTTTTTTTTAACAACAAGCAGCACCGTTTAACATTTAAATGAAACTGTTATTTTGAGAGACTGAACAGCCTTACCTCTAAGCCCTGCAGAACCCATGGACATCATCTCTTGCTGGTATTGGTCTCTCTGTTGCTGCATCAGGGGTAGGCTCTGTCCCTTACAGTTATATGATGTACAGTATCTAATGACTTGTTCATAAGCACCTTTCATAAAGCAAACCTCAGGTTTGTCCTAGAAGAAAAAAGAGCTGTTGTGTGCACGTGTGTGTATGCATAACTGCACACACACAAATACATACACACATGGAATCATAAGAATGACAGACGTGTACTTTTGTTAAAATATCTTAAGAACATAATGCAAATCCAACTTACACTTCTAAACATAAAAATCTGTTCTTTTGAGTGTCTCTAGACAGTGTACGTTCAAGAGTGGTAAAATCAAAAGAGCCAAGCTAATAATCAATATCTCATTTCAGTAGACATCAGACACAGGCACTGCAAGTGACAGTCTACAGACTAAGAGTCCATGCAAAGGACAGAAATTCAACCCACACAGGACATTAGACCTGAAAGACCTTAACCTTCACTCCAACGCTAATCAACTCATTCTCTCCCTTCCCCCCCTTTCCATTAAGAACTGCTGCCTCAGCTAAGTTTCCAATCACTGATTACTCATCTGCTCTGCAGTTGAACTAAAAAGCTCTTTTTTAATATATCTATCTTCTTCCTGTTAAGTTATTTATATGCACAGCAGTCAAGTTACAATCTTTCATGATAAGCTTAACTGATGAGAGTTTCAAGTTTCTAAACCCACTGTATTTTCTTAGTCTTCAAATAATTTTTGTTTTCCAACATTTATTTAAAATTGCTGATTCCAAAACACAGACACAGTGAGTCTTTACATGGATTAAAATCTTATGCCAATTTCTGCTCACCGTTCTATACACAGACATGGATAATCAATATATTTAGATATAGTTATCTGTATCTATATAGATAGATAGATAGATATCCCATATAGCTAAAAGGAGTCCAATGCCTTCTTTCCAAAGCAAAAATTTTACAGTAATACAGGAACACTGTCAGAAAGCCTGGTTTTGGTCTGAAGTACTGGAAGCTTTTTCATAAATCCAATATAAGGTCTGCTGTTGCACATATTGTCTAGAAGGCTCCAGTTATCAGACTGGCAGTAATTATGTCAATACTTGTAACAAAAACATTCATATGGATCTAAATGAAACATGAATAGACATAAGCCTGCAAAAGTACCAGAAAACAGGAAAAGAGGTTAAAGAGTGGGTTGTATTGATAATCCATGCCAATGATGACATCAATAAAATCTGTCAACACTGGGGATGTGATGTCTGCATCAAAACCAGAAACCTTATGTTCTCAAACAAATGAAATTTTACTATTGAACATCAATGCATATTCTTGCTCTTAATTCATTATGTAACTATGCAGCACTTGAACAGCAGAAGATTGGCAGAATTGTTTTTATATGTTTGAGAAGGAAGAAGAAGGAAGGAAAAATAGCTAAGTATACAGTCAAGGTCTCAGTTTTTAAAATACTTAAAATAATTTCCCAGGATGCCTTTTATGGAAATTATTTCTTTTGATTCCTTTTCTCTGTTTCAGAGCTTCAAACTAAAGCTGCATCTATTATCAAACTGTATTTCTAAGACTGTACCAGCCTTCCAAAACTTCTGAAGTGAAAAATGAAGATATTAAACACCATTCTACAGAGCCAGTGCTCATGGAAACAGTGATTGAAGTTTACCTGCTGCGTTCTGTGAATGCATTTAACAGCCATCCATTTTTGTTCTGAGCTGAAGGGATATTCAGCCTTCCTTATATAGTCTTCCTGGACTCCATCTAAACCCATCTGTACAAAACAGAAGTACCACCACAATGTCAGGACCTTTTCTTTTCAAATAGGTATGAAATGTGATGACTTGTTGAAACACCTTAGCTAGCAAACACCACTTAATTAAAGAAAAATTTCATCTCCAAAGTTGCCTTTTGAGCACACTGTTCCAATTTAGAGATACTTCTTGACAAACTAGCACTGAAAACACCTAGAAACTTCTTTCAGGCTTCAGCATGAGCCTTGCTACACTTCTCAGTAGCTGTAATGTGTCACAGCATTACACAAAAAACCAACAAGCCCCCTCCCTCCCCAAAAGAAAAAAACCCAAACACTTCAGCACAGTGTCCACAATTCAAAAGCCCTTAACTTAAGGGTCATTATAAATTCTGCAGTCACAATACATCAGTTATCAACTTCCCTCTGCTACTGATGTGAAACTGGGAAAGAGACAGCACAGTCAATATTCAACAGGTAAATCAGTTTGTGGCAGGTAAAAAGACAGTACTAAGTGCAAAAAGATGAAAATAGAGATTTTACTTCACTCGTAAATATTTTTTTCTGATCCTTCAGAACGCCCAAGATTTACAAGAAAGAAACATAGGAGATGAGCAGTTGCAATACAAATCTAGGAGATCCAAAAGAGAAGAAAATGAGAAAAACAAAGCCACAACTTATTTCTACACATTTCCCACCTGCCATGAATCTAAAAAGCACCATCAAGTACACACCTTCATAGCAAGTGCAATTAAAGCTCCTTCTGTTGGCTTCCCCATCAATGTGTTGTTTCTAATCAAGGCATCATTGCACACACAGCCAGCCTAAAAGATGAAGAAGGAAAGGGGAGAAAACAGAACACAAAGTAAATGCCACACGAAGCTCTTATCAGTTAAAACTCACCTTTCCTTGCCAAGATCTTACCTCCACAATCTTGCTAATGGATGGGTTGTTATAACCGTGAATAACTTCACCATCGAGCATCACTTCTCCAAACCTGTTATAACCTACTCCAGTAACCTGCAAGACAAGCAGCCAGAGGCAACATGCAACGTAGTGTTCACCAGGTCAACTGCTCTCAGCTTTTTATTATAAACGACAGAAGAATTTCAAAAGGCCATTCATAATGGCTGCTTTTACTCAGCATGCACAAATTCCTCTTACTCAGCTTCTAATGCAGCAACACTCTAAGTTGAATAAAATATATTAGAGACTAATTTCTTTAAACAGCATCAATTTTTATTCCTTAGCATAAATAAATGTAGTATGTTGTTTCCTTACAGTATTAGGCAAGCTTTCTTTTTTCTTCTTTCTTTTGCTTTCTAACTTTTTCCTCCTATCTGCCTTTACCCTGATTAATAATGCATACTCCCTGCAGGGGAATGGAATTACAAAGCAGACTCCTACTTCCATCGAATTATTAAAAAAAAAAAAGAAACAGTTGAACAGCCTCTCAGTTTAGACCTCAAAAAGGAGTTACAATCAGTAAAATTGTATTTTTAGTGCATAATAACAGGTATCCTACTAGGATCCTAAAAATGTCTTCATATCTACAGCATTAACAACTAATATTTCACAGCCATTTTAAGTTCTCTTTCCATTAGGAAAAAGGAGCTGATTTGACCCAGATGCAACTGGGTCAGTTGCTAGTAGAAGTATTCATATAGACTTCTAGCAATAAAAAAACCCAAATATCAGGATATACAAGAAAATATATGTAAATAATAGGAAACAATGTGAAAAAAATGCCAGTATTTTTGCTTACAGAATAAAATTACAAGACCATCTATTAACGCTATTGTGAAAACAAAACCCTGATGAAGGAGTTTGAGAATTTAAGAACTTGATTAAAACATTCTTATGAACCCACATCCAGTTTCACACCTCACTGCTTTTCCATTCCTGCTGTTTTTGCTTCTGTTTTGTGGATTTATATCATTGGTCTTTCCAGCAACTCCCTACCCTCAACAATCACTGTTTCCTGTCCTGCTCCTACTTGCAAGGCCATCCATTATAAAAAAAGCAAGAATGACAGTGCACATTCAGTAATGAACAGTTCACACAAAACTGTCTTTTAAGCAAAAAGTTGGATATCTCCACTTCAAATGTTTGGAACATGTAAATTTTAGGGGGTTTTCTTTGTACCTGAAACAGCAAAATAGCCTAAACTTTCTGCACTGAAGAAAACCACAATCTCTCAACTTGTCTGTGTATCTTAGTATCTTATTGTGTAAAACCTACAGTCACCAAAGGTTTTAAGAACTTAACATATATTAAAAAATGCTTCTGTAACCAGAGAAGGCTTGAATACCACAATAGTTCAAAGGCTGCCTACTAAATAAACTGAGGGACAGGAGTTTAGTGCAACAAGTCTGTGCTTTCTTAACTGATGCTTTACCTGCAGCATAGTCCAGCATGTTCCAGCTGATAGACACAACAAAATAAAAAGGCAAATTCAAATCTAAGTGTCACACTACATACCTCAGCATGCTGCCCATCAGAAGTAAAAATATGGGTAACAGTCATTTCATTCTTTGTCAGAGTTCCAGTTTTATCTGAACAAATGACATTGCAACAACCTGAAACAACAAATTAACATTCATAAGACAATTCTTGTTTAGAACAATCTGAGTAACCAACAAAGAGAAAAGCATGCAAGCTGAGCAAATTTCTAGAAATATTGCAGATGTCTGTGAATAAAAACAAGTGAGAAACAACAAATTTTCAACTACTGATGAATAATTATACAAGGTTCTTTGAGAGTTTGTCCAGTGAATAAAAAACCTCCAAACTAATTTAAAGCCCAAATTCACAACCTATACAAAATGTGTCCACTCACTACCTCTCCTTTATTTTATTTTGCTGTACCTCAAGCTACATTACTGAAATCTCAGTTGTGATTCCTGGTGAGGAGAAAAACTAAGAGCCTGCTTTACAGAAGTCATTCTTCTTTATTAAAAAGTACAACATGTATTTAACACTACCCACAGTATTTGTGTCACACCAGTGTTACACTAGGAAGTCACAAGTGTGACTTACTAATAAACCTGCAAATTTTAGTAAGCTTTAAAAGATTACAAAAATGTGAGATTTGTATATGCCTTTTTATCTCCAGAATGGAGATTCTGAGAGAGTGTTGCAGCATGTTGACAGCAGGAACTATACAAGCAACAAAAAACCTTGCAACACTAATGAAACACTGCTAGAGGCACTGAAAAAAAAATTCCCAACTTTAAATTGCAAAAAGGAATTCAGATGTAGCAAAATTATTTAACTTAGTAATTCTATTTCTTTTCCATGTTCTGTGCTTTACATGACTCAATCTGCATACAGAACCTCTTTAAGCTTTAAAGTTCTTAAATGATTTTATGTTCTAATATAACATTCTGAAGGTGCATTCAGATTACAAAACTTTTTCTAATATTCAAATCTATGGATTTTTTTTCAGCTGTCAATATCACTCCTAAATTTACACCAAATAGTTTTAATTTTAAAAATTTTACAAGTCTTATTTAACAAGAACATCTTACAGCAAACAATCAGTTTAGAGTATTGCTAGCATGCTATTAACTGGCAGATTCTGTTCAAAAAAAGTAATTAGAATTCCCACAGAAACATCTCCCTGAATTGCTCCAGTGTAACACACATTCAATTCAGGAATGTTTTAAAGATGCTACCACGCTGCTAGCAAAATAAGAATATCTGCTTTGTTTTCCTCATTAGTCATCAATATTTCCTAACATTTACATCACAAACACTATCTCTATGTTACTCTAGTCATACCTAAAGTTTCAACAATAGGCAGTTTTTTTACAATAGCCCGTTTCTTCACCATTCTCATCACACCAAGGGCCAGTGTCACCGTTACCACAATTGGGAGTCCTTCAGGGATTGCAGCTACAGCCAAACTGTAATGAAAGTAAATAACAGATCTGATTTCAAATGTCATACAGGGATACACAGTAGTGATGAATTTACAGTTCAGAACATTGTTTCTGTAGCTGACTGGTCACTGGCATTAAAACAGAAAGAAGGAATTGCCGTGTGATTCTAGTTGTATAGCATTCATTATAAGAAACCTGCTGAAGACAGCAACAAATGAAATAAATTAGATCATTTCTACTCATTATTTATGCAAAAGTACGAAGAAATGTAGGGGAGAAGGAGAAATCAATTGTACATCTGTTTTGCCCACACAAAACACTAATTAGGGCTGCACAAAGCAGCCCAGATTGTGAAGAATAAGTGTAGTCAGCACAAAAGAGAACTGGGAAATGCCACCACTGATCCACAATTGTTACTGCCAGATCATGATGTGGCAGCAAATTAAGTGAAGGAATGGCCTTGAAGGTCATTTACAAAACAAACAAATAAAAAATTTTATGGCAGTATAAACAAGATCACAACTCATTAGGCAATGCTCAAAGATGCAGTTCCTGGGTTTCTTTCCTCCCCTCCACAAATGTGTAATTCTTCAGAGTCTGATCCTGTCACTTAAAGAAACCCTTCTGCCTTTTGCACTGCCCATGTAATCTGCAACCCAACAACTTTTCTAGAAGTATGGAGTTAGATCATCTAAATTCAATGCTGTTCTCAGCAAACACACTGGGATTAAGTTTGCATAATACAGTAGAAGATGAGTTATTGAACTACATGACACAAAGCTTACAATAACTTAGTTTTGTCATATGCCTTGTAAAATTACAGCTACTTTATTTACTCAGCAACAAAAACTCAAACTGTACAACTCTACTGCCTGTTTGCACATGTTCCGCAAGACATTCAGAAATCACCACAGGAATGTAAAGTTTAAGAGACTGACTGGAACACACTGCATCATTAACAATACTTAAGAACTTGCTTTTCTATTTTCATTTTTAATTACTTACATGAAGTTAAGAGCAGTGTATGCAAGCACATTATAAAACAGATCACTTGATTTCAAACACTTGCTGTAATGCATGATCTACATTATTTCAAAACATAAATCTTACCTCACACCAATTGTGAACATATCAAGGATATGCTTTCCTTGCAACCAGCCAACTAGCATAATAACTCCTATAAAAAGAACAGTCAAGGGGATAAATGTAAAACCAGCATGTACTGTAGCCTCATGGGGACAGGAAAAAACCTCAAATAACCAGAACAAAGCTTACCATTGTGCTACCTATAAAAATTTATTATTTATTTCACTGTCATGATTCCATAAGGATGGCAAAGAGGAAGAAAGTATCAGCCAGTCAAGCTGCCCAATCACATCTCTAAGTGAGGTACTCACTTATGCACACCTTGAATCAGAATCCAAGATACATTGTAATTTAAAAGGAAGCTTTTGGAGGACAAAAAGTCAGTAAAGTACATTTGCAGGAAGAAGCAAGTAAACACCCTTATGATTAGGGTTATGTCACATTATGCAATTTTCAGATGACTAGTGACATGAGCTCTAAGTGACCAATGAAATCAGGAGCCAAAAGAGTCTTCCACTTCCCAGGCCCACACACTGGTTTCCATTAGCTAATCTTTTGCAATTACTTTACATAAATTATCTTACCTATTATACCAAAGGAATACAAGGAAAGCTGTTTTCCCAAGAGATCCATACTCTTCTGCAGAGGTGTCTTTGGAGCCTTGATTAATGGCAAACAGACAGCAGTTAACAAATGGAATGCATCACATTTTACTTCATGGATGCAAAATTCAAGACAGTCAGTGAATAAGATGCAGTCATACCCATACTTTTCCATACATTTACTTTAGGAAAACAGACTGTTATTTCACAGAATTCAGTGAGATTCAAAAACACTTCAATGAAATGAAATATTTATTAGAAGTATTCTTCTAGGCCTTTGTGATATCAGCAACAAATTGAATATAAAAGGTCTTATCAAGAATTTCATTAAGAAAACCAAAACATCATGCCAACTACAAGCCACCATACTTCCTCCAAGACCAAAAAAGCTCTTGGTAGCCAGAGTAAAACTGATTTTCAAAATAGAGGCATTAGAGCCTTAGAAGGCCATTTATATTTCAGGAGGAATGTTTTTAATCATCTACACAAAATTCAACTTACCAAAACAGAAAGCTATGTAAATATTAGGACAGGTGCAGAGCATTATTTTCACAGTTAGTATCTTTAAGACAGCTATGGATATTTTGTTGCACTGCATTCAATCACTACTTTCCTGTCCAAAAGCTAAGATTTGCTTTGCTAGAGAAAAGGAAAATACTGAAAGCAATATATGTTTAACTAAGTTCCTATGGAATAAATTCAAAGTTTTAATGAATAAAACGCACACTTTCAGTATGTCTTTGCTTCTAAATATCTTCTCTTACCTCTTCTGCTTGCATCATTTTGAAAACCTCCCCAAATTCAGAGTTTTCTCCTGTTCCAATAACTATCCCCTAAAAAAACCAAAAAACAACATAAAGACAAAGCCAAATCAAATCTGAAGTTTTAATGTTAGTGGTTGCTATTGACAGATTTTACTCCAATCATGGGCAAAGGCTATTTAGCCCAATAAAAATTTTAACTTGGTTTATAGAATTAGTTCTTGTCACAAGTAGGCAATTTTTCCTAAAAAGCCTTTTGCCTCAGTGAAAAAAACTGCTTTTCTGTGCACTGCTGAAGTACTTATTAACTACCAGTAGCAAAACTCAAATTGGTAACACCTAACACTAGCCAGAACCCTATCTTCTGTTACACATTTTCAAACACGAGTGTAGCTCTAGAAGCAAAGCACCAACCCTAGACAGAGGAGTTTCATATCATCTTCTCCCTATGAATTTGAGCTCTCATGGCCACAGTTTTCTTATTAAACTAATGTATGAAAAAGCACCAGTGAGAAAAGCTTTGCAAAGTATCACACTAATCACTGGGAGGCAAACTTAAAAAGTACTACCTTCAAACAGTTGTAGCATGGAACATATTCTTCTCTCTCAATAATGATTTTACCTTTGCTTTTCCACATCTGACCAATGTCCCCATGAAAGCAATATTGCTCCTAGTAGTAAGGTCTCCATTGGTTGCTGCTGGCTGAGGAGCTGTAGATTTAGAGCAAGGAGCTGTCTCACCTGTGAGACTGGACTCATCAATAGAAAGGTCCACAGCCTTTGAAAACAAAATAGGTAAAAAGCATGACAATATTTTGTAAGTATTTCAAACTGTAAAGGTAAGTTTCACAATTCTGACCATTAAGATATAACCAATTTATTCATATGATAAGAGGAGAAGTCAATATTTTAAGGATCAACAACCAACCAACAAGCACTTCCACAAGGCTCTCACCAGAGTCAAAGATGGAAGATGAAGACATCACTTTGCTACTGTTCAAATTTAGCCATGAGGTCTGAAATATTTATCATCACCAGCAAAAGGAACTGTGTTTCAAGTCTACAGTGTTATAGGTATGTTAGCTTTTGTTTCAATATGCTGGCTTTAGAGAAGATGATCAGAAAACTTGACGGACCACTCATTAACATATAGAAAACCTTGGCCAGAAAAGATCTGCAAATTCATTTTGAAAATCAAGATAATCTCCAAAAAACCAGACCAGTGAAGAAAGATTTCACTTACACAAATGCCTCCCCAAGGCAAATAGTGCCTAGTTACCACTTCTACTGTTTTCTAGGACAGCATCAATGAGAATATGCAGAACAAATCTAGTTCCTTCTCAGACACACGATCTCCATAAAATTTCTTTTTAAATCCCACCACCCTGTAGCAATGCCCAGTAGACACAAGAGGAAAATAAGATGACACGCTCTTATTTTCAAATGATGTGCAAGAGTAGTTTATGATGGAAGAATTCTCATCTAGTGAAGGGCTGCAGACAGCTGAGAAACTTCTAATTCCATTTCTGCTTTCCTTTGCAAGAGGCCTGAGCACACTGCTATCATAGCATGGTATCAGATATGAGCAAAAAAGTAGGTGCTGCTGCAACAGCAGTTTCATAACAATGCAGGGACTACACAATTGCCAAGCGAAGCAGAATGTTTGCAGTCATAAAAAATGAACCCACTCAAGTACCAACTACACCACAGAGGCCAACAACACAATTCAAACAAATTTTGAAAAGAAACTAGCTAATTTAGAATTTGTCTATGAAATGTACACTGTTTAATTAACCATCAACTGCGGATAACCTGAACATACAAACTTTTATATTCAGACACTACTTCAACAGGAAAGATAGCCCAGATACTGAGCAAACTGAGGATGCTCAGTCTGATAGAAAAATGACATTATTCACCTAAAACCACCAAAACATGACATGTGAATATATATATACACATGCCACTTCATTTTTAGAGAATGTTTAAGTACTGCTGTAGTGCAATTGCTTCAACTCGAGCACTTCCAGCAGTGCTAATACCACAAATTAAGTATTTAGTAAACTAGTAAACAAAAACGCACACTGGTGAAAAAGCACCAGAGAGGAAAGATTACACCAGCACAATTTCACATGTTTTTCTGATATTCCACTACTGGAGAACAGTGGAACTACACCTTAAAATGTAATTTAAATAAAGAGTGAAACCCACTTTCAACCAAAATATTTTAGCATTCAAACTGAAAACAATGTTTTTACAACATATTTAATGGGGGGGGGGGGGGGGGGGGGNNGGAAGTAGCATTTTCAAGAATACATTATACATAGAATTGAAAAATTCTTTCTTCTCCAGTCCTACAGTTAGAAACCACACACATTGGTTAAGGATGTATGTGACATTTGGAAAGTAATTATTTCAAATTTTCTGTCAAGATAGTTGTAAACTCCAAACAAGACCACTTAGTGCACTTCTGTCCCACAAAAAGTAAAGTTATTAAATATTAAACCCAAGTTAGGAATATACCTCAAATAATCGTAGATCAGCTGGGACTCTGTCTCCCACTGACAGGCAGACTGTATCACCTGGCACTAAATCTCTTGCAAGTGTGTGTTCCACCCGACCTTCTCGCACACTGTGGGCACAAGGAGCAGTAAGAGTGACTTCTCTGGCATTCGGGCTGAGAAAAGCATTCACACCATTGGTTGCACACTGCAATGCTACACATTTCAGCAAAATATTTCTAATCTGCTACTTGTTCCTGAGAGCCTACACATCAGTAATATCATTGGAAGGGTTCAGAGACACAACCACACAGTGCAGTTTTTCAGGCTCATAAAACAATCTTTAAAAGGAGCAAAAGCAAAGCGTGTTCTGCACCAGTGTAAGAACTTGATACAAAGGAACTCAGTTCAATAAAATCTTTCCCATTCACTCATTTCAGATTAAACTTATTATTTACTTTAGGACTCAAAGGGCAAAACTACATACCAATGGCATTCTGGAGGCACTAGTTTACTAAGCTCTTCAAGAGATTTTTCTGATCTGTACTCCTGCAGAGACATTTTATTAAAAATAAAGCAGATCGTAGTTTTAAACAGTGAAAACTTACACAACATGAATTTATTTCATTAATAAAGTTGCATTAAGTAATATTCCAAACAGGTAATAGACGACTTTCAACAGTTCTATATTAGATAGGTTAAAAAGCAAATATGGTCCAAGCACTTAAAAATTTACAGATTTGCCTACATGCATTTCTTCTGAAAAAACAGCAGAGGTGCTTTGCATTTTCCTTCAGTATCTTCTGGTCTTTGCAATACTTGCTAAAATGCTTCTAAACTCAGGGATCAGACACATTATTGAATGCTACAGTTTAACAAATAAGTACCAAAAATACTGTGCTCATGCTCTTAGCCCCTAGAGAACCAAGGTAACACAGCTCATCTTTAACTCGATAAACAGGTTACAAAATTAAGGTAATTAAAAGCACAAGCACACAAAGCAGTTCTGGTTTAGGCACACCCTGACTGAAGCAGTGCATTTACAGAATGAAAACAACTTTTTTATGACTTGGGAAACTAAGACCATTTTTTTTCCATTTCTGCACAAAATTAAAGCAAGAGTTACATTTTCAAATTCTATGAAGTTACATGTTTAAGTACTTCTACGCTGTCTATTACAAGGGCTCCCTTGCAAGTGCTCTTATTGCTGAGTATAATACTGATACAGGTGCATAAATGTCAACATGGTTAAAGCAGGACAAATCGTGCACTTTAGAAAAAGGCAAGGACCTGGATGAAAGCCCATTTCTCAACCACACACAGCACAGTGCACCAAGACAACTACTTCAGTCTTTTTAATAAAAGAGTTTACATAAAAGCAATGATCTTATTTGGACAACAGCTGTCTTACCTGAACGAAGGCAACTGTAACAACAATGACTATTGCCTGCAAGAGAACAGAAGTGGATGAGACAAGAGCATTCCAAATGACCATGAAAGTAAGCAATCATACTTGATTTTGCTCAGTCATAGTTGTTAATACATATTAACAAGATGATTTGGAAACAAATTAATTTTCTCATCCTCAAAATCACTCAGTATCTCTCAGGTCTGTCATAAAAGCAATGCCATTATCTATTTGCACCTGTGTTAGTGATGTCCAAGAATGAAATAACCTGATTTTACTGAAAATAAGATTAGTAACTAGACAGCAAACTTGAAAAACTGCCTTTACTTCCTGTTTCTAAACAGTGAATAAGAAACAGCAATGGAAAGAAACCCATGACACAAATAGAAAAACTGACTGGTGTCTTCTGTGACCAGAACAAAGGTGTGTTAACTGCTACAGGGCACCACAGACTTGGTTTCATTCAAATACCAAGATAACAGAAAGACTAGATAAGAGGCAGCAAGCTGAAGAACCTGTCTGGAGCCATTAAACATCCTAGCAAGAACAAGAGGAGGATGAGCCTCAGAAACTCTGCCCAAGGCACCCACAGAGTAAAATAGTACACTGGGCACAACCCAAACAGACAGGATATCAAAGATCCCAAACAAAAAAGCTAAAAAATATTGCTCGTTAGAAAGAACCCAAGATAAGTCCTAAGGCCTCAAGAACAGCCTTCACAGTCCCCTCTATCATATACAATTCTGGTTGCAACACTTCAACATCAACATTATAGAGCTTCTAAGCCCTGTGAAAGTGAGCAAATGAAATAAATCTATTCCAGGAAACAACAAAGATCAGTTTGTTTTAAAGCAAGTCTCATCCTCTCCTTCAATACACCCTCAAATTGAGTTTTGCTACATTAACTGAATTTATTACTCAAGCTGAGTTGTTACACCGATTTCTTCCAGAACCCTAACACAACAATTAAGCCTTTCAAGTACACACAGCAACTACTAAAAATAACCATGATATTACCATTTTGCAAATGAAAAACCAATCTCTTGAACTCTTAAATAAATCCACATCAATCCACCTTATTTGTGCTAGTAATATTAGCCTCACCAACTGGATATGAGGAAAGAACTATACACATTGAATCTTTCCATGGAAAAAGCTCTGCATTCCTAGCCTCATATCAGTCCCTCAGCTTGTGTCTGTGTGTAATGGCATGCACTAAGAAGCCAAATGGAAAGTATTAAATAATTTTATTTTTCTTTTAATCTTCATCAGTTCCCAGTCCAGATCAAGAAGTTTTACATTTGTACCAGCAGAGCTAAAAGGATGGCAGAAGCAACTCATGACAGCTGTGCCACTGAAAGTAATATATGTCATTGATCTTTAGTAGCAAATCAGTTTTGTTGCCAAGGCTCTGAGCACAAATGCATAGTCATAGAAAAATTGCACTCTCATCTGAAAATGGAGTAAAATAAATATTCGCTAGGTGATAAAGTGGGAATTATTGATAATAACAAGACTAAATGGTGCAAGTTAAGTCAGAAGTTAGACAAAACCCACAGCTGATAACTTTAACTCAACCACGCTTTTTTCTCCATATTTTAAGATACTTCCAGCAATGTCCACAAGGCTATTAAAAGATTTCTTCCCAGGCTGCAACAAAGAATGCAGAAATTACTGTTCTCTTACACTAACTGTCTTGATTTTTTCTCCTTGCCTTGCTCAAGAGGGTTAAGAAATAGAATTAATGGCACTAACCAAGGGGAAAAACCATTAAATAATCCAACTTCCAGCCACAATAATTAAATGTATTTAATAATACAACAAATTACCTACATCCAACTTAGGAACATAAACTATTCCAAACTAACACTACACTCAAATTCAAAATCACAAGTTTTACCTTTAAAAGGCCACATAGTTTATGTTTCAAAGGTAACTATTCTTTATAAAAAAATTAGAGGGGTTAGGAGCAAACCTCCAGTTACCCTGAGTTAGGTACAAAAGTAAAGTCAACAGAGAAAGTGCAGAGGTAAGACAAAACAGAAAAAAAACCCAACTAGAACGTGTCTCTACTCATACAGAAATCATGATTTTCAGTCACCACCTATCACCCCTAAAAGGTCAAAGAGATTACAGTTTTCTTCTCTGTGCCAATTACAGTGACAAACAGTTATGAGTACTATATTTGGCTCAATAGTTTAGCACCCTATTTAACTGCAACCTTCTACAAAAATTTACTATTTCAGCTTCTATCTTTCTTCTTCTGTGATTTCTAGGCAGTTCAGGTTTTATTTCCTCATGTTTTAAAAGATTGCATCTTTCAAGTAAATTCACAGAAGGTTTATGTTGGCTTCAATTTGAAATTAAAACATAATTTAAGATTAAAATTAAACAGAATACACCAAAATTTGCTTCTCTGAACAAATGCCATAAGACAGGCATTTTAACCAACAAAAAAGATGCAAGAAGCAGCCATAAAATTATTCATGGATGTATTTTGATCTGTATTGCTGCTATCAATCAAGGAAGTGAAAAAAACCAAAATCCAGTCACGAACTAAACAGATTTAATGATAAACACACAAATCCAACTCAGTAAGTGCAATCAAGTGATCCCACCCCACACTGGCATTCACATGATGCTGAACACACACGTGGTCACCCATTCCCAAGTGCTCCCAACCAAGACAGAACTTTAGTTGCTTACCACAGTAATACTGACAGCATCATCAAACTGATGCATTACAACACTGATGACTGCAGATGCCAGGAGAAGCATAATAAGGGGATTTTTAAACTGAAATGAAACAGAAGAGTAATTCAGCCACACTCTTGACAGAAAGGCCATTTTACCTACCCCTCAAAGCACACTAGATCTATTTTTGAAACATATTATTCTATTATTAAAATATTTATAACCTACCAGTGCAAAAAAAATGAACTCTACAGTTCAGATGCTTACTTGAGGCATTTTCTTTTAAATATCAAAGACCTCGAATAGACTGTATTCAATATGAAACAGGAAAAAAATGTTTCTTACATTTCTCAATTCACATTTTAAATGCAAAAAGAATAATCTCCTATAACTGCTTATATTGTATTTAAACCTACAAAAAGGAGCTGAAACACACTGAAAATGACTTGGAGGTAAAAGACTGATCCTGTTCCAGCTATCACTATTAAGGCAGCAATATAGTCCTTAACTTTCAGTTTATGATTTCTTGTTTTACACAATGAAAGTTTTCCTTTTAGATCATATGATTTTGACAGATCTTTAAGGCTAAACAATGAAGGATCTTGCTTCTATGACAGCTAATGTGGTGATTTTTTTGAGAAACACTACAAAAAACAACATTCCTACAATTCAGTTGAAGAACATTCCAAAAGCAGATCTGATAAGCACACTCAAAGCAAGTATGAATCTTAATAAATCCCATCTAAAATAGGCCTTAGAAGTGTTCTGATGTATCTGAGGAATTGACCCCACACATTTGAAAATAAAGCATTAATGCCAGAGTACAGCCAGGATAGGATTTGTTCCCACCACTACCATCATCATCAGAGCACTGAATGTCTTTTTAATCTCTCCCAAGGAACACAGAGTCAACCACAGAGTTCAACTTCAGGGCTGCACTGCTACACAGTCAAGGTGCAGAAAACATTGACCAAAATATTTAACATTACAAATTCATTGGAAGAATCATCTGTGTAAATATCCCAGCTGGGGGCTGGGACGGGTGGGCAGGATAAAGTAGTGACACTTTCACATCAGATATGTATATATGTATTTGAGATCTATCACACTGTAAGATCAAAATTCACACCTGACTCTTGCCAATTCTGCTCAACACCAGAATCAAGGATGGTCCCACCTCCACCCTCAGATCAAAGGAAGCAGTTTTGCTTTTTGAATTTTCCTATCAAGTTATATTTCACATTCTATTTAAATATTTACCAACGGTCATATGCATTGTTCTCTAACCTTAGTACAATTCCAGACCAGGTTTGACTACAGGGAGGTTTATTCTGCTTTTCTATCCCTCAGGCTAGTCATGAATAGCTATGAACATATATTTAAGAACAAATCACAATCAAAACACTATGATGTTTATAGGTATATGCCTAAATAAAAGCTTTTTCAATAGGTAAATTAGATATAAATTATAGAAGCTGTAGTTTCCCGCTCTACTAGATTTTTCCCACTTTTATCAAAATATGTTCATGTACACAAAAGCTAAGCAAAACAAAATAAAGAGCAAAACCACTGAAAAGTATTTAAACCAAAAAGCAGAAAGGACAAAAAATCTTCACCTGGGATATATATTTTTTCCACAGTGGTTCATCTTCACTAATATCAAATTCATTCCATCCATGGAATGCCCGTCTATGACAAACTTCACAGTTTTTTAAGCCATTCTGAAGATTAGCCTATTAGAATATGCAAAGAAGAATAGTCAGCAATTGCACTGAGAAGCCAGTGTAAATTCTCACACAGCCTTAGATTATACAAATTTGGGCAACATCAGAAAAACAAGCTTTTGTATGACAATAAAAGCTAACTATTTTAAAACTGTTTGGCATTATTTAAGGGATTCAATCAAAAATTCAAAGAAGAACCACGGAGGCAGATGTTATTTCACATCTGTAAATGACTGCTGATCTTCCCTGCAAAAAACTCCACAACAAACCAAACTGTGGGCGTCCTTCAGACTCTTGAGGGTTATGTCAGGAGTTCAGTGACTCAGCCAAATGACAGCAATAGCTTCAAAATCTTGAGATGTCAGTGGCCAACATTTATCATGGTGTGCTCCTCAAGCAGTCAAGCATACAGAAAATGAAACAAGACCATCTATCATAAAAATTAACCCAGATTGAATGGTTCATAAATCTGTCAATGAGTAGCTTTCTCAGTCCTGTTTCTCCACTTAAGATGGAGGCTACCAAAATAAATTAAGGACATTAAAGATTCCTTAGAGAAATGGAAGCAATAAAAAAAGAAAAACCCAGGACAGAATTTTATAGCAAGATTGACTCTAGGATTTTTACTAACAAACTGCAATTTTCCAAGCAGACGAATCCAAACATTTTTAAGTTGAATCTCATTCTCCCTGCAAATGCCTGATTTTTTTTTTTTAAATATTAGGAGATTAGAGCATTTCTAGTAACAATTTAAAAATCAACTTGCTTTTAGAAGCAGGTAATAGCTAACATCAAACTGCATGATAATGCATCAACTTTCAATTACAAGATCTGTCCTTGAGAAATATCAAACTTATTGTTTGCTAACATCAGTACATTCTTTAGATATGAAAAAATTACTTACTTGCAGAATACTTGCTACTTCATCAACTGGCAATTCACTTGCTTTTTTTGAAGACAGTACAGGAATCATTGTCTCATTGTCACCATCAGGGATTTTTTGAAGACGTGCAACCTAGAAACAAAACAAAAGTCTGAAGGGAAGGAGAGTGCTAATGTTTTATTTTAAACAACACATGCCAGAGCAATTAAGTATTAATGCCATTCAAATGCAGTTTTTTATAAATATTGCACTTAAAAAATCTACAATTCAGGTCATTTTCATGCAGTTACCACCTGCAACAATAAAACACAGGACATGCAAGTGAAAACACTAATTTCTGTAATAATGATGTGTTCAGTGATGGCAAAGATCCTAACAGCAAAATAACTTAATAATCCTTTAGCTCATTATCATCAATATCCAGTCAGAAAGTCACTCCAGATAAACTTCACTCCCTGCTCCTACTTTCTAGTCATTAATGAAGGTGCTCTAAGCAGGCCTATTTATATTTTCTTGTACATAAAGAAAGGAGAAACACCAGTAAGAAAACCTCAAACAAGAGTACGGATGCAAGTGAAGTCGTAGAACTTGACTACAGTACAAAGGCTTCAAATCAACACTATAAAAAGTAATGTTTTCTGTAATTTTAGGAAGCTTAAGTTTTGTGAACTGCAGAAGAGCTCAGTAGCAACCTTGATTGCACAGGTCAGCACTGCTTTGATATTTAATGAAACTTCAGTTTCTGATTTTTGTTTACGTGAGAGGCTGGAGTGATACTCTTTTTTTCCTGCTCACTGTCTCACTGCACCCACAATTAATATTTCATGCTGCACACACAGCCCCCCACCATTAACTGAAAGACCTAACACGCAAACATGTAGACCACAGAAATGGCTTTCACATTATACTTGCACAGAATTTCAACTGGCAGGTTATGCTTTAGGAAATAATTATTGTATTGTAATTACTGTATTGTATATATCTCCTCTGTGGATGCTGATGTTTAAAATACAAGTACCTAAACGTGACAACACATTAAAAGATTCCAGCATTTTATGCCCCCAAAAAGGTATGGCAATCTTCATTTTCTATTTTGCACTCTATTGGCCACATACTCTACTATTGTAGCTCATTTTCTTTGTAGCTACCAAACACCAGTTTAGGGCAGAAAACCATTAAGCCTGAGTGCTGTTTCAAAACAAGCCTACCAACATATGACTTTGACCAAGATGACTCCACATTCTCAACAAAAATGCTGAGCAACCATGCTTTTCCAGTAAGGGCAGGCAGAAATGAACTGACAGCCATTACAAATTTCACTGCTGAGAAAAATCTTTTCCCCTGCAGCAACTGACATCACTGCTAAACACAAAAAACAACTCCAAAAAAGGACACATAACTGGTCATTTCCCTAATATTATCAATTAGGACTTCAGGAAGTCGAATAACATGGGTTTTTTAAAGATTATTTTTAAAATTTAAGTATGCTTAAACAGAAATGTTAAGGTTCTCTCAGAGATCAGGTTTGTTTTCCAAGTAATTCTTCATTAGCGCAGAACTACAATGCAACAACAAAGCTTATTTTGACAACCTTTTTGTGACAGCCTCAAAAAACCAGTCATTTTGCATGTATTTCATTCATATTACCTCCCACTTTTAGAAAGAATGCTGTATGGTATGTGGTGAAAAAAATCTACAGAGAAAATCTGATATAGAATCAGAAAGACAAAGGCACAGAAAGTCTTTTTATAACCAGCTTCTTTCACCAGAGCAGAATTACACATTGTACAATAATTCTGGATGAATCCTCATCTAATTTCTAAAAACCCTCTACAATCTTTGTAGATTAAACTACACTTGTAGTTCAAAAAAGAACAGCTTCAAATATCTAACACTACCACAAATTAAATTTCAATTGCTTAGCCAAGGAGAAATCAATCACTGTTTCCCTCACAAAATATAAAGTGGGTTACATCAACGGACTTAGGTCCAAAAAACAGCTGTGCTTGCTATCTGCTGGACCACAATAACTGTATTCAAGCAAATGATTTTGCTTTTACTATGCATCTTTTACTTTTACCTCCACAAAACATGCATCTTTTAGCTCCACAAAACTAGAAAAATGACTTATTCAATACTGCTGGCAAGTGCTCTCTACAGTCCTTTGCACTGCTGCCCACCAGAGATCTGGGCCTCCGCAACACCTTTTAAGGTATCCAACAGAAGCTATTCCCAGAACCACAGTGCTCTGTACTAAAGGAGACAACCCACATAGAGCAAAATTTCTTTCCATCCTATGCGGCAATTAATTTTCCATCATTCATCAGTTGATACCTTAAAATAGTTCAGTATTTCACTGCAGACCGAGTTTTTTAACCGATAAAGAAAATGCGGGCTAAGAAATTATACTGGCCAACATCACGTACTGGATAGGCAGAACACACATCATCATTGAAGCTTCTATGTCTACAGCTTTCCATTCCCCACTTGCAGCTAATTCCACCAAGGAACAAAGCAGCGGGATGCTAACGAACAAAAATAAATCACTGCCTCAGGAAGGGCTTTTCTTGGACCACTTCCAAGGTACATACCATCATTTCTAGGCCATGAAGTATGCATCAATCATACAACCATGGAACTGTGACCAAAGGATGTTTATCAAAATTAATACAAATTTGTCTGGAAGGCTTAAACTACCCAGAAATCTAGAGTTCCCTTCTGTTTTCTCTGAAGGAAAATCTAGTTAACAGCAATGTGTTACTGTTTCTTCTCCCTCATAGGCTACAAGAGCCTACTAACTTCCTTCTACCATGACCAATATGAAGCACTAACAGCTTACCTCTACCATTGTTCTTCTCAGCTTAGCAAGATGAGTCCATTATCCATCCGTAGGGCTCAATGACACCAATAAAACTTTTATAATTATTTTTAAGAGGAATTTTAGCTCTTTTTGCTCAGAGAATGCAACTGGAAAGACCCACATCCACCAAGAGCAGTCTAAAAATTTAGAACATTCTCACAGTAAAATCTGTTTTTAGACAAACTGGTGACAAAACACTTTGGCTAATTAGCTAATATAAAGCCCTGCGAATGCTACATAAAGCTACTCAACTGACCTACAAGTATGAAATACAAACATAGTAGAGAAACACATCTATAGAGAACAGCAAAGGTGAAAAAAACTCCAGATGTTCACAAAACAATGAAATTTAAGTTGAGGTAATGAAAGAAATTCTGATTCTTTGAGATTCCTTCTGAATCTTCAGGTCCATGTGAACAGCTCACTAAATCTGTCTGAATTGGTCCCATCAATCCCTGTAAAACTGAACCCCTTCCAAGCTAATTCAAGTACTACAAAGACCTTTCAACTCATTTGTAATGATCCGCTGGTAAGATTATTACTGTGCGAGCAGTCAGTGACCCACATTCAGGTCCGTGATTATTGTGGACACCATGTGATCGTTACTGAGCCGTGCTGTGTCTAATCAATAGCACAATTAATGAATGTCCACGGAATCAACGCGTAACTAATCAGTGGGCATTTCATTTTGAGAATGTGTACAGTATGCTGTCTTTCCCGCTTGAAATATTATATGCACCTTGCTCAGGAACTGCAGTTTTATTAATGAGGAAAGGATATTAGAGCATGTTGTCCATGGGACATTTCAAAGGTCTCATCCCAGACCCAACTATCAGTGACAGATGACTGTACTGTAAGCAAAACCTCCTAACAGTACAAATGAACAATGAGCAAACAAGATCTACAATGTGCCATGCCCTGACCAGAGATCCTTCCAAAGCTGTATCATCTCAGGATTCCCAGCATCAGAAAGGACATATGTTTTTATACCTGGCTATTGGCTTTTCTCAGTTATTAGTAGGGATTTGCCTTTTGAGTGTTCATGCCTTTCTTTACTGGGATCCCAAAAGAATAAGGACTTCCTCACACACTGTAAGAATTAGGTTTCATTTTTTATCTACCTTCCCCGTGCTGAAAAAAACAGTAGTGTTCAACATAATAAAAGGTATTTCACTGAACACCAGACTGAAACATACAAGCTTCCCATTTACTGAATGTTCTATATGATCAAACTATGTGTGATATACACTATAAAGTTTAAAAAGCTCAGATCCTAAAAAGCATGTTCTTCTCCAAGTCTGTACAATTCAGAGCCAGGATAACAGGTGCACAGGGGCAACACAGACACCCATGCATACAGAAAGATACTTAAAAACCAAGTGCTTCCCTCTTCTGCACTGTCTGGAATCCTGAAAGCACACAGAACTAGAGCTCAACTAGATGGCAATGGGCACAGAGGTCTGACTCTCCCCGTGGATGCACACAGACTTTGGACACCAGGCAAAGCCTCTTGGTTGCAAAAGGCATCTTTAAGGAAAAGACTACCCAGAATATAAGTAATCTTTTTTTTTCTGTCAGTTCCATCAGATACAAAGAATCACTGCAAAATACTCTCCTGATGATTAGGACATTGTGGCTAGAGGTTTTGGAGATGCATTTTTAACTGTTTTCTTTAAAGTGCAACTATCTTACCTATCTTAAGCACCATCAGACTCTCTACTTCAATAGATCATTGCTCGGCATCACAACTGTGATTCCACAGAGTCATTAGCTAACAATGACCTTAAAAATCCCTATCTCACTAGATAGTAATGCCATCTTTCCCTCCCCCTTTTGTCTAGAAGGCAAAGTGCTTCTGGAACCTCAATGCAAATCCCAGCCACAGAACCATGGCCAAGTGATGACAAGACACAAAAAGTCAAGCACATACAGACANCAACAAACACACCCACCACATTAGGCACACTTAACAGTTATAGTAAATCCTAGACCAACTGTACAGCCAGAAGCAAACCCTTGAAGCAGTTTCCAAGAGTGGAACTACGGCAGACAGAACCACACAAAGAGCCCTCAGACCATTTTGAAACCAGCAATACTCAACATGGTTGTGACTATGACACGATTTTATCTGTGAGATTCCAACAGATTTTAACAGGAGTTAAATTTTCTGAGAAATTAACCAGTTATGCTAGCAGAAGAAGCAGGCAGAAGCAGCTGAGTGTGGCAAATAGAGACTTAATAAAATAAATAAAACCCGGTTGNTGCAATTGAGTTCACAAACTAAAAATGCAGTCAAGCCACAAATTTACCTTAAATAAACTCTGATTTTTACTGTCTTATTCCTGGCTTTTGAACTAATTTACCTATATTTTAATTATGTGCATAAAATTGGAAGTTATATTGAGAAAGGGTTTATCTTTACTGACTGCAGTGATACAGTTGTTTGTACTTTATATGTGATTAAATCAAGAATACCAACTGTGATTGACTATCAATTAGCAACTTCTCAAATGAGCCTCAAACTCCTGTAAATTTAGATATGATAAATACTGACCAATAAAGCCCTGTACCAGGCTTTCAGAGGAGATGAGCAAGGGTGAAGCACCCATGAAGCTCAGGAAATAACACAGGGTTTGACGAACCACAGCTGCTGGAAAGAGGTTGACTTGACCTCTACACAGTGGGACTGGAGGGTGGCCTCGGTTTTAGATAAACACCTCAGTCAGCTGAGAGGATCAACTGGTGGTGTGAATGTTTTTCCCCAATTTCACCAAAAGAATGCTAATGTCTGAGTTTGCTTCCCCCCCATGCTGGTCAGGCTCACATTGCTCAGTGACCACATGCACTGAACCACTGACAAAATTTCAGGAGCACCTTATGAGGTCTCAACCCACAGGATTCTTTCTGGTAATGAGGGCTGTCCAGCATGACAGTGGTGCAGATATTATAGAGACAGGAAACACGAATCACATTGGTACTGTGATTGAACTGTGTACTGAAATTTCTACATTTTGCTAATTACAAACTACACTTACAAAACACACTGAAAACATAATATGAATGTGTCCTTCTGCTAAATCAAAAAACCCACATAACATCAAGTATCTTCAAGCACACACATTTGATACCACAGAATCAATCAGGCTGGAAAAGACCTCTGAGATCAGGGCCCAACCCATGACCAAACACCATCATGGTGACTAGACCATGGCACTGAGGGCCACATCCAGTCTTTCCTTAAACACCTCCAGGGACAGTGATTCCACCACCTCCCTGGGCAGCCCATTCCACTGTCTAATCACCCCTTCTGTGAAGAAATTCCTCCTAATGTCCAACGTCCCCTGGGCACTACTTGAGGCCATGTCCTCTTGTCCTGTCATGAGTTGCCTGGGAGAAGAGACCAACCCACACCTGGCTACAACCTCCTTTCAGGTAGTTCTAGAAGGCAATAAGGTCTCCCCTGAGCCTCCTTTTCTCCAGACTAAACCCCAGCTCCTTCAGAGGCCCCTCAAGGGACTTGTGCTTCAGACCTTCACCATTTTTGTTGTCCTAATATTCAATGCTGTACCCTCCTCATGTGGGTTATCTAAAAGAACATGGTCAGAGAGCACTGAAATCTGACACATACCTCTACAGAAAAAAGGCTTTTAGAACAAGAAGGGCCAACACTCACTCAACACAAACACCTAGAACCAGTTAGCAAAAAGTATTTTACTTGTCACTGCAAAGAGCTGTCCCTTCCTACTCCACGAAAGACTGAAGTCTGCAAACTAATAAGCCACTTGTTTTCTACCAGGCACTGTTTGCTCAGAAAAACAAATACTTTTTGAAGGCTTTGAAGTTACTGTCTACTGCCTTTTTTTGAATGTACTCCTGGAAAAGTGTGATGATTTTTCACTTCTGAGGAAACAGTTGCAGCAACTCTGTATTCTAACAGTCAAAAAAGAATTTGTTCCTATTCAACAGTATTTTAGTTAAAAACATTTACCAGGAGCCCCCACATCAAAGGAAGTTCACACAGGAAAGTTCTGACTTTAAAAAAGCCAGGAGGAAAGAAAACCACTAGTTTGTATTAATGAGTTCTCCTTGCAGAGTAATTTTATCCTGGGAGGTCACAGTTTCAGCCCTTTGCTATTGTGTGTCATTTCATAATACTTAACAGAAAAAGGGCAAGACACCACCCATTAACCAAAGAAATATAAACACCCAAATTATGAGAACAACCTGCTCTGTAAGCCTGAAAAAATCCCTGCCTTATAATCCAGTACCACCCTCAGCAGTGCTTAGGACTTTCACCATGGCCATGAAACAACCATAACACAGAACCATACTCTTTGACACACAACACTTTGGCATTTCTGATCAAGTAAGAAACAGAAATTGAATGCTGGCACTGACCATTTTAAATCTCAAGATTTGTCCTACCTTAAAAGTCGTAAAATATTTAAGCGACCTATCCCCAACCCCATCTACTTCAGGCAGTGTAATAATGACTAAGATGCTCCATTTAACATCCAATTTATTAACTCTACAATAGTCCATAAAGCTCAAGAACTATTTTCCAGTCCTAAATATACTTTCCAAGAACACTCTCTGAGAAACATGTCTCCACAACTGGAATACATTTTACTCTTTCAGAATGTTTCCCCACGTCTTCTTTAATTTAAAAAACAGAAAGTAGGACATCTAGTTCAACTGAGGCTAGCAGCAAAGAGTAAAGATGGGCAGTTCACTGTAATCATAGTATACACCATGTGATTATCTTGCAAACCTTGTGAGTGACAACTGCCTGCTCCCTAGCTAGAGAAAACATTTCACAAAAATAATCATACCTCAACCTGACTGCAGTGCTGTGGACTGCCAAAGTAATGGCAAAATAATCCAACTAAATCTCCAACACCACTTTATTTTCCTTTAGCTTATTTAATGTAAAATACAGGGGAAACTTAAGCATGTCAAACATTTTCCATTTCATTTCCACAAATGATTTACCATTTAGAGCATTTATGCATACTCTGGAGGATGTACTATGGTGAGTTTAAAGCCTCATTGCTGAAAGCCTGGAGATGGCATCAGCTTTACCAAGAAGACATTGACAAACTCACCAGACCTATCTGTAGCTGGTTGGCCAAAATATTAAGTTTTCAATCTTCCTGTTCAAAAAACGTCCTTGAACACTGGAAAAGTCTGCTTGAACATTTCTTACCTTTGTCATTATTTATTAATCAGAAGAACAAAATGATAAACAATCCTAAGCACACACTAAAATGATCAAATCGATGCTAGTGCCTTGACGAAAGCAAAGCTTATCAGTTCAGAAACTCATTGACCAAGGAAGAGAGCACTGCTGGCCATACCTTGTTTGACTCTAAATAGTTCCTGCTTCAGGAGCTAAAATCCTGATTCACGGGAAGCCCTTTAGAAGTTAAAGGCCAAAAAACTTTGGGTCTAAGTATCAGTCATTTATCTTGCCAGAGAGTCACTAACTTTCAAGAAGAGAACATTCAAGCTCAGAAATAAGCTCATGTGGCTGCTCTCCAACAGCCTGCTTGTATCTCATAACACTCGGAAGTGCTGAGCTTCTCTGAATTCAAGGATGGCACTTGAATGGCAAACACTAAAATGAAGAACTTTATCACCCCGTGATATGCTACTAATGTATCCATGACACGCAGAATTTAGTAGCCATATAATGGTACTGAGCAAAAACACCAATAGAAACATTCTCTCAGTATTCATTTAAAATTATGAAGCCTCAAGACCCCATAGCTGATTATATCTTTGACAACTATGCAGTCTCTTCATAATGCAAAAAAATAAATTTCTAAGAAAAAAACCCCCTGAACTTACTGTTTACAACAGTTCTCAGGACCAAGCTAGTGTCAGTGTCAATTTAAATGCAAACATAACTCACTGCATAATTACTCTACTTATGGGAATAAATGTTCTTACTATTAGTATCAAATAGGCAGCAACACTGCATTCACAATGGTTTTTTGGGGTTTTTTTTGTGAATTATGTATGCAGAAAAAAGTGCTGCAGAAAATTTATGATTTACAAATATTTTAAAAGCCTTTGTAAAAGATTCCGTAGATGGCATCTGTTAACCCATTATCTATTTTATCCTTTCTAATTGTTTGGAGAAGAATGTTTACAAAACAAACAACTAGAAACAGATGCTTGTCCCAAATTTATACCTTGTAACTTTATCATTCCTTCTAGCTTCTACAAACCACGCTGCAAATGTCAGTTTTATCACCCAATGTCAATTAGCTATCATCTGAACTCGTTGAACATATCAAAAGCAGCTCTCACAACTAAAAATCTATTTATTAACTTATTCCACTCTTGCAAAATTCCACCATGGTCTGTGGGTGAACTGATACTAAATGGAAGCCATGATTATGTAAGGAACTGAGTCAAGCTAACAGGTCTCATTCCTCTGTCCATCACCTTTCTCAACATCACCTGAACACTCCATGAACCCATTCAATTCTCCAACTCAACAGAAAGCTGCCCAACAAGGGCAAGGGGAAGGAAGGGCTGGGCTAACCTTCTGCCAAGCCTGCAAGCCAGACAAACTCAACAACCACGAGAGTCAACACAACACCAGCACAGGAACACAGCTCAGAAGCAGGATCTTTTTTCAACAATAAGGAGACCCTTTTATTCAGTTCTACAGAAAAGCACACCAAGACGCTCAAAATCACTGTGTACTTGTCACTCTTCACTACAAAAACACAGGCTAAAATGTTTGTTTCTCTTTTGTTGAATTCCGTCTGTATTTTTCTTACAGCATTGCTTCTCCTGCCTCACCAAGAGATTATGCCATAGACTCTCCAAGGAAAGAAGTTACAGAGGGAGCAAAATAACTAAACATACATTCTGCAGCCTCTGAACTCAAACTGACATCATGTAAAATCACTTCTAGGTTATTATACACTAACAATTCCAAGTTACCTGGGAAAAAAGGGGAAAGAAAAGACTAAAACAATCTAATGCTGCATCAACCAAATAGATCAAAATATGACTGACTCTTCATTTTAAAAGGAAATATATGTTTCTAATGCAAGACTGAGCTATATTAAATTAGCAGTTATTTAATTTATCGAAGTACTGTTTACATATAGGAATAGAACTGGTCTTGAGTGAAGACTCTCACTTTAAAAAAAAAAAAAGAAAAATTCTGTCACCTTAACCTCCAAGTTCAAAAGATGTAACTTCCACCAACATAAGTGTAAAGTATTAGTTTATAGCTTGCTACAAGATGTAGATAGTAAAAAACTGTAATCAATGAATATCAAATTTCTTGTTTCACCTATTAATTTGTTAAGAATCATCTACAGTCCAAAAGGAACTTGAATTGTTGTGGTAACACCAAGTCCATTTCAGAAACTCCAACATTTTCCATCGCAAATTTCAATGTGATAATTTTGAATATAACTTAATGAACAACTGATGCTGCCACTCTGGAGCCATTTAATTTGTTTTCAAGCCACTGCTGCCGCAGGGATCCCTCCCCCTCTGTTGTCTGTTGCATGTACACAGGCTCCACCCCTTGGTTAGTACTTACGTCTGCCTAATCTATGATGAGCCCATCCAGGGTGCTAAAACTCACTGCCCCCAAAACCCAAAATCTATTCACTAATCTTCAATCTGACAGTCTAGCAACTATGTCCATTTTCATCATTTAAAAACCCCATCAAAACCAAAAATACCACCCGTGAAACTCACTAGGAAATTCAACTGCACTTCAAGCATGAGACAAACAGAATTATTAATTTGTCAGGATTTTATGAAGAACTAAAGTATCTTTTTCTAAGAAATAAAACAGTCTTCACTTGCATCTCCCTATTCATCCAATCATCAAAATTATCCTGAAATTACCACAGACTATAGTCTGAAGTTGACTATCATCTTTGAAGATTAGCTAAAATTAACTAGGACTCAAAACAATGAGGATTAAGGAGGATTTCTGAATCACCACATGATGTTTTATTACATGCACAAAGTCTGGTCTGAATTCTTGTACCAACCTTCCATAAGCTTTTGGGAAAACTTTTTTGCAGGAAAATGTTATTTGGACCTCTCCCATTCAGCTCTTAATGAGATGAAAATAAATACTACCTAAGGCCTTGATAACAAAATAGTACTTCTATTTAACAATTTCTATTTGTCATCACGGTCTGACCTCAAAGAAGCTCAAAATCTATGAAACCTAAACTGTGTACTTTATTTTTCTACTAAAAGACAAACTTCTACAAGACAACCCTCATTCAAGCAAACAGCCTAAGTCACAATATAAAATATGTTGATAAGAGGAAGAAAAAAATTTAAGACTACAGTACAGAAAATTACTTCAGATGACCCAGAGGTACCAGTGGAGAGATCCAAAAATTACAAAATTACGTTTTGTCTATGCAAGATTTCCTTAACTGCCTACAGTTTAAGAAAAAGCTCTTACAGAAAGAAGTCACAAAATTCCATCTTTCCAAATGGAAATACAAGCATCATGCCTTGAAATCATGGTTTTATGATCACACAGAGGTCTTTCTACGATGGGAAATTCTCTCTTCCTCATTACCATGAGAAACACGAATTTTTGCGGAAGTTCAATCAACCCAACACGAGAAACAGGAACCACAAAGTCTCGGGACAAAATATTAACTAGACACGAACACATAATACTGCTTATGAGTACTGCATTAACACAGAAAAACATCAGTTTTCCTAACCATCTCATCACTTCCCCATATTGAATATTCATTCAAATACAGGACGGAAAAAACCCCCAAAATCTGCCACCTCTGGCTCAACATCCAAACCTTAGAGACTTACCATACACATACATGAGGAAATAAAAAAGCTTTAAAATATTCTAAATGCAATCTTTGTCCTACAAGATTACAAAGATTATTCAGCTGTCACCAGGAAAAAATACATTAAGGAACCTCAAGAGTACTGAAAAGTTCCAATATGAAAGCTGTTGGTGTCTAGCTGCCTCAAAATGTCACAGCGATAGAAAAAGAAGAGCTCAGAAATACCAAGAACACCAAAACAGACAGTACACAGTTGTAAATATCCATATCCATCTGGAGACTCAATTAATTATGAGATGGAGGGATATGAGAGCAGAAATAGTGGAGAAGTAATTCATGTGTTCAGAGAATCACTTCAGTCTTTTCATCATACATCATTTTCTCCTATCCCCATAAGCTTACCCCATTTTGAAAACCCTCAGTAAGCCACATCTTTTATTTCTGCCTTTGAAATATGCATCTGATCATATTTTAAAGCATTTTCTCCTAGCTAAAGCTTTTTTAATATTAGCTCTATCATACATATATTACTAATTTTTATGGAAAGTTTATTTATTTCATAAGAAATGCAATCTTTGTGCATCTGGAAGAATACAGCAGAGCCACACTATCACACACAACTCGACTGTACACTACATCTATGATATACCATTTATTTGGTAGCAGAACTGTAAGGCATTAAAAGTCTTTCTGCCATTCGAGTTTTGGCACACAGACACTTTTTTTTCCCTTAAGTGTAATTCTATTCAGTGGTATTATCTCTGCTTGCCTTCCCCTGCTCCTGGGCGTTGCCCATTCAAAACCCTTTTATTTGCAATAGTGACTGCAATGCAAAGGCACTGACCCCACTTCTGTCAGCTATCCCGCCTCTAAAAACAAAGATCAATCTTCTAGAGGTGCTCTGTGCACTTCAAAATTCCTGCTACCTACAAGGTCCACACTCTTCTTTACAAATATCCACCTGGAGGCATAATCAATAGAATTTAAAATATTCTAACATGATTTTAAACTTGGAAGAAAGTTCTGAAATTCCAGATGACAGTAACCTATATAGTTTTCAACCTGGGTTGGACTCACAACTACCACTACTTTCAGTCATCCACAACAACCATATTTCAAAACAGACAAATATCCAACCATAAAAAATAACTTAGGTCTACCAATCAATCTCAATTCAGTTCTTCCTTCAAGTCAAGCAATTAAAAAAAACACTCTTTTCAGACAGGGCTGAGAGGAAAAGGAGCACCTAACCTGTCATGTAACAACCTACAGGAAAGGAAATCCAGTAGCCACCTAAACCACCACCTATTTTCAAAGAATAGTGATGGCATAAGGAGGGGAGGGCGGGTATCAATGGTTCTTTTCTTAAATATATAGTAATAAAAATAATAAATTTCAGAGATTTTCAACGCATAGAGTCAAACAGAAAGAGAAACAAACAAAAAGAAAAAAACAAACAAAACAATGAAGTTCACACTCACTGTCACAATGCAAAGGGGCTTTCAAGGTTCCCAGAGCATAAACTGAAGGCCAACAGGGAAAAAAATTAAATCATTCCCCAGGTTAAGTAATTTCCAAACCAGACAAGAAGGGGAAAGCATAATAGAGCAGCTTCTTTCAGTACTCAAAACTTCAGTGTCACTTTTTAATTAAATACTCCAAGAGAGCAAATTTGAGTAATTTTCAAGAGCATACAAATACACAAAATATTTCAAAGTAAAATGCAACTAATGCTTCTCAATTTCCCCATAAAATATAAATTTAAGAGAATCATATAATCTAAGCAAATACCATGCAACTAATGCTAAGAAGCTTCTGTCTAAATAAAATATTTTATTCCAAACACACAAAGCACTAAAATACACAATAAATAGATGCTTCTCAAGACAGAATAAAATCTGTCTGAAAATTAGTTCAACAAGCGGCAGCACTAATAAAGAAAAACGATGATGCCACAAATCTTAAACCTCGAAATGCAGATCAAAATCCCTACCACAAGATTAACACACGAGAGCAACCCTGCGAACCCCTGGAACAGTAAAACATACACACGCACCAGTAGGAGTTGTCACCAAATTGCATGCAAAAATCCTCTTAGCTCCAATGAAGTCAGTGACTCTGATGAGTCCTTTACCTTCATTTTCCATCGAAATTGTACTTGAGTCGATAGTTACAAAAGTCTTTAGCAACAGCAGCGCTGGAGCGGGAGCGGAAAGGCGAAGAGAGAAATGCCCCAAGATCCCAGGCAATCACAGAGCTCCCTTTGCCCCCACCTGCAGCAACATCTGCAAGAGAAACCAACGCTAAAAGAGGAAAAAAAATTATTTTGAAAAAACCCAAAATAAAATAAAAAAAAGTACAGGCTGCCCAGCGCAGAGCAGCACACGCACACACAGGGAGCCCGCACAGCTGTCAGAGACCACCGAGAATGAGGATTAGGATTAGCCGCCCAGCAGCTCCAGCAACACGGAGGAGCAGCGCCGCCGCGTCCCCCTCGCCACCAGCGCCTCTAACAGCCTCGTCCCGCCCGGGGAGGGGCGTTCGTTCCTAAAAATAAACCCTCACCCCAAGTAACCCCCCCTTCCCGCACTGCTCTGCCCGCACCCCGCATCCTCGGCGCCAGGCGGGAGACAGAGGAGCGGCAAAGGGAAGCGTTGCCTGCCCGAAGCGACGCCAGCCCGCAGCCCCCTCGGCCCCGCCCGCACCGTAACGCAGGCCGCGGGGCAGCGCGGGAGAGGCGGCTGGGGCAGCGCACAGAGGCGCAAGCGGCGGCTCCGGCACGGCCGCCGCCCCGGCCCCGCCGCCCGGCCGCGCCTCTCACCTCGGAGCGCCGGGGCGGCGCGGCCGCATCCCCGCTCCGCTCACTTCCGCGGGCAGAGGCGGCGGACGGGGCGGGGCGCCGCGGCGGAAGGGCGGGCGGAGCCCACACACGCCCGCCGCCCGCGCCCCCGCTGGCAGCGCCCGCTCTCTGCTGGCCGGTGCCTGCCCCCGGTACCGCCTGCACGGCGGAGCGGCTTCGCCCGCAGCGCCGGGCAGCTCCCCGGGCTGCGGGAGCCGTGCCGCAGTTGAAAATAAACGCGTGTGAACGCCCAGCCCCTGCAGGGAGCCATGGAGGCGCCCACCCGGTGCCCACCTCGCCCCCTGCCCGGGCACTAGCCGCACGGCGCCGCGAGAAGGCGGATCCGGGAGCGGCGTTGAGCGGCCGGCGCGGGGAGCGAGGAGCGCCGCGCTGCGCTGAGGGGCCCGGCCCGTGCCCTCGGCCCCGCCGGGCCCGGCGCCAGCAACGGGAGCCAAACCCGGCCCTCCTGGCGTGGGAAAACAACCCCGTCATTCCCGCTCGCCTCAGAGCGCTGCTCTGCTGCCCTCCCATGAAAACCGGGGTCACGCACAGGGAGTAGAATCAGAATCATCAAGGCTGGGAAAGACCATTTGGCTGATCCAGTTCAACTGTGCATCCAGCACTACCACTGAGACCCCTAAATCGTAACACCCAGTGCCAAATTCAGATGCCACTTGAACACTTTCAGAGATGGTGACTCCACCACCTCGATTGGCAGCCTATTTGAATGCCTAATCACCCTAAGAGTGATTTTTTTTTTCCTTACTGTTGGGAATCTCCACAGTGGCATCTTGAGGCCTTACGTAGCTCTTATTAAGAGTTACAATACAGCCAGGCTAGGTTGGCAGCCCTGGTTGGTTTTGTGCCACCGCATTATCACATTCTTGTAAATGTTAGCAGGAAAAAAAATCGACTCAATACAAAATCTTAAGACACATCAGGTAACTACTTCTAACGGTAGGTTTCAGCTACCAATTATGGAACCACCAACCCTAATAACTAGTTGAATTCTGGGGGGAAAAAAGCTTTATCAACTCAATTATGTTAATCTAGACACCAAAAGAATATTATTTGAAACTACAGTTGCAATGCTGAGCTCTTCAGCTGGGAAAGTTTTTAAGTAAAAAAAATTTCCACTGAGATGATTAAGTTTGATTTAAAGTATGATGTACACTACTAGCAAGAACAAAATACCTTTCAACTGCCAAGGTCAGAATCTAATGAAGACGTGCTAATTGCAGGCTTTACATCCCATTTCTAAAGAAGCAGTGACAACATGGTCTGAAAAAAGCACTTGCATTGACATCTCATGATTAACAACCTGTCACCTTGGCTTTGTTTTTCTTAAGCAGCAGAAGAAACCAAACTCAGTCTTTGTCAGTTCATAAGCAGCATTTAACAGAACTGAATTTTAACATTTCAAATGAATCTCACAACCCATAACAGTATGCCTCTTGAAGCTAAAGAGCATCCTTACTACTTTTGAAGCTTTAGAAGATAACTTTGAGTGCTGATGTAATATAGATTTGTCAATATATTTTGAGAAGTGAAGAAGAGTTAGAAGAGTTGCCCTAGAGTAAAGGCTCCAGATATTTGCATTCAGGAAATTAAGATGAAAACAGGCAGGTTAATAGTTTGAGATTAACTAGTACATAATTTCTGACCTGTCCCATGTAGTTGCCATGTCACCTGAGTATCTCCATAGTTACTCCATGAAGTATCCCACTACAAGTAGCAGTGACTGTCCTCCAAGACAGCGCTTCTGTTAATTTGTGTGTAAGCAAACTAAGAACCCTTCCAAGATACTCATGACACACTCACGATTATAATGCCTCAATTTCAACACAAAACTGATCCACCCAACACGAAAAACATTTAGTTACTTTGCTAAAATAGGTAGGTCTTGCTTTCAATATCATATTCTGTCATTAAATATTAAAAACTTAGGTAAATATTTCATGGAGAAAAAAACAAAGCCTGTAGGTCCTAATACTGTTTACATCCACAACATGTTTGGGCTTCTTTAGATTGTGAAAAGTTTTGGGAAGAAGACTGGGAGTTCCTGAACATTACTGAGATTATTCACAACTGAGACCTAAATATCTGTGACAAAGTCTGCATGCTAAGAAACATTGTGTTCACATATCTCACAAGAAGAGAAGTCAAAAGCAAGTCCTACTCTATAGCAACAACTCAAGAAGTTGTGTCTTTAAGGCTTAATCTCTTCCACATCACGTATATCTGCCAATGTTACAGCCTGTGATGCTGCCACGCAGCTGGGAAGTGCCACTTCAGCATTATACAAGGACTATTATCTATCCTTGAAAATTATAGTATGATTCCTGCCATATTCGAGACATTGCAAAAACTTGCTGTTCAATAAACAGCTCAAAGTATTTTATTTACAACTGCTGGTAAATGCTGTTTCTTCAAAAATCCCATCATTAATGCGAGCTTGATTCACAGGAGTATTAGGACAGCCTTAATATCTTCAGGAAGCCTCATTAAAGTGTGTGGCAAAGGCATTATTTGGCAAACCAAAGCACATTATTAAAATATGATTGTAGAGGTAAGTCTGAAATTAATAAAAAGGCTTTACTTACAGTAACCTGCCACCCAACCACCACCACCACTCCATCCCCAGTTTTTAGCTTCCTTTCTATTTCTTCAGAAGAATTAAAGGCCTCTGGAAATCTTGAAAAAATTAAAAAGTAGTAAATACATTACAGTCCAGGAAGTATCATCAATCAGTTGAAAGCAAAAAAAGGGAGAATTCACTCTAATGGCAATTAACAGATAGGCCTTAACCTGCAGCTTGTTTATATGCAAGCTGAACTTCACGTTTGGTTTAGTCTTTGGGATCTCCATCAATTCAGCTTCATCTCAATGGCTCCCCATGTGCTACAGCACTACCAAAGGCAGTAAAATGTATTTTAAACATAACAAGGATAACTATAACTGCATGGTTCACAGATTAGAGATTTATTACACAGAATTCTGTTGAAGTCACTTTTCAGACCGTAACAGCACTTGAAATACTTGTTGCTCTGAAGTGAGCTGCCAGATTCTTTTAAAGTATTGTAGTGTCCTTCTCAAGATGCATTTATTTAAAATCTGTCAGTGTTGAGTAATGCTACTGAAATCTATTACAAATTTTGTTCATCTCATAAGAATTTATTTATATATTATAACAAGAGATGTTTTTCTGAACCATATCATTGATAATATTTTAATATGGACAAAGCTTTCTATAGCACTTCAGTTTGGGTCAGAAAGGGTCAATATATGATCCTTCTATCAAAACGGGCTTCTCCACTGCTTGCTTGCTTTGCTTTAGGTATAACTTAAACAGTGCTCAATACACTGGGCATAAATGGAAGCTCTCATGGAAGAAAAAACTGGTTTCTGCTAAGGCAGACTTTGATTTAATCACATTTTTTGTTGTCTTTCATCTGGAAGTCAAAAACTCACCAGTGCTTTTACAGCCCTCCACAGAGTTCTTGTATGACTGGAGTCAGGAGAGGGGAGGGATGATACTGGAGCTTCTCATTTACATGCTTTAAATGGCACATCATTTGCAAAGCCTGTGTTGCAAATTTCATCTCCACGTCCTTTCCATCCATGCTGTTCAACTGATAGCAGATAGAAGCAATCACCTCATCTCCAAATCAAATTCTCCAGAGGAAAACCCAAGACAAACCCACCTAAAGTTCAAATGTTTTTGTGTATGTGTGTGTATAAAATCAGTTCAAGTTTAAAAGAAGAAAAATGATACAGTTTTTCCCAGAGGAAATAAGTGCTCATTTAATTTTATAATTCTGAGCATGTTAAGATGTAAGAAACATAACTACATTTTCAAATTACCTTGGCTCAACCCTGTCTTGACACTGTGCAATTATGCTAATTAAGGAACTTTGGTTTATGGGAGGCTTAAATTATATTTCACTGATTTTTAAAACACTTGAATTTAACCATGTCATCCCATCCCTAGGCAGCATCCCTACCAATATTCTACATTCAGAGAAGGTGTGCAGCACCACAGCAGTTTAAGCTGACATAAAATCAGGCTTCTGTGATTGTCCTTCTGCTGGTGCCAAGTTCTGCATTGGCCCTGACATTCTCCTCTCTTGATAACCCATCTCAGGAGGACTGATCTGGCTAAGAAGAAAGCTTGACTCAAAAAAGGCTCTACTGCTGAACTCTCAGAACTAGTGGCAGCGTAGAGCAGTGACAGGACTAAAATCTTTAACCAGTTTGAACTGTTGTGAATGTATACTCAGAGCAGTAAAGAAAATCAGGTTGAATCTATCCTTCAGGGAAAGACAAAGTTAATTCATTTTCTGACCATGGGACTCAACTTATCTCAAACCTGCATATCATCTTCCATACTTTTCTTCTTTAATACCTTCCATCTCATGCACATATTCAGTATTCACCTGCTATTTTCTTCCTTCAGCTGCACTATTTTGAAATAGTTAAAAATACTAATTGCACATTTTCCAGAGAGGTTCCCCTTCCCTTTATTTAGGACTCATAGTGCTCTTCAGCGGTTTCTGTTTTCCCCTCAGTGACTATTTTAAAAGCTAACTATTCCAGTAAAAGTTTCACTGCTAATGTGGAAGCTCTCACAAGTGCCTCTATCCTATCTACTGGAGGCTTCACATTTCCAGAGACATTTTGTGAAGTAAAGATCCAGTTTCACATTGCCTCTAAAAGACAGCCAAGAAACATGTGCTCTATAATTGGAATATGCTGTGAAGCAAGTTACTATTGGAAGTCTTGGCTGAGGCAGGAAAAATGCCTTGTTAGGATGTCTGCTACAGGACAAAGACTCCACTCCTCTGCATTGCCAGCTGCAGCTACCATCATGTTGTGGCCTGAATACAGCAGAAGGTGGAAAACTCTTCCCTAGTAAAGGCTTATGTCTTTCTTTCTGGAGGATTACCAAAATTTATGGCATGGCAAGGAAGGCACTCCATTTACTTTTAAATTATTTCAGTTACGTTATAGCAAGCTGTGGTGAAGAAAAAAGACATTTCAACAATGAAACTATAAACAGCAAATAAAAACCAGCAATAGCAAAGTACTTTCATTTGAATTGATTCAAGGTTAATGTGCCAAGAATTTCAGGAATGCTGCATATATTACAGACAAGGAAGCTTGCCAGGATTCTCTTGGAAATTCTTCTTCAAGACTATGGGTGAGAGCAAAACAGGGCAAAGGTAATACTCATTGAGGAGCTGGCAGTTAATAAACAGATGTTTACATAGTTATACAGTTTCAGCTCCTGGCAAAAATGTGATGATTTGTTTGATAACAAACTTAAGCATAATATATTGGCCTGTGAAATTTTATTCAGACTCAGAGCCAAAAAATGTTATCAAGTGAAAGCATGTGGCAGCTTTTCAGGTTGGGAGGAATTCGTTACAAACTTTTGTTTTACGGAACACTTATGCCTTTTTACTTTTAGCATTACTACAATTTTCATGTAAATGGAGTCAGATATACAGAGGATTTTTTCCTCCCTTATGTCTTGAAAAGAGTGGTGTGAGGTCACTTTTTTAAAGCTGGTAAAGGTTACTGATAAAAGCAATTAATGTAGGGTGCTTCCTTTGCAACTACATGCTCTATCATAAAGACCCCTAATTGAAAGACTAAATCTGTATTCAGATGCTTTCTGAGTCAAAGTTAACAATAAGGCTGCAGGGGGAGGAATAAAAACTGCACACACAGGTTGTGTAACATTTAGAAACTTAGTAAAGTAAAGTACACTTAGAAAAAATACCCAAATTTAACAAGGTTGTTCTGACCTCATTTCCTATCCAACCACACTAGCTTGTGCTAGGACAAAGTAGAGGTGGGAGCAAGTGCTTGGGAGTGTTTCCATACCCCACTGCTAATGAATATCAAACTTCAGTACAAGGGAATTAAAAAACAAATACACATTTTACAGAAGGGCCCTGTCTGCCTTGAAAATAGGTGCTAAAGTATTACCCAGCAACATCACCATCTTTAGTAGCCTGACCCTGAATAATAGATCACATACTCAGTTCATGCATCACCAACGGTTGGGTACAGCCCCAGCTGAAAGTGACGGGAGTGGATGTGGGAGGGACAAAGCCCACAGTTATATCATATAAATTGGGAGAGTATATTCTAGCAGCCTGTTGCAATGGGAAGGTTAAAAGGGCCCTGAGGTGCCTCTCTGTCTCCCAGTAATTCAGCAGCTAACGTCAGCTGTGTTCTGTGCATCTGCAACAAGCCAAGAAGCACCAGAGGAGGATTTAATTTAAAAAGAGTTGAAACTCGTATCGTAGGCCCTCCTCCCAACCATCTGGCTAGTGGGGACATTCAGTTCAATTCAGCATGACAACTGCCTATTCAGAAGGAAGAAAAAAAACCCCAACATTTCTCATTCAGGAAAAAAATTAGGCAGTTCCCATTCCATCTTTGAGGGCCTCCAGCCTAATCCAGATCTGTTGAGGAGTTCTGAGGATACAACCCTATAAATAGAGTGCAGAAACTGGTAGTGATAAATCAGCAAAAATCTTCTTTCCTATTGATGTTCAGCTTAAAGTAAATTTTTACTGTGAATTTCCTATATACTATTTAAAACTTGACCAGAATATTTTGGTATCTTACGAGAGGCATGGTTTCTATACTACTTGTATCACATGTCATATAATAAATTTAAGGTCAGAAGATTATCTTAGGTTGTATTAAGATACTATTATGAGAACGCATCTATCACATCTCAATAAATATACTGTATGTTTTATATTTATATGATTTCTATTATATCTATGATTTACTTAATCCTAAATCTGCTTATCATTAGTTTATCTATTATTATGTTATACCTAATAATAAATCTATCCAGCCATATACCTGTGACTTATTTAATATGAAGAAATAAAAAAGACACCAAGATGTAAATGTTTGTGATTCATCAGTCATTCACCTGTGGAAAATCATCCATCCAGGGAAAAAACAAAGCAATTGTTGGAAGCCTCTGACATTGCAGTAGCAACATAGATTAATCAGAAATCACTTACGTGTGTATGCATTTAGAACCAAAATCTTGATTTTGCTTCTCTTGGAGTTGCAAAACAGGACTCCTCGAGGATTTTCTTCATTAGATACAGATTTCAGTAAGCCAGGTGCTTTTAAGAATTCATCTTTCATGTCTCCCACAATTTTCACTCCAAATTGTTTTGCCTTTTTGAAAACTTGATCTTTGGTTGTTTACAGCCTCACATCTTCAACGCTTATGTATAGTGAGGCTGTTTTTCAATTTCAGGGACAGATTATAAAGGATGTAGAAAAAACTAACCTTGGTGTTGCAGTTTTTCCTGTTTATAAAGTCTGTTTTATCTGAAATCATAGCCTCACTGCAATATCTAATGAGAGAGAGCTAGGTTTGAACAAACTAAGCTTTGCATCAATTCAACTGTTACATCCTACAAAGTGTAATCAAGATACTGCTCCTAGGGTCAAAACATAAAGAATGCAGAACTGTAGCAGAGAAACTGAAAATTGGTGAGGAAAAATAAAGTCCATTTTCAGACTTGCCAAAACCTCTAAAACAGCATTTCCTTTTGGAGTTTGTATCAAAAGGAATACCACCATTTCCTCCACCAAGCCCTAGGCCACCTAAAGTAGTACATCCACGCTGAAGAAAAAATCAAGAGATTTCACTTTTGCAATTCTGCACACAATGGCCTCTGATCCCAATGGGAACTTCTTAGCAAATATTTTCTGATGAGTTTCAGATTTATTGCAGGTATGCCACCTTCACAAGCACTTATCTTTAAACAGAACTCTTTTCTTTTTTTTCTTTTTTGATATATTTAAATGATTTTGAAGTAGCCTAGTCACTGGTGACAGTAATGCCAACCAGCCTTTTAAAATAGATGTGGCATGACATCCTATCCTTCCATGTGAAACTAGCCCTGCCCAAACACAGAGCCTTTTGCAGCACTGTAACTGAAGGAGCAGCAACATGAAATTTGGTCAGGTTTAAAAGTTCCCAGCAGCAATGCCAGCACTTCTGAGTCCTATACATAAAATGGTTGCAAACATTTTTGTTTATTTTAGCCCTCGGTGAAAATGCCATGTGTTTCTATGAAAGTCGACCACTATTAGTAAGATTACTTTTACTAATTCAGGTTCCCTGCTTTGTCTTCAGGGCTGGGCATAGGGTGTAGCTGCCTATAACAAACCTCCTGTGGATGCAAAGTAAATATCATAAAGAGTCTTAACATGGCATGAATGCCAGAGGAAGGTTACAACCCAAAGCCTGATGCCTGTAACACTGCTGTGTTTAAGCTTTTGTAGTTTCTGGGCTTTAATATAGTACTGTTTGATATTATAAGCTGGTTCGTGGAACGGTGCCATTATATCAAAGAACTTTGCCTATACTGAAAAAAGCTTCTAATCCCTTTAGTTGAATAGAAAATCTGGAAGGCTTGAACCTCAAGACTTCAATAGAAAGGCCAAATGAAATTTCTCTGAATAGAAATCAGAATTTGAAAGGGTAATTCATTTTTGTAATGGTTGTGATTGACAATCCTGGAATTTCTAACTCAAAAGCATTTTCATGTAGCCCATTTTAATGTCTCTTGGGCAGTTTCTGCTCTGATTTTTTTTTTAAATATGGTTAAATAGTAGCACTGCTATATTTCTGTCTAATATCCTGGGGAAAAATGTAAATAAATATATGTGGTACTGAGTGCACAGTACCTCTTAACTGTAGCACATGTTTGGTACATCTGATGGTGCAAGAAGCTAATTTCACAGGGCACAGCTGAGGAAATTCAGTTAAGCAAACAGGAACCAAGCATCTGTTTTGACTGTCTCAGAACTTTAAATGCTCCCTAACTTTTGTTGCTTTGTTGAGTTCCTTGTCTTTCCATGACATTAGAAATGCTAACATGAAGGCTCCAAAAATTAAATCTAGTCCATCTGTATCTGGCATACATATTCTTATATGAAAAAGAGATGAAACAGTGGGATAAGACAGATTTTTTTTTTAGTTACAAAAAAATTGTTGCATTTGTAATCAAATAAAACTTCATCTTGAATATATCTTAGTTTTCATATTTTTTCTCTTTTTTTCTCAAGGATTTTCAATCCTTGACATAGTTGTGTTTACATGCACTGTTCTACCAGTTACTTGAATAAAGCTGTAAAAGTTGAGCTTCAGGATTAAAGAGAGAATAAGCTTTCTACTGCACAGCCTATTCTGTTAAGGTTTTTCATTTCACTAGATTTGGGAAGTGGCAGACAGCCTGCCCCACTCCCATCCCTTCCCAAGCAACAGCTGTCAGCAGCAACCCTTCAGTCTTGATACTGGCCTAAGTGAAGAACTGTCGAAACACAGAATGGTTTGGGTTGGAAGGGACCCTAGACATCATCTAGTTCCAACCTCCCTGCCATGATTAGGGACACCTTCCACTAGACCAGGTTGCTCTGAGCCCCATCCAACCTGGCCATATCTGATTGATGTGATATCTGTGTCACAAAAACTGCCTAAATGAAAAACACTATTTCAGGAAATGTACTACAATCCTATTTAAAATGTCGGTGGTGTAAGATTTCTTCAGAATATTATCTCAAACTTAGACTCCAAAAACAAATAAGCATTGACCATTTAGATTAATATTTTTTCAACATATTAAAATAAGAATTTGAATAAACCATTAGGCAAGAGCTGCCACAGTCCATCAGCAGCTAGATAAGTTCTATGATCTCTGTTTGGAAAACAGCTCCTTTTTGCTTTTGTGAAAAAGGCAGAATCTCAATGCCTTAGGACAAGGATCCTTGCTTAGCCTAGTGGTTTCTTCAAGTGGTTTTTATTAGTTGCTGATATCTTATGGCAACACCAAAACCTGCTCACCTAAAAATGTGTCTGTATAGATAGGCATAGCATATGCTTGAAAAATTTTCTGGTCATGTCTGACAAAAAGCAGTGGAGACCCAGCCTGTGACTGAAATATAAGATGGAGATTCAACAAAGATGTTTATCTGAAGAGGCAAAACATTCAAGCTTTGATGATAATTCAAGTAGAAAATCTGCTTTGGGTAAAAAACGAAGAATCTACACATCCTTGGAAAACTTCATACAGTCCTGACAGGAATTTCTATATGACTACAGGAGAAAGTCTAGCACAAAGCCAAATCAAACCAAATGGGGATTTGTTCTGATGCAGTCTCTCAAATATTGATCTAAGTGAGCTTAGGAGCGAGTGTGACAAAGAAGATACCTGAGCTACCAATCTCTATGAGAAGATTTAGAGTGTCCCAAATGAATTTGTGAACTGCAAGGAACAGTTAGATCATAGTAATTGTTTTGACACAATGGATTTAAGTATAAAATATTAAACAGCATAATATCCATCAGTTCCAGAGAATCAAAGTATTTTAGATTCTGGAGATACCACATCCTAGGGATACACAGCACTTGGAGCTTTTTATGCTTCAGAACACAAATAAGAGAAATGAGGGAAAATGTTTCATTAGAAAAATTAGTCAAGCCTCTGTTTAACCACAAAGATCAGAGTGCCTTAGTCATTCAAAGCAAGCAGCATTTTTAAAGTCTCATTTCAAATTTAACATATACATTAGTATTTACATACCAAAAAGTAAAAATACCACTACTGTTAAACAAAATTAATTAGACATGATAAAGCCATTACAATGAACTTTTTCTTAATAGCTATACAGATTTCTTAGCTATTCTAGTAGAGAAGTACTATGTAATTTTTAATACCCATGTATTTCATTGAGAACTTACTCTGTAAACCTGAGGCACCTACACCAAATGTATCTTTAGATACAGAAATCTTTAGAAAAGCAAAACAAAGCCAGAGTGCCTCTCTCTTTTCTTCCTTTTTTTTTTTTTTTGTAAGCCAGCAGTAGCACTTGAACCATCACAGCCATAATAAAACCATTATCACTGTTACAACATTAGCAACCACAGATGCCACCTCTCCTGAGAGAGACATCTCTCCACACTAAGAGACAGCCTCACTTCTAGCTAGAGGTTAACCTGTGTGGAATGGGAGGTATTGTTCATCTCAGAGCAGAGATCAAGTGCCAGCTATTTCAGCAAAAGCTGCCAGATCTTTTACTGGATAAAGTCATGTCCTGTTCAGACACTTTAGCTGCTCCTCAGTATCTCTTCTCCAGGCTAACTGACTAGATGTCTGAAGTCTTTCCCTCTTGGAAGAGATGATTCTTGCAAAAGTCTTAGATTGTCACATGAAATATGTACTTTAAAATGCCTGTAGTTTTGTACTTTCAGGAACTGTGTGTCAAACATATGTAAGATTCAGTTACATTAATATTGCTTGGAATACAGCAACTACATTTACAGACCAAGTTGAACTGTGCTAATTTGATCCAACTAATGTAGATTTTAAAGCTGTAAGGAACTATTTCTTTATTTCAATCTGACTGTATATGTAACAGAGAACTTCCAGCTGGTAAACTGTGCACAAGGACTATAACCTCTATTTCATCTGTATAAAGTCTTTTATAAGCATTTCTAACCATGATTTCAGAGTATGGGCTGACAAGAGATAAATTATTCCAGATGTTAAATACAGATTGAAAGGTGGTACCTTATATCCTATTTGCATGCAGTCTGTGAGCTTTTTTCTCCTTGATTTAAGACCCATCCTTTGTGAGCACTCTCTTTTTCCTCAAAGATAGTGTTAAATCCTCAGTTACTTTGAGATAAGACCTTGACTTGAACAGAGTTGCCATTTTTGAGGAAAACTAAAGATAAGACAAAAGAACAATGAACTAAACAAGCAAGCATCTGATAAACTCTGTTGGAAGGACATCCTCACAAGAGGATCTGTCCTCTGTTCCTACTCAGACCTTAGAAGGAACTACAAATCCTGCCCATCACAGTTAGAACAGAGATTTGAAGGAAAGACTATTTAATACCACTCAGCATAGATGCTATTATCCAACTCTACTCTCAATACAATCACTGCTTTTTAAATTAATTTGATTGATAAACTTGAGAAAGACAAATATGTTTTAATGGCAATAGTTCTTTCATGAAAAGGGGGACGTCCTGCCTGGTCTCCAGCAGTCTGGTATCCTCTGGTTTACTGATTTGTAAACTGACTGAGCTGCAGCAATCAGCCATTACCGGGGATAGGAGTCAAGGATGTTCTCAATTACACTCTCCAGGGTAGGCTTTGGGAATTATTCTTTTGAATACTTGAGCGGTGCAAACACTGATGGGAGCTTTCCCAGTACATGAAGTACTGGTGATTATTCTCCCCTGCATGATCTCTTTGATGTAATGCTGCTCTTAAAGGCAGTTTTAATAGGATGCCTCCCCTCTTACCAACCAGCCTCATTTTCATTAAGCGTGTGGGTGTTTCATGTCTTTGAGACTCTCTATCCATGAGTTCTACAGTTACTGGGGGAAGGGGACAGATACAGCTCACTTCCTTCAGAAAAGAGGCTAAAAAGGGTTCTGCCAAAGCAGCTGTGTTAATTGTTAAAGAAACATACTCTCAATGTCAAGCACAATGTACAAATCACTCTGCGCTGCCTCAGTTCTGAACTCCCAAAGCTCACTTGGTGGTTCCCTAAAGGACAAAGCCCCATCTGTTAATTCTTCTGTACAGAACCTCATTGATGGCATCACTCTTAGGCATAAACTAATAGCTAGAGAAATTATTTTAGCATTCATCTTGTGGCTGGTGTGTAGCTGAGAAATAATTCTAAAGAAGCATTGGCTGGAAAGGATGTAAAATGTCTATTTACTGCTGGGATTTGGGAGGAAAGATGGTGGTTTCTCAGAACAAAATGATGGTTCTTCCATTTCCTTCAGCATTGGTCACACACCCTTTGGAAACTGAATGAAAAAAGCATCCTGTAGTTTCTTGCAGGAAAAAGATTTTATCTGGGCCCAGCTGGAATTTTCAGCAGGAAGTCTAAGCTTTATGGCAGGCAGTGTTTTGGAAAGAGGTAACCTTACAGTACTCTTGAAAAGTAATTTCCTCAAATGTTAATGAGATATACTCTAACTAGCAACAAAGGCAAAATAAAATAATTTCTTGCTTTGCCAAATGGATTGAAAAATGACTTCAAGGAAAAGAGATAATCCTGCCAGCATAAACACCATTAAATAAGCCACATACATGCCTTCTATTGTTTTTTATCTAAGCAGAGAGGCTGCTTAAACATGTTGAAATAATAGGCCTTTTATGTTTGACAAGAAAATAAGTGGCATGTTTCATTTCCTTATGCAGACTGAATTAATATTAAAAACCTCATACCTTCCAAGAACTTAATCATAATGATTTTAATGGAAAAATTCAATGTATAGAATTAGATAAGAAATGGTCTTAAAAATATATATATATATTCCCCTAAGAAAGAGTTATAGAGGTCTAGATAAAAGCCTCATTTAGCCAGAATTACCTCCTGAACTCAACTATGCTGTTAAAATGTCACTTGCTCTCAAACAAACTCTACCATGTAGCCACAGAACACATTTTCATACCATTTCTATAAGGCTTGTTAAAAAGCCTTCAGATTTCTTTGCTTTAAAACATTCAAGTTTGAATTAAAAATGAGAGAAAAATCTCAAAGATCATAAATAATTCCATTATTGGATCATACTCATACTCCCTGAAGTCCATGCTCCTGGGCCTTGTGTGTTCAGTAAGGAATGATTCCAGAAGGTGATCCAAGAAACTAAACATTCAATACACTGCCAGTATTGAAATAGTCTTCTTAAACTGTATTGTATACCTGAAGCGAGCAAGTTTATCCTTCTTAGTGTAAGTCTGGATGTTCTTATCTATAGGCATGTCCTTCTTATAATCTGTTTATGTCTTGGACTTCATGAAAATCCGTGGTATTTTCCAGAATCTATCTTTTCTGAGCAATACACATGTATTTCCTTGCTTTAGTTTTTACTGAAATATTTGATGTCTAATGCTCTTACTGATGATCAGTTTCTAAGCAACTGGTAAACAGGATTTTTTAGTTGTCAGTTTCCAGAGGAAACTGCAACTCATTAAAGTGAGCATGCAAAGCTAACCTCAGATTGTAGCCATTACACTTATTTTAATGTTGTATTTCATTTAAAATGTTTGATCAGAGAACAAGTCTCCCAGGATGCATAACTTTTCTGGAACATCAGAGTGAACAGCAGTTCTTCAACAAGGCTCATTACATTCAGTGCACAATATCAAGCAATGTAAAGAGAATGAATAGTAGCACCACATTCAGTTCATTTTATATCGATAAACCTTTGTGTCTTGCGACTAACATGCTAATAACCACATCAATGCTTGTTTTTATTAAATGGATTTCTTCCAGCAGAGGAAGCAGCAGTGCCAGAAGTATATTGCACTAAGGATATTCACATCCTTATGCAAGCGGAATGATTAAATTTAGCATCAAGTTGCAGGTTGCTCTCTAATTCAATCTCTAATTCTCTCATTCAGTTCCACCAATGAATGTTTAAGTTACAACTTAACTGGCCTGTGCATCCTCTGAAGTTAAGCTGTCAGTTCAAATCTTGAACAACTCAAAAGTCGTTTAGCCAACTAGCCCTGGATGCATCCTTTGCTTGTGATTTTTGCCTCTGTGACTGGACAAGCACCACTTTGTACATCAGACAAAATCTATCAGAGCAGAACATGACAATAGCACAGTTAGAATGTGCTAAGCTCTCTGGAACTTTAATGTCCACTGAGATCAGAAAAGGGTGAATAGTGAGAAAACAACAAAAACCCTCAAAGAAAAAAGCATTTATCTACTGATAACATTTATTAAAAAACATTCAGTCAGTATTAACCAAACCATCCCAAGGACTTACCCTGCTAAATAAAAGAATGTGATCCTCAGAAATAAAGAGCTTATTTTCAACACCATGCAGGGCAGCATCCAGAGCAAAACTGCACTCTGTGTTTGTAGAGTCAAAGCAGCAAGTGTTACTATGTGGTGAGTATCAGCCCTGCCAACATCTGACAAACCCAAAGAGAATGAACACAATGTTTCTTTAAGCATGTAGTGCTTGAGTTGTTAGCCATTGTAAAAACATTAGGAGCAAGAAAGAAAATAATGAACGTTACTGTACCAAAACAGGAAAAGCAGATTTCCCTCCCACCCACCCCCTGCCAGTTACAGCTTTGGTCCTTTTTTTTTTTTTTCCAGAGTATATCACGGCAAAGGAATGTGTCTTTCTTTGCCTGATGACCTCTGATTTGGAGAAGTATGCTATTCAGCATCATTTAGCACACAGAGAACAAAGAAGTTTAACTGTTTCAAAGGAATGCAGAATTTCAGCTCTTGTTACAGAGTTCTTCTGAATGCTCATCATACAGCTTAATATCCAGCACATATTGGATGAAAAGGAACAGTAACTCATCAGAGATGGCCTCATTCCAGACTCACCCCTTCTCCCCACCACCCATGCTAAACAACCTCCATTTCCTTGTGAAACAGCAACAGCTTCAGATTACAATTCAGTTCTCCTTAGGATATTCATGTTGCATTTAAGTCGAGAAATCATGATCTACCAAAACATTTAAGAAATCAGGTTACAAGCCCTACTGCCAAGAAAGCAACCTTTTATTTAACACAGATTTACATGACAAAGGACCCAAATACTGACCAGTGCCTACACCTGATCTCAGAAGAATGAAAATCTCTTAACAAAGATAAAGCCCTTACAGAACAGAGAACAGCACAACATAAAGCCTATGGCTAAGAGAAGAGTTAAAAGAGGGAAACTCTGGGTTATTTTTTTGTTTATTTTATATACCTATTTAGAAATTAATTTTGTCAAATATACNCCCCCCTTAGCATAACAAGCAGATTCAAGACTATCTTGAATATAAGGAAGTTTAAGAATTTTTTTACACAGCTGGTATGGAGATGAGTGGTTCAAGATGAACTGGAATTACACTGAAAACAACTCATGACAGCAGTGAAATATGGGCTTCTCTGTGATCTTCAAGACGTAGGTAATGACTGCTTAAAGCTTCACGGTCTCAGACCCCAATTGCTTTAAGTGTCCAGTAGTTTCCTCAGAATCAAAAATTATTTGTTCCCAGAGCAAATTTTTTCAAATTCACAGTGCTCTCATAAAATCCTAAATAGAACCATTACTCACAGGTACTGACATTTAGAAAACAGTGCAGCTAAAATTGTGATCCTCCCCTTTAAGATATAGCTAGGTTACCCCCAGGGTTACAACTGAAGTAGTTCTTTTTTTAATTTGCTTTTACCTTTTCTTGAATCCTCTTGACTTTCACTGTCGATATAAGTTTCCAAATTGCATGGATAGGAAGCTTTATAAAACAGGAGAAGACAGACTTATGCAGCAGATTATCCATAATTTAGGCAATTTCTCTTACTGCATCCCTGTCTGGAGTTCTGAATGCATGTTTTCTGCCTCTTCCCAAAGACTCGCAGTCTTCGACTGTTGCACAATCCTTTTCTGCAGAGCAACTGGTGAAAATCAAAACATCAAATGCAAGCCTCCAACAAATGACTAGTGTTAAAGTGCCACAAGGGCAGTGTGAGCTGCAAGAACTGAGGGGCAGTTCTACGAAATGCAAATCATTTCCCTGGCAGCCTGCTCAAACAGCTCTACTTCTGGTAAGAACATTCTGCTGCAAAAATCAAATAACAGTAACTGGGTCCTGATTTTGCCTACCCCTCCTAATGCCTGATGCCTCTTAAAGCTTGTTCAGCTGCAGTAAAGAGGTTAGAAAACTGCTGTTTCCAGCACATTCACCCCTCCTCCTCAAGCTGTATTTCATCGACTGCACTGTCTGGTTTCACTTTTGTTTCACACACAATCCTGTTATGTGGATTTCAGTCAGATTAATGCTTTCTTTCATTCCCTGCTTTCTAAACTGGAACTGCAAGGCACCAGTTACAGAGCATAACAGTGCAAGCTCAGATAAAGCTTAGCTTGCAACCGGGGGATTTGCCTTGAATCTTACCTGCAAACTCATTTCCTTTCAAGTCATTACATTTGTCTTTATGACCCCTTCTCTACTTTCCACCTTTGATCAGCAGACAAGCATTTGTCTGGCTTTTGCAGTGGATGGAAAAGCAGCAAAGCACATTTCCATCAATTATCATCCTAAGTTCTTGAGTTTCAGAATTATGGAAGTTTGGGTGGATGTCTCCCTCTCTCTTTTGTTGTTGTTGACCTTCTATGCAGAGAAGTCACAGAGCTGGGTTCTTATTACAGTAAAGCAATTCAGTCCTCGCTACAACTCCACAGTCATTAACTCCAAGTTTTTCAAGTCTTTCCAAAGGTACGTTTCCATGCATAATAAATTATTTTAAGGTCACTCTCTACCCAGGCCATTCTATGGTTCTATTATTTAGAGCTTCAGGCTAATACTACAGAATTTATCCTGAAGCTATTAAATACAGCTGCTAAAGACTAACCAGCCAGAGAATGTTATGTGCCTCCTGCACATCAACATTTGTGGGAGGTAAAAGAAACAAGTTCCTTACCTTGTCAGCACAGTTTGTGGAAAGTGATCCATATGGCAGGGAAATAAAACTGCTTTGCAGGACTCTTCTCCCATTCCTCCTTTCTAGGTCTCACAGCTACAAAAAATCTTTCAATGGATTCAGGAAAGAATCCAAGACAGATTTACATGTTTGTTTTCAGTGTTAGCTCATCCCACACTACTTGCACATATCCCTCCCTTCAGGTTTGGTGCTTGACACAGGCAACCATTCTGACATTTCATGCTTGGAAATGTGCCTTCAACAAATCCTTTTTGTGTTCCTAAATGACTGTTTGGCTGCTTATACTTCAGCCCATCTGTTTGGATGGCACCAAGCCTGCTTACAAGGTGATCTTCCTGTTTCACTTCCTATCGAGAGATGCCAGCCAATTTTGGGCTCTCGGCACAATACCTCCCCTGCCCTCACTTTGGTACAAAACCCTGCTGAGTCAGAAACACTGTTCCTGTGCTTTATAAAATTTGTTGGCACTTGTGTGACTCTGACCACCTGAGCAGCAGAGGAAGAAAACTGGAATTGTCAGCACTGTAAATTGCCAAGTACACTCGTTACTGTGAAGCCAGGGGGATGTTAGGAAGATCAGTGACACATTGTAGCATGGGCATTTTAATTGCTCAGCAAAGCCAGGATCACCACAAGCAGAAGGGCAAGAATAGTAAAAGCAGAAACACAAGCCACAGGCATAAAAGAGTCAGGCAGGGGAAAACACTGAGCTCCACTTTGCTGTAGTGGTTCCTTTAAAATGACACATACTAGGACATAATTGTTTTGTATAGCCTCAGACTTTTCCCTGAAATCACAGTGTTATGTTTATGCCATTCCCTGCAAAATCATACCAGGCTGAAGATGCTTCTTTGTGAAGTTCTGAAGTGCATGACCAAGGTCTTTCAGAGGAATGGAGCACGGTAGGCTTGTTTCAAGTTTCAGGTTGGTCTTACAGTGTTTCATCAGGCACTTGTACACTCACCCCTTCCATGCTGCCTGTAGGTGCTTAGGGAGCACAAAGGGAGACATCTGCAGTAATCCAGATGGATGGAGCCTCAGGAGCTTAGGACAACAGCACCAGGTTGAGCCATACCTAGGCCTTGGCAGAATATCAGAATTCTACATTTCCTTGATTAGCACCTAAAGTCTTTATTGAAACAAAGAGAAAGATTTCTTAACTAGGAAATACTTGCCCCGTCAAGAGTAAGTCAATGGGTACATATCACAAATGTTCCTCCTCCCTCCACCCTGTTAAGAAAAGCAGTAACGAGCCAAGGAAAGCAAAGACAAGCTTTCAACATACAACATCAGCTGTCAGAATGTTTTAGTTTAAGGGTTTTAGTGAAAAAGTCTCCTTTCTCTGGTGTAAAATAATGTGACAAAATTTCCAAACATGAATTCTGACACCTGAAAGAACAGTTTCTTTTTGTGCCCTGTATTTTTATTAAAGAAATCCCCTCACTTCTTGTGCCATGCTGTGTTTAAAAGAAAATGGAAGAAATTTAAACATTTTGACTCTGCCTAGGAATGGATCCAATTTATACTAAAATAATGATCTATTATGTGCTCAGAAAACAGCAAACAACAGAGTAAACTCCTCAGCTCTGGCCTGACAGCTATCCAGTATCACCAAGAACAGCAATAACCTATTTGTTCAACTAATTCTTGTGGTATCAGTCAAGGTGAACTGAGCACCTCCCACGCAGACTTAGAAAACCCTTGCCCTGTATTATAAGCTTTTCCAATGACAGTAATAAAATATATAGCTAGCAGCCAAAATCTACAAACAGCATCCAGATTCTGTGTAAAAGTAGCAAATCTTTTCACTGAGTGAAAAAAAACAACAAAACCACACCAAAACAGAGATAAGTATGCATCTACACAGGTGTATGTATATATCTATAGAGATGCAGGTACCATGTATATACACAAAGCCCCCACCCTTAAAACACATTTAGGGAGCTGGTAAACAAACACAGACTTTGTCTTACTACTCAGTGCAATCTGCTGGCAAGAGGACAAAGGGAGCAAAGTGAAATTCCTCTTCATTGTGAGCTGTTTAATTGTCTTCTCCTACCATCTTGGCATCTCAGCCAGACCCCTTTGCCTTCTAAAGCTTTTCATCGCAGAGCTCCTCTGTCACAAGGAAGTCATCATATTTGGGTCCTTGAAGCATATGCTATATGTATAAAGGAAGCATTGCATTTGTGTGCTGTTAGAATAAGAATTTGCTTCTTTCCCCATCTCCCCCCACCTCATTGCTTTGATATATAGTATTAACTCCAGCAGAGCTGTTAGTCCAATATTTTCAACTAATCTAATTTTTTGTATTTTTGAGCAGGATTTATTAGTTCAATTCTAGTTAAAACTCGATCCAGTTCCTTTTTTTTTTTTCTTTGAATGATGCAAACTCTTTGATATGCATCACTAATTTAGATTTTCTAGGAATTTAATGCTTCAAGTTTAGTTTCATGTCCAGTCACAGCCTCCTGAGTCCAGAAAAGACATGATTATACTGGAGCATGTCCAGAAAAGAGCCGTGAAGATAATTAAGGGACTAGAATATCTGTTAGGGGAGGAGAAGCTGAGAGAGCATGGACTGTTTAGTCTGGAGAAGGGCAGACTCAGGGAGATTTTCTTAATATGCATAAATACCTGAGAGGCTGAAATGAAGGAGGAGGAACCTGACTTCTCAGCAGTGCCCTGTGAAATGACTGGAGGAAATGGGCAGAAACTGAAATGTAGAAAGTTCCACCTAAATGTAATTATTTGTTTATTAAACCAATGATATAGTGATGAAGTATTGAAACCTGCTGCTAAAAAGGTTGTGAAGTCTTCAACTTTGGACATGTTCAAAGCCTTGCTATCAGTCCTGAGCAGTCTGCTCTTTCTGACTTTGCTTTGAGCCTGGTATTGTACTGCATGTTCACCAAAGAATCCTTCCAACCTCAGCTATTCTATAATTCTGTTCAATTATAAGCTGTTACTATAAAAAACACCTAAGGATATGCAAATGGCATCATTAATTCTGTGTAAAAGTAAGTGCTTTTTAAAGAAAGAAGATATGGTTAAAGAAATGTCACCAGTAAACTGATTCCCAAATATATAGATTCATTGCTGATACAGTGCCAAAAAATATTTCATCCTATTGCAAGAAAATTTGCCCAAGTTTCCAGAATGCTTCTCAAATATAATACAGCACTCTTGTGTAGAGGCATTCACACATGCATCGAACAACTACATATACTACAAGTCTGGTTGCCAACAGCTTACTTGAAACTTTTGGACCAGATAACTGGTCCATAATTCCTCCTAGATGCTGAAGTATTTTCAGACTTTTTTCTACCTCTCCCAAACATGCATGAAGCAGTTTGCTTCCCCCTTTTCTTCCTTATTTCCCAAGAGTACAAAGTCGTGAGGAACAACTGGCTGCAGCCAGTTCTGCTGTACCAGGGCTTCAATCTAGATGATGTCACTCTTAGAAAAGAGAGACCCCAGCTATTAAATAAAGCTCAAAACCCAGCACCCATTTCTCAAAACTTCTTTCCTTGGATGTGGTCTTCATGTTCACCCGATTTACCCTGCCCACTCAGAAGATAATGTCAAATATTCAGTTTTGCAGGAACAGGAAGGAACAGGTTGATAAGATGGTAGACAGAGGCTGAGACTTCTATGCCTATGTGCTGCTGCATTTTCCTTGACCAAAGCCATTTCCTCCCATTGCATTGTCCCAAGTAAAGGAATGCATCAGAAGTCAATGGATTATAATCAGTGTGTGATCAGGCGTCACGTGGCTGAGAGGCAGCTGTCAGTGGAACACACTGTGCTCATGTGCCCCTCACAGGCTGTGTACACAGATCTATCAGCCCAGCACTGCTTTCAGAAAATTCATTTAATAGCTGACCTTGAGGTCATAATCAAAGAATTAATTTCACATGGATAAGAGGTTGAAGTTTTACACCTGTATTGCCACACTAGAAACACAAAATAGATATTATTATAGCCACTGTCCTACAAATGACCTACCTTTTACTCTCTGCACAGCCAGGAAAGCTATTTGTCTTTTTAAAAGTCCATGGTATTGGGATTTAGGCCCCATTTGTTACCCACTCTCCTAGTTCCTCACATTAATGAGCTCTAATCAGCAGCCTTCCATTTTATAAAGTGTCACCCTCTAGTGCATTGTTTAAATTTATCTAAATTAAAATCACACCCTATTTAAAATTTGTCTCTTGCTCTAAAATCTCTTGATCAATTATTCTGTAGTTTCAGCCTAGCCTCTACAAATTTGATCAATGCGTGCTTCATTTTGTCTTCCAGATTGTTTAATAGAAACCTTAATTAGTGCTTTGATTAATTAATACCAGACCCGATACTGATTCAGTGATATCCCATTTGATAGCTCCCTCACCGCTGGTGTTTCATTGTTAATTATCCTGACACTGTAGCCCAGGCAATTCTGTATTCATGTTACAGGTTTATGAAGCTGAGAAGGGCTTTTTTCCTACCGAATTCTTCCTGAAGGAGCTTCTCACACATAGCAACAACAAGCCGTGGCAGAGGTAGATAACAGAAATCCACTGTGTTTTCACTTGTCTACTAAACACATAATATGCTGCAGCTTATTAACTTAGTCTGAACAAAAAAGTTCAACTAATTATTCACACACATCTCAAAGGAGCATGAAAACCTCTTTTTCACTGCACTGATGGACTGTGGGTTAGTTTTAGGATGCTTCACAGAGCAGTGGGGCTAGAAAGGCCAGGCAGAAGTTCACTGCTTGTGAACCTGGCAGCCAGCTGAACTTTTTTTCACCTCTAACTCTTTCATCCGAGGTTCAACTCACTACATCACCACAGTCTCATCTGTCTAGCCCAGTTAATCTTCCTATAGCATCGTTACTATCCTCAGGTTTGCCTTCAAACACCCAAAAGCAGGTAGCAGCCCATCCAAAACCCCACTAAACTCCTAGCCAGCAGAAAGTGCCTGAAGGGTGGAAGAAGGGGCCCTTTACCTGTTCAGGTTCCTTTTTTCAGACACACAACTCTTCCAGCTCCACAGAGGACTCTTCTGAGCAGTTTCCATATCTTACTCAGAAGAGCCCTATGCAAAAGTGCTTCCCCTGCAGGTTTACCTAAGGTGAAGAACACTTACAGTACAGTCCAGGTTCTAAACAAGTGCACTTATTTGAGGCAAAATCAGAAACACACAAGGTCAGATTACTGAGAAAACCTTCAAGTACAAGCTGTAAAGAAATTGCATTCTGGACAGCAAGGACTAGATCTGCGGGCGTCTTTAAGGGATACAAGACTTGTACTTGCTAAGAGCCCCATAATAGACTGTAGGAAAGCAGGAAAGTCTTTCTCAAACTGAGCCTGATTCCAGCAACTCACCTTTAAACACATAGCATTATCTTTTCAAAATATTCCCCTCATCAGACTAGGGAAAGATAACATGGAAATTCAACATGTATTCTGGCAGATTTGGTATACAACTTTCTCCTTGAAATTAAGGAGTCTCTTCACTCAAGTGAAAGTAGCCCCTTCTAGCAATTTAACTTTACTCCTCAAACTTATTGTACAATTTCTTCTGCTATATTTGCTTGTGAAAAGAAAAATGTGTGTTTTCTTTATACCTATGCAAAAATTTTTTCTTTCTGAATGTACCTACCATTCTCAAGGTAATTCAACAATTGAGAAATAAAAATATCTAACCTTTTTCCCCCATCTTCTCATGGTCTGTAATTCTTTTCCTTTTCCAAGGCTCTTCCAAATGTTCCCCTAGGAACATTTCTCTTATACAAATACTACATACCACAGAGAAGGAAAGGAAAAGGATTGCAATATTGGCTTTATAAGAGCTCACCTTAGGTTCCCTTTCCCTCACTTATAAACACCTAGCCTAGTATATGAGTTAAGGAGATTACTGCTAGATAATTCTAGATTTTTTCCTCTTGTCTCTGTGAAGATCTCAGATTTGAGGCATGTGAGTTAAGCAAGCAAGGAGAGGAGATGGTGTGAGTGCATGAAATGTGCCTTATCCTACAGTGGAGAATGTGAATCCTGGCACTGACAGGATGTAAAGGATCTAATTGAAAGCATATATGTCATTTGAAAGCTAGTGGAGAGTAAGGACCAATTTCTGAGGACCTGAACTCCAGGTGGAATTAATAATTCAGCTGCTTAGCATCAATGGAAAAAAACCCATATCCTATTTTATAAAAGATTCCATTTTAAAATATCTCTCAGGGCAGTTCATTTATCTATCGATCGGATTAAAAGAAGAATGTGTTGGAAACCTACATACAGCTAAAAGGAAGCACCAGCATGATAGTTTAGAATAAAAGCTTGCCCAAGAGGCTCTGAATTTCGTGTTGTAAATTGGCAAACATCTGACTTGAAGAATGGTATTTGAAAGTAAAAAGACATTCAGAAAATGGATTCTGAAAAATTATGTCTGGTTTAGACTTTATCTGTTTATATATCAAAGGGCACTCTTCCTAGTAGCTACATGTCAATCTCTTCTTTCTGCCTTGTACACACTCCAGAAATTAGTTTAGGATTGAATTATCTGTCAGTTTTGGATAGCCTGGATCTCTAGTGCAGAGGATATAGAGTCACTTTAAAGACATCAGGAAGAAGCTATTGCTTCACATTATGCACAGATGATCAAAAAAGTGTGCCTAGAGAATAATAGAGGGATGTATTATTTTCTGTTTTACAAATGAAGGATGTGTCTAACTGAGAGCACCCATAGCCAGATGTATCATCATCTCACAAAAAACAGCTGCAGGAATGGAAATACATGAGACAGACAGTGGTCATGAATAGTCCTACAAAAGCTTTTATATGAAGGACTGAAAAGATGCAAACTGTTTAGAACTGGCAGGAGACAGACACAGAGGGAAATGAAAGACTGTGGAAGAACTAGGTACGGCACATCTGAAACACAGGAAGGAAGTCTGGTTTTTTAAAATAGATTTTATTTTGAATAAAATAGGAAGTGATTAAAGTGTGGAATTTTTTTTTCCTGCATGTCATCTCAGGGGTCAAATACTACTCAGATTCAAAGGAAAATTGAACAAGTAAGTGTATAATGGGAGCATTCATTAGAATGGATGCAGGCTGGGATATCAAACTGTATGCTTCAGGGCAAAGGTCCCTCATCAACTCTAAGGAATTAGAAACCAGATTTTATGAACAGTTATTCTGGCAAGCAGGGAAAGAATTGTTAATTCATTTATAATGCCTTTGACCTAAAACACAAGGGGAGGATATAGATGCAAAGAAGAAATAGAAATGGAATTAGTAAACAGACAAATTAATCAACATGTGGTAACTTAGAAAGAAAATACCCAACTTACTCCTTAGAAAAATGAAAGAGATGAAACATCACTTAATCAGCCAGAGAGAAACAACACGAGGTTCTGTGGTTAAGCCCAATGAGGTAGAACTGTGAAAAGACAGGAAAAATGCTCTAAATGTTTGAGTAAAAGAGCATCACATTTATAGAGAGCGTGAAACAGAAATATGACATATTGAAGAGATGAATAAATGGATTTTTCATTAAAACAAAAATCACAGAGCAGATGTGATATTAAATGTTTAAAAGTTTTGTTAATATAAGTTGATGGTTTACCAGGGAGGCAATTTGTCTGAATGATTTGCTATATGTACTTTCTCATCCTGAGCTTGAACATGGTTTAATTCTAGCAGAGGCAGAAGGTAACATAGAAATTATCATTCCCCAGCAGACTGAAACTTGGTGCAGGAAAGGGTCATGAAACCTGATTTATGGTTTTTGTGCACAGAAATGATAATCTGTCAGGGCTGTTTGACACTGGCTTCCTCTGCCAATGAATTCTCAAGGAAGGAATGCAGGAAGAGAAAATCTGCAACCAATTTTCTGTCTCATGAGGCAAATTAGAAAAATAGATTCCAGTTGCAGAGTTTGCTGTGTTACCAACTTCTCTCAACTCTTAACACAGCCTGTGTTAATAGACAACCTGTTGGCAGCTGGAGTGATCTTCATTATCCTAGTTTATGACTACAAGTTTATGAGCCACAAGCCATGTTTCAGCCCAGGCCATTTTATTATTTTTGTCTGTTTGAAGTCAAGAGGACCCCCTGACAAACTTCTAGAAACCCCAGGCAAAACATGTCTGAGTCACCCTACAATTATTACTGAAGTACATGGAGCAGCATTGCCCATAAATACCCTTAAACTTTGTGTTTAACATGGTAACCTTCAACCTTATAAATTCTTGTAGGAGAATCTCTGTAAAGATGTAATTGAACTATAAGATCATGGTGCTGCATGATCAGGCATATTACTGTCAGACCTATTACTTTTTCTCTGTTGGGACCACATGTGCTAGATTCACTTGACAGAAGGCAAGCAGGCAGGGATTGGGATGTGTGACAGCTGGAGGGTGTGCCCATGCCACCCAGCTAAAGGTGCATAAAAACCAGAAGGGAGCAAACATCAACCTTTCATCACCTACAATGGATCACAGACTGAGTCAACCACTTGGTCATGGCACCCAGAGTGGCTACTGGTGTGGGATTGGACACGGGTGTGGCACAGCAAGGGAGGGAGTTCCCAAGGTAAGAGGTGTGCAGCTGTGAGGCACAGCAGATGGCCCCACCAGCCAGGGCTCATCCCACTGCCCTCATGGAGGGAGCAGGGCAGGCTGGAAGGAGGAGGCAGCCAGTCCATAGGTGATGAAGTAGGTCTGGGGTCAGGCTGGGAAATCAGTTCATGGGTCAGGGGCAGTCCATCAGAAGGGTCCACAGCCAAGCACGGGCATGGCTGTGATGTGGCTGCAATGCAGACTGATTGCGACCCAAGGAGCCAGAGCCTGAGCTTAAAACCAGATCCTGCATGAATGGCAGGTGAGGAGAGACCTCACTGAGTCCTACCAGCTTCCTCCCTAAAACCAGCAGCTGTGTCACAGGGCATTAGACTGGCCCTGAGCCCTGGCAGTCAAACCCCAAGAGGGGCAGAGGGTGCCCTCAAGGCCCTGACGTGAGATAGAGAATGTCCTCATCCATTTCTGCCAAACAGAAGGAGCACTGCTGTGTTCTTGTAACTCAAGTTACAATTCTGGGGGTTTGCAGGTCTCACCCTTTGCCAGAAGCAGTTCACAAGAGCAGCCATACCCACTCAGAGGATGTGTCCCCTGAGAGCTGCTTCCTGCAAGAGCCTTTAGCAGATGCACACACAACTGACTTGAGAGCAGAGCAGGCACACAGCACTGCTTCCCCCAGGTACTTTCATCAGCTTCCAGCAATCTCCAGGTCATGGAGTTCCTGCATCAGGGAGGTGTCTTTAGGTGTGGCAGCACAGATTAATTTTTCCTGCATGAATTTCTCTAATTCCTCTAAGAGCCCATATAAACTGCTGGTGCCCACAACATGCTGTAGCAATGAGCTCTCCTTCTCATCATTCCTCTGGCAGTTGAATTCCTTTGTGAGTCACTCTAAAAAGCAGAAACTATAAATTTGTGTAGCTAAATTACTACTGAATTCTTACCAGTAACCGAGAACAGTCCTTGATCTAGAAGTATCAGTTGCCTTGAATGATTTGATAGTACTCCATGCAAATATAAAATTTTGGGCTTAGAAACATTAGGAAAACTACTGTTGGGAAAAAATGATACAGTGTGTTTCACTTATGTAAATTCTGGCAGCCAAAATGTTGAGCAGATTAAAAAAGGAAATTAAGGGGCATGTTAGTAAAAAATTTATTGCATAGAGACACCTCCAGAGACTACAAGAGCAGAGCAATCACAGTGTCAGTGCCATTTATCACCAAGAGAAGACTCTGCGTTCCCACTGTAACCTTGTGTTTCTATGGAGAACGCCTTCTCTGGCTTTCTCCCCATTTTGATAGATACAATACACCAAATATGCTCAAATGCTGTTTCCAGACTCAGTCAAGGTGCCATGACAGAGAAACAGTACACAATTTGTCAGTCAGCAAAGAAAATTACTTTACAGTCACTGTATTTGGGATATTCAGTGCAGCATATAACTGGGAAATGGTCACTAACTCTATGGGTTATGGGGAAATTTGAAAAATAACATTGCAGAGCTGGGACAGATCAAGACATCAACAGAATGCTATCATCTTCTGATGCTGTCAAACACAGGGACTTTTCCCCATGTCTCTGCAATGGGAATGTGCAATAGGATGAGGATGCTCTGCTATTATACCTTAGTTGCATTGCCTTTTGAAGTGCAGCAAACCCTGTAACACCAAGAAAAATTATCCAGGGATGGAGCATGAGTGTCGCCCTGAGTTTTCTTGCTTTTGAGTGCTTGTAACTTTGTACTGCAGATTCTCATGCAGCTTCATGTAAACAATGTATATTTTTAGAATGTTTACATATTTCTCCTCTGGGAGGAGAAATGCGATTGATGGCGATGTTCACCATCCAGGTTAAAGAGGTGGCAACCTGTGTAGCCAATCGCTTGACCTTTGTACAAATATATATAAATGGAGTCAGGTTTTGAATAAAGGAGGAAGGAAAAAGTTTCCCTGGACCTTTGCTGTGCCTGCTTCGTCCTTTGTGCGTCATGACCCTGTCCATGCTTTCACATGAGAGCTTGTTGGCAAAGTTAGCTGAGAGTAAATGCCACAAGGCCCAGCTTAAGGTGGAACATGCTTTGCATTCCCAGCCTACCCAGAGCTTCTCAAAGCACCTCCAGGCTGTTGCTTCTCTCCAACAGCAGTTTTTCTTTTAAGAGATGATACCCACTTTCCTATCTGATGCAGAAAGCTGATGTCAGGTGCTCTGCTGGCTTTAGAACACTGAAGAAAAAGGAAGGCTCCATTTTTCTCATGATTCTATTTCAGGTGTTCTCTGTCAAGAGTCATCTCGAGGGTTTCCTGCACACAGAACATTGCTCTTGAGCTTTTGGGCTGCTATGGTTTTTGAGTGGGAAAATGAAGAGTTGCATTTCATACTCTCAGGAGATCATTTCAAGACAGGGTTTCTAGTGGAGTTAGTGGAGTCACAACTGGAGCTAGCAGGGCATCTCACCCCTCTCTTCCCCCATTTTTCTATTTAAAACCCATCTTCAGCACATGGGTCATTCAATTTGCCTACAGATGCTTACAGTGTATGTGTAAGACATTACTATTCTTCTTCCATTTGTTTTTCTGTGGCATTCTATGAAATAACATGATGCCATTACCCGGGGATTTACTACTGTTCTGTTTTGCTTCTCATATCTCTCCTTTCCAGAGCATAGGAAGCTAACCTCCTGCTCTGTTGTCTCAATGCAATTTCCCTTATCACCTCCTGGGATATCTTCTTCGTAAGCCTTGGACTCTGCTTTAAATAACAATCTTCACACTGGCTTTACAAAAAGTACACTGTACTCCCCACTGTCAGTGCAATGATAGATTCTGTAAATAAATGTATTATGACACAAATCACAAAAAAAATTATTAAGAGTGCCAGAAAATAACATTTGTATAGACTGCCAATTAGCCAGCTGGGAAGCCTGCATATAGGAAACATCTGCATTTATTTCTACTGTATCAGTATTTCATTCAACAGTGCTGGGTTATTGAATTCCCTTGATGCAATGAGTGCACAGAGTGGCTATTAATGGAAATAAAATAAATGTACTGTGTGAGATAGGAGAAGATTGTATGGATAGAAACAAGCATTTTTTGGGGAAGGGAAAGCAGCATTTGTATCTGGGGTTTTTTTTTGCCTAAGATAGAGTGTTTGTGCATAATTTATCTGATGCATTTGCAAGGAGCTGTCTACTCATGAGATACAAATCTCAGGCAGCTAAAAGCACAGGCCAAATGTCACTCAAGGGTAAGAGAATCTTTAAGTCCCAGTACTCAGTCAGCCTCATCATGGCCACTGTGATGAAATGAACATTGTGTTCTGTAATGTGGATTTTGTCACCACTGATTCATTGCATAGTGATGATAGAACAGTCATATATAAAAACTCTTTCTGCCCACTGCCCCAGATTCCAGCTTTTAACTATGAAAGGTAACTGGGCTGCAAAATTACCTCATGTATTTTGTTCAGTGGTGGTCACATACATACAGGTCACATGTAAGTGGCATAGAAGTAGACATACAGGTAACATAAGGAGTGTTTACCACATGCATTTTCTGAGAAAAGCATGAAAACCAAGCCTTACTTCCATTCTTAGATTCAGCTGTGATCCTCTCTGCCAAAAGCTGAAGGGACACTAGAAGGGAAAAGAGGCATTTTACAAGAGCATGGCAGTTTCTACATCTTGGCTGCAAATAAAAGGCTTTTCTTCCTACAGCTCCTGCGCATCTGTAATGGCTGAACTCAATCTTAAGGGTCTTTTCCAATTTAAAAAATTCTGTGTAAATCCAGAGTACCACCAATAATGTTGTGAGGGATGCCGTTTATGAACATGGCCATAAATTCACTGGAAAGCACTTGTCAATCTTACAATATTATTTTCTAGGTCACAAAACTCCAATAAAAAGATAATTTACAATATTATTCTTTTTGTCCCTTAAAAGCATATGTATTTCCAGAACTCAAGCACTCCTCAGCACCTTTTAAGTTCAAAAATGGCCAGGATGAACAACAATCAGTGTGACTCCCATGCTCTTTCAGTCAAAGGACAATTCAAACATTCTACCCTAAATATCATTTACTCAAGAGCACAATTGTCCCCCTGAGTCACTTCTGTCAGGTAAACACAGCAAATGAAGACTATCCTATAGTGCAATGTGTCATGAATAAACATTGTCAACAGCGCAATTTTGACCAAAATGAAAACCAGAAATTCCCAGGCACCAGCAAAATAATTTCCTAGGTAAATCATGGCCATACAGTCTCTACTGTCAAGGAAGTCACTTTGAAATTACATTTTTTCCTCTTCAGCATAAAATTCTGATTGTACTGAAAATAATGGAAATACTCTTATCAATTTTATAAGAGAAGGTTTTTAACACAGTCTCTTTAAAGGAATGGCACCAGGAATTAGTCAGGAATAGCATTCACAAAGTTACAGCCTTCCTTTGGGGCTTGCAGATGGGTGGGAAATGTTTTACCCTCATTTCACCTGCAACCCCCACTAGCTGTGAGTCAGAATTTCCATCTGAAGCGGCTGAGCCATTGATATAAATTAGCAAATCAGAAAATTCATTCCAGCATTAGAAGAGGGGTCTTGTTTCCAGTGAAATGAGTTGCCTTCTAATTTCATACCAGATGGTGGGACAAGGTCAGATCTCTAATCACTTGTGTAACTACTCCTGAATTAGTCCATCTTCTCAAACTCTCTGACCAATTTAAAGCATTAACCTTCCACTAGGCAAGAAAAGGGATAGTATGGGCAAACCAATTTCAGTATGTGTCACGGCAATTTCCCCTGAGGGCTTTATCAGCTATTTGTTAATAGTTGAGGAAAAGGTTGATAAAAACAGCTGTGCAGAAAGATTAAATATATTTCCCATGTTGACATTTATACTGACTCCGAGTTCACAAACACCTCATAAAGTATTAGTAAGGCAGCATGTATCAAGGCAGCATGTATCAAGGCTGTTTTTTAAAGCAATTACACTTAATTTGTCAATCAGAACCTTCATCAGAAATAAAACAGGTAGAAGCAAATAAGAATTTATAGACAAATCCCTTGCTTCAAAATTGGCTTTTACAAACATTTTACACAGCTACTACAGGAAAGGTCACTGAAATAATGAAATTTGGATGAACAAGCTGCAGACAGCAGCAGTAAACATTTCTGTTTGCCCTGGTAGCTTAACAGTGTAAACAGAGCAGGGGAATGCAGGGGAAGGTTTTGAATCCTCACTCTTACTGCTTGGAAGTCAATGGTGCAAGTCGGGTGCTGAGGAACAACTACTTGCAAACAACTATATATCAAAGGGCTGTAGAGCAAATGGATGGAAAGGACCTGTAGAAGTTTCCTAGTTGAGTGTTTCTCAACAGCCTTTCACCACTGTCCCATCACACATGAGATGGCACATTTTCCAAACAAATTAAAATCCCATAATGTGAATGAAATATACAGCCAAATACAAGCAAAAGAAAAGAATAAAAATGGTAGCATAAAAAATGAAAGCATGAATGATCCCATTTCAAGGCACTTGTTTAGTTACACAAGAAAACAACCATGAAAAAACAAGTAAGATAAATCTTTCTCTGCTTAAATTTTGGCTTGTTCTTCAGCTAGTAAAGGCTGAGAAACATAGACTATTGCTGAGTCCTAAAATTTGTGTCCATTATTCCTCACTGTGCTTGTTTACTCTGTTACCAAAGACTGTCAGGGACGAAAATTGTACAAATTTCTTCAGTGACATACAGACCAATCTAGTGGTCAATTAAGCTGACTGAGTAATCTGTTGGTCAAAATGTGACCCCTTTGATTCATTCATCCTGCAATTTCTTAAGAAAATGAAAAAAAAAAGGATATTGGTGAAAATTAGCTGTGAAGTTCTTACTTGCAGGTATGTATGTTTGAACAGAGTCTGGGAAGAGGCATTATCAAAGAAGGTTCTTCCTTCTGGCATTCATTCTTCCTTCCCTTCTAACACACTCCTGGTGCTTTGATTGAAGCATACATTTAAAGATAGATTGTATCAGGATAGTTTTGAAATATTTTTGTTTGTTCAATATGTGCAGATGAATATGAATTAATAATATTGTAACATGCTTCAGCACTAATGGAATCTTGAGATTTTTTTACTCAAAGTTTCTCTGTAGGTAGGTAAGGACCAACTTTTACTCTTTGTTTTGTATAAAAAGAAAGATAATTTTCTCTCAGTTTATACATGATAAGAAAGATAATCAAATGGCTAGTAATTAGGATATTTAAGAGGCAAATTATTAGATGTGAAAAACATTTTTTCAAATAATCATCTGAAACACCCTTCATTGCAATGCTTCAAGGCCTAACTACAAGTTGCTCTGTATTCTATGTAACCTTAGTTAGTGAACCTCAATTAACCAAAAATCTTTCTTAAGCAAACAGTTTAAAGTCCTGAGATGCTGATTAATTATATTGGAAATTCCCTCAAGCATTAAATCACTTGGTTATCTGAAATAGTTTTTTTGCCATTTTCTGCATAGAGGTAACCAAGCATATGATACAGTACAGATGTCAGCCTAGTAACTCCAGAAATGTGCACTAAATTGGAAGGAATACTGTAGCACAGTTATCTAAAGTTATAGATAAAGTGAACAGGATTTCTATTTTCAAGACCTTGCAGCTCCTAATGATGGTTTTAAATTATTCCTTACTCCTCATGAGAAATGTCTGGCCTACAGAGTTATCATGTTAGCCTTGACACCATGGGCTAATTAGATGTTAAGCATAACAGCTCAAAAAGGAAAAAGCCTTCTCCCAACATTAATTCTTAAGAGGATCATTTGAAGAATTTGTATGGCAAACTGTTCTGTGCAGGGTGCAGGGAGGAAGCCCAAGAAACACCAGCACTGCAGATAATTTCCATTCAACAAGAGAGCCAAGCACTGTGGAGATCAGGACTCTGCCAAATCCTGGACTGCAATGGCCATGTGTCTCTTTTAGAGAAACATCTGTGTCAAAGAGCAATCCTCAGGGGCCATGACCACTCTGTTAACTTGGCTGAGAAATGGGATCTTCCTTGTCCCCGGAGAGGCTGGTGTGAAGCCACTTGCCTGCCTGCTCTTCTGAAAAGCAACTACAAATTTCATCTCTTAGCTATTGCTCAGGTTTCTTTTTCTTTTTTTATCAGGATTATGTTATTTGTATACAATCACTACTATAGAAAAAGCTTTTAACAAGGACATCTCCATGGATGCTAATTTAGCACAATTACACTTAATGACAGTGAAACTGCTTAACAGGGCTATATTCATTTACTGATAAAGAAATTAAGTATCTCAAGCTCTTAAATCAATGTGAAATACCAAACCTCCATCACAGAGATTCTAGTCATAATAAGGAAATAAATACCAAAGACAAAGTAAATGCTGTAAGTAATCTCCTTATTGCTATAGTTTTACTTTGATGGCTACTTTGTGTCATGGCAAGTCTTTTCAGATGCATTTCTGTGTCTCTTTATCAGGATAACTGTTTAATTGAGTTGGCTGTCTACCAGTTCAGTGGATTCTACTGAATTAACACTCAGATTTGTTTAGCTTTAGCTAATCAGATGTGCATTTGTGATGTTCCTGCAGGTCTTTCAGTAAGCTTATGTGTTGAAGAGTACAGGTTGATGCAATGAAGATGTGTTGCAGATATCATACATTCCCTCGGGTACCAGACTGTTTTTCTTGCTTTTATATTTTATATAATTATTATAAATCACTATTGGAACAAATCTATGTTTTGTTTACAGTAAATGATTATATGTCTATGAACTGGATGTTTAGATTAAGAACAAGAAAATATGAAACTAAGAAAAGAAGTGCACAATAAATAAGGGGAAAGCGGCTAAATCACTATTAAAATTGCCTAGCAGCTAGGATAGCTGTTTTTTCCAGTGATACACCACCAATCCAAATCACTCTAGAATTAAGGGCAGAAACTCAATTTCCATTTACCCCTGCAGGTTATCTGCCACAAAAACCTGAGGAAGAGATATCTATTTGAGAGGGGCGAAGAAAAGTAAGGAGAATAAATTACTTCTAGAAAGGAATTAATGAATATTTAATGATAGCTTTACTTTCAGCAGCCCACGTGTAATTCCAAGAGCTAAAACCAAACTTGGCTGTTCGTGCAAAGATTTTCAGGGTGTGAAAGAACAGGATGGTTCTCATCTTTTCTGAAACACCTACACCTGCCCCAGGGCACTCAGGCCCCTGGATCTTGTACTGGAAGGGTGAGGAGAGAGAGTGTCTACTGTTACAGCCAAAGATTAAGAGGCCATTGCGCAAGAGAACCCTGAGTGTCATTGTCCCCCACCTCCACATCCACCCTCCCCATGCTCACTACTGCATCAGAAAAACGCCATGGACATGAATCTTCTCCTGCCAAGTTTTCTCCCCTGCCTTAGCGATCCTCTGTTTCTGTGAAGGTATATTTCAGATAACAAAAAGGATTTAGAGAAAGGAGTACACCATCTGTTTTGTGCGTCTTGAAATTTGGAATTCTTTTCTTCCTTCATGATAGATTTTTTGGTTTCCTCTCTTTGCCCGCTAAACTCTTGCAGTGAGAATATGGAATTTCCTTCATACACAGGAACATCTGGCATTTGGGAGTAAACAAACAGGCCCAGCTCTTCATCACTCAATAAGGCTTTTAAGGTACCACTGTCTTCATCAGATATCTGCCTGTTATTGTTGGTTACATCACAGAAATAATTTTTTGAAGCATGTCAAGGCTAGAAAGTAACTAGCTCTAGCTACAAAGACATGTTTTTGTGTGCTACTGTCTTCAGAGGAGGAACAGGATTATTTCATGGCCTAGGAGTTGTCTGTATGCTCTTTGTACGTTTTGTCTTTCTTCCCTTGTTTTGCCATGGCTTCTTTAGGACCCATGTTGAGCCAGACTGTACCTGAGAAGAAATTTGTTTCTTGGCACATCAGCTCCAGAAGCTGTAAAAATGTAAGAGCACTCTGGAAATGTCTCACTTTCTGAAATACATAGCAAACTGTGTGCATTAATCGAGTGAAAAAAAGGAGATTCCAGCCTTCCTGTAGTGGTAGGACATGGGGCAATGGTGTTAAACAGAAAGGGGGATGATTTAGATTGGATTTAAAGAAGGCATTTTTAATTATGAGGGTGTTGGGGCACTGAGAAATGTTTCTGAGGGAAGTTGTGGATGCCTCATCACTGGAAACGCTCAAGGCCACATTGGATGGCCTCTGAGCAACCTGGTTTGATGAAAGGTGTCCTTGTCCATGGCAGAGGGTTGGACTAGATGATCTTTAAATGTTTCTTTCAACAAGACATTCTGTGATTCTTGTCATTCAAATCATATTTGAGAATACTTCCAGTATGGAAATGCCTCAAGAAGCAGACCACCATGACTTTTCTAATGCAAAATCATGTAAATTTGCTAGTAAAATAGGAAGGCTATGTACAAAAGATCAGCATGGAATCTTAATATAAACTATATAGGATCTCCTGAATATTTTCTTTGCTGAGTTTCTGAACTCTCTGACAAGCTGTTAATGATGTAAAGGATCTCAAATGATGAACACAGTTCATGTTGTTTACAGAAAGAAAAGGCGATTTATTATTTACAAGAAGATCTATCAAATAAGATGTCAAATCAAAGGTGGTTTTGTCCATACTGACAGGCTGCTGGATGTATATACACCAGTTTCATACTTCAGTTTATCTTGATTCAATTTCATTCATAATTGACAACTGCATTTCCCTTTTTATATTTGCAATAAAATACCATGCAAACAAAATTTGTAAGTATACGTGCAGCAAATCTTGTATCAACACTGCCTGGCTGCCAGATTTGGAATCAATTCACTGATTAGTTTGAGAGTGATTAATGTGAGTGCTTAATTTAAATCCCTGATTTAAAAACATTTATGGAAAGAGAACTGACAGCCTAAATAACACTTCAAAGTGCTACAACTGTTCCTTCCACGGATTCTGCATTTGTGAAATGTGGAGGGTAAAATTTGCTCAGGTAAAACACGCCATAAGGTGATGATGTTCAGATGCCAAATTTTTCAGCCCTTCTTGCAATAAGAAATGATAACTGCTAGCAGGTTTTCTGAGGAAAAACTGGAAGAAAATCCACTTATTTTTAAAACTGAAATTTTAAGCAATGGCTGAATAGGGTACTAGGGTTAAATATTTCATTATACCTACACTTGGAATTTCACCCTGTTTAATGTACTCTACTTTCAGCTAGGACATGACAAGAAGAAAACTGAATTTTGGGTTTAGATAATAAAACAAGTCCATGTAGAGAGTCCAACAGTTTCCTGGTGTAACTATTAATTCAGCTAGAAGCTTTTCTCAGCATTGTCATGTCAGACCTGGTGCTTTCCTTCTTGCATATTTCTGTCCTTTATGGATGGGAAACCCACAGTCCAGGTCCTGCCATGGCTTTCCCAGCTGTCTGCTCTGCAGTTCTCCAGGAGCACTGCAGAAGAGATCCAATGTAATGAACATACCAATGGCCAAATATCAGGGCTGACACTGGAAAAGAGGGGGTCTTGACAGTAGGCCTGGTTTTGAAAGACATTATGATAAAAAGAAGTCATAACATCAAAAAAATGCTCTCTTGGATAGATTATGAAGAAAAGAACCCTAGAAGATCAAATAAATTCAATTATTTCTTTTTATTAGGACATAGCTGCACATGCTTCTTCTTGAACAGATTGAATACATCTTTGACTGAACACATCCTCTTGCTTCTTTGAACTCATCCAGTTTTGGTTGTTTGCCATGAGATATGGTCTTCTGATCCTCCTAAGGCTGTCCCTTTTCTCAAAGTCAAAATCACAGTAGCATTTTAATAGCTAAAATAAATTACTGAACACTTTCATATTTTAATTTGTGTACGTATAGAATCATTATTTAGTTGATATTTTTCATCTGTTTAAATCTGCCTGGGCATGGTGGAAGCAGACAGATTTCAATGGGAAGTGAGAAATGTGCCCAACTGCATTATGGATTTTTCCCCTTTCTAGCTCCTTTTGGAAAGATTAATTGGGTAAACCCAACATGTGTAGCACTGCCTACTAACATTACTGCTTTGCCCAGGCAGAATTCCCAGATATTTGGAAGGTGCACAGTTCAGAACTGATGTTCTCCTTGGCAACTTCATTCTTGTGAACTACTTTTGCAGCCTATAGCAAATTCCCTTCTATTTCTTTCTTACAGGTATATGCAACATGAATAACAGTATAAATTTGTTGTGCTGCTCTGCCTATACCTGTCTAGGTAAGAAAATAAAATTGCCTCATTTCCCTACTCACTACTTCAGGCTGTCAATAAAAATGAAAAATCACAGTAACCACCCAACACGGTTAGAAGAGATTTTCATTGTTTTATGGCAGTCAAGCAACACAAAGCTGACCTAAAGTGCTCAACATTGACATGGATTATATTCAAATTAAAAATTGATGGGAGAAACCCTCCAGACCTCATCATTCGTTCTTCCAAGGCAGCTCTCCTTTATTTTAGAGTGAATGGACTTGGTATGTAGAATCAGGGAGAATGAATTCTGGCCTTTTATTGCCTTCTGCCAACGGAAAAAAAAAATTATATTCACACTTGACTAGCAGGCACACACAATAGTGCAATTTTTTTGGACTTATTCACTGTTCTTTAGGAATACAAAAAGCACAGGTTCTTTTTCCTTAAAAAGAAAAAAGAGAGAAATTGCCCTGCAAAAACTTTTTCTTCATCTTTTGGAATAAGCTTGTGGCAATCTATCTTAATTTAAACTGTAAGGGATCTGGCTTGGGTCCTGGAATAGACTCTGGTTCCTTTTAAAACTGGGAAATAGCTTCTAAATACATTGAGCTGCTTTTTAGATTTTATGAAGTAGAACACAAATCTAAGAGCTGGCAACATTTAGTGGTAATGAGGCAATTCTTACATGAGAGAGTTCATTACAGGATCAGCTCATGTTATTTTCCAGCAGCTGGAAAACAGAATCTTTCACAGGCTGGGAAAGATAAATCTCACTTTAAAATTATCTTCTGTATACCCTAATACACAATTAGTATAAGATGGAAGCATAGAAAAATTCATCCTGCTGCTTCTAATGCAATGGGCTTTTCACAGAAGGAAGAAGTGATGTTTTCCTTGTACAGTGCTGTTGTGCCAGCTGACCAGCAGCACATGGTGCAGAGTGGGTCCTGGCTGTGCTTTGCTCCTCTGCAAGTGTTTTGAGACTATCAACATTGCTACTGTATGAGGCAGAACCTGTCCCTGTAGTCAAAAATCACAAAGACAAGGAGCGTGCCTGGCTCTGTGGTGCAAAGTAGAGGAATTTCCTTACACAAGCACATTTCTTAATAACTTGCCATAACTCTCCAAGTGGTCTCTCCTACTGTATTTTTGCCATCAGATGGCTTCACAGCAGAGGTATGGCCCAAGAGGAGCTCAAAGTCCCCTCCCAGTCTCAGAGGTGGAGCGAGTTTGCCAGCACTGAGCCATGAAGATGCAATTCCTCCCCACCAGTTCAGTCTTACTACTCTTTCACCACTCAGATTTTGACCAGGACAAGTTGCAATAATGCTGCTTTTCAAAGTGACTGTATTGGCCACAGATGCTACTACAGGAGAAAATCCAGCTGCTTAACTCCTCCTTTGCTTTCTTTTTTTTTTTTTTTCTGGTGGTCTGCAGTGTGCATGCTGAGAGATTCTCTAAATGACCCAGGGCTGCAAATACAATCACCCCAAAATGGGAAATATTTTCCCTCTAAGTTGGAGTCTGATGCTGTTCAAAGTATTTTCAAAAGATGCTCAGACAACTATTTCACTTCACCTGCTATCCCCAAGTGTCCCCAAGTTTAAAAGATGCTTAAATCAGTTGAAAACAATAGGACAACAAAACATCCCACTCATCCTTTTCAAAGGCTGCAGAAGCCCAGAGGACAGCTAGGACTTAAGTTCTCAAAAGGAATTCAGCCACCCCAAGTCAGCTGCAGTTCCTCACCAGTTACTGAGCTGGCTCCCACACTCAGTACTGGTGCAGAAGGGGGTGGTGGAGCACAAGGACGAAAACTGTTTCCCCAGCACTCCACTCCCCAGCCAGCTGAGGCAGCTGGCTGTCATCACTATTTCCCTCCTCCCCAGGCAGGCATTAGGCAAGGCTCAAACATGCCTTAGGAGTGAGGCCACAGAAAACACAGTTAGGGAATCAGGATGGGTTGGGGAAAGGACGAAGATGGACTGAAACCTATGAGGATTTTTAAAAGAAGGGCATCTATAAGAAGCTTATTTTCTTGCAGAGGCTTGCAAACCTTACATTAGCAGCCTGACTGAAGTCAACAGATAGGCAGGCTGGGCACAAAGAGCAGTGTGAGTCAATGCAAGCAGTTATCACCATAATTCTCCATCTGGGAAAGAAATGAATTATAGAGAATTACACAAGTTAGGTAATAAGCAAAATACTTTTTAAACATGTGGATTGCAGTGGCAAAAGTCAAGAAAGCTTGAAAACTCTTGACTGGAGTGTTGAGAAATCACAAAGTGCAAGTTAGACTGCTAAACCAAGATAATTTTTTGCTTCAGACAGAAGATGCAAAAACAGAAACCAAAAACAACAGAAAAAAAAAAAACAGCCCACTAAAAAAAAGCTGGCAGAAAAAGAACCAGGTATCTCAGCTGCAAAGAAGGCCAAACTGTGAGCTAGAAACAGATTGCCAAAGGAAGATACCCAAGCAAGTCAGCCAAGTATTTATTTTGATTTATACCCATGCCTGGCCCAAAGCCCAAAACACTTTAAAATATACTACTTGAACAGTAAGAGTATGAGCGAAATTGCAACTTCAGCTTCAGATTAATTTTATAGTGACTTAAAGTTATTGCTAACCTTTAAAGAGCAACTACTAATGGTTTGAATTTCTGAGACAAGTGAATAAGCTCTGAATGAGACAAGAGAGAGAAAGAGAGAGAGAGAAATAAAATATACTCCAATAAACCAATACCAGTAGCTTTCCTGGTAAGAGTTTTTTGGTTTTGAGTATAAGAGGCCGCAGTTCTTGGCCTACAGCTCACCCAGGATGTATAGGTTTGCAGCAAGCTCCTGGATGAATTTTTGCCTCCTTCTACAAGAATTCAAACTAGCTGGTAGTAGCAATTTCTGTCCTGAAATCCAATCTATAGTTCTAAGAGACTGTCATGTTGTCATGGCTCAGTGAGACCCAAAAAGAATTTCAATGTTGCTTGCAAACAGATTGATATGGCTGAAAGTCAGCGTATGCTCTTCTGTGCTGGAAAAGATGTAATTTAACACTCTCAGACCCAATTTTACCCTAATTATAAGCAACGGAGAACTTTGCAGAGAAGTCAGTGGGCAGAAATCAGACCTCTTACTGTAGGCTGACAGACAACAATCTGCTACACTGCAGAATGTGATTTACCCTGCATGCTAAAGAATGAATTTAAATAGCTCTATAATATCAGGGATTCTTCAGAAATGGAGGACCAGTGGATTAAGATGCATAAATGACAATGCATTGATATGAAGAGAGCCAAGATCATTTGGTGAACACCCTCTGACTCCTGCATGCATTAGAGATGCATTTCTTGAAGCAGTGAACAGACAACAGCACAAAGGAGTAAAGCCTGAAATGGGGAAAAGGAAGCAGGAGAAGGAAGTTCTCCAAAGATTAATCTGCTATTATATTTTTAAGACCCCTTTGTTATCACCAGCTTAATTATAACTGGATTTGCCTTGCTTTTTCTTACTCTCTTGCTGTAGCCAGAACTGGCAGCGACACTGCAATCCTTGAAGTAAGTGCTGATAAAAGGAAAATCCACAGGGAATCTGGTGTGTGGCTTTCCAGGCACTTTGCGTGCAAGGAGTAAAGCCGTGGTTAATTACCTGCCTCCAGCCACTCCTTAAAAGCTGAAGAGCTTTTCTTTGTATGGCTACAGTAGCCATGGCAGCTGCTCATTTATTAGTTGCAGCACACATTAGAGCAGGGCGGGTAACAAGACTGTGTGCAAGGTAAAGATGGCAAATTTCTATTTAAAAAATAATTTTTAAAAAGAGGCCAATAATCTGTTTACTGAGAGCAGGTAATGGAGGTGCCAATCAAAACCCGAAACTGTCACGCATTTCACCATTAGGGAAGAATGACTAACAACTGAATATTGCACTGAAGTACATAATTATGTTCAGATCTAACTAACCCCGGCATCTGATAATAGATCCTTCATTAAAGATGGGCCTGAGTCCATCATTTTTGTCTCAAATTTGAAAAAATCTTTGACAATATTAGTTGTATTCAGACCAGGATTTGGAGCTAAATAATCTGACTGCAGCAAGACAGAGACTCTAGCAGTGAATTTCCCTGATATTTTACAGTTTCAGTAGGAAGGGTAAGACTGGAGAAAAAAGGGCACTGTTTGATATCACAGTATAAACTGCTTCTGTCTCTGCCAGAAAGTTGCCACTGAAAGAATAAGGTGCAACTGTTTTTAATGCTGTATGTCCATATGAGGAGATCACGAAGAGCAGCGACTCTGGTCTCAGTCCTTTCTCCTGTGGACAAAGCCACTATCACTGTGGTTGCTCTCACACATGGGCCTGGAGGGCAATAATACTCACTTATGGGACTGGCCATAACTGTTTCACTGTCCTCTTGCCTGAAATTCCCACAACCAACACCACTGACCAGCCAGGTATTCCCAGCCCTGCATCACCTCTCCAGATGTTGCCATTCCAATTCCCCTGTCAGTTGTGTGCCAGGCAAGCTTAACACCTGACTTTTCTCAGCAAGCTTTCTCCTGAGTGCACCTGTTCCCAAAGAGCTCACTCTCACATCATCGTCTCCCTTGCAAGGGAGGAATTGCTTTTAATTTCATCCAGATTTCACAGCAGCTAGCATCTGCTAGCTGGTTTTTTTGCTGGGAAATTTAATATTCAACCCCAGTTCTGTGCTCTCTTTTGCCTCTACAATTCCAGCAAATGAGGACATGCATTTGCAACATGATACTCAGCCTTTTGTCAGCAGATGCTTTGAACAGTCTCCTCTACTTCTTGGTAAAATGATTTCCTACTGAGATGGGAACAAGTGAGGCATGGGAAACGAAAGCCCTGGAAATGGTGAGTTATAATTATTTTGGGAAGGCACCCGCTTTCCACAAAACCTGTCTATCTAAAATGTTTCCAAAATGTGCTGGCCACTCTGTTAGACCCTCCCAAATTCTCATCAACACACAAAATAAACAGCTGAAACACAAAAACCAGCAGAGACCTGCTCCCTTGGAAACACTTGGCATTTCTGTGGGGTCACAGCTGAGACCAAGTCTGGACCTGGCAGAGAGCAGCTCATTTAGCACAGGGCTGGTACCTTTACTGAAGAACATGTTAAATCTGTGCCCAAGAGCACAGTTTGGGATTTACACCGTGGATTTCAAAGGAAGACTAAATAGTCACTTTATAAAATAAAATAAAATAAAATAAAATAAAANATAAAAATTATTAAATTATCAAATTAAATAAAATAATCAAATAAAAATACACAAAAGTAAAATAGAATAATCTTTAAACAAAAATAAAATAATTTAATTAAATATATAAGGCGTTTGGTATTGGAGCTTAGGTTAACTAAAATACATGAAAATAAAAAGCATGAGGTGTTTGGCACTGGAGCTGACTTAGTCCAATAAAAATGACAATTAGCTGACTTGTGGCTAATACAGAAGAACTATTTCTGAGTCTCAGGCAGAGGGATCAAATGTAGGAAAGGGGAAATTTGCACAGTTTGGTTCATGAGATTAAAGAGTTACCCAAATTTCATTTGAAGCTCAAAACAAAGTAACATTTTCCTCAGTGAATCTCCACAGTTCTGTAAAAGAAAAAAAGCAAAGCATTCTTCCTGCTCTACTCCTCCTGAGAGGGGGCGGTCATAAGAACTATCCACAGCGTGCAGGTATGTTTAAGGCTTAGGTTTGTAAGGTATGTAATAGAACTCGCCTCTACAATTTCCATCTTTTGATTTTTAATTCCCAAAGTTAAAAGTCGCTGCAGACACAGAAGAAAACTGCACCAGTATAACCTAATGGTGGGAATGTGTGCTAGTGCAATTTAACTTGCTGTTTGGTAGAAATACTGAACTTAGTTTGAATGAAACATTAATAGAAGATTGTGTACAAAAGTATCACACATGACTGAATGCTTCTGAGTACATGGTGTGGGAGTGCAAGGGACTGACATCTACAACACAATGTGTTAGTGACTGAAATGAACTTTGTTTAAAATAAATACCATTTTCCCCTTCCATATGGTCTCTTGCTGAGTTTTGTGAAATTAATTTTGTACATACTGCTTTGGTAGAAGGATCCAGGAGCAAGTGATTCTCATTCCAAAACAATTAGCACATGACTACAGAACAAATCTGTCAGTACATCAGTCTAGAGACTAAACTTGAGGCAGTTCTCCTACCCCAGGTACTTTTAAAGAAAGTATTCTATAAATCATTACTCTCAACCATTTAAGTCCCTGGGATCACTGCCATATTGCATGCAGTGAAGTCTTGCTAAATCAGCAGGACAGACTGTCACAAGATGTGATAGCACAGAATGGTGCTGCAGAATGTTTTAAAATGTACAGACATACTAATCAGGGATGATACGCACAGATCTTGAATCCCTTTGCAAATTAGTAATTAAAAAAGCACCATTCCTAGAAAGTCAACTGACATATTAATGAACAATTTTGAAAGCAAAAAACTACCCAAAATACTGGCATAGAGAATCATAAGAAACATACAAATTTGAGCATTTCAGAAGCTTTGTTCTTATTCCAAGATGCTTTAGATTGAAGATTCATTATATCTCCTTTCTTTTTTCAAAGCAGTTTTGGTTTCACACAACATAAATATTTCCCTAAGCCCTGGAATGAGTAAATAGAGACAAATTCTTCGAACTGGGACAAGAGTGTTGGGGATCCACAGGACACACCACTGAGCCCAAGCAGTTTCCAGTCAATTTCAAGTCCTCATCCATGATTTAAAGGAGACTTCTGATATGACAATGCTCTTTGCTTTTCTGTTTCTAAGCTCAGCTCTGCAGCAGCAGCAGAGTTCTGACATTTTCAAGAAATGATGAAAGGCATTGCATTTGCATAGATACCCAAGGATGTTTGCTTTAGAAGGAAACAGATTTGGGATACAAGGAAAAAGATGACAATGTATTTGGCAGCTTATATAATTTCTGTTAACTTCAGCATGATCAACAGCTAAAACTAAGTGTCTATTTTTACTTCTTGTATACTTCTGAATAAATGCTGACCAAAGATGCCACAGTGAAATGATAAGTTTTCCTTCCTATTTGTTTTTGATTTGGAGGAGCACCTAAACAGTATATGACCTAGGAAGATGAGGAGTTGAAAGAGGAGAGCATATACAAAACTCGCTCTTTTTTTTCCCATTTTATTGCTCTGAAACCATAAATGCACCTCCTCCATTTGTTGTCTCCAGTTTAGCTAAACTTCAAATAAAGAGCATGAAAACGTGTTGTTGTATCTCTCTCAGCACCTGTGCCCACACACGCTGTACACCTGGCAGTACTGTGCAGGCTGTCACCCTGACACAGGTGGCTGAAAAACTGGCTTGAAGTGTGACTCTAGCCCATCACAGCCGTGGGCACAGGCAATAAATGTCTTAGCTTGGAGACAGCAGCTAATGGCCCAGCTCCGAGCAAAGTCTGCCTGCAGGAGCTACAAAGAGCCCTGGCAATGAAAAAGTCCTGCCCTCTTTTGGAAAGGGAACCTACCTCCTATGATCAAAGGCTAGAAAGCACAGCTAAGCTGCAGGGGCTGACAGATGCAACTGAGAAAACCTTTCCACTTTAAATCCATCTACTTTTTCCATTAGAGAGAGCAACACCTATGTAACAGTTCTGCAGACAAGTCCATGGAGATTTTTTGATTATCCTTTTAGTAACTTACAAGAAAACCAACATCCAATTTAGCCAGACTTTTAGCAGCCACTCAATTGTCTCCTTACACAGCTTTCTCCACCCATGTTATGCCCTAAAATGAGGGAATGAAGTTCTAGGTGATTAGGAGGGATCATACCAGGGTACCATTAGCCTACTGTCTGTTTCAAAGTCAAAAACGAAGCACAACAGTCACCACTCCACATTCCCTTCCCTACCCACTATGACAGGAGCTAAACAGTGCTGTTTACACAGTGTTACAGCACGAAGCCAACCTCCCAAGCTTCTAGCAGAACAGAAAACTGAGTTATGTGCCTTCTTTCCAAATTCTCCGGGCATTTGATGCCTATCCTACCTGCCCTCCAAGTAAAGGTCTTGTGAATGGAAGTTATGTCCAGATCATGGGATTCCAAAGGGAAAAAAATGGTATGACAGTTATGACCCTAGAAGGAACTGTGCCTAGGCACCAGTCTAATGCCAGAAGGTTCCCTACTTCTCTCTCTCTCCTCACCCTGATCCTAGTCCTGACCTAACCCTAGGCCTGTGATAAGATTTCTACCCTGGCACAGGTTAACTCTCCAGGTGTCCATTAGCGACATGAGAGTCCTGCTGACAAGAAACCCTCACTAGGATAACCTAAACCACTTGGAAGACTGCGTGATTAAGTGACCTCACACATCCCTGGTGGCAATCTTAAGGAAAGTTTTGAGTATACAGGCATTGGTCTGTGAGATCCAAATACCATGTCTTTAGTAATGCATCATAGGTAGCAAAGAAAGAACACGGCAAAGGAAAAAGGGAAAGGGAAGAATGAACAAACTCTGCCCTGGGCTTCTCCTTGCTCTCAAGCACTTTCAGATTAAACTGTGAGAAGGGAAATAATTTTGTTTGCCACAAAAAACCTTTTTCTTCATATTTCAGATATACCAAGCATTGTCAGGACAGACCTAGAAGTGAAGCCACCTGAAAAAGCCTACAGGCAGTGCTAAGCACCAGGAGAAGGAAGCGTAGCAGCTCTTCTGCTTGCTGAGAGAAGGTCCTGACTGATGCTCCTGAGGCCGGTTCCACCAGCACCCCCATATCCTGCAGGCACCTTTCGACCCGCACTGCTTGAGCTGGCTCAGCACAGGCTCACAGGAGACGCTGCACCCACATAGCTCTTCCTTAACACGGCTAAACAAATAGACAAAAATGACTTAAAGCCGGCCTGAACACATCACATATACGCTGCCGCCCTAGCCTCTTTCCATTGCAGAGCAGAAATCAAACAGAAACCCTTTCAGGGAACGGAGCCAGAGGGGGGAAAAAAAAAGTTCATCAGGAAGCCACGAGGCCAGGCGGCGAGAAGAGCCGGACTGGTGCCGCCGCACAGGCAGCACCGCGAACTCCCGGGGGCAGCCCGGGCGCCGCGGGCCGGGCGCAGGATGTGAGCTCACGGCGCCGCCCCTTCCCCGCCCGCCCGGCGGTGCCGGTTCCGCCGCCCCGAGTCCCGCCTCGCTCCCTCTCGCCGCCTCCGGGGCCGGGGGTCCCGGCTCCGCCTGGGCCGGTGAGTGCTGCGGGGAGACCCGCGCCCCTGGGGCCGGCCCGGGCGCCCGGGCCTGGGCAGCGGCGGCGGCCGGGCCCGCTCGGGGCGGGGAGCGCGGCCCGCGGGCCCGGGCAACGGGGCGGACCCGGGGCTGCGTGAGATCCGCGCTGTGTTTGTCCGCAGGCAGACGCGGGACAGCTCCGGCGCGGTGCCCTGGGCCGGAGGAGGTGCCGCCATGGGGAACCAGCTGGCTGGCATCGCCCCCTCGCAGATCCTCTCGGTGGACAGCTACTTCTCGGACATCCACGACTTCGAGTACGACAAGAGCCTGGGCAGCACCCGCTTCTTCAAGGTGGCCCGAGCCAAGCACCGGGAGGGGCTGGTGGTCGTGAAGGTGTTTGCCATTCAGGATCCCACCTTACCCCTGACGAGCTACAAGCAGGAGCTGGAGGAGCTGAAGATAAGGCTACACTCGGCACAGAACTGCCTCCCCTTCCAGAAAGCCACCCTGTCCGAGAAGGCCGCCATGCTTTTCAGACAGTACGTACGGGACAACCTTTATGACCGAATTAGTACCAGGCCATTCCTGAACAACATTGAGAAAAGGTGGATCGCTTTCCAGATCCTCACTGCGGTGGACCAAGCGCACAAATCTGGAGTCCGCCATGGTGATATTAAAACAGAGAACATCATGGTGACCAGCTGGAACTGGGTTCTTCTAACTGACTTTGCCAGTTTTAAACCAACTTACCTACCTGAAGACAATCCTGCTGACTTCAATTATTTCTTTGACACGTCCCGGAGGAGAACGTGTTACATCGCTCCCGAGCGCTTTGTTGATGGCAGCATGTTTGCCACGGAGCTGGAAAACATGCGAGACCCTTCCACTCCTTTGGTAGACTTGGCAAATAGCAATCAGCGAACAAGAGGGGAGTTAAAGCGTGCAATGGATATCTTTTCTGCAGGTACTTGGAGCTATCAGGTGTTGTTTCTGACTAATGCAGTGCAGAAGAGCTTAACAGGGGTTTTTTGATTCTTTTTTTTTAACAGCAGGCTTGGAGAACAGTATGTTAAACACCTGTGTATTTTAACCCAAACCTTTTTCATTCACAGAAAAATACAAAGACAACTTAGTAAGCTACATAATTTAAGTGTATCACTATTACCTGAGGAGAGAAATCACAAACTATTCTGTTATGGCTCAACTATGCTCTAGGAAAGGGGTGGTTCTTCAAGGCACGGTCCATCATCTTCTGCTGGCAGAGAAGCATTTGCCTCGTGGGGGCTGAGAGGAGAAACTAATCGGTGGTCCAGTTTGGGGGGGACTGGCATCTCCAGTTTCGGGGTAATTTGGCAATACTGGCTCTAGAAACCCCTTCTCATTTTATTTTCCCCACAGGCATGAAATGGAAGCGAAGTCCTGTTATGGTCGCGCTCACAAATACTTGTTAGAGTTTGACTGCAGGAGACTGCCTTGAGTCTTGGCCTTGTCTTGAAAATCATGAGTTTAGCCCTTGGTTTTTTGGGGGTCCTTAAAGTGATTGAAAATATGAATTTTTCAAGGAAATGGTTACTTAATTGCACGAGTTGTTCTTACGGCCAAATTTCCAGGACACTCCACTTATAAAGCAGACTATTGGGAGCAAACTGCAGGAGCAGGTTCTTTGCAGAGAGACTTGCGTCATGTACACAACACTGGGGGTCTGTTTTTGGCAGTCGTGTGAGTGAATATATGCTGTCTCCCAGCATCAGATGTGGGAGCAGAACTTATTTCCTTACCTCCTGTAAAAGGGCTGCTTAATTTTGGTCTACTACCCGATCCATGCTGACTTACCACACTTTTCTTCCACATGACAATGATGTGGGTTCCTTTTCTAGTGATGGATTTTTCAGCTGGCAGGTGGCTGGAGTCACTGCGTCATGTTTTCTAATTGCAAACTCCTCTGCTGTTGACATGCTTGAAATAAATTACTTGGAACATATTTCAGGGATTAAGTATAAAGCCAGGTTTTGGAGGCTGAGATGTTATCTCCTTTCTGCAAATTGATTTGGCAACTCATTTGCCTTATTTTTAATAGAGCAAAGACTTGTTTAGGATTTGTTCTTGTCTGCATATAGAAAACAAAGTTAACATGTCTGTTTATAATCCTCTGACATCTTTGACTTCTTTATTTCTTTTTGTCTCAGGTTGTGTAATAGCAGAGCTCTTCACAGAAGGTGTACCCTTGTTTGATTTATCTCAGCTTTTGGCTTACAGAAATGGTCTCTTTTCTCCTGATCAAGTCTTAAAAAAAATTGAAGACCACAGTATCAGAGAACTGGTAAGGATGGACTACAGAATTAGAACCATCTGTGTGTTCTGTTTGCAGTTTATTTCACCTACTTTGGTGACAGATTGCTTATTGTTTTGGGTTTGGGTTTTGATGTTTTTGTATTACAAATGTCTAAGCCTTTGATCTTTCTCTCCCACTCCCTCCTACTTCTGCCTTCCTCAAGGTCACTCAGATGATCCATCGAGAGCCAGATAAACGTTTGGCAGCTGAAGATTATTTGAAACAGCAGCGTAACAATGCATTTCCTGAAATATTTTACACTTTCCTTCAGCCTTACATGGCCCAGTTTGCCAAGGAAACGTTTGTGTCAGCGGATGAGCGTATATTGGTCATACGTAAAGATCTGGACAACATCATTCACAATCTCTGTGGGCACGATCGCACAGAGAAGGCCGAGGGAGAGACAAAAGAGAATGGGCTGGTTATTCTAGTGTCTGTGATAACTTCCTGTTTACAGACTCTCAAGTACTGTGATTCAAAACTTGCTGCTTTGGAGCTGATTCTTCATTTAGCACCAAGATTAAGTGTAGAGATTCTTCTGGATCGTATTACTCCTTATCTGTTACATTTCAGCAACGACTCTGTGCCCAGGGTGAGGGCAGAATCTGTGAGGACACTAACTAAAGTTCTTGCTCTCGTCAAAGAGGTGCCACGCAATGATATTAATATTTACCCAGAATACATTCTGCCAGGCATTGCACACTTGGCCCAGGATGAAGCCACCATCGTCAGACTTGCATATGCTGGTAAGAGGACATCCAGTCAAATGTCCAAATCTTGAGCTTTTCTTCTATTCTCTTAACTGTTTCTGTCAGTAAAACTTGCCACAAGTCTCAGAAGTGACTGCAGGTAATGACATCTGTACTCACAGTTCAGTAGCCCTGATTGTTTCCCTAAAATGGCCTGATGGAACTGAATAAATACAAAACTAACTTCAAGTATCAGGGTGTTGCTGGGCTGCAGAGCTGTTTTCCCACAAAATGAAATTTAATATGCAGGGGATGAAATTAGATTATTTGCTCTGTAATAGACTGGCTTATACTGTAACAGATGTTTTCTTTAGATGTTATTCAGATGTGTGATTTCTGCAGAGTTCAGGAAGAATCTTTGTAGTCATGCCCATGTTTGCAATTTGCTACGTACCCATGTTTCCTATGACTAGCACATTTTCGGGTGTGTTGTTTTAGTTTTGAGCTTTGGTTTGCTTAGTTGTAAATGAAGTTTTCAGTTGAAAATGTCTCAGGTTATATTTTTCTTCTGTTTACTAAGTAAATTGATAAAACTGCTTATTGAAGACTTTGTATACCTAATGAATAGAACCAATTGCTTGTGGAGACCATGATCAATTTAAATTTCAAATACATGGACATATTTAAAGGTAGTCTAACTGAGTTAACTTCTGTTACTATAGTACACTTTTGGAAGTGGTCAGGCTGGTGACTTAAGAGGATTTGGTCTGGGCTGTGATCAGGCTCCATTGGCACATTGCTGTTGTTTTGGATGACACTCAGAGCGGCTGCTTAAGTGGGACTTCTGCCTTGATGTTATTGTTCCCGTGCCAGCAGTGGCCTGACCCACATAATGCAGCCTGAGTTGCTTCAGCAGCTTCCAAATGGTGCAGAACTCTGCCAAATCATCTGGATAGATACTGACAAGTGTTCTAAAAGTGGATTCCAGGGTAACAAGTTGTTATTCCCTAGGATAAATGTCCTGGTGTGGTGGGTTGGTGTTATTTTGTTGCAGTCTACTATGTGGCAATGTTATTTGGCCTTTACATTCTGTCAAGTTATTTAGTCCCTTAAACTGAGATTGAGCCTCATTTAGGGCTAGTTCTAGAAGAATTAAATTAGCCTTCATTACACCTAATATCATTAGGATTTTTCCACTTGTTTACATGACAAAAATAATGTGTGATTTGATGTACTTGGTAGCTTTGCTGGGAGTCAACAGAAGTGGGTTGACGAGAGCATCCTGTGTAATTTCAGTCCTGTTTGCCCATTGTGACTGGTGCTGTTGGTGGCTATAGTCTCACTTCAAGGGGATCATCAGACTGATGTAAATTGGCAAAGTAGAACAATTTTTAACCAAAATGTTTTCCTTTGCAGAAAACATAGCATTATTGGCAGAAACAGCTCTGAGATTTCTGGAGTTAGTACAGCTGAAAAATCTGAATATGGAAAATGAACCAAATAGTGAAGAAACAGATGAAACATCTCACCCTAGTGATAACTATGACACAGGTAATGCCTCTTTTTGCCTGCTTATCATAGCAAATCATGGGCCAAAGCTTCTAGGTAGCACTGATCTATCTCATCTGTCAAAGCTTAGCCTTCCTATTAAATGGGAAGAATGATTTGCTTGACCATTATCAAAGTATGAGTGTTACAGCTTCATGCAGAGACAGACACGTCTGCTCTGAATGTTGTAAGAGACAAAAAAGTACATAAATTAGCATCTTTTTCTTCTCCAGAGGTCCTCAAGGTATTTGGCTGTGATGCTTGCTGGCTGGTTGCATATCCAGCTTCACTTCCAGCTTGTCTCATAAATAAGTCAGCTGCAAAAACACGCCTGTGTTCCAAATACTGCTTCTGTTGGAGTGGGAAGGAGCATTAGCTTTGGAAAACCTGTCAAATTCTAACATAGTCATTGTACTGTATTTTTCAATCATTCTTCCTTTTCTGTCCCCGTGCCTCCCAGTTCTTGTCTGGCAAAACTGAATGTGTGGATGCCTTTTGGCAGTAACATTACTGTAACTTTGTATTTTAACTAGTGCAGAGAAGGAGTTAAAATCCTAAGGATGGATTTTCTTTTCCTTTCCCTTCGGAAAGGCACATGGTAATAAGTGACCTGTGTGTCATTTGCGGTGCCTTTTAGTGTTGCATAAATTCCCAGAATAATGCTGGGCAAGTCTTCCTAGCTGGGAAGGGTCTGTGGTTAAAAACAGTCATTTCTCTTCTGGGCTAAGTAGATCAATCTGTAACTAATCAGAGTTGGTAAACATCCTGCACATATTCCATTTTGGGGAAAAGGCAATTCTCTCTTAACTAGTTGCAGGATGATACTTTAAAATAAAACAGCAATGAATCTACTAAAACCAAATATAAAAGATCCTCTTCAAATTCCTTCACGTAAGGCCTGGGGTACCCAGAATTGCTGAGGAGTGAACGAGGAAGCTCCATTGTATGGGCTGTGTTTCTAAGAAATGCTATCCCCTATCTCTTGAGATAGCTTGGAGATGAAGGAAATAACAAGGAAGAAAGAAGCTTGAGTCCTTTTCACCCTTTTAGAAACCAAATATGAGAAATTTGAACCCAGGAGGCAGATTTTTCATGTGACATAGACAGGGTCATGATAGAAAGCAAATTAGCTGGACTTTTGACTGCAGGCAAATAGTAATCACCCCTCAAAATTTGTGCAGCAGTAGCTGAAATTTTTGTGTTGCTTGTTTGAGATCCTGCCTTGTAGTTTTCAAAAGTATGCAGTTCATTAGCAATCTGTTATTCCCATTTAATAGAATTTTTTTTAACTGTGTCATGAAGTAGAAGCCATAGGAAAGGTCATCTTCAAACTTTTCATCAGTATTCTTAGGTAAATACAGAAATTTAATGAAACTGGAAGCACTCACTTTTTCAAGTGTTCTTATATTCCTCTCTGTATGCTTAATGAAGTGAATCTATCTACCTAACTAAAAACATATTCTTGATCTGTTATCAGTTCACAAATTTTGAAATTCATAGTCAAATAAACATATCAAACCAAAGTTGCCTCAAAACATTTTGTTTCCTGTGGTAACTTTGCTGCTGACTCATTCTGATGTTTCTTCACACCTGCATATCACCTGTATGTGTAAAATCAGTGGAATCATCTTAGCAGAAGTTGCAACAAGTTTAGAACAAATTGATCTGGGTAAAAATGTCTCTCATTTCTCTACTCCTTGGTTTTGTCACCACCCCATGCTTAGCCTGAAGTCTTTGGTAAGGCCTTGTTGGAGCTGTTGAGGTTCTGTTGCATTGCCAATTTTACCAAGTGTGGTGTTGTTCAGGATGACCTGTCACTGTAACTGCTTTAAGAGCAGGTGGTGCACATGCATGTGCTGTTTCTCCTCAGCCAAAATGTTCATCCTGTTGTCCCCTGCAGAGTTGCAAGCCTTGCATGAAATGGTCCAGCAGAAAGTTGTGACTTTGCTAAGTGACCCAGAGAATATTGTGAAACAAACACTGATGGAGAATGGAATAACACGTCTGTGTGTCTTTTTTGGACGTCAAAAAGCCAATGATGTTCTTCTGTCTCATATGATCACTTTCTTAAATGACAAGAATGACTGGCATCTTCGAGGGGCTTTCTTTGACAGCATTGTTGGTAAGTGTTTGGTTTTGTCCAAAAGGAGTGGAAAGAAAATAATGTAAATAAATGAACAGTTTCCAGGATATGAAAAGATAAGTCATATAAAAGTCCTTTCTTATAAAGATTTCTAGAATTTATAAGAAAAAAGTTTTCTGAATTATTGGGTGGAAATGTTCCTTTAGGGAATGAGGATGGAACAATATAGATACAAATGTTTACATCTTTTAGTCGAAATATTTAATACAAATGAGACTGAGGCATTTAAGTCTAGGGTAGGTTAACATTAAAAAATTGGAATTTAAATGCTTTTTTTTTCTTGGAGTCTCTGTTACAGCCACTAACTTAAAAAGCTAAATTATGGCAAGTGATTACTACGATTGCTGCAAGCTCTGTAGTAGATGCATCACTTCACATGTGTGCATGGTCCCAATTCACTTCAGTAGATCTGTTCATATGATGAAAACTAGGCATTGGTATGTGCTAAAGTTATAACTGGGAAAGGTTTTTTAGTGCCTTAAAACCTCACCTAAAAATTCCTGTCACTTCGGAATATTTCATAACAATTGTAAAAATCTTACCAATATGACATCAGCTGTTAAGTATAACTAATGCTCCATGTATGTTGGAAATCCACATGACCATTGCAGAGACTCAGTGCTCAAGATTTGTGGGTCAAGAAGACTTTCCCAACTGCAGTTCCTGAGAACAAAAGTGATGCTTCACATGCATGGCAAGAAAAACAATCATGGTCAAACTTTCAGTGGGGCCATTATGGTAGCTAGACATTCCATTGTGACTGGAAGCCACAAAATGCTGTGCTGGCAAACTGCCAAGAGGTGATATTGATAACTTATCAGACATTGTTTAGAAGGAGCAATGAAGCAGCCAAAGCACAGGTCAGAGTGTCCTGACTTCTTGCAAAAGACAGAGAGATGCGTGAGGCAATTAAGAGTAAAAGTGAAGACATGTAACCTGTATTTTTAACTCATCTCCCAGTATCCATTCAAAACATCCACAGAAGAATTCAGATTAAGTTCTAGTTATGGGTTTTTTTACTTCAGGCATTTGCACGTCTTTAAAACTGGTATTTAAGTTAGTGCAGGCACTGCTGCCTGTGGCTGTGAGCAGATGCCCTTCTGTAGCAGTGGCACTGAGAGGATTTCTCTTTCCTCTCTTATTTCTCTCTTTTTCCTCCCTTTTAGCAAAGGGTTGCGAAGTCTAACATTAAGACATGAACAAGTATATTGATTCAAGTCATTACCTTATTAGACTAGAAGTGATAAAGTTATTTTATGTTTGCTCTCAATTCTGATAGGAAGACATAGAGTTTTCTGGTGTTTATCAATTTGGTTTGGATTTTTATGTGATATTTTTATGTTTCAGGTGTTGCTGCTTATGTTGGCTGGCAAAGCTCATCAATACTCAAACCTCTGCTTCAGCAAGGTCTCAGTGATGCTGAAGAATTTGTCATTTATAAAGCCCTCAATGCTCTTACTTGTATGTGCCAGCTGGGGCTCTTGCAAAAGCCCCATATTTATGAGTTTGCTTGTGATATTGGTAAGTTGGAATAGTGGAGAATACTGTTTTCCTAGTAAAGAACCTGTACTACATAAAGCTACACTGTCACCTTAGCTGTCCAGAATAGAAAGCTGTAGTTCTGTTTTAGAATCTAAACAAAATGGTGGTAAGGATCTGCTGCTAGTTGAACCATGCTAGTGCTCAGGACTCTAAAATAATAGTTTTGGTGGAACAAACTGGAAGCATCTTCTCATATTTTTTATAGGTCAGCATCAAAAAGCACTCACTCCAAAAACTTTCTGCCTTAAGATTTTTCCTTGGTCCACATGGCAACCTGCTGTAAAGAAAATATCCTGGTTGCTTCTGGTAGTCCATCAGACACATAACTTGCAAACACACATTAGCCTTTGAAGGTGAGAGAATTCAGATAATCATGATCGTTTCTTATTCTAACACCATAAAAATCCATTAACTCAATACGCCCTTGGTTACAGAGTTGGTGTCTCCTTCCTGATCAGGCTTATCAATTTAATTTAGATGTGCCCATGATTTAACAGCTATTTATGAAAAAAAAAATTACCAAATGAACTTTTGAGGTGTAGTCTCCTTCTTCTTAGTGTTGTAGTTTTTCAAATGCACTCAGAATTTGGGGCAGATGATCTGTGATTATGTCTCATGACTAGATACAGTGCCTTGACAACAACTTCCTAAAGCCCATATAATTAGGGGGATTTCTGAGTCTCATAATCTTAGAATGTAACTAGTGACTCTTCAAGGAAGAGAGGAAAAGCAGAAAGGAATCAAGTATTTACTTAAAAAAAAAATCACTGGTTTTAGGATTCACTGTAATTGTTAGAATGTGGTTGAGATTTATTTTTGGATTAGTCTCCATTGCAAGTCTGTAGTTGACAATTAGGGATTGAAATGAACAAGTAAGGAAAATAAGCTTTTTGGCAAGAGCAAGGAAGCGGAGCAGCATGAGTACAGTGTAATCCATGAAATAATTTCCTCCATATGAATGTTTTAACCTTGGTGCTCTGGAGGAGAGAAGGCTCCTTCAGAATTTGGGAGTAATTCTATTAGAAGGAAATTACATCACTGCCATATGCAGGGCGATCTCCTCTCTCCTATATGAGTGATAAATTTTAACAGCCTGTTTTTCTTTCAGCACCATTCCTATGTCATCCTAATCTTTGGATATGTTATGGTGCAGTTGGATTTATCACTGTGGTGGCACAGTATTTGAATATTGCTGATGTCTACTGCAAGCTAATGCCATACCTCCATCCTTTTATCACACAACCAATAATACAGGTAATACTTCCAATAATATCAATGGGAATATATCTGGACTAACTATGATTCTTAAGTTTGTCTTGGCCATGGTCCTGGCTATAAGGACCAGATATACTTTTTTTTCAATTAAGATTACAGGCAATTATAGATTTTTGATTTCTGCTGGCAGATTTACAGAATGGCCTTTGCTTTCCATGTTTTAAAGACTGTTGTCTCAAATTTGTTGCAAAATGCAAAACATTTTACAAAGCCTAGAATCAACAGGTGTGTTTTTCATTCAAGCCTTTTCTGCCTTGTTTATAGCAAACTCTTGCAATATTGTGCTAGTTTATAGGAGTCTAAAAGGCATGAAGAGCTGGCTGTGAAACAAGTGGGTTTATGTTCTGTGCTTTCATCTACAAGACCAGTCTGTTAAGTAGTGATTACCGTGCTTGTGATGTCACCAGTACCATTCCTGTGTTTCAGTGCTTTGCCAAGGCTTGGGGCACAATGCTTAGCATGAATGAATTAAGTCATTTACTCTCAGTGCATGTCCAGGAATGACCTGCATGATGTTGGTAGTGTGATCATATAGCCATTTTTGCATACAACTTCAGGACTTGCAGGCTGCGCCTCTCAGTGTTTTAATAGAGAAGAAATGATTGCAGTACGTACATTGAAAAATGCATCCTGTGTTTAATATTTTGTTGTAAACTTTGCAGATGGGAACTTCAATATAATAACATTTTTCCTTGTTTACATGTTCTTTGTGTTCTGTTTTAGGCATTGATTGATAAATTTGTCTTGTTCACTTCCTGTGCCATATTAGTATATAAATCTCTTCTTCATCTTAGTACATAAATCTTTCCTTTGCTATGGAACATTATATTTAGGAAGCAAGTAGTGGGTAACATTAAATTGGATTGTAATATTAAGTCCCCACTCTGGACTCATTTTGAAGTTGTTTTTCATGTAGACAGCAAGCTATGAGAAGCACTTTATAGGAAAGAGGGAAAGAAAATGGAGAAAGTCTGACATGACCAACACAGATCTTATTTTCAAGAAAGGAGACAGGCTGAACCTAGATAATTTGTACAAGTTACATGGATATCATCGTGTTGACTGGTCTGTTGTTTTGAATTGCAGGTAGACAAAGAAATAGTCCTGTTAAGTGTACTTAAGGAGCCTGTCAGCCGTTCCATATTTGATTATGTCTTAAGATCAAAGGATATCACAAGCCTCTTCCGACACCTCCACTTGCGCCAAAAGAAGAGAACGGGAGCTCTCTCCGAGTGCCCACCCCCAGAGGACCCTGCCATTGCACAGCTGTTGAAGAAGCTTCTTTCACAAGTAATTGGATTTTATTTGTAATTTAGAAGTCAGACTTGAGACTCTTGGGCTATGTACACCTCCACAAACCCTAGCCTTGCAATTCCTGCTGTGAGGGACTCCCAGTTCTGATCCTCCATGCCGTTAGCTTCACTGATTTCAGTATATGCTTGTGCAACAAGTTGTTCAGAACTTAAAGATTTTTAAAAGATCTGCCACATATAGAGACATACAAATACCACCTAAGTCTTTAAAAAATGGCTGTAGGTCTTAAACTTCTGATGCATCCGTGATGTGGCAGCATTACAGAGCATTGCTGGATTAAGTGCATTGTGCTGGATAAAGGAGTATGTATTTGTCAAAGTGATAGACATATGTGCCAAAAGCAAATGAAGCTGGAAAATCTTGAGGCTTATGTGTGAAGACAGGAACATAAAGAATCACCCACCCAAAGTAATGAGAACTGGGAAGAGAAAGGGCTGCAGCTGTGTGGGATTTTTCCCCCCTATGGCTTGGGGCTGTAAGCGTGATCTAGGTGGCCGCTATGCAGATTGCACCGGGTAGTGATCCGGCGTTAAATTCTGTGCTGCCCTTTCACTTTTCCTTGCCCCATTCCTTAGGAGGAAAGATATTCTTACACTGCAGTGGCTTACCTTATGTTTTGTATGAGCAATGGGCCGATGTTTTGAATTCTGGGGATGTGCTCTTCTGCACTTCTGAGCCAGTCATTAATTTTACTGCTTCTTAAATCTTCATGCCTTGATGCATGTTATTGTTAAAAGAGAGTAATATTACCTTTTCTTTTATTCTGTAGGGGATGACTGAGGAGGAAGAAGACAAACTGTTAGCACTGAAGGACTTTATGTTAAAATCTAATAAAGCTAAAGCCAATATTGTGGATCAGAGCCACCTGCATGACAGCAGTCACAAAGGGGTGATTGACTTGTCAGCTCTGGGAATAACTGGGAGACAAGTGGATCTTGTTAAAACAAAGCAGGATTCTGATGACAAACGTGGTTAGTATATTTTGTGATCTACATAGTTGAAGTATAGCCTTCCTTTCAGGGTGTTCTCAGTAAATCAGCCTACATGACTATCATCATCCTCACTGAGTTTGCAATAGGAAAATTACTGCTTCTGTTTGAAATGTGAGGTGGCGAAATGTTCTCTGATCATTGAAAAATTTGGATTATTTTTTCCCCTGAGAATATTTTAAATTACATTGACTGCTCGTGCAGTTTTTCAGCTGGTTGTGACAAACAGGACTCTAGTGATTCATGGCAACAGTGTAAATGTTGAAGGCTATAGATCTGCTCTGTTCCCTCTCAACAAGTTCTAAGCTCTTTAACTGTGAAAATCCTGGGTGTTTTCTTGAGGTAGCCTGAAGAAAACTGAAAATTCCTCAGGCTGGCATTGAGGAGCTGCCAACTGTTGTTCACCCAGGTAGATGCTTTTTGGCCCTAGGGTTCTTCAGCTTTTCATCCACTTCCATTTTACTTTTTTTTACCTGCTCTTCTTTCAGCTCAGAAAACCTCTTACCTTTCCTTGTTCAGATGTGAAATCCACTTGCTGCTAACTATTCCATTTCTCTGTATCCTCACAATTCTTCTTTACCAGACAGTTTGAGCTTCCACTGTAGTCTCTCAAGCTTGTAATTCCCCCCTCTATTACATCACTGGTAGGTTCTGTGTTTTTATGTGTAAAAATACAGAAATATCTGTAAAGCATAAAGCTATTAACATCTTACTTCCAGAGCTAGGGTGTTTTGCATATAATTGTAAAGGAAAGTACAGAAGTGTAGGATTTTTCTTTTTTTTGCATCCTTGAATCATGAGTCAACATGATTTAAGACTTAGTGTAGATGAAGTCTCTACTTGAACAGCAAGTTCAAGTGTTGACTTTGCTTCACCCAAAGCTGTTACCCTTTAAGTCTTTATGCCTTTAATTTTTCTTCACTGACTTTGTCCAAATTTAATTTGTCCCACATTTTTATTTTCTGTCTATATTTCACAGTTCTAAGTCACTCTAAAGGAATGCTGAAAATAAATAAATTTCCTATTTAAAGAGATAACATACTTGAATCTACAGCTGATATTGCAATTATGATGGAAAACTGATTAATATTTGACACTTAACAGTGATTTGCCTACTGTGCTGTTACAAATTTATTCTTGATGTCCCTGCTCATTGCAGGGTGATTGGACTAAATGACCCAAACCCTTCCATGATTCTATAAGAAAAATTTATCATATCTAGAATCTAATCTTGCAACCTTCTAGATGTAAGCTTTCCCTCTAGGGAAGTGATTTATTACATGAGTCAGCTATAGGATCAAGAAAATGTGAACACATGTGGCAGGTGCTTTGTTTGGTTTCCCTCATAAATGCCTGTCAGCTGATCTCCACAACATAGCTGTAGGGTTTCCTCTGGACATAAATAACAATCTGGCATGTAAACATTAGATTTCCATGTAGTCTCATGGTAATGACAATCCTGAGTGAATGTTGTCGTGGTAATGTTGAGGTGTGTGTTGGTTTTTTTTCTCCTCCCACCTCCCTCCCTCCCTCCCTCCCTCCCTCTCTCCAAACTACATATAGCTAGAAAGCACGTAAAGCAAGATTCAAATGTAAATGAAGAATGGAAAAGCATGTTTGGGTCCCTGGAACCAACAAACATCTCCCAGCCAATATCTAAAGGACATGGGCAAACTACTGATCCTGAAGCCATCCAAGCTGGGAAACCACTTCGTTCAGAGTCCTCAGCTGGCATTTGTGCCACTTTGTCATCTTCTCCACAGGTATACTTGAAAAATACTATGTTCTCAAATTGAAATGATTTAGTTGTTTTAAAGTCAAGTGGGACTGCAGGGATGTGATGTTCTTGTTTTGTTTGGAGGTTTTTTGACACTGGCCATGCTATTGGCTGGTGTCTTCTTCAGCAGAGTTGCTGACTTTCAAGTTCTTATTTTTAAAATAGGAACTCAGAGACGACTGAAGTTTAGTCCCTTGAACAGAAGAGCTTCATTAACAAATAGATGCTTTGCACAAAGAGATGGGGCTTGAATTGGACAATTATTATGTAAACTTCTCTGGCAGGGAAGACTTTTCCTCAAATTGCATGCCCTGATACATGTTATGAGGAAGAGATATCATGGTTTTAACTTAGAAATCACAGCAGCATTTAGACATCCTGTACCTGTAATACTTAGTACTGGCTAGAGAAGGATAGGCTGGGAGCTCTGCAGGCCGTGGAGGCATCTCTTGACACTGCACATTTTTTTGCTTGGCTTCTAGTTGGAGATTAACTTCTGCTAGCTTTAAATGAGTGTGTCTGCCCTGAATTATAAGGGAAACACTTCACACGTGGGTTTTTAAAGCCCAAATGTAAACGAATTTGAGAGCTAACCTTTAATTCTCTCAGTCTGGAGAGCAATAACTGCCTCTGTAATAATCACATTAATAGGTGTGCCCAGCACATTATATTTTCTTTAGAAAGAATACAGAACAGAGTAGGCAAACAGGGTAGAATAAGGGAATGGTAATCTTTTATATAAATAATAATTTTAAGTATTTTTAATTGTCTTCATGCAAGCATTAATTTTTTTATGCTAATTCATTTCTAATTGATTCAATGAGAAGGATTTTTTCCATTTTTATTCACGGTGTGTGACCCAGAAATCTTATAAGGGGGATTTATCTGTGTGTGGAATGTAAGGCATATATTTTTAAGGGCTGATTTCTTACAGGCATCTGATGGGGCAGTTGTCCAGCCCAGGAAACCAACCCTGCAGGCCCTGAGCAGCACAATGTCCCCAGCTGTACACCAGCTGCGCATCACCACCTGTAAAACTGAGCTGCAGCAGCTGATCCAGCAGAAGAGAGAGCAGTGTAATGCAGAGAGACTTGCCAAACAGATGATGGAGAATGCTGAGTGGGAGAGCAAGCCCCCGCCTCCAGGTACTTCACAGGCCACTGAGGTTATTAGATAAATATATATATATATATATATATATGTATAATTTGAGTCAAGATATCATCCTTTCATGGAAAAAATGCAAAGGATGAGGAAAAGAGGGAATTCCTAGTTGAGGAAATGTGTTTACTGTGCAGAACATCTATGACCTAGTGTCTAATTTAGAATTGAGCAAGTAGGCTTTTGCCTTTAATATTTAAAATGCCTTAACGCTGTTTTCAGTGCTGTCTGTGCTTTGCAGTTGTAATGACTGTATCCTGATACAGCTGTTAGTGGATGGCTCTAGGGGGACTTGCATGCTCCTAATTAGGTTGTGGTTTTGCTTTCCCTGTAGGCTGGCGTCCCAAAGGGTTGTTGGTAGCTCACCTTCATGAACACAAGTCTGCGGTGAATCGCATCCGGGTCTCTGATGAACACTCCATTTTTGCTACTTGCTCAAATGATGGCACAGTGAAGGTCTGGAACAGCCAAAAAATGGAAGGAAAAACCACTACAACCAGGTAGCTTAAAAACCTGTGGTATTTGGGGCTGCGATTTTAGAGTGAAAAAATAAGTAGAGCAGGGAGCAAAATATGAATCACTTGTGGGTGTGCTGGAAATATCAATAAGGAGATATATTGGTGTTCCTTTTGCCTTGCATCTATAATATTAGATTGCTGTTTAAATTAGTTAATAAAAGAAAAAATGCAAAGGGACTGCTTTGTAGCCATAATAATTACAGGCATTTTGATTTCATTTTTGTACATATATAAATGTATTCTGGTGTTGTTTAAATCCAACACTGGATTTTTTGCTTTCTCATTTTGGAACAGCTAGAAAATGTTATTTTCAGAGCTCTCTCAAGAGCCAGTGGTTTTAAGTAGGTGAAAAGAGAGGTAAATTTTTTAAGTGCCACCAAAAATAACCTCTTTTTTCCTCTCCTTGTATTTCTCTCTGTACTGTTTAGATCAATTTTGACATACTCTCGGATTGGAGGACATGTAAAGACACTTACATTTTGCCAAGGCTCGCATTACTTAGCTATAGCTTCAGATAATGGTGCCATCCAGCTTCTTGGTATTGAAGCCTCAAAGCTCCCTAAATCTCCTAAAATTCATCCAATACAAAGCAGGTATGTACTTAAAGCATTTGAATCTCACCACACACAGAGCTCAAGCTGTTAGTGTATTCTTCAGACAGATCCCTAAATTTGCTCTAGGCTTCCTGCTGGCTGAGCCCAGACTGAACTGGAAGGCTGTAATCCATGTTCTTATCCTGCTTCATAAAGAAGGGTTGAAAGGCAACTGTGCAGAGCTGGCCATTCTTAGCTATAGGATATTGCTACTTCCTGTGTCACTGAAGACATTATGAGCTTGAAACAGCCATTCTGAATAGTTCTGAGTTGTTTTATTTATGTACTGGGATTGGTTAGTTTCTTTGTTACAATCTTAATACTTACGAAGTAGTTTTGGAGGTCATTAGATAAATGTTTACTGATGTACAGCATGTGATGTGGCCTCAGACCTGCAGTTTTTCCTCCCAGGCTCTTAATAAGATGGTAGGGATATGGGTAATGGGATTCTATCTAGGGGAGTCTTTGGGCTTGGTTTAGCTCTTTGTTACCTCCATATTAGCAATGTTTGAATATTTGTCACTGAAGCTACAGCCTAATCTCGCAGTTTGTGTGAGAGATATGTCCAGGCCTCAGAAAGTACTCAGAGTACTGCTGGTGGGGTCTCACAAGTGTGGAGCAGAGAATCATGTCCCAGAGCCCACGCTTTTGTTTCTTCTGTTGTGGGTGGCTTTTTAGGCTATGAGCACACGCTGCTGGATCACGCTGAGCTTCTCATCAGCCAACACCCCCAAGTGTTTCTGCTCAGGGCTGCTCTCAGTGTCTTCTCAACCCAGCCTGTATTTTTGCTTGGGATTGCCCTGACCCAGGGCACAGAGCTGTGTTTATGTTTGCAAAGGGCTGCTGACAGCCTTGCAGGACCCATCAGCAGAGAGATTGGAGAGAGCATAAGCATCCATTGTACTAAAATCAGAAAGCTGTTTCTGGCAAATGCCTTGAGAAGAGACACAAAGAGGAAGAAGCTGCTCAGCATAAGCTGTGGGAAGGAGTCTTAAACTGGGAGGGAGTCATACCTGTGTCTAAATTAGTTTACTCTTTTAACCCAGGTCATTAGATCTGAAGGATGATGGCTGTGTGGTAGATATGCATCACTTCAATTCAGGAGCCCAGTCAGTACTGGCTTATGGAACAGTTAATGGATCTCTGGTTGGATGGGATTTGCGATCCAGCAGCAACGCTTGGACACTGAAACATGATTTGAAGTTTGGTCTCATAACTTCATTTGCTGTGGACATACACCAGTGCTGGCTGTGTATTGGTAAGTCTGTATTTCTTGTTAGCTTCTCTCTCTTCCCTGCCCCCCTCTTCCTTATGGTTTTCTCTTACAGTAACTACAGCTCAAGCTTTTGCTTGATCTGATTTTACTTGCATATGCATTTCTCAAACAAGAAGAGAGAAATATCTTCCCATCTGTTTTTGGGAAGCATTCTGCCAACTAAGTACTTGATGCTGAAGGCCATCTCCCTAGGAACAGAGCACAGAGATAAGGACAAAAGCTCATACATTTATCCCTCTGACTAAGGGGAGCTTTTTCTCTCCAGGAACGAGCAATGGTACCATGGCATGCTGGGACATGAGGTTTCAGTTACCTATCTCCAACCACTCTCATCCTTCTAAGGCCCGGATCAGACGCCTGCTCATGCATCCTGTCTATCAGTCCTGGGTAATAGCAGGTAAAAGATGTCTTAAATTTACCTCACAATTACTAGAGGTTATGATTAAAGCAGCTTTTCTTTCATCTTCTGCTTCAAACCCTGGTGGGGAGTTGAAAAGAAAAAAAGTAGAGTTTAGCCATTGTCAAAATGACAGCCTTTACAATTCTCATCTTCTGAGCATTGCAGCTCTCATGAGGGGCCCTCCCTGCGTGTTGTCTACCCCATCCCTTTTTAAGGACAAAATGTAACAAAAGATTAAATTCAAACTCATGACAATTCATTGAAGCTGATGGGAAATCTGCCACCACCTTCTGTACAGCAGAGACTGAATTCCAATTCCCTCTTCAATCTAAGCCAGCTGTGTCATGGGTTATAACTTTTAGAAATCTCCAAGATTCCTCATCTGATATGCTTACAGCTGCTTCATCCTCACTGCATGTGGCATTGTCATAGACTTTTATATGTTTGTGTCAGGAACACATTCTGAAGTGGACAAGTACCTTAAACTAATCCTACAATAACTAAATTTATCAAGTTGCTGTAAAATGAGAGTAATTTGAGTTTCGTATTTTGTTTACTTCTTAGGCTTCACTTCTTATTTTGAGTTATTAATCATCCTGGAAGATAAAACAAATTTCTTGAAAAAACATACAAATAAAGCAAGTTTCACTGTACTTTATAGTTTGTTTCCTCCCTGTGAAAGACTAAATGAATGACAAAGTTCATAATTTTGGATTATTAGCAAAAAGTCCTTGCCTGCTAGGTTGCTGGCAGGCTTGTAAGCAATCCCTTGAGCAGAATTTTTACCTGCCCACATGAATGTGGAATTTCGTTGTAACTACTGAACTCTGTAACTTTGGATGGTTTTCTTACCTGTATAGGAGTGTTCTCCAAAGTCCCTGATGACTGTGCTGAACAAGCCATCCCTCCTTCTCAAAGAAGGTTAAGAAGTTATCTAGGGAGGAAACGGAAGGTTTTATACATTTTAAAAAGGGTTGGGAATTAAATTAGGTTTCCTTTAAACTCTTTTAAATTGGGCACTTTCAGTTATAGTGAAGCTGATTTCAAGCAATGAAACCAAAGTACTAAAGCAAGACTAACACAAATGCTGCAGGGAGCAAACAAAGAGTGTCTCTATGTCATACCCTCTATGTGATGTCAGTAGAGCCAACAGCAAGAGCCAACCAACCTGTTTTGTACTTTTTGCACTGGCTTTATCTTTCCTGTAGCTGTTCAAGGCAACAATGAAGTCTCCATGTGGGATATGGAAACTGGTGATCGACGCTTCACCCTGTGGGCCAGCAGTGCACCACCTCTTTCAGAAATGCAGGTCTGGTCTCTTTCTTTTCTAGTTTCTGCTGTGTAGCCAGGGGTAGAACAACTTTAGACTCCATGCTGTGCATCGGTACAGAACTTGCCCTGGGATTCATTTTGGCAGCATAACTGTTTTACTTGTCAGAATTAAATCCCTTTTGTAAAACAGCAGTGTAGCCTGAGTCTTCATTGGTACCTTTCACTGTCTATGGAATGTACTTGTAGCACTCACTTGTTATACCCACTCAAGTTCTTAGAAAACCAGTGAGCTGGTCAAGCTTGTAAAGATTATGAGAAAGCCAAAATTCATGGTGTGGCATCTTGTACTTACACATTCTTTCTGTAATATAATACCACTACTACACTTAACTGCTAATTTAAAGCATGAAATGGCTCTTCTTCAAGGACTTAATTGGGAAAGGAGCAATCTGGAATATCGTTCACAAATGCATAGACAAAAATTAACACAGCTGCAATTGCAGGTTGAATTCATTTCAGTCCTGCCCTTTTTTATGCAGGGAACTCCATGGTCTAAGATAGTTTTCTGTTGTAGTTTCTGTTTTCAGACAGCAAATCTGTCATGTAATGCCTTCACAGCCTAAAAATTTAAGCATCCATGTGCTTTTCAGTAGGACTTGCCTGCCTGATTCTTTTAAAAATAATCTCTCGTCATTGAGAATGTAATTTCCAAGGTTCAAAAAAAAAAAAAAGGATTACAGAGGATTAACTCTGTTGCATTGCTCTGTAAAGTGTAAGGGAGCAATTTGCATTAATATATTAAGATGTGGCCTATTAAAGTGACTTGGCATTTGCCAGAAAGATTTGGAAACTGGGTGGATGAATGTGGCAAGGAATGCATGGTGACAGCTATTGCTGATAAGTTATTTTTATATATCCTTTTTTTTCCTGCTAGCCTTCTCCTCACAGCATCCACGGAATATACTGTAGTCCAGCTTCTGGTAATCCCATATTACTGACAGCAGGCTCAGACATGAAAATAAGGTAATCAAACTAAGCAACTTTCTTGTTTGTCAACCTCCCCTCCACCCCTACTGGTGTACTAAATTTTACCAAGTGTTGCCTAAGTAATCTCTAAGAAGCCAAAACAATAATAGTGAACATGTGTTCATTGGTAAAAATCAGTGAGCTGAGGAAATTGTTCTCAGCAAAAGGACTGCAGAACTTGGTGCTTCTCTAAAACACAATGTGTACTCTGAAAGACAGTGTGTATCCTATAAAATCCTTCATGGGCTCCATGACAAAAACAAAAAAAATAACTCATGTATGAGCTTGATATGAGTGTAGATTTCTCTATATCACTCCCTTCCACTAAGTGTAGAAAGCACATAGCATTTGTGCCCACTTGTTTTCATCATAAGAGCAAGACCACTCTGAAGCAGCTGTTTTAAGGTGATAAAATTGAACATCTCACTTTGATTTTGTTTCTTCATGTTTAGGTTTTGGGATCTAGCCTACCCTGAGAGATCATATGTTGTTTCTGGAAGTTCTAATAGTCCATCTGTTTCCTACTACAGGAAGATAATTGAGGGCACAGAGGTGGTTCAGGTATTTTGCTTTATTTGATAGACTCCTTCTTGCTTCTGGATGGCCTTATGGATTATATTCATTGCATGATGTCTTTAATTATAACTCACTCACTCTTACTTTTTGTGGATGGTGTCAGCATTGCATTTTCAGGCAGTTGGGAAGAAGTTACTTTAAAAGAAAAACATAATTTGTTTTTGACAGAATTGGACCACCAAATACTACTTACATGCAGAAACCAGTCATATGTTTCTTTTGGGATATTGAAATTTAGACTTCTAACACTTTTGGCTTTGATCAGTGTTTGGAATGTCTTTTTGAGTAGGATCTTTTGAGATTAACTGGTACCATGATAATACAGTACCTGCATGCTGAAGTTTTTGTTACATCCTTCAGAGTGACTTTGGGAACTGGCAGTGTTGCTAGTTGTTAAATAGCTCTATGTTTTGTTTCAGTTCAACAAATTGATTGCTACTTCAAAGATGACTAAAACAAGTCGGTAGAGGTCTACCCAATGCACTGGTTATTTTAGTGTTTCTTCTCAAACTTCTAAATTACATTCATGCTATTGAAGCAGTTTTTATAAATGCTTTGGGAAGCCAAGATGTATGCGTTCCTATAACTTTTTTTCCCCCTACTGGAATATCAAATCTTAGTGTCAATGAAATAAAAATGAGAAAACCCCCCATTTTTTTTTTACCTAATCAAAGAGCTCTAATGTCAGTTCAGAGTAAGACTTAGGCTGTGTGTAATGAAAAGAAATTAAACCACGAGTAATTCTGAGAAAACTGTCACAGGGTGTGAGGCTGTATGGTTGGGCATTTTTGTTCAATTGGTTTTTTGGTGGAAGAGATTTTGCAGTCTTCTTATATTGACAGCCTAGTATGGATGACAGTCAGTCTTTGCAAACCCTTGTGTAAATAGTATTTCTCACTTTGTTTTTGTACAGGAAATTCAGAACAAGCAAAAGCTGGGACCCACTGATGAGACCCCTCGGAAGGGTCCAGAGTCTCTCCCAGTTGGGCATCATGATATTATCACAGATATCGCGACTTTCCAGACCACACAAGGGTTTATAGTAACTGCGTCAAGGGATGGGATTGTTAAAGTGTGGAAATAAAAATTGTACTAATATATAGTATGTAAATATTTGTAATAAAGAAATAGTGTTATAATGAAGTTTTCAAGGACTGTTTCCAGGACTTTAAAAACTATAAAAGTGATGAAAAAATCAGTTACCTGTATCCTACCACCCTGTTGGCACTTCCTAATCACTTCTTATATTAAAGCCTTTTGCTACCCATAGCATTTCCTTGAAATATCAGGGAATCTATGAAGTCACTTAGCTTGGTTTTGACTACATTGTTCTTCAAGAACCTTTCAGAAAATTATTTAAGGATGTCCCACATGACACATTCTAAATGTGCACAAAGCAAAGAGCTGGTATCTAACTGCTCCTGTGTTGAATCTGAGAAATTAAATAAGAACCAGTGCACTGATGTCCCTGTACATTCTAATAACTATAATAAACTCCACTTGACCTTCCCTGTTTGGTACTTGGGTTTCTTTACATCCATGGTTCCACTGCAGTGATTCCACAGTCTCAGCTGCCAGAGCCACTGGGCTGTTAATTGTCATTTGAGATCAGCTTAGCGTTGTGTCAATTCTCACCTGTCCTTTGACAGTGGCGTCCTTGACCCCCAGCTGTGCCTCGCATCCAGCTTGCCTTAAACTTGAGTCTAAGGCTAAGCTCTGCTGTCCTGGGAACCTAAAGCAGCACCGCTGGGATGGTGTTCTCCATCATTCAGTATGGATGTCAAAAATAGCCAAAACATGGCTTTCAGCAGGAAGTACTTTTTCATCATGGAATGTTCATGTGAGAGGCAGTTCTAAATGTCAGACAGGGTCAGTAAATGTTCTCACCACTCTTTCATTATCTGATCCAGTTTTTCAGATTTCCAAATCCTTTTCACACTTAAGCTTTACTGGCATTCCTTACCTGCAGTTCCAGGTACTACTTTTCCCCCTAAAACAGGTGAGTGATCCCCTCTGCATGGATGGACTCAGAAGGTCATTGACAACAAACAGCACTAATTTGACATGTGTTTCTTGAGTGTAGCTGGAAAAAAAATGGAAGCCTACAGAGTGTCTGATAGAAGCAGGGAATGCTCATAACTTGTGAACTGGGTTCTTTGAAGAGACAACACATGGAATAATGACTTGTTTAAAAAGTTTCAGAATTCAATGGAAAAAGACTGCCTGCTTTTCCCTAGTGAGTGCCTTACTTGGATAATTTAGTGTAGTAGACATTGCCCCAAGTGTAACAAAAGAGGAAGTGAGCTCAAGAACAGTGTGACATTTCTTTGCAGATCTTAGCATTGCTGCTCCCTGTTATGCTGAAAAGGTTTTTTCTTTGCTTTGTATAGGGGAGCTGGTGCTGTCCCTTTATGTTGCATGAATTCAGAAATAAGGCAGGTTTTCTCAGTCCACTTGTATTGCAGAGCAGCAAGGAAGAGGGTGGTAAGTCAAGCTGGTTCTGCTGCTGTAGCCATTTGGTGTTCAGTTCCAAACAGGTCCTTATAAACCTGGTGAAGGGAATCGCCTCTTTGGCTGCATTGCTTGGTTAATGGTTCTGCCCACTGTCAAAATAGTTTGATGAAAGAAGCAGATCAGGTTTCATTTTCAGGTGTTATAATCCACTGACACCATATGAAACTTATAAGACATTTTAAGTAGTGTGAAATACATAAGACACTTGAATGGTGGGTATAGTATTAAAAAGAATTTGCAATATAATTTTATCTCCACAATGTAAAAATAATTTTTAGTCATTAAAAAGTCATAAACCAGGGTAAGCAATGAACCATCATAACCAGTAAACTATGTCTGAGTGAGGCTTTTGCCCATATATAGTAATGTGGAGGAAAAAATTAATCATGTCAATTTTTACAAGAAATCTCGCTGGGGTTCAGTGGGACCATTTGTAGGGAAATGAGCTTTGGCACAGCCTTGAGAAATGTCAGTACTGCCAAGCAGCACAACAGTTACAGTTTCAGTAGTTCCTCTGTCTGTAATGTTATATTGCTTAAGAGATGGCAGTCTGTTAATAATGTCTACATCAAATATGTAGGGTTTTTAAAATATATTTTAGGTGAGTGTAGACGTTGATTTGAATGCCTGTGTAACTGGATTTATGTAAGTGAGCTGCTAATCAGAATCAATTAGGTTGGAAAAGATCTCTGAGATCATCAAGTCCCACATCTGACCGGTCAACACTTTGTCAACAAGACTATGGCACTGAGTGCCATGTCCAATCTCTTCTTGAACACCTCTAGGGATGTTGACTCTACCACTTCTCTGGGCAGTCCATTCCAATGTCTAATCACTCCTTCTGTGAAGAAATCCCTTGTAATGCCCAGCCTCAACCTCACCTGGTACAGCTAGAGACTATGTCCTAGAGCTACCAGAGCTTATAGCAGCTTGGAACAGTTCCTTTCTTTTAGAGAAAACTCTTTCTGCTTGTCATTGTAGAAATATACTATATCTTCTGCTCAGTTTCAACTGTATTTGGTAATCTTTGTGAATCATGTATTTGGGGTTTTTACAATTTTTTACCTAACAAATTCTGATCCTGACCCCACATGATGCACCCATTTAATCTTAAGGTCAATTCCATGTCTACCCAGTCACATCTAGGAGGAAGATATTCCCCAAAGTTTAGAAATTATATTTTAAAATACAGCATTCTCACCAGATGTTAGACAGCCTTTCACAGGAGCTTGCATCGATAGCATGGATACCAAATGGAATAGAAAGCAGTAATGTGGAATTCTTCCACGGGTGCAGAGCACAAGGTTGAAAGAGAAACAAATGTAGCAAAAGGCAGAAATACACTCAGCTGGGGAGGAGCCATGAATCCCTTCAGGACTCAGTACAGCCAGCCATTCAAGGGAGCAATCCAAATTATGAGTTAGACAGAGAACACAGTAGTTTATACAGCCCTGTAAGAAATGGCAGGATAATGTTAAAAGCATGACTTGCAAAAAAACCTTATAAATGTCCAGTTTGCTGTACTTCAGGACTGCAGTATTGAACATTATATTTGTAGTGGGATCTGGTTGAAATACACAGCTCTTTCTTCTGCATCAGTCACTCAAAAAAGTTTCTGTTGGCATCCTCACTGCATTGCCAGTATTATGTCCACTTGAGGATCTCTGGTAGTTCAGGTTTTTATGACCTCTGGGGTGTTTATTGCTGTTGCAGGACTCTGAGAAGCAGACCAGGCTATGGACAGCCAAGGTGTAGGAGATAACAATGACTGGCTCCTACACGCAACAGATTGTATCTGATTTTGGTGACATTGCCTATTACAATTATAAATTCTTTAATTTTTTTAAATATTTGAGGTGCAGCTCCTGATTGAAAGTTGAAGGTAAGCACCATATCAGTGGGAGGAACAGACTATGCTGGCATACCCAAACCAAGAGCAGAGAGTTACAATCTAAAAGGATTAATAAAACTAGGCATTTTTCTCTCATGCTTAATACCATTTTGACCCACAGACCCACAATAAACTGCACTAAGACCGATCCCATGGAAAAATGTGGCTGGATCACAGTCCAGGAAGAGAGTGAGGTCTCCTCTGGTGTTGCCTGTAGTCCCAAACTTTTAAAATCAGAGCTGGATTATTTAAGTTTAGGAGCATCTTTTAGATCAGGGTAAGGAAGAGACAACCATGCTGCACTGCTGCACTGTTGACATGCAAAAGGGGGAAAATAAAATTTTATTCAATAATATTTATCAAAACTCTTTCATCTTATAGAATACTAACCTATTAGCATGGATTTTTTGACTTGTTCCCTGTAACAAGGAAGGCTTCTGGCTAAGTGGAAGTGCTGATTTACAATTTGGGACATGTCTTTATTTTAATATTTCTCAGAATAGCAATATTGGTTCAGTCCCTGTTCTCCCTCCCAAACCTAGAGAAACTTAGCAATTTCATCAATATTTGATCAAAAGAATTTTAGAACCCAGGGGCTTGGTGTTTCACCCACAGTTCAAAACACATTTCAAGCAGCTGGCTAAACCAGTCCCAACGTCTGAAGTGCAAAACTGTCTTAGGAATTTTGCACAAAGATACAGGACACTGTGTACAGAGGCAGAACTGAGATTCAGTGAGTACAGGGGAATCATTTGTAGCTCCTTCAGGAAAGATGGTCTTAAACTAAAATTATACCACATTGCTGACAGTTACAATTAGACAAGTTTTGGTGAAATATTTAAGGGAAAGACAAGGGGAGTGGAGAACGGATGTGAAAGAGCATGATATTTGCAGTGATGTTTCCTCTGGGTTCGTGTCAATAGAAGCTTTGTATCCTCAGATTAGGCCTGGAGCAGAGCTTGGCAAAACTTTAAAGGGAGGCTGAAGCAGCAGAATCCCATCAAAAGAAGGCATGGCAGAAAGGCAATTCCATCTGTGCTAAAGGAAATTACAGGGGCTGCAAAGGTGGAGAGCACAATCATGAAAGACTCCATTTAACTGCCATAATGATGATGACATCCTACTGCTGTGTGACATTTAAGCAAGGATAATGTTTTCAGTTAACACATTCACAGTAGCATGTTGAAGACTAGTATGAGGTAAAGGAAACCTTTCAAAAGTCATAAGTTACACTAAAATGGAAAACATAGAAAAATAAACTTTGGAAACCATAAGTAAAATACAATATAGAAAGGCAAAATATATTCTCAAGATTTTGCAAGACGTAAAAAAATAATATACTCCTTTCCAAATAAATTGGGAATGAGAATCTAACAGTTTCTGTTTGGTCAATAATTGAGGAATGCGTAAAAGATTTCAAACAAAACAAGGCCATGGCAGATAATTAGATGGGTACTTTGCCTCTGTGTTCACCATGGAGGAATTCAGGGGGGGGGTCCTATGCTAGAATCCTGTCCCTTTTCTGCATATGTATGTGATGTTTCACAGGATCCCTCTGCCTGAAACATCTGCCAGGTTGGTAGGAGAGGATCCAATCAGTAGTAAATTGCCAAGAGCAAAAAATTCTCATTTAAAATATGATCTATTTTAAAGGGCATCAGGAGTGAAACAAACAGTCAAATTCCTAACTATGGTTTGGAGCCTCTTGCTTAAAACTACTCTAGTATTAAAAAGGTTAAACTGGCAGAATTCACACCAGATCTTTTAGAAAAATCCTGGGGAGTTTTGAGACCAGCCTAATGTATGCAGTAGGCAAACTATTATGAATTATAAAAAAAGCAGAGTTGGTAAAGACATCAATAAATGTGCTCTGTCAAGGAGCAGTTAACATGTAAGGTGGAGTCTTTTATCATAAGCTTATCTTTAAAAGAATTGCTAGTCATGTGAACAGTACATGTCTGACTGATCACATTTTGCTTTTCCAGAAGGCTTTGAACAAATGCCTCCATGAAAGCCTTCCAAAAATAATTAATGTTGTCATCTCATACAAAATATTCCCACAGATTAACACTGTTAAAGACAGTTGTTAAATTAAATACTATTTAATGCTAGTTAAGACAGAATATGTGACACCACAAATAGACTAGTTTTCACAGTGGAGTAAAGCTATCAGTGAAGATAAATGACCTCTGTTTATATAACGTTTATCAGTGACTGAGAAAAGAGAAAGGAACAGCAATATGCCCCAAGCTGATGAAGATAGTAAGTTATTTGGGGCAATAGGAACAAAAAAGTGGCTGCAAAAATTTTGCATTGGGATTTCATTATGGTAGATGGCTGAACGATCCCATGTAAAATGAAATTATTTGTCAGTAAAAATGATGTACATGATAGATACAGCCCACCTTTAACTTTGTGTTTCTAATGAAGAGTCCTGAACGAGTCCTAACTACATAGTCCTAATCAGGGAAAAAAATGTTGGAATTATAACAGACAGTCCTATAAGAAGATTAACTCAGTACTTGGTATTGATCCAGAAGTTAAAACAAATGTTAGACATTACAAGGGAAAGAATTGGATAATACACCAGTGAACAAATCCATGGTGCCCTCTTACTGTGAATAATGTGTGTAGCACTTCCCCTTAATAATGAAAATATATATAATACAACTGTGGGAGGCACAGAGAGGCCTATTGTGGGTGAAGAATGGTTTCCACATAAAGAACCGTTAACCAGACTCAGAGTCAGCATCTGGAAAACAGAAGCCTGAAGAAAGAGATAACAGATCTGTAAATAAGCAATGGCAGGAAACACTGAATAGGCAATAACTGTTTGCTCATGCATTTAATGCAAGAACTACAGAGTATCACATAAAAGACAAGATAAACATGTACAAAAGAAGGTTCTATTTCATAAAGCATGTAATTAAGTGATGAAATTCATTGTTTTGGGCTGTTGTGAACACCAATGTTTACCTGTGTTCAAATAATACTTTGGTACATTCAGAGCAAAAAAGAATCCATTAAGGGCTACTGATAACAAAACTGCTATAAACAAAAATGCCATATTGAAAATTAAAGTTGTGGTTTTGCAATAACTCTGGCATGAATTTTCTGACAGGAGTGGGCTGTGAAAAAGTAATAAAATTTTATTTGTGTGCACACAAGTTTCTGTAAAATGGGAGATAATATTGTATTTTTATTAAAATAACTTCCTGAACAGAATTCTGTTTCCATGAAAACAGAAATGGTTTGATGTTAGCAAGACTGTTATGAATTACCTGATTATTCTGAGATTTTAGAAATCCAGCCATCACACAAATCCCCTTTCCTTCCAACTTTAAAAACTCATGGGGTAGTATATCCTGACTACAGAAAAAGACTTAGCTCTGCTCAGATAATTTACTTCTTGTCAAAATTAGACCAGCTGGCATAAGGCACAAAGGTGCCATGGATTCTGGGAGGCAGAAAACCATTAGCACTACCAGTAAAGTAAAGCTGGCAACAGCTCTGAAAGTAGAAGGAAAAGTTCTATTTTTACCTGTGAAAATAACAGTCCAGATTTTCTTCTCCAAAAAGAGGAGGGAAAAGCAAAGCGTTAAAAATCACTGTTTTCCATCCTGCACTGTAATGAGTTTGTGCTGTGCTGGTTGGAGCCTCCAAGAGCCTCTTCTATTCCAGCTGACACCACTTTGGCAGCCATCCTCTAAAATACAGTGTAGGGATAATGACTGAAATGAAGCCCGTTTTCTCACCTTATTATTTCCATAGCTCATTGATTTCATCAAAGTGTCAGCTTCAAAGGAGATAATTACGCATTAAATCATCATCTACATACATCTATAAAAACTGGGTTTTGAACGAGTAAATCAGAGACTAGAAGAAACTGAAATAGAATATTATTACAATATATTACATTGGTATTACATAGAAGTGTTTTGATAAGAGATACCAAGTACAGTCTCTTGGGAAGAGACTGTATCACAAGAGACCTTGCTAGCATAATTAAGAGGAAAGAAGTTAATACTCTTAGATACACAGAAAAGAAAGGCACTGCCAAAGAAAGTGGTTGCTCAAGGATTTACAGAAAGCAAGGACAAGAAGAGCATGTCTAAAAACCACAGGGGAGACAAAGACCTGAGAATTATGCAAGCAAGCTGAGTAACAAAAACAACTTGCTCTCAAATCCCAAATCAAGGATAGCTGATGTTACTGTTGCAGATGATCAGAAGGAGAATATTACATCTTTGAAGGTAACTGGGTCAGATGGGCTAATCTGCAAATGAAATTGACTTCACCCATGTACACACTCTACGAAAAGGTGACATTGCAAGAAGAAAACCTTTTCGTTATTTATCTCATTAAAATAATCACCACTGAATCTGAAATGAATTAATAAATACATGAATCAACATGAGTTACAGTAAATATTCAGGGATGGTGATGGCAAAGACAAAGTCATCTTCTATTGTTTTCAGAATGTCAAAACTTTCATTAAAAAATAGGGGCTTGGGCTTCCCACTAATCTCTTCAAGATGAGATTTACCTTGGCAGTTCCATCTAAATATCACATCTGCCTGTGAGACGCAGTTTAGAGGGTCCACTTCTGGCACGGTTTACAGGATCTCAATGGAATCTGTGCTTGAGCCAAAGAAGGCAGAATGCTTAGGAAAAGGCTGGAAATGAAAGTTGAGCCATAACCATCTGCCAGCAGCAGCCACCACAATGCAGCTGATCCTTCTCTGCTTCATCCCCTGAGTATATTAGTAACCAGGTTTGGACATTCCCATTTTTATTACTACTTCTTGCAATTTCGGGGTGTGCGAGTAAAGGCATCTACTTCAAATAACATTTTTTAAATCCTTCTTTTTGATATCCAACTTGTGCACGGTTTTAGAAGAATGGCTTCTCAAACAAAAATTGCAAGAGTGCTTTAGCATCTGAAAAGGAAAAAAAAAACACCAAAAAAAAAAAAGATTAGTGAAAGTGAAAACAGAAATAAAAATAATGTGTAAAGTCAGGAAATTCTCCTGGATGCAAAGCAAATTTTGAAAAGAATCTATTTCTAAATGCCAGCTGAGTTAACTATGCAGGGCAGAATGAAAAAGATCTTGCCAAGGGAGGCAGAACACTTAACTTTTAAAATTCATAAATCCTCATCTTGCAATAAAAATGTAACATGCATAAATGCGTAGCTTTGTATTAACTAGCACAAGCCAAAATTTTAATCTCAGACTGAGGCAGGAAAAGGCCATTATGTTCTAGGCCATAAAAAGGCTGAGTGAAAGAAAAAGCCCCTGGCATTCAATGACACTTTTCCATCATACACAAGCCCAGTTCACTCCTCATCCTGAAAAGTCCATGCCCGTCAGTGTTCCATATTACAAGACAGGCTATGCTGGAACATCTATCGGTTTTTCTGTTTTGCTTGGAGAAAATGAGCACATTATGCTGTATTGTATTTTGTGAATGTCTCCTCAAAAGAGGGAAAAAAAAGAATCAAAAAGCCAGAGTGAGTTAGTCAGTACAAACCAGCCACAGGGAATGATACAGTCACAGGGAGTACTATGGTAACCTTCAGAGCAAGTACAAAGAACTCAGGATCCAGAACCACAGGTTTAATCATGTATGGCGTGAATTAAGAAATAAATTTCTGGGACAGCTTTTATTTGACAGTTTAGTCAGAGAAGATTAACTGGAAATCAATTTCTTGTTTCATTTTCAGTTTAAAAATATGGCATCCTGTAAAATTCTTCACAGTCTTATAACCTGGGCTAGTTTTAAGGAGAAAGTTCATTAAAAAAAAGTTTTCCACATGTATAATGAAAATCTGGCCATTTTGAGAGGGAAGGGTGGAGTGTACCAGTCCTGTTTTTCTACTGTTCTTTTCTAGCTTTCTTTCCAATGAAAATGAGGTTAATATTTTTACAGTGCCTGTCTGTTTATTCTTGCTACAGTAGCATTGTGAACATTGTTGGCCAATTTCAACGAAATGTGATAGAAAGGTAGAAGTCCCAAAATTTTGAAGTTCCTGCAGAATTTAGAGAAATAACAGTACAGAGGTTAGAGAAAAATTTAATGATCTAGTTAGAGGAAAAGCAGGGTGTGGGCTCGGACACAACCTGTGCTGTCTGGGAGACACATCACATACACCCAGCCCTGGCAATGGATAATTCTATGCATCCATGTCATTTTAGAGCTTCCTTATATTTTACAGCGCAATCATTACCAAGAAGGCTCAAGTACTTCTGTGCTAGACACGCTAAAACATGAGAAGTAAGAATCAAAGGTAAACTTCACAAAGAGGCAGAGGGATCAAACAACTTCAGCTGTGTCACAGAATTAAGATGTCTCCAAGCAGTTTGATGATTTTTTTTTTGTTTTGTTTTGGGTTTTGTGAAATGGTTAAAATAGATGTAAATTTCTTACTATAAATTATATCTTTTTGAAAAATATTTTGACTGGAAAAGAAAAGAGGAGGGTTTGAAAGAGCAAGAACTGGTAGAACAGAGTGGATTTCAATGTTAAACTGTGCTGTGAAAGAGCAAAGAGAGAGAAGAGGAAATAATGCTGAGAATACCATTATTAGCAGAATCAGGACAGTTGGGGTGATGGCAGAGAACAGAGTGGGAGAGCCCCAATTTCAATCCTTTTCCTCATTACTTGCCCAGCCTGGCCAAGGACACAACTGTTCCAATAAGACTATTAACATTTTTCCCCCATTTGAATGAAGAAATAACAAATACTTTAGAAAAGACTTCTTGAAGTGTAGAATGGGAGAATGCTCAGTTTCCTTATTCCTCCATGCTCACCTTATAGCTTAATGAAGGAAACGGTAGCCAGTCTTTTATGAATATCCAGATCCAATTCTTCTTTTACAGTAATTATATGAAAATTAATCTCTTCTATAAAGTTAATGTTACTCTCCTTCTGTAAAATAGGTTCAGTAGCTTATATTTAAGAGAAGTTTAGACCAGCAAGAAACCCAGTATAGATGACAGATCTGAAGTATTTTTACTGGCAATTCTAATAGTTATAATATTTTTTGTTTTGTAGTACCATTCCTCCATGTCATATTGGGTACAGCAAAATTCCACATTAAAGAGTTTGTTATGTGAAGTGGTTGGTAATTTTAATGATATCAGAATTGACTCATCTATAAAGAGAAGCTGATATTCTCTGTCAAATGTATTATAACTATTAGGCTCTAAAGAGTTATGTCACATGCTCATTTCTTACAGTTAATTTATTTAAATAATCATCTAAAGCTTCATAAAATGTGCAACCTTTGAACAACCAACATGTTTTCCAGTTTTATAATGACTTGAAATTCTATAACTCAAAGGAAACTACAGTGTTGTCTCCCTACACATCTCTTCCGTTTTTCTGTCTCAGAACTCTGTTACAGCCCGGCTCTTCACAAGGTTTCTTGGAAGATAAAGAAAACTCTTTTTTCCTTGCATTCTATCCTCACATTTCCTAGATTCCTATACCTGTGGGGGACAATTCCATACTGTGAGATATAGATGAGGCTGTAAATTGCAAAGGGGATACACACATGCTATCTCACAAATACGACAAATTTAATTTTTACTTCACAATTCTTTCATCTGAAAAATACTGTCCTATGATGATTTTTGTGCAGCAGATTTTAATAAGGAAGGATATACATGTTATAGGAGAGCCATCAGGATAAATGGAAATTCTGCAATGTAGTTTATTAACAACAATGACAACAAAACAAAAAGTAAAAAGCAAACTTCACGGCACCTTGCAAATCAATTAACACCAGTAAAGAACCCAGATGGATAAATACTGTGGTAGGATGCAGCTTCTCAATAGTCTCACCTGTGCAGTACAGAGGCTACGTATTAACATCAGAGCTCAAGTATATTCTCAGGTTTCTGAAAGCAATGGAGATATTTTATTTCTCTGAGGTATGAGGAACAGGTACTGTAATTTAAAAACTGTACTGTACCTAAAGTATCTTTCTAGTGACCTTGGTCTCTTTAACTCTTGGAAACATTGAAGAGAAACAGAGATCTCTCTGGAACGCAGTGTACTTTCAGAGTAAAATCATGAATGGCTTCTACCTGTCTTCAGGTTACTGTGTGCCTTTTAAGCACATTCCTTCTCCCTTTCCAAGACATCTGACAAAACAAACACAGACATCTGCTTATAAAGAGAGAAATTTATTTCTTTGGTTATTTCTCCCCGTCTTCTGCATTCTCTTTCTTTTCAAGATACCAAATATTTTGTTGAGGGAATCTCCTCCCAACTCACATGCTTGAATGAGCTTGTAGATTTAAAGGGTGCTCCTGTAGGAGCCTGTTATGGAAATAGATGGGAATAAAACATCTCTCATCACTGTGGAGCACTGTAGTCCATAACAGCAAAATATAAACCCCTTTCTCCTCTTAATGTTGCATGAGAAAAGAAAGAATTAAAAGCTAAAGGTATGAAGATATGGAAACTGGAGAATCCATGTACTCTACCTGCAATTAGTTTGATATACTCTAGCTGTCTGTCTGAAGGACCTGAAATCCCTGCCTTCTGGTCTCCCTTTCCACAGAGAGCTGCTGAAAATGACTTCTCATCTTCAAGTTTTTGAAAGAGCCATCATCAGACCGTGATTTCAGCAAGCATTGCTGATGCATTGTGAAGGGACAACAAATAGCAGGAAATTTCAAGGAAAAGACATTTCATCTCTTTATGGTGCTGACAATTTTCTTCTTATAACACAGTATCTGTGGTTGGAATTCACACCTTCAGAAAGGCATGAAAGCTAGAAAAAATTCAGAATAAAAGTTGCAAAGCATGTTTTAACATTTGATTGCAAACCCCAAAGCCATTCTCAGGAAATGCAATTCAAGAAAAAGCTAAGAAAGATTTGTAGGACTTTTTCTTGAAGAAGATTCATTCCTTTTAGCTAAGAAGCTATTGACTACTCTGCAGTTCAGTTTTTATTCACCTAAATCTTGGAAACAGCATGGAGCTGAGAGAAACCAAAATACAACCTTGTATTTTAAAAGGTTAGCTCTCAGCAGGTGAGTGAAAAAGCATCAAGCTTTTTGTCGCCCTTAGAGAGGATTCACTCAGCAAATGGATGGAGGCTTATGTGAATCATTCACTTGCAACTAGAGAAGGAGAGAAGTAATGAAAAGAAGAGCTTGAAGCAGGGGCAAAACCAAAGTTGATTGTTGCAAGTCAATAATAGTGCTATTAATAGCCATGATCCGTTGTAATGTGAACTGCTGCTGGAAAAAACTCAAAACAGGGTAACTGCAAGAACTCTCAACCAGCTGTTCTAGCTATTTTCCTCTAAGAGTAGGTTTCAAAATCTTTAGTTTTGCTCATTATTATCACAATTTTTTCTAATGCAAGAATTCAAATTCTTCCCCAGGTTCATGCTAAAGCTGCCTTAACAAGTAGCTGTAAGAAGACAATGTGCCTGCCTACACAAGAGAGATCCTTCTGTACAGTAGTAATGAGAACAGGAAAATGTTAGGAACTTTCACACACTTCTTAGTTGTGCTTCTGGGAAATAACCCCAAAGACAATTGCTTGGAAACTTCATGTTTCATAAAGCCTTCATCTTTTTTTTGCTGATCAGAGCTCTGACTCTGCAGTCCTTTTGCAGCACTTTCCAGTGTGTGCCCCAGTGGGCAGCTCTCTAGCAAACCTCTGCATTGCAAGTGAGCCCTTTGCACTTTGATTCAGTTTCAAAATCAACCAATGTCTTTGGCAGGAGAAATCACAAAACTGACTGCCACCAGTGACTGTTTTCCTCACTTTTGACTTCTCTTTTTTCATTGTGTTTATGCCTTAGTATAACAACAACAACAGAAACAACAACAAAGTAGCATTTTAATATTAAAATGTTATGGCACTTGGAAATTTTCAGAAGGGCACAGTGACTAGTTTCATGTGACTGTAAAGGTGTATTTAAAACACAGAAATAACACAAGGGGTGTCATTAATTATGCACAACAATTTTAGACTTTTTCAGACATGGTATGATGTCAATTTCTAATGCGTTTTTTATAGTCCAGTTCCATGCTTTCTCTTTGCAAATCAGGCAGAATTTTACCAATCAAGCAAAAAACTTGTTGAAAATACCCATGAATAACAGTGCTCTGAAAGCAAATCTTATCCACTATTAACCCCTAATGTCTGAAGAATTATTTAATGGACTTACACAGCTCTTTTATTCTGAAAGTGGAGTCTATTGCACTTTTCCTTGGGCTCTTTCTTGGTATGTAGTTGTCCTTCCTGTTCAGAAAACAGTAATATAATTCATTAGTTTTATGGGATTTAGGAGATTTTGGCAAAGTTTTGTCCTTTATCCAAGAATAGCTGCAAATTAAGAGATTTCATTGATTTTATACACTTATAACAAACACTATATATATATACACAAATGCTATGGTTGTATGTTTCTGCACTTATCAATGGGAAAATTTGAGTGAAAAAAATGAAGGACCTTAAATTTCAATGAATGTGAGGATTATATTTATACCTTACTTATTTATTTCCTTAGTAAGGTGTTCTGACTTTTCATTCAGTCTTTTTATATGGTCTACATTCACAATTTAACATACTTTGTAAAGGATACAATCACTAGACTGTTCTCAGTCTCATTTGACAGGCATAGTTTATATTTTTACAGTAGCAAGAAAATTAGGTGTTAGAATGAATTCTGAACTCAGTCTCATTTGCATTCTCTGTATTTAAACAACCATGATGAGGGCTGAATTTCCTCTCTAGTTATATGATGAATCTACAATATATCACCCCCAATGTCTGACAAAACAACTTTCAGGAGTTACTCCAGCACCTCTTCAGAATAAACAAAGGCAGTATTTTTGAGTTCACTATCATATATACAGGGAGTGTAATGACCAGAATATCACCTGTCTGGGACAGAACCCCTGTGAGGCTTCCGGATCATTTGGTGGCAGCTTTTTGGATCACTTAGGTTCTTGCTTATGAACTTCGTCTGCAGACAACTGTTTATCCTTATGGAAAGATCTGAAACAGCAAAACTAGTTCTTCACTGCCCTATGTCTGCCCTCACACCACTGACTCTGCTCTAACGGATGCAGCTTGAAATGAACTTCCTCACATTTTTACAAGAAAAAGAAAGAGAATAAACTCCCTATCTGCCCAGGATGTGACACAGAGGAAGCAGCAGCAGTGATCACTGGCACTTTGTGGTGATTTTGCAAGGTGAACAAAGTTTAGAATTGTGCTGGATGCATGAGTACACAAAATTTTCCAAATTACATAATATTTTATTGTGGCATTTTAAAGCTCTTTTTTTAAAAAATTCATTGGTTTTAGAATAAAATCACACCTTTCTCGATGAAGACAAAAAGTGCTTTAGAAAATAAGTTAAATCCAGTGAATGTGAAAGGAGTGGCAGGTCAGATCCTGCTGGACTGGCTCTCATGAGGAGGCCTGAGGCATATGAACAAGAACAGAGATTTTCAGTAAGCTTCAGTCTCTCATCTGTTAACCTCTAAGCTGAGCATGACACTTGAGGAAAAGGAAGAGGTTTCCATTTCAACTGACTCATCTGCAATAGAAACCACCAGAATGGGACTAAATAATTCAGTCTTAATGAGAAACACAGTTCCCCTTTGGGGTTTTTCACACGAGTTACACTGTACCTAATATAGTCTTTTCATAGACTATGCGTGACATGGAAGTCTTTTTCCCAGATAACATTATTTAATTATGCCTGACAGAATGAAAACCTAATAGCTTAAAATAATCTTGGACATTGCTCCATGAGTTTCAACTGCACACCAGAGAAACAGCACCTAATAAAATTTTAAAAAATAGTTTTTCTTTATAATATAGAGCAAAAAGGAAGAATGCATCCTTTGAATTCATAAAATCCTTCCTATGTAGCAGTATTATTATAATTTCTACAAGGTCACATAGTATTTTTGGTGAACATTAACAGAATCTAAATCAATAACTCAATTTTCTTAATGTAAAAATCTTGCATGTCCTTCTTACAATCAGTTTTTCATATATCCTTTCAGTCATTCCTAATCAGATAGAATAATAATTTACTCTCAACACCAAATTTATAGTTATTGTACATTCTATTTTACATTTTTTTCATAGAAATACACCCTCATTCCACAGCATGTTCTTTAATGCCAAGTATATGTTATTATATTTGGTCTTTTTCATCTAAAATGAAATTACATTATTTGCCAGGACATTTCTAATATACAGATTGCATTTCCCTGTAGGGTCACTTTGGCAATATTAAATAAACCACTACAGTTATGAACTCCTTTCTAATATTTTTTTTACAGCATGTGACAAGAGTATAAAGTCCTTTCAGAAACTAAACAGCAAAATAATAAAAAATAATCCATACTTTTGTGAACTTACAGCATGCAGCAATTTATTTTAGAAGTAGAGTGCACCTACAGTAATTTTAAAAAATGCCCTATTAAGAGCAACATGACTACTAATAATTTTGAGCTTTAATACTTAAAATATAAGAAAAAAGTAGAAAACAGCTCAAAAGAGGTTTTGCATTTTCATTAGCTGCACTATGGGCACTATTGATTTCACCTCAAACTTTACAAGAGAAACAGCTTTTTGACTTGAGGATTTTGAAGTCATCAGTGATAAGGAATATCTACCTTAACATCACCACTAATGGACTTTTTGTAACAATGGGTAGGAGAGATTTGCAATGTGGATGACAACATCCAAATAAGTAGCCAGGCTATTCTGCTGGTTCATGTCTTCCAGTTCCAAAGGCTTCTTATGCTCATGCTCTCTCACAGTTTCTCTTTGGTGAGTGCAAGAATTGTGCCAGTCTTACTGCCTCACAGGGTGCCTTTTCCCAGTGTCACTTCCCTGAACTCTGCTCCTAAAGACGGAAGAAGCCCAGTTATCAGCTTTCACCCATTTTCTTTAAAATAAATGACAGAGAACAAGAAATAAGATCATAAGAGGAAAGCACATCAGGTGGAAGAATGTGACTCATTTCTGAGAACTCACTTTATAAAGTGAATCTGCATTCACTCCTAGGTAAAAGTCAGACACATCTACGTATGAGAAGGTGGCTCTGCACCAGAACAGACAAGTGGAGGCATTTTGCAGTTTTCCCCATGAAGCAAAATTTCCATACCCATTCGTTCTTCGTGCACTTCCTCAAAACAAAAAACTTCGTAATAACTACCTGAATAACTCCTACTGCACTCATCTCCTTAACAGCTTTCCATAAGAGCTGGTTTAACAGAAGCAGCTGGTCCATGGCTATAAATCATAGTTATTTTTTCACTTTAGCACCTTGTACAGTTCTCCTGAAAATATTCATGGCAACAAATGTCATCATACTCCAGTGTCCTCCTCACTGGAGTATCTCTGGTGAGAAATATTTTTTAGGGCTTTGAGTAGCGTATTGTTGTTGTGAAACTCTGAGAAGTAGATGAGGTGGTGGTAACAGAGTTGCAGGAAACAAAAAACACCCCCAAATTATTTTGTTCTTTTGCATCTCAGGCACAGAGAGTAATACACATAAAAGCTATATAACAACGATAAACAACAACCCACACTTGATAGAAGCTCAAAGAAAAATGGGGAGCTAGACAAAAATCTGCCCAGTGTATACAGAAGTGAAGCACGGAAGAGTACAAATTGTTTTTGTGAAAAGGTTTTACAAAGATATTTGAAAAACAGTGCTAAATTCTATCAGCACTATTTACAGATGGATAAGCTGCAGCAGAGAAAACAAGTTGCTTTTCCAGCACCACCTAAACACAGGACAACAACAGGGGTAGAACTGATCTTGGGTATTGTCCAAGTTTTGACAGGCCTACATCCACCTGCACTCTAAATTCTGGTAATGCAAATCTGCTGCAGCCTGAGCCCCCTTGCTGAAGGTGCCTGCAGAGGAAGGACCTGCACTACTGACCTCAGAGTGAGCCTGCTGGAGCCTGCATTGGGGTGCATAGCTGTACCTATAATTTCAGCACACAATATTCCCTTTTAAAGCTCCTCTGTGGCACAGTGTGGGCCTACACTAATTCAAGTATTGCTGAGGGGCTCAGATACTGATTTGATTCTATTATTACTGAGAGAACTGTTCAGGTTTTATAATGAATGTGATATTTCTGTAGTAAAACACATTTCATCTTGTAATTACTCCAGCCATTATATTACATCTAAAAGCAGAAATTGTGCTGAAGAAAATAATCTGCTGCATCATGAAGAAAAATGTAATTTAAAAAAATCACAGGCTACAGCAGGCAGCATAACTACAGTAACAATAGGATCATTTATCCAGCACACATGAAGGGAGGAGATTACTGACTCACCATTCCAGCCAAATTCAGTATAGGTCAGGGGTTCCATTATTATTTCCTGTGTATAACTGGTATCAAACACAATTGGGCATGGAACACACCAAGTACTGAGTACACTTACAGGAAAAAAAACTGGACAAAGCAAAACAAAGTAGAAATCAGAACAAAGAAAGAGAAGAAATGTAGCCCTGGTTTCGTGCCTGAGATCTTTTGCTTTTCTAAAATTCTTTTCCCAGGGAATTTTCTGTAAACAAGAGACATGTTTTTGTAGTTGCAACATTGTTTTTCATTCCTTTTCCTAGGAGGGACTTCTTCTTGACGTCTCTCTGGTCTGACCAATGTGATTGAAGAGGTGTGTCTTTTTGTCACCAATCAGATTGGTCTGTGTAAAATACAAGGGGGACACATCCCAAAAATAAAGAAGTCATTTTCAGCATTCTGAGGTTTGGAGTCTGTGTCGTTGTGGTGTAAAACAGCATCAGAGAAAGTTTTAAATAATGGGTGTGATAATATTATTTGTCAGCCCAGTGTGAAGCAGTGGAGGAACTGGTGGGAGTGAAATTAAACAGAAAAGAAGGTCAGAGAAGGGACAAGGAAGACAATCTGCAGTGCTGAAGCTGCAAGACAATTAGAATTATGAAAGGTCAGAGAAGGATAATGCAAGCTGTATCTCTCAGGGAAAAGTAGAAAGAAATAATAAAAAATAATAAGCACTGGAACATAGAGAATAGGGAGAAATGACAAAGGAGGAACTCATACTCCTTCATTCTCGCCAGTAATACCCTTACTTATGATGTTAAATAAAATATCCCTGAAACAAAAGAATGCAAGCCTCTAAGAAGACCCATGACCTTTATTGTAAATAGAAATTTTGGTATATAAAAGATTTGAAGAAACTACATCCAGTTTTAAATGTTTTTTTAAAGTTCATTTTCTTTTACCTACAAATGCATGAGCAAGCTGAAACTGCAGATCAGTAAACACCTGACTCCATGAAGGATTTAACCCCTGTGAAGGAAACACACAGCTCAGAATGTTTGGTTGAGTGGAGCCTACCATTACATAAACAAAGTAATTCACAGCTTATCAGATCTCTGCTAGGTCAATTTGACAAATAAACAGTTCCATTAGTATCAGTAACATAGGAGTAAGATGTACTCATCATCCCAGAAAGCTAAAGAAAGAGAAAAAAAAAAGTTTAGTTGAAAAACATTGCATGCAAAGAGTTTTTGAAACAAAAGCTGAAATCACTGTTGGAACACACACTGAACTTATTTTCCATAGTTCTACAGATTTTAAGTCTTTCAGTGACTTAAGGTCATGACTGTCTTCCACTGCTAGGTATGCTTGCTAAACTCCTTTTGGTTTTATTGGAGAATGAAGTAAAAGGACAAGCAGGACCAGTGCCTGCTCCACACCAAACATCTTCATTGAGAGGTTTCTCTCAGAGTTTACAGATATAAGTACACTTCTTGTTGTAGAAACTCACACTGTTTGGCATAGTCACCACCTAAGGAAATAGGATAGATAGACTAGGAAAAAAAATCCAAACTTACCTCATAATAACTGGAATCACTGAATACAAAGACACTTAACATTTCTAATAAATTATGCTACAGTAACTTCAGTAAAATAAAATAAACAAGCAAAAAAAAAATCTGCATTCTCAGCTCTAACATAATTTTTCAAGCACCTGCCTGCTAAAACCATAAATTCACAGGAGTGCTGAACAGAGAACTGATGTGATACTAATAATTAGGGAAGAAAGCAAGTGATTACTCAGCTTTACAATATCAAAACACAACTGAATGCTTATAGCCATCTTTGTAGATGTAGGTAATGAGTTCACATAGCTGTGGACAAGAACAAAAAGCCATGCATGACCACATGAATACTTAGTGAGGTGGTGCATTGTGTGTGTTTGTAACATGGACTTTAAGATATGTACAGAAAATCAGGTTTGTCCATTCAGTCATTTATTCCCCCAAAAGAAAAAGAAAAAACGTCAAGTTATGTTCTCTTCATCTCATTTAATCACTCAGATATTTTACTAATCATGGGGGAAAAATCAACCAAACCCAAGAGTTATTTGCATTACACATTTTTATATGTTTTATTTAATGTCTACTATGGTTTGGGGATATTGAAATTCCACAGTAGAACCGAAGGTTTATCTGAACCTGTTATTTGTTATTTT
>VZDJ01000782.1:9141138-9253563 GCA_008694505.1 Cyanoderma ruficeps
CATATATGTGTATATACACATATATGCATATAAATAATTTTTATTCCATTTAGGTTGAGAAAACATATGTTTTATTGCAAGGACCAACCTCTAGTACTTACAGGAATTTTTGAACATGACTGTAGCAATTCATTTCACCTTTAATCCTATTTTGAAGCTGTAAGAATTTCACAGTATATCATCTGCACAAAGATGTACAGGGAAAATACCACCTTAGCAAGAACTGTAGACTTCTTAGCAGTGGTAACAATTAATTAGAGGAAAATGAACCCAATCTGTCTTTTATACCATGTTGAACTCAAAAAGCTGAAAGTCAAAGAGGAAATAAATATTTCTGAAGTGAGCCTCTTTTATTTGAGACTAAAGGTACATATTTTTGAATTCCCACAATGGCACTCACTTCTAAAGAGTTTGTTAGAATCACATAATTGCAAAATTTACAGGACTGACAACCAGAAATTACAGTAATCATTCTCTTTTGCATTAGTAAAAAGGAGAGGCTCAAAGGATCAGTCAGGTACACTTTTCAAATATGCACAAATCATGCATTTAGATGGTGACTTCTGAAAGTTACATTTATAGGTATACAATTAGCCACTTGCATTCAGAAGTACTTGGTTTGTGTTTACATACAGATGGATTCCCTGTCTTCTTTATTAAATAAAATATTGAAGTTCACAGTCACGCAATTTACAATAAATGGGCAACACATCATTTGAAGTCATCAGAACACTGCACAAATAACTACTACAGACCACCACAACAGGAAGAAAATATTCTGTTTCATTCCTTATTTTCCCTTAAAAATGAAAAAGAACAAACATAGTTTCCAGTAATGGCAAAATATTCAGAGTCTAGGTCTTGCCCTGCATCCTGGAAATCCTGTCACTTCAACTGTCTTCCAGACCAGCAGGTCTGGGAATAGTTCTATGAAAGCAGCATATTATATATGTGGTATTCAAACAACAGAAAAAAGCAATATAAAATTTTTATTTTCTACTGGAAATGAACAGATTTCTTTCCTTCTTCCCTTATTTGCTACATGCTTAAGTTCCACTGAATTAATGGTAAATGAGAAATAAGAAAGAAGTACATCAAGTCCGACACCATTTTCACTTATAAGAGATGAACAGGCTGGATGGATAACATCAAAGCACCAATTTTCTTCTAGTAGTTCAGCTCATTTTTGTTAACTGAGTTATTCATCCAATATGTTCAAAGTCCATTTAAAAATACAGTCCTTAAAATAAAATTAGCACATGCTTCATCAGGGAGCAGCCAGCCCTTGTCAGTCCCTGTCATAGCAGAGAACATCTGAAGTTACTATTCAGCCGTGGAAAAGCTGGTGAAGAAAAGGGAGAAAGAAACATATAAGAAGCCAGAAAAAAAGGGGACAAAGAAGTTACTGGGGAATAAAAGTGATCATCTCACTTCTCTTAAACCAACTTATTTCTTTCACAGCATTTTTTTACCTAAAAGGCAAAAAAGGAAGATGAATTGGAACACAAACAGTAGGATATTCAGAGATGGTCATTGCTTCTGTTTAGTGTGACCTACACAGGGACAGAGTATTAACAGCTTTTGCAAATGAGAGACATAACATTTAAAAATCAATACAAGTGTGAAATCAGCACACGCAAAGGAGGAACCTATTAAAAAAATCCATTAAAGAACATCAATGATGATGTACTTGTCATTCTGTCTCTATATATTTTAGTCCATGTTCTCCTGCAAGTCCCTTGTCCCCAGCTTTACCCTAGTTAGTTGGAAAAAAATGCAATTAAAATCTGACAAGAAGTTCTTCTGATAAAAATGCATGCTTCTCAAGAAATTATGACAGTGTTTTCCCCCTGAAACACAAGGATATGGAATAAAAAATATTAGTCATAGATTCATGTAAAAAACTCCAATCAAATTTGTACAATGACCAGTCAATAATTTTTTACCGGAGAAAAGGAAAATGAGATGCAGCTATTACTTTACTGCAGCATCGTAAGATAACAAAAGACTTGCAACATCTTGTTTCACAGAACTGAAAGTACTCCTTTTAATCTGCCACAACTATTCTGTTGACTGATGTATTTTCTCCAAGTAATACTGTCTGTGGCAGAAGTGGGCTGCTTCCAAAGTGTGATTTATCTACTTGTTTACTGAAGCACACACTGATTTCCCATGAGAACAGTGAAGAGCTGTCAGTTCAGTTTATTTAACAAAACTTCTAATTGCTCCCTAATTGCTGTGTAAGCACGAATATTGGAGAAAATATTAACGGGCAATTTCTGTGCACAGAACATTTACAATGTCCAGTGAGATCAACAAGAACAAGCCTCTGGCAGATTTTCTGCATCTATGGGGGAATGTATATCAATCAGCAAACTGTGAGAACATGAAGTACTTCTTACTCTTCTATACTCCATAAACAAATGACAGCTTATCAGAAAGCTTTGGGTCAGAGATCTGCCCACAGTGTCACCAAACCATGGTGTTAAGTGGAGCGAGCCTGCTTTTTCTGTGGTGATAGCTCTGCATCCACAGAGAGTAGAGATCTTAAGCAGTCTTATTGCTTGAAGCCTAAAGTGTAGCACCAATTTCACAGATCAGTTCTATTTATGAAATTTTCATTGTTTTGAGAATTGATTGGGATTTCATACTTCACATTCAGCCTGAAAGAAAATTCTAGTCTTTTGTCTGGCTAAATTATTCCATCAGATTGTGAAAATCATTTTATTTACTCTGTTTTTTAATTAAGTACTCAACCACAATTATACAGAATATTTGAGAATGCCATGAAGGTTGTAGGAAGTGTGAGCATGAACAGCAAGAAGGTAAATGCACACCTACAAAAATTCCAACTGCTCTTGAAAGCAAGTCCTTACAAAAGCCCCTGTGCCGCAGCACTTGGAACAAGAGACACACACAGAAAGGAGACCAAGGAGTGAACGTAGAAAACCTTTTCAGGAAAGGTTTTCACCAATGAAATAACTAGAATTCCTAGGAACTTAAATTACGATAATTATTAAATTAATAGCATCAATTCATACTTCATCGTTTCTGCATGACCAAATCTGTGACCTTTCATCTTGTTTTCTGTCTTAGCTTACTCTAATAAAACTGTCAAGGCCTCTATTAATTGCGTGTTACAGATAACTACAGCAATTTATTAGGCATAATTGCAGAATTTATCACAGCTTGAGAAAAGAACTGGTGCAGGAGAAGTATAGCCTTACACTATCACCTTTTTCTGCATTAATTCTAGGAAGGTGGCATTAATATAAATCTGATATTTTATTGGTAATAATGAAGTTTTATGAATATTTTAAAATTGCTTTTGTCTCTTAGCAATATGTATCTCTGGTTAAAACCATGTACTTATAAGAATTTTGAAAAATTAGTGTTACGAAAAACATTCAGACTTCAATCCTCAGCTGGTTACACATCCAGTACCTCATAATTGAACAACATAGCATGCTTTCATTACTGGAAGACTCCTGCTTCCTGGTTTTTCTGTCCTTTTTGATCCTAAAAATCAATGTGTACAAAAAAGTTCAGTTAACACACACAAATCATTAATGTTGGGGCTTGTTACACTTGTGAATATTAAAAATGTTTACCTGAGGTCCTTCTTATCCTTGTTTTCATTGCAAGCCATTGTAACCAGTCTGGTCACAATTGATTTGTTTCTAAATGACAACAAATCTTTGTCTTGCTAAGGCTTTTTTTGTGTGACCTAACAGACAGTAAAGTGTTGGGATTCATTGTATTGAAAAGGTTTAACTTTTTCTTTACATCTTCCTCCTATGTGTAACACACTTCCTTGCATTTACAGATGTCAATGAAGATTCCAGAGGGTCTGTCTATTCAGTCTGATTTCAGCACTGAACACTGCAGGCACAGAAAGAACTAGAAATCCACACAGCAAAACCAATTCAAAGACAGTACTCCTGAAACGATGCAGTGGTAATGTTCCTGAAATAAAATCTTGTGTATGGACACTAAAAAAATCATTTAATACTGTAGTCACCAGGAAAGACTTGCTGAGCACTAGGCCAGATGGTGGAAGCTGACACAAATAAATGAAAAAAGAAATTTTATATATCTAACAATACTTACATGAAAGCTATAAATACCTAAAACTTGCAGGTTTATCTGAGAAATATTTGGAGCACATACAGCTCTTTGTATCCTTCAGCACCTCTGTAAGGACAGAAGGGTAAGAAAGTTTTATCTGAAAGTGAGGTACCACATAGTTATTTTAGAGCATTGCACATGTGTTAAAAAAACTCCTTCTGATAAAGACTACTACGACAATCTTATCTGTTTTTCCCCTATCCTACACCGGCCTCTTCTACTGAATATATACCCTATTTTCAAAACTACTCACTGGCTATTCATCAGTAGTTTGCTCTTTTTCAGAAGAGCAAAAAGTATTTTATGTCCTGTTATATCTCTTCTGATAGAAACTCAAACACAAAGAAGTGCAAATAACTTTTTGGTACAAAGTTGTGCCTTGTGCTTGAGAGTTTATTAAAGACATTTCTCACAGGGACAGTTTCATGCAATAGCCATACTATTGTCCTTAAATCCAAACCCTGACCAATAAAAGATGACTAAGTGTTACTGATATCCAAAGTCACCCTTTTCTCCTTTCTTTCCAGGAACCCCAAGAGATCTCTTAGAGACAAAATATGGTACATTATTTCATTTTTACCACTCAGTAACTCTGAGGTCAAGAGGGCAAAAGAAAGCAAAAAATGTATCTCTTCTCAAATTCCATCACTCCCATCTTCCACATTCCTGAAATAATAAAAATGATCATGAATTTTTCTCATAAACAACCAACCAGGAAAGAAAAGGAAGAAAAAAGTCTAAACACACAAATTAATGGTTGCAGTTAGATTTCCCATGTGTTTCCTAGGCAAAACCACATCTGGGCACTGCAGAAGATATCTGCACACAGCTTTAAAAAAAAGTAACATTGACTTAATTCTCACTGACATCTCTGCAAAACTCTCAAAATCTTCAATTATTGCAAGAGAGAACCCAAGAGAATACTGCATTCACACATTCAGATTGTCTAGAGTAATACATTACCCTTTTCCCAACAAATCCTTGCATCCATGAAAAGAAAAATGATGGCAAAAATTAGAAAAACATGTAATAAAAACATTGAAGAATTATTCCAAACAGGATTTTCAGAATTTTTGTTTAATCTTTAGACCTCTTTTACCCAGATATCCCATGTTACCTTGTCTTTCTTTTGGTCCTGGTGGTTCTCTCTGAGCATCCTCTCTGAGGGGGATGAAAAGAATGGCCACAGTCAGAAAGCTGAAGAAGCTGGTTTTTAACCATGCATGTGTACCAGGAAGAGCCAGCTCTATCGAAGTCCAGATGCATCCTGAATTTTTTCTAATTTGAAGGAAAGTGGAAAACACTTAACTGGCAACCTATTAATCAAATAGTAGCTATTGTAAAAATGTGTTTTGAGCAGTTATTAACCCTTAATAAATGGGCATGTTTGTGATTTCAGGAAGGCTGAGTATCTTGTATTGTTATATCACTGTTTTCCAAAAAATGTTTTCATCTTTTTTTTTAAAGTAATATGCGATTAAAATCTTTTTACAGAATATTGAGTGGTGATTTTAGTTCCACTAATTTTAGTAGGAGCAAGTCTGTGCTCTGATATTTGATTTATGTGAACTTATCTTAGTTGAGAAGAATCCATTCCTATGAGTATACTGATGACAGAATACTTGCTGCAAGAAAACATTTGTTTGCAGGATTATAAGTATACTATTTACTAAAGATGTGTGTATAAAAACACATATAGGTGTATTCAAGTCATTAGGAAACAATTGTCAGTGCAAACTACTGCAATGCAATATTTCTGGACATAAACCTGGTAGCTCTTTTAAAACCTCAGCAAGGTTTAAAACCTACAGCCAAGCACCTAACTTCCTCATGAGCTCAGGCTCTGCTGATCTGAGGACTCTGGAAGAGTCCCCTGCACTCCATTACAGATACTGGGGGTAATCTAGGCACAGCTGAGACAGGGAGGCAGGAGAAGAACAGGGATAAGACAATTGCAACATAGTCTTCAACTATGAGAATATCTTCTTTTCTTCCAGTGCTGGTAGTTCTGATTTTCAGCTTCAATGTTAGTAATTATAGAGCTGGCTCTTGATGGCCCTTCAGACGTGCCCTTTCTTGGGGCTGTGGCTGCTTGCACTGCCTTGCCTTGGGAATTCTCTGACAACTTAGAGATTTCTTGTCAAAGAAAGTGTAAAGATAAGAGAATCTCAGAACTTAAAGCTGTGGATTAAATTAGATGAGAAAATTAATTAAAGAAGAGGAATTATATGGTATTTCAGCCTTAGATCCCACTAGAGAACATTGTCCTTCACATCTCTGTTACAGTAAACCCTTGACCTCCCTTGCTGTAGAATGCAGTTAATTGTTTTTTTCTGTGTCCTCGGCTATTTCTACAGGTTATCAATAAATATCTGTAAAGGTGTAATACACAGCTTCCTTCTAAAAACTGTTTTAATTGGGGCATCAAGCAGTCCCTGGTTTTCACAATCAAATACCATATTTCTGAGATGAAACTGATATGATTGTCCATTAGACATACTTAAGAGCTAAGGCTTTCTTTTTTGATTTACTTCTTTCTTTCTTTTTTATTTTTTTTCCTCTCGTTCAAAAAGCACTAATGGGATTTGGAAGTAAAAAGATTTTCCCTAAGATCTTAAAGACTTCTGACAGACATCCCTGAAACATGAAACATGCATTCACCCAGAAAGAAAGCAATCTGGGCAGAAAAGGGTCATACAAAATGCTTCACTACACTACTTGACTCAGGAAACAGCAGATGTACATGGCAAAGGTGTCTGTTGTCCCCAAGGTGCATTCAGGTATGATGTGAGTTGGACTATGCCAGTTGCCTCTGATGTCATTGGGATCTTTTTTTTTCTTCCTGTGAGAGACACAGTGCTAACAGGTTGTCCTGTAGAATTGTTGGAGAGCAGCACTGCCATGAGGCTGCCAAAACATTTGTGCCAGAGGTTCAGAGACTGTTTGGACATTTTCTTTCTTCTCTCATCTCCTGAGAAAGGTGAGGTCCCAAGAGCAGAAGACATACCATGCAGGAAAGAGCACAAAGAGCACTCTGTGAAGGTTAAAACAGTCAGGGAACATGGACCTTGACAAAGCAAAGTTGATATCAATGAGCAGAAGATATCACTGACATGAATTAGCATCTTCAGAGAAGCCTCCTTTGACCAAAGACCCCAGACCAGTGTTACTCTGTCAAATCATTTCTCGACTCTTGAAAACTCTTGGATTTTTTGATTGATGAACAGCCTTATACAACATTAAAAACACCTTCAGGCACTTGGACAGTTCCTTCACCTGACAGGCTTGACAGACACCTGGACTATGACTATCCAGGCATGAAATGATCAGCCTTTATAAAACTCTGTCAAAGACTGCTACCAGATTTCTGCAATAACTCAAGATTTGCTCAGATATTCGTCCTAGTTGAGGGGAAGAGGTGAGACAGGCAAGAATGGCTGGTGACAACTATAACATAATCCATCTACAGAAGTGCAGTTTTATGTAGGGCTGTCAAAAGGGCACAGAGCATCTATTTGGTCTAGAAATAGACCAAAAATTTGAACACCTAGAAAGTTGATCCCTTGGAGAGAAGAGTCCATGTTGGAGTAGATTTGCTGGCAGGACTGGTGGCTCTGTAGGGGTCCCATGCTGGAGCAGCCTCTTCCCAAAGGACTTCACTCTGTGGGAGAGACCCCACACCAGAGCAAGGAAAGAGAATGAAGAATGACTTGGTGGTCACCTGTTATCCAGACATGGCCAACCCACCACCTGTAGGGGTGGAGAATGTTCTGGTGTTTGTTGGCTGGGCTAAAGCTGATTTTCTTCACAATAGCTGGTATGGAGGTCTGTTTGCATTTAAAACAGTGTTGATAATTCAGGGATGTTTTGGTTATTGCAGAGCAGTGCTTGGACAGAGTCAAGGCCTCACCCCACTGTGCCATCAAGCAAGCTGGAGAAGCACAACAAGCTGGGAGGGGACACAGCTGGAACAGCCAACTCCCACTGATGCAAGGGATATTCTATACCACATGGCAACATGCTCAGCATCTAAAGTTAGGGAAGAACAAGATGGGAGGTGTTCAGAATGATGCCATTTAACTTCCCAAGTAACCATTACACATGAGGTAGCTCTGCCTTCCTAAGGATGGCTGGACTACCTGCCCATGTGGTGAAAGAATTCCTTGTTTCACTTACTTTGCATGCATGGCTTTTGCTTTACCTAATAAACCGCTTTTGTCTCAACCCTTGCATTTTGTCCCTTTTATATTCCCAGTTGTCCTCCTTGGCTGCGTCGGGCTTAGTCGCTGGCTGGGGTTAGACCATGGCAATCCTTTCTGGCTGGTCGGACTAGTGTAGAGTGGGTTTGTCTTTGCTTGAGGTAGGAATAACCCAGACAGTTTTCCTCAGCATATTTTTATTTGCACTTACAGGAATTCTATCCCCTTCTACAGTACATAAATTTTTGACTGGTCAAGGCCAGTCTGATTGTCAGATTCCCTATTGTTCACTAACCAGGTGGCCTTCACTAAATGCTAAATGCCAGTCTTTGAAGATCTCACCACCCATTGCTCTCAGTGTAGTCTTTAATAGTCCATTAAACGGTTTGATTTTTCCAGAGGCTGGCGCATGATAGGGAATGTTATACACACACGCAAATGCCATGTTCTTTGGACCAAGTGTCTACAAGATTGTTTAGGAAATGAGTTCCAATGATTAATTTCTTTCTGGAGTACTCTGTCCCATAAGACTTGTTTTTGAAGCCCCAGAGTGGGCAGTAGCATGGGGCACAGAGTATGGTTCCAGCCATCTGGTGGTTGCTGACACCATTTTAAGCACATGGCTCGTGCCATCACAGGTTTGCAGGAGTGTGATATAGTTGATCTGCCACACATCCTCACACTTATATTTCGGTCATTGTCCCCTATACCAAAGAGGTTTTAACAGCCTGGCTTGCTTAATTGCACTGCACTTTTCACATCCATGGATGTCTATGGTTAATTCCACTCCTCAGCCATGAGCCCACCTATATGCTACATCTCTTCCTTGATGTCATGGACCCACTGGGACAGTAATAATTCACACTTAGGTTGCCAGTCCAAATCCACCAGAACCACTTCAGTCTTGGCAGCTGCTGATAATTCTTATGTACTTCAGCGGCCTGACTCTTGGGTACACAAGCATCTACATGATGTACCTGCGCAACCAGGTTCTCCACAGAGGCAGCAATATTTTACCACAATGTGGCAGCCCAGATGGGCTTAGCCCTATGGTGCCAGTTATTCTTCTTCCATTGCTGCAGCCAGGCCCACAGGGTGCTTGCTAGCATCCAGAAATCAGTATAAAGTGTTGACCACTTTTCCTATTCTACAGCATCTAAAGCCAGCTGGATGTCTTTGACCTCTGCAAATTGACCCGATTTACCTTCTCCTTCAGCAGTGTCTGTGGCTTGTAGCAGGGGACTCCATACAGTGGCTTTCCATATCTGATGCCTTCCCAGAGGATGGCAGGATCCAGCAGTAAACAAGGCATATTCCTTCTCGCATTCTGCTGATTTATTATACCATGGGACATTATCAGTATGTGCTACCTCCTCCTCAGGTGACATTCCAAAATCTTTGCCTCCTGGCCAGCCCATAATCACTCCCAAGATTCCTGGATGACTGAGGTTTCTTATTTGAACTCATTATGTGATCAGTGTGACCCACTTACTCCATGTAGCATTGTTTGCATGATGTGCAGAGGAAAGCCTCCCTTAGAACATCCAATCCAACATAGGTAAACAGGATGCCAGGAGAAACACCTAAAAATCTGGATCTCCTGTGCAGGTTCCCTTCACTCTATTTTATTTTACAGCAAAAGTGGCTTTCAAAAAGATTTGGACTATTTTCTTCCCTTTTTAAAAAACTATTTTTGGTGTATTGCCCTACACAATGGTATCATCAATGTACTGTAGATGTTCTGGAGCTTCACCATGTTCCAGTGCAGTCCAGTGCAGCTTATGGCAGCAGGGCTTTGTTTCCACCCCTGGGACAGTTGATTTCAGGTGTACAATCATCCCTCCAAGTGGAAGCAAAATGTGCCCTGCACTGTACCACCAAAGTGACTGAGCAAAAGGCATTAGCAGTGTCAGTTGGGGCACAGTTACTTGGCTGCCTTTGACTGCAGTTCATATGGAAGTTCAGCACGTCTGGTCCAGTGGCACTGAGCACCAGAATGACTTAATTCTTAAAATTCCCTGTTAATTTCTTCTACAAGTGGAAAAGAACTTCTTTCCATGGATTCAGTAGTATAAACAGCCCTTCCATTCTGCTAGGAAGGGCTCACTGTTGTGCATGTGATTACTTTGAATCAGAACAAAGCCTATCTTTTCAAAGGGAAATTTTAAATTTTATTTAAGCAAAGCTGGCACATACTGTTTTATATCCAGTAGTATCCATCTTCATGTATGGAACATATGTCATTATTTTACTTTATTTCTTCAGTAAGAAACATTTGCTGCATAATTTTTACAGCCTTTCTTCCAGTTCAATCTTTTTTCTTTATTTTTCAAGGGAGCATACAGAAAGATGCTGCTAGATCTATTCTTGTATCTTGTAAGTGAATCCAGAGAAAAACAAAATGCCAGGTAAGTACAGCCACCTCTGCAGAATGGCCAATGGTGACAGTTAAATGCACAGCTATAAAATGGGCAACAACAGAATTTGGGTAAGTCATCAGAGTATGAAAGTTCAGCCAAGTCCTACCCTTCTGCAGGGCACTGAATTTACTATCATCAATCAGATGTCCTCAGGATTTTTTCTTTCACTCAAGAGCAACCATGAAAATCTAATGTTCTAAAATAATAGCACTTGTCTAACATCTAGTAACAAGGAAAGGGGACCAATGCTTATTTACCAATGGGAAGCCACGCCAATGAGAATACCTGTTTCAAAAACTAACAGCAGAAGTAAAACATTTGAAAATGATTGATTTTATTCACACGTTAGATTATTCAGAAAAAAAAAAAAGAAGACAAGAATGACGCTATGGTAATAAATCTTTTAAATCCTTTAAAGTGAATTAAGTTCTAAGAATTCTGTCATTTGAGATCTAAATGCATTCTGGTATTTTTTATAAGCAGGATAAATGTAAGCAAACAAAACATTTTTATGTCTGTGTCTTGCATCTGATATTATTTCATGTAAATCTCTGAGGCACTGCTTTGTTTTATGCAGTACATTCAGAAAGTGCACATTTTGGTATTTATGGAAGAAAGTCAAGTTTCAATATTTTCATGCCTTTTAAACAATGCACCATTGGCTAACAAGAGCTTCTCAATATTCAATATGTTAGATCAATGAAGAAATAGCCTAAATTTTATTTTCATAAATACATTACCAGATAATAACTTTATAATAAAGTATTTCTTTCAACTGAAATATGGGAGTTGAGTGGGTATGTAAAGCTTCCTTTTTGAATGCCTTTTCTACATCAATCTGATAGTCTGACTAAAGAGTTAAAGCAATTCAAGTGTCTCTGTACTAGGAGGACTCTATACACAAGAATCCACATTCTTCTTGTGTTTCAAATCTATTTTTATTGCCTCCACAGCCCCCATACCAGAACTGACCACACATTTTCTGCTCTTTGTCGTAGTACCACTTCAGAATGTAATTCTGACATTCTCCACTATCTTGAACAAGGTCACATACATCTGGAAATGGGAAATAAGAGACAGATTTAATGAAAGAAAAATCCACCCTTCTCAGCATCATAAATGCAGTGAAAAATAACATTCAGTGCAAACTGTCAGACAAAAGGAGTAGCCAGTGTTCAAGGTCTTACACAGATTCACTAAGTGTTCATCTATAACCCCACAGTGCCAGTGTGAAGACCCTCTTTTTATGATTGCTTTAACTAGAAAGAATGTCTGAAACAATTAGATTTTCATTGCCATAAACAGAAGGACTGCTAAAAAGTTTATTATTGCTGGCATAATTTTTTCATTAAAACAATTATAAAATAACCATATATAGTCCATAGGGACTAGGAGAATAAACTTTTTAATAACTCCCCATTTCATTATTCCAACTTCTTAGACTAGTATCCATCAATAAAATTTCATAAATCAGTCTATATAGGTTGTTAAACTATCCATGGTAGCCTCTTAGCCAAATCCAAGAGTATTACAGATTTAAATTGCATAAATTAGCAAAGTAGGCAAGAGCAGCATACTTAGTAGCAATCTGGTATTTGGTAAGAACAGATCTAATCATCTTTCACCAATGTAAATTCAGAGTTACTCAAAAGAAGACAGAAAGGCAGCTCTAGACTTTGGTGTCAGTACAACATTAAAGAAGAAGAACTGAGAAATAAAGAAATACAACAATACAACTTAAAGACTTAAAATTACATAACCTTCTCCTAATCAACCGAAAAGCAAAAATCTCAAGCAAGAGATGAGCACAAAGTACACATCTCAAAAGGCAAGTTCTGGAACTGGGCTGCATGTTCTTAGAAGTAAACTGTTGGGTCACTGATTACACAGGATTGGGGAAGGTTGTTCATGCATCTCTCATAAGTGACCTAGGTAATTTCTCACTTAAGTGACCATGACTAATTCCTTAAAGGAAATATTTTATTTTATTTTATTTGTAAAGTATAAACAGTAAAATATATTCCTGTTCCTGATCCTCTCTCATCCTGAATGAGGCTACCAGACATTTCCAGAACCATTCTTGAGTGGAGAGGAGTGAAAAACAAAGGGATAACAGCTGTAGAAATGAGCTACCACACCCAAACTATACAGACACCTTTTCATTTATTTCCACATAAATTCTCTCTAATTGTAATTTAGACAATAAAAACACTCAATAGTGTTACAAGAATATTGGTGACATGTAATCTCATAATCAGCTTCCTATATCTAATGGCAAATCTGCAATGAAAAATGTATCATTAGGAAGCACAGTTAAAAACATGAAGAATATATATTTTGATACCTCTGCTGATGAATCCTGTTCTTCCTACAGGAACAGACTGTAGCAAAGATATATTTAGTTCCTCCATGTTGAGCTAAATAAGCAGCAGGAGTAACTCACTAATTACAGTGCAACTTGGGGATTTTAAAATTATCAACTATTTTAATAAGGGGGATTAGAACTTTATATGATATTATTACAAAAAGTTATAAATCAAAACTGAAGTTATAATGACACCTGTAGTTCAGTCTTTAACTACTATATAGATTTGGACTGAATACTAACATATGGTCACTAAAAGCTTTGGAAAAATGTAATTGGAAATTCTTCATCTTATAAAAATATTCAATTCAGCACTTCACAGTATAGTCTTTTTACTGAATTAAAAAATATTTTCATATTCTAGATTCATACCATAATCATTACAGGCATCTCTAGTTTCTACTGTTGTCTCTAAGTTTTTCTTGTTCTTCTCCTGAGCTTTTCCACATTCTTGAGGCTTTTTCCTTTTAGCATTTTCCTCTGTGAAATATTCATTCTCCTCATAATCATCTCTCATTTCTGGCATTGTATATACAGGTTCTTTGGTGTTCTCTTTCATACTCTTCATGACTCTGCTTTCATTTTCTGCCATGTCTTCTAAAACTTGATGGGAACCACTTTCAGCCATTCCCGGAAAAGGTACCCTTCCAAGGAGAAGGGGAAAAAATATTTAAGCATCAACATAACCTAAGAAAATGCATCTGGCTTATTCCTTCTGAAAAACATGAAAAAAACTTTTCACCCCAATCCCATTTCTGTTATAACTACATTGAATGTAACAACTAACCCAAAGGGATAAGCCTTACATTCAGATGTATGCACTCAAAAAGTTAAATGTGCAATTTCCAACCTTTCAGTCATGGATGCTTCCTGTTGTATGTCTCCCCGATCTAAGTTTTCACACTCTTCTTGAAGCTCAGGTGAAGGATAACTGTTCATTTCTTCTGTGAGAAAGCACAGGTAGCAGGGGTGAGTTTTGAAGTCCTCAAAACCCCAGTATGGGTAATAAAAACCACTACATGGCTGTTTTTGTGAACTGGAGTTTGCATCTTTCAATAAGTAACACACTCCATCCAGAGTGACTGACACTGTGCCCAGAAAAATGAAAATTATTATAGAGATCAGATAGATGAGAATGACTCCTGAACCAATCTTTCATACTTTAGTCTTGCTCTTTAATACACTATTTATCCTTCTAATGACACCTCAACATCTCCAAGCAAATACTTCTGATGGAGATATTAAATAAGCGGCAATTTCCTTTTTGATATTCTCTTGTTTCCATGTCAAAGCATCCAAGAGAGAGATTAAGGTCAAATGTGGAAAATATTTATGTTGTACCTGTCCCAAAGCCTAAATAGGCATAAGCAGCCCAGTAGATCTGGACTTGCCAATGGTCTGAGGAGAAACATGGGCCTAAATCGGGAATATGACAGTGTTCTCTTAACTGAAGAATGATCTCTCTTCAGTGGAAGTGGAGTACAAAAAGCCACACGTGAAATAAAACTAAAGGGAAAAAGACTACTTAAGACTAGAATAGAATGCTGTTCTGTCATTAATGGCACTTTTATTAATGTCCAGCATCTGAGGTAAACTAATTATAAAAGATTAGCAGCAAAGTTATGACCAGGAACTGAATGATAGCACATATATTCTGACTACCTTTTTCTACACAGCATTTGTCTTTCTTTCCATAACTGAAGCAAATGCCACTGTGTGATACTTACGTTGTAGAAGATTTAGGAATGCCCGGCTAAACCTCTGAGCATAGACCATCTCTGGTGTGGAAACCCTGCCCAGTGTCAGCGAGTGCTGCTCTGTGGGGGAGCTTGACAGCTCCACCAGCTCATTGTCACTCACATCACTGCCAAGTGCAAGAGTGAACAAGGTGAATCCCTGGCACTTGGCTCCAAGTGAAATCTCTCTCAGTCTTTCTCTGTCCCACGTGCTTGTTTTGCTTCCGACTATTGTAAATATGACCCTGTGTTTTCTTTGTCTGGGGGCTTTAAAGAACACATTTTCAACTGTCCACTGTAGAGCAGAAGCAATGGCTGATGGCCCTTCCAGCTGGTGAACAGACTCTTGGATGTGTTTCTTCATCAAATCCTTATTGCTGTATGTGACTAGGTCAAACTCCAAGGCCACAGGTGTCTGGTTCCTGTCAGGCAGGAAGCCCCTGGGAGCCTGCTGCACCAGTGCCACTCTGATGCCTCCATATGATTCGTTTGGCTGTAAGGAAACCACAAACTGATCCAACATGTTGCTCACAAAGTCTTTGACTCTCTGAAACTCTTCACTGCTAATGCTGCGAGAGCTCTCCATGATGTAAGTTATATCCATATCCATCTGAACCAGGGGAGAAAAAGGCACCTCACAGTTGGTTCTTGGATTGCATTTATCTAGAGAGGAAAAGCCAATAGGCAGTGAACTATTTAAAAGTACAACAAAAGCAATGATTTTTTTTTAAAATTTCACACAGTCCTGTAGATCTGTATAAAGTTGGTATAGCCAGGTTTTGGTAGTGGGGAGTACAACCTGTAAAAAGCTGATGGAAGCTTCCTCCATGTCCAGCAGAACCAATGCCAGCTAGCTCCAAGAGAGACATGCCACTGGCCAAGCCAATCAGAAATGGTGGCCATGCCTCTCTGATAACATATTTAAGAAGAAGAAAAGAAAGTTATTGAGCAGATTTAATTGTGGCCAAAGAAAAGCAGAGGGAAAATAAGTGAGAGAAACAACTATGCAGGCACTAAGGTTAGTGGAGAAGGAGGGGAAAGTGGTGAAGCAGAGAATCCCCTGCAGCCTGTGGTAAAGGCCATGGTGAGGCAGCTGTGCCCCTGCAGCCCATGGCAGAGATCCAACTACAGCTTGTGGATGAACCCCACATTAGAGCAGGTGAACAGCTGAGAGGAGGCTGTGAACCTGTGGGAGGGCCATGTTGGAGTAGGCTCCTGGCAGGGATCTGCAGACCTATGGAGAGAGGAGCCCAGGCTGGAGCAGGTTTTCTGGCAAAACTTGTATCCTGAAGGACTGTACCCCATGGAAAAGTGACCCATGCTACAGCAGTTTGGAGAGCACTGTTGCTCATGGGATGAACTCATATTGCACCAGAACTGTTACTCGTGGGATGGACTTCCATTGGAGAAGTTCATGAAGAACTATCTCCCATGGGAGGCACCCCATGCTCCCCCTGAGCAGTGGCAGAAACAATGTGTGATGAATTGACCATAACCCCCATTCCCCACCTCCATGTTCCACCAGTAGGGAGACAGTAGACCTGAGAAGGAGGCAGGGTGGGGGAAAGGTGGTTTTAAGGCCTAATTTTACTTTTTATTATCCTGCTCTGATTTTGTTAGTAATAGATTCAATTAATATTTCTAACTCAAGTAAGTTTTGCCTATGGCAGTATTTGATGAGTGATCTCTCTCTGTCCCTATCTCAACTCATCAATCCTTCATTGTATTTTCTATCCCCTGCCCAGCTGTGGAGGGGAGTGGTAGAGAGGCTTTGATGAGTGTCTGGCATCCAGACAGGGTCAACCCACTACAAAGTCTTTTTTTTATTTTTCCTAAACTTTGATTTAAAAAAAAAAAACAACCAATTAAAAAAAAAATTAAAAAAAAACACAAACAAAAAACCCCAACAAACAAACAAACAAACAAAAAACCCACCAAAAAGAAACAAACAAACAAAACCTCCAAGAAGCCAAAACCCAAACAAACAAAAAAACCCCACAAAACCTAATCAATTTGGGAGCTGTGGCAGGATGTCTATCCCCCTGTCCTCCTCTTTACCACAAACAGCTGGTGCATAAAGAGATAACCTGGGGGCTGACAGGCCCAGCAAAGGGTTATCTCTGGCACCAAAAAGGCTCAGGCCTCAGCTAAGATTCAACATCTTAGTCTGGAGAGAAGATATAGGAAGAGATAAAGGAAATATTCTTGACTAAGAGACACTATTTTACAAACTATAAAAGACACACGAGTTACCACAGAGGCAGAAGCCTTCTACACACATACCCTGAAAGTGTGGGAGACCTCTCCTCAGAGCCTGGACAAAGGTTCCATGGTTACTTCCCTGGGGATTGAGGGAAATGATCTTGATGTGTGTGTGCCCCACCAACAACTGGATAGTAGGATACATTGAATCCTAAGTTATATTATTTCTTCGCTGTAACATTAATAGGTACCTTTAACCTCATGCTGTATATATCTACTAGTAGTTTCTCTTTCTGTCCTTATTCCTGTGTAGCATTAGTTTGTTTTAAGTCGAATGTATGTTAGTATTCTGTCTATGAAATAAATAATTCATTCTATAACAGACCAAATCAGTCGTAATTAAAGAACTTGTGAATGAGAGTGGGTTTTGGGGTGCTGGCTGCCTCAATAAAGCTATTGCTGCTGCCAGAGGACTGGGCAAAAGGCAAGGACTTATCTAAATCCCTACTTCCACTTGTAACAGGAGCTTGAAATCTTTTTGTTCTAGTAAGGAACAACAGATGAGTCTTGCTGAAGAAGGGTTTGAGATACCATGGGAAATTATTCATGCATGAGAGCAGAGAAACATTCATAGGGTAAAATTTCAGAGGTAACAGTTCCCTGGAGAAATTTTCTTCTGTTGAAATCTAAGCATTGTAAAGCATACAGAATCAAACTGTATTTTTTCATCTCAGATCATTGTTCAACATTTTGACATATTATCATTTAGTAGCTTCTCCCCCTCTCACAGGATAAATTTTACAGTACATGAGCCTGGTTTCTCAAAATCATATAGCTATTTTAAGTGCATTTCTGTTAAAAACAAAATGCTAAACACAAAAATTCATTTCACACGGCTGAGACAGAAATTAATTAAACAGCTTTTGTGATTCTGAGATTCTAATTCTTACCATCCACTGAAGAAAATTGTTACTCCTCAGCAGTGGTATTCTGTAACCACAAAATGATCTGTCACAGAGGGCAAGAAGGCCCAGTTGCAGAAGGGCTTAACTAGCTGGAATGTCAGAGACAGAAAAAGGAGTAAAATTTCCACTGTAAAGGTGTGAAGTTTCTCTTGGAGATGATAAGAAACAGCCACAGCACTGTCTTGTTTCTATCCTGGAATGGGAACACTCAGACATCCCTATGGGCCACAGAACTGGCTTGAGTTTCTCCAGGCAACCAACCATACAGTTCTTCTTAACTCATCTCTGCAAACTCCTTGTAGAACCATTTATGGCAGTAGGATTCTGACCAGTGCATTGTTCATTAATATTTTTCTTTTATATTTAAACACAGACCTGTTTAAGGTGTACCATAAAAATTCCCCATCACCACACTGCAAAAAAAAAAAAAGCTATAGAAAGCTATGGAATTTGTAATTGAAATGGTAAATAGACCAATACGATAGATGCAATTTCTAAAATGTCTTACCAAAGCAAAGTGTACAATATGTGATGCCCTCCAAATTTTCATCTTGTTGGCTTTCCCAAACAAATAATTGGAATCTTCTCATGTCATCAATCTGTGTTTTAAAGCAGACACAAAAGCAACATTAAGAAGACAGGCAAAATATACAAAGACCATATCTTTTTCTTTTTTTTTCTGCCAGGGAAGGATTACCACTTTTTTCTTTTGTTAATAGTGTGCTATTTTTCTACAGAGAAAAGGGCAGGATATCTCAGTTTTTCTGGGACAAAGAGTGAAGATGATTTCTTGGAAGAGAAAATCTGAGCATTAGAAAATTTTTAGCATGAGAGCAACCTACGTGTTTCCAGAGATCATCTGAAGAAAGACAATCTTTCACAGTGGAAGATTTGACCACAGAAATGCTTGAGGAACTCTGAAGGTGTTCCAACATTCTACAACTTCACTGACTACCACCCAATCCCATCCAGATGTGATCCAATGGAAAAGCATCTCCTTGTGGACTAAGATAAATAAAAATGGCTCGAAAATATCACAGTATTACAGAAAATGAACATATCTGAATAAGCTATACTGGTAAGCAAAGAAATAATTACTTTGCATTAAACTTTGGCTTTGTGTGTTATACACCACACAATTGATTTCTTATTAACATCTGTAAAGAATATGACAGATAGAACTCTTCAAAGGAATTAGAATTAGCAATAGCTGTGTGTGGTCTCTGAACTGAAGCTCCTAAAGCGAAGTAAAGCCAGTAAGTATCTGTGGCTACAGACTTGTAGGACCATAAAGATTACACCAGCTCTCAACTGCAAGGCCAGAAGTCCATCTGAAAGGAAAAGGGAAGTGGCATTTACGTGGGGGTGGTGGTGAGGTTGTTTGCCTTGCCATCATTGTAAACTTAAGGGAGTGCTGGGTAGTGAATTTTTTGCCTTCCCCCCCTACTGAGCAGCTCTCCTAAACTTTTCTTCTCTGAAGACTGATTTATGTAAAGTCACCAGATGTCATCACACGCATTCAGAGTTGTAACCTGCTTATACTAAGTAAAGAAAATACTGATTCTTCTTCCTGTTTATCCTTTGGAACAACCCAGGCAATAAACCATAAGTTTCCTTCTCATATGTCAGCAGATATTTTTTATTCTGCTAAATTATCATTCAGCCAGAAAAATACATTAATCAACTAATAAAGATGAGGCTCCATGAGAATATGCATATTATAGAATAAATATAGCATAAATAATAAAGGAGTGACTTAGATGTTGCTAGATCAGAACTCAGATGCCAAGTTTTGTACTTTTTATGATGTACAAGTGAATGTATTTCTTATTATAAAGACAATTTTGAGGAAACAGCAGCTGGAAAGAATTTTATTTTGGAAAAGTTAAAACTGAGCACAGATGATTTTAAAACAAATTGAAAAGACAGAGAACATGTAATCTATATTATGAAACCTTAAATAAATATAGAATTGCTTTCCTTGTGTACCTTGTAAAATGGACTGGTTTTAGATGAAGTCATATATTAAAACAAAATTTCATTTTCTCCTGTACAAATGGCAATAAAGATATCAAAAGGGACTTTCCTAATTTAATTTTCTTTTGAAAAAACTAGTGTGCTTGAAGCCTACTAGTAATTTTTCTAGAAACTAGGGCCAGAGTTTGTTAGTTAAATAACTACTACGTCACAACTTCGGAAGTATAATGGCATAGGTAAATAAGTGATATTTACAATATTACAGAAATTCTCTGATTTGCCCCAAAAGCACAAGTGATTAATAATTCATGTTCGGAAAAAGGCCAGACGGTGATCACTATGGTCAAGTGAATCACTGTTTCTTTGTTAAAATAGTAACTTTTAATGTACCCCTTTCTAATAAGGGACTGGACAGTTCCTGTAGAACTTAGGCTTGAGAACAGGATTCACTCAAATCCTAGCAGACACTTAGCAAGTCGGTGACTGACTCAGTTTTCAATAGGCTGTCTACTTACAGAGAAGGCACGTCTGACATTTGGCACTTCACTGAAGGCAATAACCACTGGAGTGATATCCAAGGCACTCAACTCAAGCACAGCTGTGCTGATGGCAACATCATCCTGCGATGGACCATTGGCAAAAAATAGGGCAACTTTTCTTGTGAGGATGCCTTGGCGAATACGTTTGAAGACATTTCTTGCAACAAATCTCATGGCCGCCCCAATATTTCGCTTTCCACTGGATCTCTCTAGTGGGATTCTCTGGACTGCTTGTAGGAGCAAGTTGGTTTTTTGGAATTCAGAGAATCGGATTAGGTAGTGCATGTTGGTATTGAAAGAAACAACAGAGACACGAGCGCCTGTTGGACAGTTGCTTTCACTGATCTTAATGGTCTTCAGCAATAACATAACGATGTTCCTCATCCTTTCAAATGCAGCTGGTGTAACATCATCAGACATATCCAAGGCAAAAACCACTTCAGTTGGATAAGCTGGGCATGTGTCTGTATATCAAAGTGGAAAAGTTGTGTGAAAACTCCATAACTCGAACATTGTTAGTTTCTTCTTCAAGTCTATCAAAGAATGGATGTGCAGAGATCAGATGGGCTTACCTGATGCGCATGCTGGAAGGAAGAGAGGGAGAGAAATTAAATTATTTTGGATTCATATGTATTAAAATAGTGACATATTAACTTGCTTTCAATGAAGAGCCTGGCTCAAAATTCAGGCAACTGGCAGAGTCTGTCAGTGCAAGACCACATTCCTCTTTTACAATCAAATACTCAAAATCGTGCAATTTTACTGGATAAGAATTTTAAAACTTGTCCTGAGTTCTGCTGAGCACACATCTGAGAACCAACACACCTAATCTGGCAGACAGCTGATATACAAATTCTGTCTTTTGTCAGAGAACTCCACAAAATGTGTTGATACAATGCCAAAGATTAATTTAATCTTTAATGTTATAATTTTGCAATAAACAGGAAGAATGAGCAAAAAGCATGAGTCTGCTTCACACATCTGCTGAACACCCCCCACCCCACAGTTACCAGCTACCAGTCAAACTGAATCCAGATACAAACTACCATTTTATTTGTTTCCAGTGAAGGCTGTTCCATTTAGGAAGAGTGACTAGGTAAAAACAGAGGTAAAAGAAGATGTTCCTCACTTACGGCAGTTTTTTCGGGTAAAATTCACAAGTTCACAAGGCTGCAGGTTCAAAATAAAAATAAAGGAATTAATGGAAAATCCCAGACCACCCCAGACTGAGAATCTTACTGTTGCTTTGAGCTGAAGATTGTATCCCAGCTCCTAAAATAACTTCCATTACAGTAAACCCAGAATCACACAGTCCAGTTCCTTCTTATAACAGACAGTACAGGGACTCTCTTCCCTTGCTGCAGAAACTAGGCATATTGTTTTAGACATGCTCTGTTGACATTTAATGATGTTCTGAAGCATTAAAACAATCATTCCATTCTTTAGGAATGAGTGCCATTCGTTATTTATTTTGTGTAATAAATTGATCTAAGATGTCATCAGTCAATGGCACTTCCATAAACAACGAGAATTCCAATAGGAACTCACATAGGAAAAGAGAGATCTGTGCCCTCTGGACACAGAACACACCTGAAATAGTACTGCCTGCAGGTGGTCATCCATGCAAGGATTAATGAAGTGTTTACTCAGAAGTATTCCTTCTACATGGGATTAAGATTCTGAAGAAATCCTGCACTTCTATTCCCAGTGAAAATAACTTGCTGAAGAAATGCCTTCCTTTACAAGAGGGAGAAAAGTAACCCTAACATGAGCTGGTGTGTAAACTAATAGGAGTGAAGAAACAGATAAATTAATATTAATTGTCCAACAGTTTGTAAAAGTTTAGTCATGGTATTAATCCAAATGCATAAATGTTTCTCATTCCTTGGTTGCTTGCAGAATGGAAGAACCCACTGCACACTGTGACAAGCACATGGAAAACATACTATTTTATAACAGCTAATTGTGCTCATTGCTGTCAGTGATTATCAATGGAAACTAAACCAGATAATTCTGTGCAGCTGTAAGATGATTACTTACTTCCATTAAAATGGTGCCCACTGGTCCCTTGGCACCCTGAAACAAATTAAACACAGGTCAAAAAAAACAGAAAAATCAGACCCTGATAATGTATTTCCATGTATTTCTCTGTAGCCCCCCAAAAAATGCTGGCCAACAGTGCTTCACAGCAATCATTTATGAATTTGCCAGGAGACAACAGTTCCCAGCACAGATTTCTATGGATGTGCTCAGAGTTGAAGGCTACTTGTCAGATTTATTTCTCAGTCCATTTTCCTTAATGGTTTTTAAATTTTCAATACCTGTTGCCCTTGAGGAGCAGTATAATTCAGAATTGGGTTACTTTATAAACAGCAGTTTCTGTGCTATGGTTCTGTTATCTGCACTTCACATACTTTCCAACATCTGGTGTGTGACAAGCTTTCCCTCTCCCCTTGCACAGTACAATTCCCACAGCTCTACCTTGAAAGACCCTGCAGACCATACACACATCATGACACCTTTGCCTACTCTGCAACTTTCTCCTTGGGAGCAGTGGAAAAGTGACAGCACACATCTTTTTGTCAAAATAAATTGTTTAATCTTCATAACAGGAATGAAATACAGGGAAAATAACTAATTTTCAAGGGAGCTTGAGTATTCATCATGTGTGCATTTCAGATGCCCAAGAAGACTACTGAAAATTTTCCCTTACTCCTAGGGACCTGCAGATGATACACCAGAAGATACACCAGAAGAATTTGAACTCCACATCCTACTTCTTTTCCTCACCTTCTCTCTACCATAACACTACAGTTTACCAAAATTATATACTTCCTTACTTCTCCAAATTACAGCCCTGTCTCCATATTTGTTCTTTCTCCTTTTAATTAACCTTCCATTCCTCCATCTGCCTGAGCTACCTTCCTCACCTCCTCTGCTATCTTGCTGGTAGCACCATCACTGCCATTCCATGCTTTTTTCTTCTTATGTTTCCCAGCAGGTCCATGTTCTTCCTTGGTACTGTTCAGCAAGAGTTAATTGTGAATTGCCTGGGTCCTAAAGACTTCTACTTACAGCAGCTCAGTGGTGGTGACAGAGCTGTGCAGACTTGACATTTCCAGATAATAAAATCAAATAATTTTACCCATTACCAAAGATGGGTGAAACAAGCCTGTTTTGGCTGGCCCTGCCTACTACCTGTACCACTTCCTGCATTCCTACCTCTTCCACTTCTTACACAGTTCCCATATTCTCATTTCACTGATACACTGCTACAGCAATAGTCCCACTAAGCCCATATATCCCAAGCTCTACTCTCACTTGAAGAGGAGATCTTGAACTTGAAATACCTCTGAAGACATCTTGGACCACGGACTGGCAAGGCCTACAGCTGTGGCTCATCAACTCACAAGATCGAGCTGTAAATTTTGTGAGTGGCCAAGCAGCAGAGAGGGAAATGCACTCCAATTGGCACTCTTAACCATTCTTGTGCCTAGCATCATAGAATAAATTGGGACAGGTACATTCATTAACCAACACAGTGTGTTGAGAAGGGAAAAAAATGTTTTCTAAGTTGCACACATCCTGTGGTCGGTGTTATACAGGTAAAGATAATGTTACCACATTTAAACTGAAAGAGTAAGCTTAAGAAAGTTTAAAAAGAAAATCATTAACAGTAGGGATTGTTCCTGGTCACTGTGGAGCTGATTTTCAGAATTGCCACAGGATAAATATAGACACATACAGGGATTTTCTTAACTACCTAAAGGATTAGTCCTATATCCTATTGAAATCCACAATCCTTTCACCTGCTTAGATAGAGAATAAAATATTTTGTGGAATAAAATGCAGAACATAGACACTGGAAAAGTACATCAAGACATCTACTTGTATTATGGATTAACAGGTTATAGTCAATTTCAGCTTTAAATAAGTGCCTGTAACTGCAAGTTTGATTTTAAACGGCTTTTCTTTTTAAATTAAAAAAAATGTGTTGGCTTTCAGCAGATCTACTCAGTTCTATATTTCAGTATTCTCCGTTCTTTTAATTAGATATGCAGGCAGCTTAAAGACAATACCAAACACTGTGGAAGAAATTCTGGCCAGCACTGTATTGTTGCAGATCCATTTCCAGCAGCAGGTGCTTCTGTGCACACACATCCACAGGCAAAACATAACTTTGTGCAACTGCCAGACCGATTAAGCATAGTTTACCATGTGAAACACTATTATGTATTCCATTAATCTAACAGTAATTTAAAGAGCAATTTAAGGGTGATTTTTTAAAAATAAAAATTTTATTTTAAAAAAATTACCATGGGTCCTGAAGGCCCTCGGTCACCTGGATCTCCCAGGGAACCTGGTGTGCCAGAATTACCCTAAAAATAGAAATACAAGTTTTATTCTTTATAATTGCATGCACTGGTACCAAATTTCATCAGGGGAAAAAAAGCCTCTGTAATGATACTTTGAGTTGGATCCCTCATTGTCATAAAAATAGTCTACCACTCCTAAGAATTATTAGGAACTAACCGTTCTGAAGATTTAGACCTGTACTTTCTCAAGACTTCTTGTGCAAATTATGGCTATAAAAGATCAGAGTGGTAACCAACTTAAAAACTTCTTATAAGATACACTTTTGGTGTAAGGTTTTAGTTTTAGAACTCTCACAGAGTTAGCAGATTTATCATTCTTACTCTTCTACCCCTAATCCCTTTGGGTCCTTCAGCTCCTGGAATGCCCTGATCTCCTTCTTCTCCCTGAAAATAAATGAAATCCAGAATTTATTGGAAAGGAGGATACAGACAGAAACACAGGTAACCTCTTCCAAATAAGAATAACATAAAACAAGACAAAAAGAAAGCAAACATGCCCATTTAGTCATACCTCTGGACCAGGATATCCTATGAATCCAGATTCTCCCTATGAAAAGAAAGGACAAAGACTTCATAAGAACCTAGAACTTTGTGATCTGCTTAATGTTTGACGTCTTTAAACCAAACACAATTTGAACATTATTCTCAGCTTTACAACTCATCAGAGAAATAGTGGCTGCTGCTCTGGTCTCAAATGACACCATTTTAGATTAATACCTTGCTCATCTAACGGAAGAGCATTTTAAGAATTTCCATCAGTTTCTAAATTTTCAAGAATATTCCATTTCTCAAGTAAATGTTTTATCAAAATTTATTCATGCCTCCTAACAACATGCAGAGGAATTCCCATGTAGCATGTGAATTCAGATTCAGAACTCAATGTTTGAATGTAGTTTCAAAATTTTATACTACCCAGACTAAACAATGATACCATAACATTTTCTTTGCTTACTGAAGTCAAATCATCAACTGCTTTCAGTTACTTCTGTTTCTAGTGTATTCTTTGTTCACCCATGAGAAATACGGAAACTCTCACAAAAAAATACAGAAACTCTCACAAAAAACAATCAGTAGTGAAGTGTATCTTTCTTAAACATCAGAATTCACACTGCTTATATATGTCCTTGTCCTCTTGCATATAACATATGTGTAACCTATGAAACCCTGCCATCAGAGAAAATTGTTGGAGCTAAGAAGGTAAGAAAAGAGATTGGAAAATAAGAAGCATCAAGAGTCATTTTACCAAAAAGCCATTTAAGAAAAAGAAGTTAATCTGTTGGAGAGGCTGCTAGAAAGCCTTTCATATCTTTTCTGCAGCTTTCTGCAGCACTCTGGTTCTCCCACAGAAAGGGAGGATGAAACAGATGGGCCTACCGGTGAGATTCACTGGACCTTTTCTGTTTCACAAGCAACAAGAATGGACTAGTGTTGCAATACTACACAAACTCTTTGAAAGGAGAACTGCAGCTGTTTCCAGCATCCCAACCACTTTGCTCATGGACTGATCCACTGGTGTCATGGCTTTGACCTCATACTTTCTGTATACTTTTCATTTTAGCTGAATTCTTGTACAATTTCAGAGAAGAAGGTGTTTTATTACTTCACTTTTTTAGCACTGTGAAGGGAATGGTAAGAATTTCTTATCCAGAGGTTAATCCTCAGATCCTACTGCTGACTGTAGGAGCATAAGGAAAAATATTTCACATGAAAACAGTGAGGATGTTTGGAGAGTATCACCCCCACCCTGGTAGTCAGGGACTTCCTCCTCTGAAACAAGAAAAATTAAAAGAGCCCATAGTGGCTGGCCCACCAATACTTGCCAATAATGGTGCTTAGTCAGGCAGGCTGAAGAGGGAAGAAAGCACTGTGTACTGCAAGTACAATCCTCCACATATATATACACACATCAGGGAAAGAGTAGGAGTGAGTGGTCCTCAAAAGAATATCCTGTGGAAGAATGTCTCACACAGATTATGGTAAGCCTGAACCTCTCACTGAACCTTAGAAATGCACTTTGCATGTCTTACATTTCTTTTTAATCAAATACGGATGGCCATGTTTGATAACACAGTAGAATGGAGACTGAGAGACTCTGATTTGAAGCACATACCTTTGCTCCTTTGCTTCCTTCAGGACCATAGGCATCTCTGCCATCCATGCCCTGCGTGGGTTAAATATACTGAGTTAGCTTTCAAAAGAGGATTAGGTTTATATCCAATTTCATTCTGGAATAAAGATGTCCCATTACAATGTGGAGCCCAAGCTGTTAAGACTGGTGAAGTAGGACAAGCTATCAAAACACAATCTACAAACACTACCAAATGATGACAAAAACTGTAGAGGGAAAACAAGGATAGAGGTCATAGTTCCTTTCTGCTGTGTGCCCTACCTTTATTAACCTTTCTCTCTTCTAGAGAATTTGAGGGGAAAGATACTCTCTCTAGCTCACAAGAAATCTGGTGTCCGTAAGGAAACTGAGAACCAAATGTGAAATAATTTTAATTGTATCAAATAAAGAAAATAGAAGGGAATGAACATTACTGATTCAGATGGATAGGTATAAAATACAGGCATCCTGAATTAAGGCAGAAAGACTCACAGGAATGCCTCTCTGTCCAGGTGGTCCAGCTAAGCCCTTCTCTCCAGGGTCACCAGGTTCACCCTGTTATAATTGAAACACAAAAGCCATTAGTTTGCCCCATTCAGGAGAATTCTTCTTTCTGAAATGCAAACTTGTTTGTTAAATTGAAGTGTGCCTATACATTTTATAGACTACTTGATGCTGGGCAAAAGCATTCCATTACAGACCATGTTTCATGGACTGTTCCTGGTAGTAGAATGGGAAAGGATTTGACAAATCAGAATATACTGAGTATCCACGCAGCTAAACCCCAAAGGCATTGTTCAATAAAACTCTCATTCTAATAAAGAATTAGAAGTGGAAAAAAAAAAAAGCAGGGTTTGGAAAAAATTTTATTAATGGTAGAAGGACATATTCTGGAATTCCAGCAGCCTGAAGCACCTGTTGACAGCAAATGGTATTTCTCAGGCAGGCTGTCTGCACTGTGCTCTTTGCCCTTCTGCAGGGTTTCTTTTCTTGAGTTCCATTTTTGTTTTCACTTTCTAATGGAACATTCTTCTAACAAAGACTCTAATATTAAACAGCACAAAACCAGACTGACAAAATGGAATGTATGATGGAAATTCCCATACATCTTCCCAATTTTTGTCACTGTTTTAATATATGTTTTCACACAGTGATTCTTTTCATGCCAGCACTTTGACCTTCTGATACCTCTCTGTCACTAAATGTTACCACCCTTCAAAGAGATGAAAAGGTTTAGCTGGCTGGTATTATTTGTGATTTTAGATTCAAAGATACCACAGCACCTAAATTGAGTTATTTTTATTAAATCAAATCTCACATATCAACATACATAAATGAAAGGCAAGTAAGGATAAGATTTATTATAAGTGAACTCTAATGTGAACAAACTGTTAGTATAAGCCTTTCTGTTTGACTTCATGTTTATTCAGTTCTTCTCAACAAGTGCATTCCTCCAAAATAGACATCCTAACAGTCAAGGTTTCTGGGACATGTTTGGAATCTTTAGAAAAACAAGGTTAAAATAAGCAGCTATGCTTCTCTGAACTGAGAAGGTCAGATTGGACATTAGGAAAAAAGTTCTTCACCTAAGGGTGAAGTCACTGATCCAGTGTTTGTCACTGGAACAGGCTCCCCAGAAAAGTGGTCACAGCACAAAGCCTGTCAGACTTCAAGCAGCATCTGAACGATGCCCTTTAAAGTTTGGTTTTAGGTAGTCCTGCAAGAAGCAGGGAATTGGACTTGATGACCCCCATGGATCCCTTCAAGATGAGGTATTCTGTAATTCACTGGTGAGTATTTTCAATGGATGGGACAGATTCCAGGGATCATAAAACAAACCTAAGGGTCAGCACTGCCTTATTTCTGCTCCATTTTGTGGGAAGCCAGGTCCCACTCAGAACCATCATTACAAGAGCAATTACAACAGTGGTCATGGCAACACTAAAAACTTCTTAGTATAGTTCTGATATATGTAAGATTATCCTAAACACATCACTTATCTTGCGATGGATGCTAAAAATATCTTGAAACTTAACATTCTGCACATGTTTCACAGAACAGAGCTAACTTTTCGTTAGTCCATGCTTCTTTGGTCAGTCTTGAATGAATGACACTGTTAGATTGCTGTAATTAGATACTTTGAAAATCTTTACCTTTGCTCCTCTTGCACCTAACTTTCCAACAGAGCCAGGTGAACCGGGCGTCCCCAGACTACCCTGTGATAAGAAGTGTCAGTTAAAGGGTGCCCAATGAAAAAATCAAAGGTTCACTGCACTCAAGGATTCATTGCCACTTGAAATTATTACACAATCAGTAAAAATATTGGGCTTTTGAGGATCACAAGTAAGAGTTACTGGTCAAGCTATAATTCTACTTATTTCCTGTCATCTGTACAACTACCATAAAATTCTCAAAATGTTATCAAATATGACATAAATGTTACTTTCTATCTACAGAGATACCTAGTGAATACATGCATATGTGCACAAAAATATTAATGTACAGATATAATTGTTTATGTCAGCATAAGCATCATTATTTGACTGAAACAGATAACCAAGGCTGACAGCATAGGACATTTCAGTCCTGAGTTACAATGGTGTAATTCCAGAACAAGAATCCCCCAAATCAACAGCATCACAAAAGTGAGAAGTTCAGCAGACAGTTCAGTAACTCAACAGTTACAACCTCATCACACCCTAGCACTTGCTATTCACGCACCTAAATTTATTTTCAAGGCTGTTATTTTATCATACAAGACTGCAAATCAGTTTTCTGAAGTATCACACCAAAAAGCCCTCGATTTTTACTCTTTAAAGCTTTTTTTTAAGAAAAACATCAACGCTGAGAATAAAAAGCCCTAATGGGTTCAGCTGGAATATATTATTTAAAGCTAACCAGAAGGCCTGGCATGCCTTGTGGTCCGGGAGGTCCTCTGATTCCTTGTGGTCCTCTGGGGCCCTGATGCAGAGAAACCATTGAAACAAGAAGTCAGTTCAGTGTTAACAGCCTTTCAATGACAATCATGTTGCTGCAACAACCAGAATTCCAGTGCCTGTTTCACAACCCCTATTCTACAGGTGAAACTTTTGGCTGTTTTGTTATAAAGATATGCCTGTGTGAAGCACCTGAGATGGTCACTGCCTGCCAGTCTGATTGAGAGACCCACTAAGGTGTCTAAGATACCAAGGGAGCCACAAGCAGCCTACTATAAGCTAGGCATGCTGTCTCCATCCTATAATGGAAAGTTAAAAGCTTCTTTAGAGTATCTAAGAGCATCTTTAAACCAGAAGCTACTGCAAGAAGTCTACCACAATAATCCTCTTCAAAATGATTCCACCTGGCAATTTTTTTACCCACATAGCTTTTCTCATTGGTTTTGTCAATGCAATAGATTTTATGTATTTATTGCTAGCAAATTCTAAATTACTCATTTTGAAGATATCTGCTTGATAATATCATGACAGTTGGAGGTGTGTTGGCTAATTTACTTATTTTTGCTGCTCATGTTCCTCTTTTAATTTCACTAGAAGTTGCACCCGCGTAACTTGTCACAATTAATTCCTCAGGGTTACAGAAAAGATTTGCCAAGGAAGAGTCTTACTCATAATATTCATTCGTTGAAGTTAACAAAGCTTCCCAAAATACAAATAAAACATCAAGGCAGAAAATTTATTTTGTCCATAACTAACATAAAAACAACTCAGAAGTTCTATTAGTTACCTGTGGGCCTGGAAGACCAGTTTCTCCTGAGTAACCTGTTTCTCCCAGATCTCCTTGCTCACCCTGCCAGAACAAAACCCAAGAAAACAGCAACACACACAGACAAATCAGTATCTCTCATCTGTACATCAGAAGATAATAATTTCATATCTATACAGATTATCAGTCGATAGAATGCTTTTCAATGGAATCAAACAGTTTTCAAACAGCTTCAAATTCCTGTTGGAGAAAACTCAAATAAAAAGCAGCAGAGTAGCTTTTCTTCACTTTTTTGGGAGGTGTGATGAATATAAAAGCAGAAGAGATCTGTTTTATTTTACTGAATACATTTTACACCATGTCTCAGCAATATTTGTGCATTACCCTTGTCCACTGTGAAGACCAGAAGTCATAAAGCCAGGCCACAAGGGCAGATCCTCTTTCCCCTTATCTATGGCTCTGCAGGGGAATCATGACTTCACAATCACACTAGAATTAGATCCCTTTTAACTCCCCATCTTCTACTCTGGTCATTCAGTGAGGCAAATCAAATCTGCCTTGATGATGGAAAAAAAATTTCCAGCTCCCATCTTCATAAAACTGCCATCTGAGGATGAGTCAGTTTAGCTAATGTCCATAAGAAATAATCACTGCCTTCTGGATTGAGTAAAATGGTGACAATTAGCATCAAGATACTACAGGCCTTTCAGGCCCCCTTTCACTGGAGAAATCATAAACATATGTCTGAAGACTCTTGGCAAACAGATGGCTCTGGATAGGTTCTTCTGAGGAAAAATGAATTTAAAAGGCTGAATTTTCATTCTGCACTGTATGAATGAAACAAAAGATAACAACAGAAAATAAAAGCCAAAAGCAAAAAAGAATGTTACTTTATTGCCAGAGTAAGAACACTGTAAAATCAGTAAGTATATGATATTGCCGGGTGTAAAAAAATCAAATAGAAATAGATTGCCACAAAAATAATTTTGACTATAATAAAAAGGGATAAATTTCTTAGGCACACTCTACTACAATCTAAAACCAATTTAAAGTTTTCTGCTACTTAAATTTACTTTGAATCAAAACCCAGAAAAGTGGTTGTCCTTTTTTCTCCCCCGCCTTTTCCTCTTTCTCTTGCCTTCCTCTAAGTTAGTCTCCCTTCCCTCTTCACTATTTTGCTTTATTTCCAGCACACAGATTTGCAGTGTTGCTTCTGTCCATGACAAACACCTCTCTGATACCATACCACACCTTCTATTCTTTCTGCCTGCTGGCCACTTCTGACTGTTTAGAATGGCTAGCTGTGCTTCTTTATGTTGTTTTAACTATTTGGAAAAATTAGTCTCCTTTTATCACAGTAAGGCACAGACAATTGGACCTGCAAGTCGTGGGAGGAGTCCTTTTTAGCATATGATGAACAGCACTGTGTTCATGCTGACTGCTAGGGAATTTAATGACTTTGATGATGAAGGTGTTATTTCAGCGCCTTTTATTAACAGCTAAACCTAAAACAAGTCCTTATGTGTTAGGTGGGTGAATTCTGGCTCACTGTCTCTAATTTGATTATTCATCCCTGAGCACATCACCACCAATATCCCTCTTATCTTCCCGAATGAGGAATTCTTCTTTATTCCATTCCAGCACAAAACCTTCTTCCTCCAGATGGACTGGCCATATCCTATTTCCTTACAAAGCAGGAGACTGTGGTCTACAGAAGGGCCCTTGAAGACCCCACAAACATGAAGACAGATCTGCTTCCCAGCCCAGGGACACCAGGAGAGCTTCACAGTGAAGCTCTCAAATTCTGCTGATAGAGCTATGCCCTGTGGCAGCTTTGTAACATCCTGCCATGCAAGAGATCTCAGTGGAAGGACACAACACCCACCGTCTCACCCAAGGGATGGGTCCCACTGTTGTATTGCAGTTTACAGTTCCATCTTGCTTCTCCAGGGGATGTGGAAGACAGAAGTGTGCAATTCTCTTTGCCATTCACTTTTTACATGTTTTCAGTGAAGGATATCTACATTACCTCTGTTTGATCATTGATTGGTACCTATCTTTCAATGCTCACTGACCCAGACAAATCTTTTTTATATGTTTTTAGAAGTCAAAGCTGATCATCAAGTAGTTGAATGAAAACAGATGGAAAGTTCTCTGTTGCTGTGAGTTTCAGTCATTTCTTCTTGTTCCATTTTACAAAAGGGTGGCCTCATAACTGGCTGAGGGGGCTTCCATGGAGATGAAGAGGGTTGCCTCAACTAAAGTTCAATTAGTTGAAAGGTTCAACTAACTCTATACTCTGTGAATTTACTAAACAAGTTGAACCGTCTTATTTTCTAACCACATAAGAGTTCTTGTGCTTGTTAGTAAAACCAAGATATGGTACAGATCCATTTCCACTGACTTCAGTTATGATCCTGTTCCCACCATAGCTTAGCTGGATTAGCTCTTTTTGTTGGTACCTGACAGAATAATGCAAACATTCATGAGATATCAGCTGCAATCCAACAGGGAAAAGAAAGAAGAAAAAAAAGCACAAAGTTCAATGATTACCTAAGAAATGGATTTCTGAGTGATCAAGCAAGGATTGGAATAATTAAGAGGCAGACTTGATTAATATTTTTCAATATTTTATTCTAAAATACCTTCATAAACCCTATATAGAATTTCTGAGATAGAAATTGGAAACAACTGCAAAATGTCCATATTCTTTCAAGTTATGCTGATCCTGGCAATAGCCAAAGCATGGTGCTTTCTCCCTGCTGACAGGCAGTATCAAAATCTTCCAGTATATTCCTATCTGCAATGCCTCAGCAAAAACTTTGGATTCTCAAAGTGAAATCCAAATTGGGGCTTTCAGAAACCAGGTGCAGACAAGGGTTTTGGCACATGGCATACACGTGTATTGCAAAAACCTGGCAAGTGACCAGACTTTAGTTTAGGGAACTTGCAGGACTCTCACTTCTGACTGACATTGCCCAGTGAAATATTAATTTGAATCATTCTAAATGTAAAAAAATCTGCATTACCTGGCTGCCACACAGAGGTAAAAAGTAATAAAGGTATAGCAAAACCTCTCAACAGGAGAGGCACAGGAAGCCCAGAAATCAGAGACAAATCAAACAGTGTGCTGCTGAAGAAATATTACTGCCATAAAAGACAGTCTTTTTCCTTCACTGAAATCTATGTTCTATATTGTATCACTATGGTTATTCTTGCTATTATTTATTAACATTTTACACTTGGCCTACTCAAAATGCTGGTTGGAACTTTTATTCAGAAGCTACAACTCTACCCATTCCCAGACTCCAACACACAGCAGGACTTCAAGACACATTCCACCCTGTTGGTACTGACAATCTTGTACACAAAATTGTACTGTTTCCTTGAGTTTATATGCACTAAGATAAAGTGGAAAATCCTATATAATGGCATACACCATCTTCCTTATCTGTGTTAGCAGCTTGGCAGAGAGGTTGGGTTCAAATGTGAACCATTTGTGCTAATGCAACGTTTTCTAGAATGATCATGTAACCTTGAGAATACCTAGAATTTAATTTTTACTTGTACTAACCCACCTTTGAATACAGCTGCTTTTAGATTTGCTTTGGTAATTGTATTTTGTAATTCATACCTTGGGACAAACAAGTTTTCTTTTCCAAGAACATTATCTGGATCATCATTTAAGACAATTGCAGTGATGTCTTTACTAAGTACATCTCAGGAAAGTTTTTGTTCATTGTGACTCTATGTCACAATGTCTATAAGTCCAGGAAAACCAGAGCCACCATCTAACAATGAGAGAGATTTTTCTACCAGAGGATCATCCTGGAATGATCAGTCAGCATGCAGTGGGTTTGACCTATTCTGTACATCCTATATTCTTTTAGATATTGACTTGGGAAATGGTTTCCAAAATCTTGATTATGTTATATGTTTGAGCCGACTGTCAGAGCTGCAGTCAACACTGTTTGAGCAAAGCATCATGTAGAACTTGCTCTTATTTTATCTGTGCTGCACACGTGTATCATGCATATCTCTGTGTGCATGCAGCAAAGGAGGAACAAACTGTCAGATTTGCAGCCTGACTACTCATTCCTGTCATCTTTAGTGACAGTCTTTTCTCCAGCTATGTTCCCATACTTGCCCTAATAGTAAAAGCAACCATCCATTCATTTTGATGAAAACTCCCTTCCAGTTCTAAATCCTTCAAGTCACAAGGGTCTCTACTACATCCATCTGAGATTCAAAGGCTGCCTTGGCTTGAAGTAGACTTTTGATTGTTAAACGCTTGTGTCTTGGCTCACAATGAAATTTTTCCCTTTAGAGGAGCAAACTCTCAGGCTGGACATGTAGCTGCATATAAATAGGTAGCAGCAGTGTCAGCCACTCACCTTTATACCTGGAGGGCCTCTTCGACCTGCTGCACCCTAGGAAGGAGTGGCATGAGAGATTACATCCAGAATACTGAGCAATATGTGAAACATATTGCAGTTTATCATAAAACACATTATACATACAATAAAGCCAAATGCAGCTTAAAGAAAGCAGAGATTATTTCCACAGAAGGATTTAAGGTAAAAAAAAAAAAGAGAAAAATGTGGATTTGGGGCAGAAATTCTTACATATTAGATCCTTAATGACTGCAGAGAGAAGACATTTCAACAAAATTCTGGAAAACATCTTCTCAGTCAGATGCCCCCTGGCTAAAATAAAGTGAACAAAAGCCCTCTTCTCTCCCTGTGAGCCCAGAGGTTTGCACCACTTCCTGCTGCACACTGCTCAGTAGCTCTAGTGAACGTCACTGCTAAACCTCACATCACTGGAGGCCATTAGGATGTTTTTGCAGCCTGACTGAGGAATGATCATGCCAGACTTTGGCATTAGGTACCATTCTGACAGACTAGAAAAGGGGCCTTCACAATTTCCAGTCTCCAGTGAACTAAAAAAGAGCAGCTCAGCTGCCAGTGAACTTATTTATATGCTTGAACAGACATAGGAAACTCGTAGTCATGGGCAGAGAGAAGAGATAGATTAATCTAGGGTGGAATCAATTAAGGCTCATTGAAAAAGAAATTGAGTTTAAGTCGTGTGACTTCATATGAATCAGACCTGAAATTAACAGGAATGCAAATTCCTGATTTTAAAGAAAAGAAAACACATTGCAATATATACAAGCTACTAAGCCAAATTTAAGCCAAATACATTTCACTATGAAAACTTCAGAAGTTTTTTGTTCTTTCTCCTTGCAGGAGTTTGAAGGGTGGGATAATGAAAAGAATACAAAAATGGGTTTTCTCACGGGGAACCCCACTGTATCTTTTATCACTTATTTCCACCCCATATTGATTGTTGTTCTTACATCTAGGCCAGCATCACCCTGCTCTCCCTGAAGTCCATGTGGGCCTGGGTCTCCCTGCAAAACAAAGCAATGACCAAGATCTTTAAACNTTGGTACATGCACATTGTTCTTTATACATCCCTTCTTTGTTTCTTCTTCTAAGTATTTTCATTGCAATCAGTTGTGTCATACTGATGTTGATTCTTGCTTTTTACAAATCATTTATATTCAAAAATTACAAATCAGATAGATCATGTCTGCCTTGGATTTTCAATTACTAACAGCCAATACTAAGTCAAGGCTTCTGTGAAATCATTTTTGTTGACTTCAGCCTTTCAGTTGGACTACTACAGATGAGATTTGCTTCCAAAGAGTCATTGAAACCCAATTATTCTTCAAAAAGTAACCCTCAGAGTTTTTCTACGGCTTTTAGCACGCTCTACATGGATATACATGTATCCATACACCCCTACTTGTTCAGAGAAAAACAGACTTCTAAATCAGGAGATTTTTCTCACATCTTTGCCATCCTTTTAAGCTTTCATTCACCATAATTTTTATCCTACTGTCCAACTAGTTATCAGCTTTGCTTATTCTTTCCAAACAAGCTGTAATGGTAATGAAGTCATGTTTTTCTGTTATGCTTCTTTCCTTGCAGTTTTGCTAAAACACCTGTTAAAAACTTAAACATCACTATATAAGCATATATCCCAGCTCTTATATTCTTATATTCTAGATCAAAATGGAGTTTACCCACTTTACCACTCTGAGGCAACAGCAGTTCCATAACAAAATTAGTACAGCCTGTTGATACCCTGTGCATTTTTCCCAGCGTGATTTTTAACAGTATTCTTTCAACCCATTACAAGAAGCCTCTTAGGTTGCTGACACAAATCAGTGGTAGAATAATGTATTTATATTAAATCCATTTTTTTCTCTCAGCTCTCTGCTATGAGAATATTTTCATTNTTTTCTGTACCAAGCACTTCCTAAAACTTTCTGTGTTGCAGACACAGAAACACTAAAGGCAAAATACAAACAAAAACCTTCTTGATTTTTGCCAATAAGAAAGCCAACAGAAACTAGCAATTATGCAAATCCTCTCTCCACAAAATAGACCAACTTGCTTACCTGTGGTGCTAGGTTTCCCTTTTCACCCTTAGGACCAGTAACATCATTGTTAGCCCCAGGATCTCCCTGAAAAAGATCAATGGAAAGCTCAGCATTTTCCATTACCATACCTTTATTACTTTGACTACAGTGGAAGGATACAGAAATAGAATTAATTAGATTTGTAATTGCAGACAGCAAGAAATAAAAAGACTATTTTAAATGAAGATGTTTGTAAGAACATGATACAGGAAGTTCTGCAAAGTCCACAAAGTTCTTTTCCACAGAGATTAAAAGAAAAATTACTAATGGACAACAAATTAAACTGAAAATGCGAAACTGTTCTGGTTGATTTGATATAGTTAATTGAGTTAGGATCGTAACTCATGAGTTTCAGATGAGGAGTTACACTAGAATGGAGTTCCATTTTGCCACTTAATGGTAGATCAGGTGAAACCCTGATCTTTCAAAGAGGCAAATTACCAAGACATCTGAACTTTATTTTTTCAATATAAGCTTTAAAGACAGGAGTCAGCACAATATATGACTGTTTGGAACAAAGTCTTTGAACTACATGACATAAGACAAAATAAAATATAAGAAAAAATTGTGTCCTTTCATGACAAGAATTGTGGTGTCTGCACTGGAATTTTAGTCCTCAGGGAGTGCATTTCTGTAGGTCTCTGGAGCATGCAAGGAAAAAATGTGAACATGAAGAAGTAACTTGCATTTGCATCATTATAAATTGCTAACCAAGAGTCAGAGCACAGGGTTTTCAAGCAATCCAGAATTCCTCTGTAGGGTGGGAACCCACAGGGAAGACTGACCTAGTTCACCTGGTCTTTTCATCAGACCATCTGGTCTAGTGTGAGGTGTCCCTGCCCATGGCAGGGGGTGTGGAGCCAACTAATTGATCTTTAAGGTCCCTGTCAGCCCAAGGCACTCTCTGATTCTATGATAAGTAGCTCCAAAAGGAGTTATGTTTCCTACGGTGAAAACAAACAAACAAACGAACCAAAAATTCATAAACACGGGGGAGACCTGAGGCTCACACATCTGCTTCCAAGCAACACATCAAAACACATCAGTCCATCTACATCTAAAGAGTCAAGACTCCTAGAATATGCCATTCTTCTTGAAGAGAACTGCATGTTCTAGGACTGTGAAAAACTCTTCAAATTACATATATTTCAGACATCTCCATCACAAAATCGAGGTGCAAATCAGTGAAATATAATAAAAATAAAGCAATGCACTTACATGATCTCCTCTTAGACCAGATTCTCCTCGTTCGCCTGGTTCTCCTCTGGGGCCTTTTCTGCCCTAAATTAAAAAGAGCACAAACAATTCAGGTACAAGTATAGATAGCATCTGTGGCAGCAGAGGGCCAGATCTGTTGAAGTCAGTGGAGCTACAGTGATTTAGAACAGGAGTGACAGCATATTAGAGGACAGGCAGCTATTAAAAACAACTCACAGGCCTTACAGACAGCATTACACTTTGTAAAGATGTTTCCATAAAATATAAACATTACTGTAAAGGGTACTTCACCCATTTTCCTCTGCTGCCTTTCTCTCCAGAAGGTCCAGGAAGTCCATGTTCTCCCTAGACTCAGAAAGAGGAGAGAAAGAAGAAAAAATGATGTTCGCTCTTTCTGCGAAATCAGGTTCTCAAGCTTTTTCTGGCAGAATCTAGCTTCAATCAGATATACAATTCTAAACACCCAACAACAGAACTTCTGTTCAGCATTAAAGCCCATTCAAGGCAAAAAGTCTGTACCTTTGAACCCTGATGTTGGTGTCTTTAATAGCACTGCACATTTAAAGTAATGTTTACCTGCTCTCCATCAGTGCCATCAAATCCACTCTCACCATGCTCACCCTGTAGCAATAAGGAATAAAGCAGCCAATTAGCATTAGTCCAATTGTCTCTTCGAGCATTTGGAAACTTAAATGAGATCTGTGGTTTTAATGGTTAGCAAGAATAACTAAGAATAATAACTATGAATTTTAATTACTAAGTCATATTTTAACGAATAACAATGTCTAAAACAACTAACTGTTAAGGACACTTAATAAGAAAAGCAGCTATTTAAATTACAGATTTCTATCAGGATTTAAATTCTGCTTTTCCTTCTTTTAGCTTTCAAATCTTTTCCCAGCTGCAGCACCTTCAAAATCCAAATATATTCCAAAATAAACTACTAGTATTTGATCTATCATGCTGATAACCTTGTACTTCTGATTTCAACCATCATATGCATTTGTACTGTGCTTTTTTTGCTTTACTTACATAGTTTTATAACATAAACAGTGGTTTGAAAAACCAGAAAGAATAACCATGGTAAAAAAATAATTACAGAAGACTGATCTCAGACTAGGATTTTTTTAAGAAATTTCAGAACTCTTTCAGCAAGAATATGTAAATAACAGGGCTACATAAATATCAGTCACCTTCCCTTTCAAATTCACATTGTTTTTCTCTTCCTTTTGCCTGCAAAAATGATACACCACAATGCAAACATTTATGGAAGTCATTTTCCCACAAAATACCCATCCCAGACTTAAGGAGTTTGCAATGTTAACTTGTGTGAGGCATCTAAATAAAGTTACAACTGTGACACTCTTATTTCATATATGTATACTTCACAATATTTCAGACTCAGCCAAATAACACACTTAAATTTACAGGATATTTTGAAACTTCTTTCATCTTTTTTTACTAGGATAAAAATGACGGAATTAACTGTGGTGGTTCAATTTGTAGTAAGAAATTAATTTAGCTGAGACAACTAACCAGAAAACTGAAATTATATTCAACAAACACTGAAAGTGGCACAAGAACAAGTTGAACCCATCAACTGTCTCACTCTAATAGAAACCACCTAGTTAAAATTCCTAGGGAATAACTTCTTTCATTTAAAACAGTTCTGTATCTACTACAAGAAAAAACAGCTGGCTGTGCATTTTGATTAGATTAATACGTCACAAACAAGAATTTCTTGAATAAGGATTACAGAAAAATTTTGAGCACTAATTAATGACTTTTACTGAAGTTTTATTTTTTCCATCAGTCATTTCCTCTCGCAGAAAACCTGAGCCAAACTTCATATTATTAAAGTATTATTCAGTATTTCCTTTTATTCAAATAGCTACAATAAAATGCCTTGCAGACTTCAATAACTTCACTAAACTGCTTCAACCTTCCTAAGCTGGCATGATTGAATCACATTTTTTATGTCCTGAAAGTTTCATTTTTTTAATTTAAAATAAAATTTGTGGATAATGTAACACAACATAATGAAGATATTCACGTATTCACTGGATTTCAGTAGGGTTTGTGCAACTGGTAAGACCTATTGAACTATTTAACTTGGACAACTCAAAATCATTGGCAAGTACTCTCCCTCCTCTATAATCAGATGTTTTGGATATTTGAAGGAGGACAAATTACTTCAGAGAACAGAGCAGAAAATGAAAAAGGAAAGAGAAACACATGAGAAGATGAAAAAGTTAGTACGGAGCAGTACTTTAAATAGACCTGAGGTTTCAGAAACACTCTCTGAACTTTCTCCCAGCTGCTCAATTGTGGAGGCAAACATCTTCTGAATCTTTGAGGTTCACAAGTCATTTTTAGAAGTGTTTTTTTATCAAAGTATTCAATACAAGTTGATTTTATTTTAATCACTGTGGCTTGGAAACTATTACTGTTATAGATCGTTGTCTTCCAGGCTTCACTTTTTATTATCGAATTAGTAACCGTATCTCCTTTATGAACAGGTATGTTTGAAAGGTTAAACAAGTAGATTTGAAATATTAGCAGATAAGATGACAAACACAGCTTGAAGAGAAGTTTGGATATTGAAAATGTGTCAATAAGGATCTAGTGGAAATTCTGTCCAAACCCCCAATAAACATTAGTTACGACCTTTTCTCCCCTCTGCTCCTCTTCACAATTAGAATGAGATTCAGCTGACCAGAATTACCACCTCAAGAGATTATCAAATTAGTCAGTAAATAAATCCTTTTCCCATCAGTTAGACTAAATCAACTATGACTTCAATCATATAAAAATACAATTATGAACTGCTGATTTTGATTAATGTGGTAGGTATCTTAAATCCATCCTTATAGAACCATAGCAAAAGTACTTTAAATGCTGTGAAGTTTTTACACTATTTTCCTTCCTTGTTGATAATTTCATTTTACAGGGTAACACGAAAGGAAGTAGAACTCTACTCTCAAAGAAAACTGACCACATATGAAAACACATACCTGACTTCCTCTATAGCCTCTGACCCCCTGAAATTGAAAATAAATATAGATGAAATTTGGTAAAAGTATTTTTATTGAGCTTGAAAAGCAGGGCACAATAGCTTGCTGTGCAGAGGTATGCTGAGCTCAATATTGGTAGTTCCTACTGTCAAACCTTCTACTCGGATTTCCTCCTTTCCTCTGGGAAGACAGCGCAGGCTTAATTTTCATTCCCACTCCACAAAAGCTTTTTAACTTTAACTAAGGCCCAGTGTGGAATTGGAGGTGAAAAAGTCATCATCAAGTCACTTAGTCAGCAAAATCCTGAGCCATTCAACCGTGCTTGGGTTACACAAAATACCTCTCAAAATGAGACAACAAACACTGTCTGCCATTCCTACAGCTGGATCCTGACGTTCATCCATGCTTCAGGAAGACAGTGCAGGGATTTGTTCCCAGTACAGAAAACAGGTTTATGGGAAACAAAATAAGGAAATGTTTCAAGGTTACATACGTGCCTTATGGCCTCTGACACCTGGACATCCCCTGTCTCCTTGAGTCCCACTGAAACCAGCTGGGCCTCTCTCCCCCTAAGAAACAAAAGAAGATGTTCAATCTCATCCATCCAATGATGATTACTGGTTAATTCGTCACATAAAGCAAGACAGAACTATATCACCATTCACTGCACTAAGGACACAAAGGCAGGTTACCTGGAAATTTTCATATGGGCACTAAGAGAACATCAATTACTAATCTGAGTTGCACCTGGTCCTTTGCTCTCACTATCATGCCATGTTTATAGTGCATTACCAATCTCCAACTAAAATGTCTGTACTTGAAGGGGGGTTGGTTTTTTTAACTGAATAACTAACCCACTTTTGGTGAATTCCTTTTTTAACTGAGTAACTAGCTATGGTGAGGTGCAGAGTTACAGAGAAACAGATCTGTGGATTTACCTGTTCCTTTAACACATTTTGGGTTAACATTGATAGGTACTCAGTGAATAAGTGCAGACAGGTTCAGACACCAACTAACAACCTCATTGCATGAAGATAAATGTTTACTTACAATCCCACCTTCCTCACCAGGATGGCCAGTAGGTCCTCTGTAACCTGTACTTCCCTGAAAAATGACAGTTTAAAAGATGAGTAACACTGTTATCCAAGCACGTTGGGTTCATCTCTATCAGATTATTCTGTACATAGAGATAGAAAACATTTCCTGAAAATTAGGTCTGGTTATGCTGAGGACAGCAGGCTCCCTGCATTTACACAGACACACTGTACAGTCCCATGTGTTTGACACGGCTGTGAAAAAACCCCAAACACAACCCCAAGAAAATACCAACGATTATTATAAAATTTCAGTTTGCGATTTCAGGAAACTCTCTGACCAAAAAGCTCATGGGGATACTTGGTCAAATCAAACATCTTTCCAGTGATTTGGAAAATGAAGCATTACACAGTAATGAAATTCTAAGGTGAAATAAAAAATATAAGGAGTTGGAGACTTGTTAGGATAAAGTTATTGTAATGCCTTGCAAACACATATGAATGTTTCAACCGTATCGGAAGTCATGCAACTATCACACCCTTAGGGCAAAAACTTGAGGAGAGAAACTGGAACAAAGGGAATTTCTAGTTGCACAGCAACCATGTTTATGTTCTGAACACTGTCTAAATGCCTTAATCTAGCCTTTTAGTAAAACAGAAAGGTGTAAGAAAGTCAAGAAGAGTAGCAGAAGAAATCAGTAAATTGGCTTATGAAGAAGTATTAGGAGACAATACTTCCATTAAGAGATAAACAAAACTTCATTTAACTGCAACCACATAACCATAGAGTGTGAACTGCAGATATCATTTATCTCACATGCTACTGGAATAAGTAGAAGTAATGGAATGAATAGCAGTCAAATGGAGACTACATATATTAAAAACCTTAATAATTAATTCGACAAGTATGCTGTAGAAGTAGTGATACCTGTAATAGTCAAAAAGGCTTAAAACAATTTGAATTCTCAAAAGAAGTAATCCTTTTGGATCAAAACAGACTTATAGAAGAGTGTATTTAGAATAACCAGTCACAAAAGGATAAGGCATATACCTAGTGAAAAAGGATTATTTTCTAGTCTCAGCTTCAGACTCAGTTTTCAACTTGTCAATTGGAAATTTCTCAGTCCCAACAGATAATAAGCTTCTTGATTAATCAGACTTAAGTTTTTAAATCCCTCTCCATTTTCTGCTGAATTGGTGCAGGAGAGTGCTTAATGATTTTTATATGTACAAATCATTTCAATTACAAAGATACTTTTGCATAGGAGCATGCAGAAGAGAAAGGATCATATTAAATGCTTCTCCTTCATCTGTCCGAATATTAAATATCACAGGGACATGCATGCATACTCTGAAATACTACAAAAACCAGAAACACTTTGAAAAATAAGCAGTTTTTATTTAATGTCTATCTTAGACCTCCTACCTTCCTTCCAGGATTTCCCCGGACACCATGATCACCATTTTCTCCAAGACACTTACAAATAACCTTACAGCATTTTCTTTCTGCAACAGTATCCTGAAAAATTACAAGAAGCATTTCATTTACATATATGAATCATAAAATAAAGACTGATTTTCTGCCCCCTTTTGTTTATATCATAGAAGGACTTACAAGGTTTCTCTGCAAGATGCTTGCAATGTCTGCAAACCCAACACTCAGAGGTTCGTTGTATCCAAACCCTCTGCCAAACTCTATTTCCCAAAATTCAGTCAAGTTCTGTGTATTGTCCAGGCCAACTAATAGAAGTGCATCAAGACCTTCAATGTAAACATAGACTTAAATTAGTGAATTTAACCACTATTAAAAAACATACTATTTAACCAACAATATAAACTTGAATAACAGCAATTCCCTGCAAGACTTATATTTCATGGCTTCAACATAGAATGTGAAAAGAAATCAAGTTATTGAGAAAAAAGTGTAAGAGAAAAATCCAGACCAGTAATTTTCCAATTGACTTCTCTCCCCGGCTGTCAGACCAGACCGCTACTCAGTGCCCAAACACAAGTTCAAACCTGTTTTTTCCTAGAGAAGTCAGAGTTGTATCTGACCCCTGGTGCTTTACTCATCATTGAGAAGAGTCCATTCAGAATTGCTCCAGCTGTTGGAGCTGGACTCCAGAAACTAGAACCTCTGCACCCTTAGGCATGTCCCTGGCATCATCTGCCATATAGTGACAAATCATCATGTACACTGCTTCACATGGAGAAGCAAATACTCTCACAGGACTCCTCGGCAATGCCACATGAGCATGGAGAGGCAGTGTTACATGGAAAAGTTGCAATGGGAGAGCTGTACATCAGGCCTGCTGCAGTAGTAGGAGGCTGGAGCATTAATGTGGTACTGTAATACCCTTAAAGCGAAGCGACTCTGCTGCTTTCTTCAGGTCTTCCAGTGAATCATCCAGCCCATCTGAAAACACTAACAGGACCTGTCAGGAAAGGGAGTAATGACAAGTCAATTGCAAAGGAACTGAAAGTTCAGTCTTCATAAGAATTACAGTTCATATTGAGAAATGGCTGTGAGATGGTCAAACTGCACTACACTGTGGTAGATCTGAAATGTGTGTTGGAAAATGGCAGTGAGGAACAACGAGAACAGAACACAAAAGCCTCTCTTCCCTGATAGCACTTCCATTTGAGGGATTTTTCTTGCTGAATATAGCACGGCTATTATATTATATCTGTCATCTTAGTATGTGAGGTAGGAGACAAATTCTTTTTTAACTTACCCACTGAAAAACTTTCTCTGATGTCTGAAGAGTTCTCTTACGTGTGAACATGGAGAAGAATTTAGAGCAAACAAGTTTTCCCATTTCTCCAAGAGCAGCTTCCATTGGCTACCAACTGAGCCACACCAGGAAGCACATCCTCTCTGGGTCTAATCCTCACCCCCATGCAGATATTTATGTCTTTTTGCCCTTTCCGCACAAGCAAGTCATCACCCTGCTTTGTTCTCTGCCTTATGTTTCCTTCTTAAGACATCAGGTTTAGCTCACCTCAGGATGCTAATAATTTGTATTGGCTACATTTCCATCTTTTCAGGAAAAGATAGCCGAACAGCTATAATTAAGTCTCTTCCAGGATGGAGGAAAGTACAGTTTCTTACAGTTCCCCCTCAAGCTACCAGTCTCTTCCCATTTTTCTCCTCCAATTCCCTCTTCAAAACAACAGAAAATCAGAAGATTCCATTCACTGAGGGGATTAGTTTGCCCAGAAAAAAAGCTGCACAATTAAATTGAGTCCTAGCCCCAACGGTAATGACTTAAAATCCTCCAAAACTCTCTGACCAACAAGGGGACAAGCACAGCTAGAGCTTCTTCCCTCCCACCCTTCATATTTTACATTCCCTATGCAAGGCACAGTTTTCACCAATGCAAACACCATTACTTCTGTTAAGGTAAATTTTTCTACAGGTGACAAAAGCAAATGAAGTGACTGCCACACCAATTTAAGACAGAGCTAACTGGTAAGTTACCAAACATACAATATGGAGGCACTGGTACAAATTCCATGTTTGCTCAAGCACTGTGTGATACAGCAGAGAGCAGGACCATGGATGGGTAAACTCATCACAGATTGTTGAAGACAACACTGTACGCCTGGGTTTGGTTGTTTTTTCTATGATCTTTCCATTTTAAAAACATGGGGAACAGGGAATGTCAGGTGTTACTGTGGGCATTATATGTAAAGATATGTTATTATGTTTACAAAGCATTTGTTTATATCAAGCTCTTGTTGGAACACATCCATTGTTGAAAATGATGGAATTAGGTACAACTTTTTTGCTCCTAAGCAAACAAATAATGAAGAAAAGAAGAAATTCAAGCAACAGAGAATCATGGGCCCTGATGAGTTTTATAACTAATAATCTTTACAGAACAAGCATGTTATTGCTCAGGAAGATTAAATTGGGATTTCATGTGCTTTCTAAAGTCTTGTACTTTCAATTTGTACATAAACAGTGTCAGAGAAGACTATTAATCCACTGGTAAAGTGCTGAGATATGCAGCATATTTATAATAATAATGCCTAAGCAGAAAGAAGCTTTGCTTGATGCTGATCTCCAGAACTGGCAATTAGGAGGAAAAAAGCACTGCCTTTACTTTTATGTCAAACAAGTTCTTTCTCTGAGACTCAGAACAAGCAAAATCTTATGTGGTCACGTTCCTTGTTCAGACATTTTAACAAATCTTTGGAAAAAAACCCCATTAAATATGCACCAAATGACAACTTAAATTGGTAAATCACACACACCTATACAAATGCTGTAAAAAATAGAATGCCAACTTTCATCTGAAAGCAGAGGGATTTGTAATATGGTTTTCTCACTCCATGTCACATTAAAATTGGTGTTTTATAAAAGTGAAAATAAAGTTGGGAGAGGAAAACCCTTATGTATTTGGCTGAATAACCAGTCCTTCATCAGTAGGAAGGTCTTCCTGCATGGAGACCTTAGTAAGTGCTAATATTCAAACAGCTGCTACAGGACATGCTCAGTGCTTTACAGAGTCAATACCTCATCATGAATAAATTGTCAAGGCATCGATCCAAACACTCCAATGAGATCTGAATTTCTTGAAGTGGAAAGAACCCCCATGCATTTCAGAAGAGATTAGACGAAGGCTTATGCTTCTCCCTTCACCTCACTTCGAGATGGATGAATTAACTGCAGCATCTAGCCAGATTTTCCTGATCTTTAGTTATCTGTTATTAGAACCCAGCTTTGTTATTTGAAATTATTTGACAAGTTAATGTCATGAATATATTTCTGTAAACAAATTTCTCAGATGAGCTTTTTCTGTGACTTCTGCTTTGAGCTGTCACTATTCTGGACAAAGATCCAGAATCAGGAATAAGAAAGTAGTTTCTTTTTAGGAATAAGAGTTCCTGAAAGAAAACCACTTTCCACTACCCAAAGTACAATTATTTTGTGGTAGATAGAAGAAGGTTGTCTGTATGAATACTCATCATCACATGTATTAAGCCAAATGTTCTGGGTACCATCTCAGTACAGGAGTGCCTAGGGAATTGGAATTGATATATCAGGTTATATCAGGTCAATGAAAAAAACAGGAGGTTCTGTATAAACTTATGGAAGCATTAGGGTGACTGAGCACAGGTATAGGTTGCCTGGAGACATTGAAGAGTCTCCATTCTTGGAAATACACAAAAGCAATCAGGACATGGCCCTGGACAGGTTCTAGTTGATCCTTCTTAAACACAGGGATTGAAGAAGGTGGCTTCCAGGGATTTCTTCTAATCTCTATGATTCTGTGATTCTGCATAGTAGCATCATCTGTCCCCAAACTACTTTTTTGTCTTCCTGGAGTATTCAGCATCAGAGTCGGTAAATATTAAAATGCCTAATTTTCCCAAGATGTACGTTCATACCATTAAGTTACCTTAACTTTAGCAAAGGTCACATTAAAGAAGTTCTCCTCAAGTGCCTGCAAAAAGTCGGCATTCATGTAGGTGTCCACAGTGGTCTGTGCATCTAAGAAGTTCTGGATGATCTCTTCATCATAGTCTTCAAAACCAGAGTCAAAGATTAATTGTTTGTTCTGTGCCAATACTTGGAACTTGAACTCAACGTTGACTGGAGCATTACAGCTGGTATTTGGCAGTGATTTCATCTGGAGTAGAAGTCTGGGGAGGAATGCTTGCAGTCTCTGTTTCAGAAGCATTGTGGGTGCTGGCTGCATGCTCCTCGAAATATCAATTGCTATGGAAAGATCTATGCTGCATTCTGAAAAAAAAATAGTAAACAGGGAACTATAAACACACATTCTTTGTGATCTTGTTTTCTGTCAGAATCATGGACCAAAATGCGACATGGTAGATTTAAAACCAGAAGTAATCAGTGAGATAGGTTTTCCATAAACATAAAACACCATCAGCCAATAGGTTTCAGTGTGGCCATGTGAACTTGCAAATACTAAGAACTAAATTACGCAATGCCTGCACATACCCAAACTGCAAAACATATCTGTCCCCCAGATGCCCAGTGTCCTCAAAGGGCCTAATCTTGAAAATGTCTCCATGAGCTTTGCTACCAACTGAGAATATACAACAGAAATTCTGATTGTGAAGGGAACCTTAATGACTGACTATGCTTTGCCGCTTTGTCACTTTGTGACAATACCAGGTGATACATGCAAATGTAGAACAACAGGCCAGAGAAACAAACATGAGAGAGAGAGTCAGCATTGCCTACATGAGATGTCATAACCATTGTGAAAAACAGCTGCTGTAAGGTGACAGCTACCTCAGTTATGGAATTGCTCACATTGCTCCTTATAATAATAACCAATAGCATGACATGGTTAATTCCTCCCCCTGCCCCAATCATACTGCCCCCATTAAGACCTCAGCTAAACCACATAGTTTTTTCTTCTCTACCTTGATTATTCATTTCTCATGTTGAATTTTATTCTGTGATGCATTATTATTCATTGTTGTACCTCTGCAAGGAAGTCAGAGGCATACAATTTCAGCTGTAAAACAGCTCTCTACCTAATTTTATTCTCTTTTCACTCACTGATTCTGAAACACTTAGCAAACACAAGATTGCTTTCTGTGTTTGCGAGTTTGGGCTTGTTCCTATTATTCCACATAAGTTTTCTGAGTTTTCCCTCTCTCGTGAAAGAGATAAATGTGTTCAGTTCTTTAACCAAATACTTCTAGAAATAATTTCATCTCAGAGGGACTATCGTTATGTTTCAATATTGTCACTTGTGGTACAAACCGCCCCCTAGAGGGTACGATCTGCCAGAAAGCAGTGTGAAAATCTTTCAATGTAAAAGGTCACATTGAGCGAGGTCTCAGGGCTAAAAAAATCTGACATTCAAAACTCAGAGCAACATCAAAAATCTAAGCCTCTTATCTTTTTAGCTCACAACAAAACAGTTAAATATATCTATACATGCATGCATGTCTACACACAGACGTGAACACAAAATCTAATGGATATTTCTTCCAGTATGTGTTTTTGTACAGCACACAGAGTATATGTTCACAATGAGGTCCTTCTAAGACCTGGATCTTTTTAGTCACATAGTTTGGGGGCAGTGTGAAGGATAAGCATGAACTCAGCAATTTTGCCCTGACAACTGGTCATCCACACTGCTCAGCTCTTAAAATGTTCTCTGTCAAGTCCTCAGTGTACCAGCATGACTAACAAAACAGCAGTAAATAGTTCACTTTTTGTGCTACTATGTTGTGCATGACAATGTGTAAAACATCTACTGGTAGGTATTGTATACCTTGTTGATAATCTCTATTTATTTGCCAAACTCTCTTTCTCAACACCTGCTCTCTTACGAACACCCACGTTGTTAAACTGCCCTGCCTTACTGGTACAAAGGTATCTTTTTTCTCCTGTCAACATGCTGTAATTATTTCAATTGAAAAATCTGTCAGTTTAAGAGAAGGTGGCTGGAGAAAAGGGAATTAATAGATTTATTACAGGGAAGAAGGTCAGTGAATATATTAAAATAGATGACAGGACAAGATAAAACAGGCTTCACAGAAAGTTGATCTTAGTTTTATGAGACAAATTTATTCAGATCTTAGCAATAAATATATGCATCACTGAGATGAAACCCAATACGCTTTCTTTAACATATGTCTCTCTAAACAAGTGTGCCTGTATATATATTAAATTTACTGCTGTATCTCCCATTAAATCTCCCTGTTCCTTTCCATGAAACACCAGGAGGTGCTACTGCGTCAGCCATGGTCATGCTGCTCCATGGCAGCGCGTTCCACTTCCACAGCAGTGCTCTCTCTCTGCTTGCAGGAGCCAGGGAATGCTTTTTCATCTGGGATTCTGCTCAGCTCTTGATGGGAAAAAGAGTAGGAGGGAGTGCAAAGCTCATACTGAATCAGACCCAGCTGTTCTCTCTGCAAACCACCTGAGCAGATATAACTCACACGGAGTTGCTTCTGTCTTAAGGAAGAAAGGTTCAGCTCTTCATTTTGGCCTCCAACACCCTGGCAAACACCAGCCAGTTTTGGGGTGTACAAGATCTCACTAGTTTAGGATGCATGGGAGGCTCAGCTGTTGTTACAAAACACCTTAGACAAGCAATGTGTTCATCCAGTGTTCCTTTCTCAGTAAGTTTCTGATCACAAAGGGAATGAAACCTGGAGAACTGGAGATCCATTTTATGGCATAACAAGGAGAACAGAAAGCATACATCCAACACATGTAAAATATCACCTCTATGTGAGCACAACACACAGGAAGACAACAAGGGGTTTTAAATAACAGTCACGGTCTCTATAAGGATGAGCAAAGAGAGAACTGTCTCTTCTTGTCATACCCAATCAATGCCATGCACTTATGCCACAGTCAGAAGAGACCAGTTTCTGATTTTTCCTGCACTCCATTTTTCTTTTTTGTAATTTAACAAACACATCTAGAGTATTATCAAACCACACAGCTGACATGAATATGTAAAGTTAAAGAGCAACTGTGTATGTTCTGTACTTCAGTCTTCCCACATGATAAGGCAACTGGTAATGCAGCACCAAGTCAGAAGAAATTCAGACTCAAAACCACCATGTGGCATTTGATAAAAGTTGCTATGTCAACTAAAGGCATTACTGAACCTTTATTTTCTTTGGGGTTGGCAGCCTCTCAGGCTGTGTGGCATCCAAGCTACTGTTGCCATCTAAAAGATATAGTAAGAGATACCACTTTCTATTTCTTATCTAGGAAAAGCTTTTAGGTACCACCTCAAAATTACCATGGATTTGCTGTTCACATCTTGCCAATACCTCCCACATACCCAAGGATGGATTTCCTCACACCCCTTCTGCACAGTGTCTCTGTGAGACTTCAGTGCTGTTGACAGACAGTGGCTCCTGACAGTCCCACTGAAGCAGTATGGTCAGCTGGAGATGGCAAAGTTATGTTTCTAGGAGGTCCTTTTTAAAATATCACTGAATTGTCTCTTTCCCTCATTTTATTAAGATACCTGCTGTGGGTATCTGCTCTGGCTCCTTTCAGACACTGAAGAACTATGAATATGAAGGCTTAATGTGAATCACTCTCTTACTTCAGAAGCTATTTACAATAGCAAGGACTGTAGTGGCTCTTGACTGAAGCAAAGTGCAAGTTGTGAGTTGCAAACATGGGCAGTATTCTTTGGTAAAACAATTGCACGGCCGTGCAGCTAGCTCAGGTACTTTTATCACTGCAGAAAGCCATGTGGATAATTGTCATTATACACCCAGCACAAGGTTTGCTCCTTACCCTGACCAGGGACATGTTTGATCAGATTAACAGACCTGATCGACATTATTTTTGATGATTTTCAGTGTGTCAAGATTTCCCACTGTGAAATATCCCTGCATCATCAGCTATTAAAAACAGCTCTCAAGGGGGGTTTTATCATCCTTATGTCAGCTTCAAAGACATAGATCCCATTGCTCCTCAAAGCCATTGCTGCGTCCTTTACCCTGTCAGCAGAGTATTCACTGAAAGAGGCTCTGGACAAGCCTCTTTTTGGCTAACTCCACTTGCTATGAAGCGATTCTCTAGCACTGGAGGCTCTGCCCTTTTTTGGTGCCTCCTTTTTTTGTAATGTAACTTTTCTATCTTCTATAAGGAATCATTCTTGTTATAAAAAGTGTTCAACAAGAATTCAGTGTATGTCACATCACTGTGCTGACTCACATCCATCTACCAGGAAAATGATGTCTGTCATGGAAGCTTTCTTGCAGACTGAAGAAATATGTTGTAACTTCCCCTAAGGGTTGTGTAATCTAATAGAAAAGTAATTTTGAATCCTAATTGCTTTTCAGAATCCAAGACCTATTGGCCTTTTGCAGAAAAACCCTTCCATCTATCCTGCTAAATTGCCATCATCCACTAGTTCCTTCTTTTCCACTGTTTATCATACAGAGGGTCAGAAGATACATTCTTCTGCAACACTATTCGTAGGAAAAGGAGAGATGCTGAAATCCATAACACAATTTTCATTCACAGTCTGCTCAGAATGTGTCTGTAGTAAATGGATAGTAAACAATTCTGCATGTGAAACACAACCATTGGAATGCATTGGCCTGCTCTCAAGAGAGCAAAGGAAAAGTTAGTCATGGACTTTGAGCTCCACTCTGCATGCATACATTACTAATTAATATTTATTTTCTGAGGGGAAAAAAAATTAGTTCACACTAACTTAAAGAGTACTAAGCACATTTCTTTGTAGTAGGTATTAAACTCATGCATTTCCACAAATTCCAGAAGCATATAACACTAGTAGAGCATGGATGGAACAGCTAGTTCCTCAAATCAACAGTCATGCAGAAAATATCCCGTAACTGGGCAGAATACTTTTCAAACAGATCTTCCAGAAAACCAGACTACCAAACTGGAACTGCTAAATACTGTGACTTATCTTGCTTTTGGCAGTCTTGCAATTGTAAGAGCTTTACGCTGCTTTTGCAAATATGAAACCTCAGCATGCATGAACAAACTCAAAATTTACTGAGCTGCTGCATTAAATTTTGCAATTTTCTTTAGGAAAACTCTCTTATTGTAGTTATACGTTTCATAAAAACATACCACATTATCTCTAATTATAATTCATAGTTGTAAAAAATTTTCATCAACTCATCATCTCGCTCTGGCATTGAGTATAAATGCAAAACAAATTTGCTATCAACTTAAAGAGTAATTTCTTTAGTGTATTACCAGTCTCCTCTGACTCTGTAGAGAAGGTGAAAATGTAGAGAAGGAGAAGTGGTTTCCAAGCATCCATTCTGAAAACCTTCCTAAGGAAAAAAAATTCAGAATCAAAGATATAAGAAATACAGAGCATAATTCCCTAAATAGAGACTTTCAATTGTGGGTAAGTGGATTTTATTAACAACATGGAGGCTTTCTACCATTATGCAATCTAAAGTAGCACTTTAAATTCGTTTTTTTTTCCCCTCAGTTTTTAACATACAGGCTTTGAACGCAGAGCTGTAAGAGTTTGACGCTGATGTACAGCATATAACCAGCAGGAACTGTTGAATGCTTTGCTCTCACAATCGTGTTTTGTTCTGATTCACACAGCTATATTTACCATGATCTAAATTTCAACTAAAAGTCAGCTACTCACAGGGTAAGATTAATGGGAGTTATGCCTTTAAGATTCCATTCTAGCCTTGAAATTTCCCACCCCCACATCCATTAAGGGAAAGCTTGGTGGTGTTATCTATATATGATACACATAGATGAGAACAAGCATTCATTTACAAATGAAATATACCAGTGGGCCAGTAATAAAGTCATTTGTCATAGAAAAATGGAAATACAGTGTAAAAATTTCCCAAAAGCCAGAACCCAGTGTTGTGGATAATGGGAATGAAAATCTCTCAGAAAGTACAAAATTAAGGCATGTTGAGTTTAAGCACACTAAACAAATGAGAACAAAACAGTTTTGAGTTACTTTCTATTCTAGCACACAAGCACACATGATTCTGCCTTTAACAACTCATTACCCTGTTTATTCTGTATCTTGGATCTGCAAAGACAACTTTGCAGAAAGGTTACAGGTGGTCTAGCATTACAGCACAGGGTTCAGTTCTTAGGGTAACAGCATGTAATATTACCCTAGGTCTTGTAAATAACAAAAGGCAATGAATAGAAATTATCTGATTGAATCTATATTCTAACCTCAGGCAAGAGCAAAACTTCATTTCCAAGTATCACCACATCAAGCTGCACTGAAGCTCTTGAAGAGTTCTTTGGAACCTTCGGGGGAAAAAGCACCACATTTCCTGTATTTCAAGACATTTATCATATGCAGGCACTTTTCACTTTTATTACAACAGCAGTAACACAGAAATTCCAGCTGCAATTGAGGTCCCTACACAACCAAAGAGGTTCCAGGTATTATGTAGTCCTTAACAAGAACAGAAAGCAATGCTGGGTCGGTGCATTGAGGAAACCTCCTTCATGCCTCTGCACATCACAATTTTCTTTAATAAGCATTACTAACATAAAGAAAACTGTTTGGAAACCATTTTGCATGCCATCTTCGCAATTAAATTTTGTCTTGGATTTAATTAATTTTTCTGCATATATTCCTGAGCATTAATGAATCTCTTAAGAGTTCCCCTTGATCACTTTGACAGACATTTAATCCTGTTATCCATTTTCACTACTACACCTAATTATATGAGCCTATTTTTTAGATGTTAATAAGATAAAAGTTTATACTGAGACACAATTAAATACTTTAATGGCAGCCCCAAAAAATAATGATGATTACCAATTTTCCTTACTGTGTTACACAGTTCCTGCTTTGATAGCATAGTTAATATGCCAGAGCAGCATTAGTATCTTGAACTGTCTTGTTTGAATAAATTGCACACAGATCTATAGACCCAGCTAGACATGTACATATTCAAGGGCAGATAAGTAAATTGCTGCAAGTATTTCCAAAGCCTCCAATTAGTGTTTTGCTTTAGAAATTTCCATGACTATGATTATGTGAAAAACTAGCAGCAAGCTTCCAAGTTATATGTGGCTGCTCACACTCAGATGAGTAAAATACAGTTGGTGTTATAGCAAGGGGCTAGACTTTCCTCATTTATATAAATATTCACATTTCATACCAAAATCCAGTTCTTACTGTTATAATATACAAAACCATCTGTGACTGTTTAGCTATGCAACTATTTTCATGCCCCCTAACACCTGTGGTCTCTGTTTGCCTCCTTTAGCTTCTTTCAGCCCCATGACTCAACAATGTTCCCTAGGAATGTTCCCTGTTCTTTGGGTCAGATACCCTAGACCTGAAAAATCTCTCCCACTCTTCCTAAACAGCGAATGCAGATAGAAACCTATTTACCACTTGCTTTGGTTTTCCTTTAATTAGTCCCTACTGACATTAGGCAGCTTCTTTAAATACACAGAAACACTGCAATTTAGAAACATGTGCAGACTAATTTTCCTACTTGTACTATTTATTTTGCCTTATCTTCAGATACAAAATTCCAATCATGCACTACAAGCTGCATAGATAGATGTGCTTTAGGCCTTCTATGTGTATTCTTCATTATTTACTAATACAAAATGAGAAGTAATTTAATGGAAAATTCACATCATACAACTCATAGATACTGTGGATCAAAGCCTAAATAAACTCTCTCAGAAACATGCAGTGCTACAGAGCATTACACTGGCAATATCTTAATTCTAAAATTTATTTGGATGTAAAATAGTATATACAAGGTCTTAGCATAAGGCACTTTTATATGCATATCTGTAGTTGCTTATATAAATATATATATAAGCATAATTATGCAAGATGCTAAGGCAGCAATTCTCCAAAATCTAAGACATCTTTCCACTTTAATTCTATTTTAGGAGACAAGAGTTGCAAATTATTAAAAGTCCTTAGAAAACGGTATAAAATAATGCATATTTTAAAGTTCATTTTACTGCCAGTATTTCTACTTATTTGTTCCTAGAGATATACCTATGTTCCTAGATTCAACAGTACTCCTGAATCCTTTAAATGCTTTGCAAAGATTACTTGCCAATATATTTTGCTTTTGTTTTTGGTTTTGTGGGGTTTTTTTTGACCAACTTATGTCTCAATCTTATCTTCAGCTGCTTCAATGTTTAAGTCAGGTAAAAAAGTCATTCTGTAGATTTTTGGTGCCAGAGCAAAATGCACTCTGAAATGATAATATGCTTCTTAAGCACACTGTCAAAAGCATGGAGATCTTGAAGCAACATCTCTTTTTCACCTATGATTTATAAGCATCTTGCATACAGGATCTCCCTGCACACCTGACTGGGGACATTTTTCCTCTTGGGTTGGTATATACTAACAGAAGGAACACAATCCTTCTCTTCCCAACTTAAAATCCCATCTCTACCAATACAATAAATGTAATCATGTAGTTTTCTCCTACCTACTGAAGTACTCCAGTTAGATTACTTCAACTTCTACATGCAGATTTAATTCCTTTTGAAGTTTTTGAAATAAGATCAAGTCCTGGAATACAGCAGAGAGAAAGCTTCAACTTACATGTCCCACTTAGTTATTCTTTTCCTCTACCATCCTGTTTTCTCTCACTAAAGCAAATTTAAAGCCTGGTTTTCAACTGTGGAATTTCCTGGTTTCGCCAAACAGTAAAACAGGAGGAGTCCATCCCACCCCCCACCTCACCACTCTCCTCATATATCCACGTATTGAACTTTAAACACTGAGAAATCACAGCACCAGAAGAAAGATAAATGTTGCTGTGAAAATAATGCAAAATACTTTCTAGGTCTCAGCTCTTCATGTAAAGGAAGAAATATTTTTTTATAGTTATCTCCTCTCTACAGGCACATATTTTTTTCCTACAAGTACATTATCTTCTTGTTAGCACTGAAATGTCTCAGGAGTAAAGTTTCTGCTTTACTCATTGCAGGTTTCCCAGAGAAAAAGGAGTTTCCTAATGATTCCAGGTATGATCACAGGGCCAGGCACTGATTCAAGCAAGGAGACGCTGGGTGACTTACCTGACTTAAGAAGTCAGTGTGAACAACATGAGGTTCAGTATGTTTCAAGGGGTGGTTTTGTTTAGAAGGGCGTGCAGACACAGCTGGAAAGGACGTGGCCACCAGGACAGGAACACTCCCACAGACAGACGTAAGTACAGACAAGCACTCAACCAGCCCATGAGGAGTCTACACTCAGTCTTACAAGGAAAAACTGACACTAAAAATCAGTTTCATTTACTGTTAAAATCAGCATCTGCCTGTCTGTGAGCAAATGGGATGGATGTTTACCTGTTGACTTCATTTTAAAGAATGAAGAGACATAATGATTTTCCATTTCAGTATTTGGTGCCCCTTTTATAAGTCTATTGCCTATTTTTCCATTTCTGAGTAAAGTTTAGTAATTAGCACGTTATGATCCTGTAAGTAAACATTCCTTATCATTTCTACTTCTATCTTCCTGATGGTTTAAACAGAACAAATTGCAATAAGTACACATTAACAAAATTCTATAAATCGACCGTGGTATCCTGGCAGCCTCAAACAGTTCTTAACCCACCATGAAATTAAAAATAAAACTACAGTTTCTTTCTTCAGTCCAGAAGATCCCTTAAAAATAAATCTTCTGTCAGAGAGCCCAACTATTTATGACACCTCCATATCTGAAGTAACCATACCCTTTTAGGGTCCCCTGAAGACAAATGTGTGGAATGTACATATGTATATTCCCCCAGGATCAGGACAATTCCCTCAGAAGTCCTAAGCATCCTCTAAAAAAACTTTCTCTATTTTACACACCTTCCCTTAGCTCAGCATGAGCAACCTGCAACTCCCATAATGCATGATAGCAAGACAAGCAGAGCTGTCCTTGCTGCCTGCCAGGTGTCAGAAGTAAAAAATCTGTAAGACTCAGATAACAAATTTTCTGACAAGTCAGTGTGGCCTGCCCCAACTCCCAATAGTTTGCTTTAGGGAAATCTTCACTGAAAAGTCTGTGTTTTTTCCTCAGAAAGCTATTTTTAAACACAGAATAAAATAAAACAAATGTCTGAAAACCTCATTAGATGAAAATTAAATCTAACCAGAATACTTACAACATCTTCCTAAGATCACAGTTAGCTATTCTGAGAGCCTGATAAGCTTTCACTTCTTCACTTTGCACACTCTGTAATTAGCTGTTTACTAATTACCCTAATTTAAACTCCTACACTCAGCTGAAATTAATTAAAACTTGCCTCTAAGTGTATGAATTCAAGTAGACTATCCCAAGCTGTCATTAAAATATGAACATAACTATGCACATTACTATGGCTTTAGACTTTACTCTTATTTTAGTTTCCTCAAGAAAGAAGTCCAGCTGAAGGTTACATTTCACCTTTCATTCCAGATGGGAGAAAGAAGAACCCAGTAAATGGAGCTGTGGAGCCTAAGAATCTTTAAAGTTTGTTAAATGAGTTCTTACCTAGCAATGACTCATTTTGAACTAGAACTAGCTCACTTTCAAACTCCTAAACACTCTGCTCTTTGGCCTCAATAAAAGAAGAGCAGAAGGGGACCTCATACGACAATTTGGGACTGTAACCAATAACTTGCATGTGCATATTTCACAGTAATGTGAATGGATCTCCTACTACGGGATTTGTTAAAAGGGGCAAAGGAGGCCAAAAGAGCTCCTTCATATAGAGGAGTAGTTTTCCCACATCAGAAAATTTTTAGGGAATTAGAAGTGCATTTGTTATTGTTCCTCTTGGTCTTTTCTATCTGTTCTGGCCTTAGACTTACTTTGCTGTAGCATCATGTCAGTATCAAGGAAATATCATGGCAGTGCCACACATCAAGTTTGTTTACATACAGAAAAGAGTATAAAAGCAATCAATACAAAGCATTAAAGCAGGAAACCAAAACCATTTCACAGACCTTGTAAAATGGGCCAGATAAACCTGGAGGATGATACAAGTAATTTTTCATATCCTTCCATTTTCCCTTGGAATGGAAAGTAGACAAATATCAACAGCATAAAGACTAAACCTTACCCACATGTGCTTCACTGACTCATTTAATAAAGGATATTAAGTGAACTAAACACAAACATTTCATTCATGAAAGCAGCTTCTCAAAGCCAAAAGTTATTAAGAAAACCAGCAGATGTGACTCTTCTACTTCCAGGAATATTGAGTGAGAAAGCATCCTGTCCACAGGAGTAAGTACTTAAACTCATCTGGAACAAATTAATTTTATAAAAAGTCTTGCTTTAGAATAAAAATAGTGTAAGTCACCTAATCGTAAACTACCAGAAAGTGGAGAAATTAAAATTGACGACAACAGTTTGTATGCAGCATTACACAATTTTTAAACCATCAATTATTCACTAACATACACTAGATGTACCTTTGAAATGGAATTCTAAAAATATGAGCTTACTGGTGGTGGCAAGATGCAGATTCTTCTTATAAAAACTTCATGTTAAAAAACCAATCTTACCTTGCAATACTCAAGATAAGTAAAATTTCTGCCAACATAGTTGTTCAAAAAAACCCATCTAATTATCCTCTCATTTCTAGTACTGAAAATCATGCATTTTTACCAGAATCTATCACTTTTGATGGCAGGAAAATATGATGCTAGGAAGAATCAAGATTTTGCTTGTGAATACCTTCACAAGACTACAATATCACCCATAATTAGTTCAAGACTCATGTTGTCTTGTCAAATGAAACACCTTTGTAAATGAACAAAGCAAAGAGACATACACATGTCTGAAGCATCCTGATATTATTACCAGGTGCATATTTTACTTTGAATCATTTAGAATAAATTTTGTTTATCCAAAGGCTCTTTTCTTATTCATTGACATGAAGGAGATTTTTTTGACTGAATGATACCCTATTTGGATTTGAATGTGTGGACGAATTATGTAAATGATTGTATGCAGACACCAATTAGAGCTGCATAACTTTGTGGCAATCATCTTTACAACTGCAGCTGTTGTGAAACCAATGAAAATTAAACAGCATGTTTTATATATTGCCACATCATGAGAAGAATCCATAATAAATTCTGGAAAGTAAGAGTGGAAATCTGACACTTTCTCAGGTGTCTGCGTGCCTATGCAGGTAACGTAGAAAATGTGTTTTGTGACACTCGCCATGCACTAAAGTCACAATGTACCTGATAAAATGTAAGTCAATCCATATGCATTCATTTAAAATCCTCAGAAATGATATCTCACTATAGCAGATCATGAAAAACAGTTTTGTGAGGAGGTAAGAAACTTTAAAATGCAGCTTCATACAGAACCAAAATAAGCCAAAAAATCCATTTTTTCCCTGAAGGTAAAATAATTTGAATACAATCTGGCACATCTCTAGTGTTCTATTTTCTCAAAAATCAGTGCTTTCTGATTTTTTTTAATGCTATAATATTAAGCTTTTAAACTCTGAAATGAGCTATCTCACACTTGCAAAATGAGGGTTTGTCATACATAATAAGTTAGTACTACATAAGACTATCTTGGCAGATGAAAGAATATTCAGTCTCCAGACTGCTGAAGGTGTTGGGCTCCCTTCCTTCAAAGCTTTATCTCTGATGTTCCAACCCAGCAAGAATTGTGCACGTAAATTCTTTCACCACATTTTTATATTAACAACACCCAATGAAATTCACTTCATGCACACTGAATAACCTATGTAGAAAATGTAATTTGAGACAACATACAATTAATAATAGTCATGGAACTTGCCTCTACAGCATCAGCTACAAAAAGAATCCTCTGTTTCCCTAGGACCACACAAAAGAAAACAAGTATAGCATCAATGTTTTTTCCCTGAGCTCTACTAACATTTCCTGGACAATGTTTCAATTCAAGACTACCATATGCCTCTAATTATTTACTGATTAGAATTCTTGCATGAGCCATTATGCTTCTACATTCTAATTTTACTTTGGAAGGTTGTAGGTTCAGTTCAGATGTAAAAGGGCTTCTAAATAAATGCTTTTACTTCACCCGGTGTCAGGAAAGCTAAAAAGAAGTGGAATCTTGCACAGTATCCTGCACAACATAGTGACTTAGAAATAATTTAACAGCAGTTCAGTCCCTTTTTTAAAACATACAATTACTTCCATACACTGCAAGTAGAGCTCCTGGAATCCTCTGAAAATTGAGAAGTGGGTCAAAATACCACCCAGAGACACTTGCCTCAACAGACAGTAAAGTTCCCTTCAATGAAAGGGAGACAGTAACCACTATGTTACCAAATTTATCTGGAGTTGTTGTAGGTAAGAAAATGCTTCTTCATGCTACAGAAATGCTTGAGATGTCTCAAACTTAAATGGGGAATAAAATGCTGAAAGCCCAATTGCCCATATCAGAGACATTGGGTTTTCTGTTCCCTTCAGGAGGGAGTCTCACCCATCTTTTTTTTCTTTATGGAATCAGTTTTGATGCAGGGAGTAGAGCAACTTAACATCCCCACACAAGATGAATCATTACCTTTGTAACTGTTCATTTCCACTTGTAGACCCTCATACCTATTGTGCAAGGGCATCTGGAAAGGGGGGGACAGAAGGCAAGGACACCTGGAAAAGATGGGATTTGTGCACATTGAGATTCCTTAGCTGGTCTTAAACCTGATTTTCTCTTAAGAGGCATTTAATTGGGCATTTTCCCAGTCCCTACCTTTGGACTCTGGAATTGGGTAACATGACTGAAGCACTTGCTGGTGAAGACAAAAGCAAAAATGGTTGTTGAGTATCTCAGTTTTGTACATGTCAGTCATAGACAGGTCCCATGTTTCCCAGTGATCAGGCAGGGTACAGTTTCCTTCTCTTCCTTTTTTGTCCTAAGCACCTGAAGAAAACCTGGGGGTTTTTTTCATTTCCCTAGCCAGGTTCAGTTCCAGATGTGTCTTGGCTTGCCTGATTCCCTCTGTGCACCCTGACTTTTTCTCTTCAGTGTTTCATTTTATTTTCAAAATGCTTTAACCTACAGCTGTGTCATTCATTTTTTTGTTGTTGTTGTTTCCTTAGGAAACATCTTCTATGTATCATAGCCTCAGAACCCACACAATTTTTGTTCTGTTTTATAGCAATCAGGTGTCTCAGGAAAGACAGGCAGCAACTTTGCTTTTTTTTCTGATTTATTTCCTATTCAACATATCCCTTGGGATACAAATCAGCAAAGAACCACGGACTTCAATAGCACAGTTTACAGTAGATAAGGATCTGGTGTACAGATGGGACTTTCATTCCAATCTGTCCAGTAATGTCTTTCCTTAGAAGGAAAAGGAAAAGCTATTGCACTTAGACTGCCCAGCACAGGCAATGACCAGCTATTGTAAGAGTGACTCTACAGGTCACACTGCTTCAAGACAGGAGAGAGATCTTTTGCTTTATTTCCAGTGAAAAGAGAGATTTAGTAGGGAAGTCCATCCCTTCTGAGCATAGTAACTGAGAAAGGTGTAAAAGCTAAAAGAAGGATGAGCTAATAATGCCATGGTAAGCAAGGCTAATGCTGGAACAGAGACCACGTGAGTAACGATTCCTGCAAATCTATCCCTGCTCCAATTGCAAGGAGCTCTACACAGTACGGACTGCATCACACCAACTAATGGGGTAATTGCACCATTTGGGGTGTTTCTAGGGATGTAGTGGCTTTAATTCTATTTTGTTGAACTGAAAAACTGATTTCAGGCATCAAATACTGCAATGTTTTCCTAGTCTCTCCTGCATTTGGGGGTAGGGAGCCCACTGGGAGACAGACACTGCTGAATGCTTGCCTGACCCAGGATTCAAGCTAAAACTACTTACAGGATACCTGAAAATATTTCTGGATCATCCTGATCCTGTAGCACATTCACATGATGGCAGTACACAGATAGTGCACTTAATCCTGTACAGATAAAAAATCCTCACTCCCTAGGAAGGTGAGAATTCCATAAAAACACATTTTAAAATCTGACTTTTTAAACATCTTACAAATATCTTGGGCTCCATTTACAACCCTGCAGTGACATCTCATGGCTCCACAATAGTTCCAGCAGCAAACACATGCTGTCAAAGAACACTGACAAAACTGAGGAAAACAAATGTCCACAAGTAGAAAACTGGGTAGCTGGCATCTCTATGGGATGATCTAACCCCATTAGTTGGCAACACCAGACTCATTTATCCTCCCAAATAAAGCTAATACAAAATGCTGCCTGTTACATGGTACTCATGTTTCTTTGTACACAGGCTTGCATCCCATGTCAAGGATGCCAGTTTTAAATAAAAGGATGGAATGGATGTGGAGAATAAAATTACAAGGAAATAGGCAGGGGTTAGTAAAGTTAAGGAGCAGGGTCAGAGGAGCAGCAGTAGCTGCTTCAAAAATTGATTCCTACCCTTTCTAATACAGACAAGCTACCATGCCAGGAGGTCAATGCCTTAGGTAGACACCTGTTTCAAGAAAAACCAAAACAAAACAAACAAACAAACAAACAAAAAAAANAAACCCTAAAAAAAACCAAACAAAAAAACCCCCAACCAAACCCAAACCAAACAAAACCAAAAAAAAAAAAGTCTCTTAGTTTAAGAAGTCTGGGGCAATCACATGAATATCATTACAGGGAGATTTATACCTTCATTGCAGAAGCCAGCAAGAAGTGAATGAATTCCATGTATTAATAAAGTTGAAATTTTCTTACACAGAAAAACTATTAAAATGCTCAGTCAAAACTGAAGAATAAACCCATTCCAGTCTAACCAATCACTGCATCTATATAGATTTTCAAAATTTAATGCAAGATCAGTCTTTGTTCCTTAATAAATTCAAAGCACTAGATCATTTTCCAGGTCAAAAGAAAACTATGATATAATTTATTCTCTTATGATGAATAGCATAAAAGCCAAATCTTTTAACTAGGTCTCTTGAGAATCTGTTTTGGGGTTTTTTTGCATTGCTGGGAACATTAAGGTACTTCATAAATGGAAGCAAACTGGAGAGATGGAGGGAAAGCAATAGGCAGGCTTACCTGGTTGTAGCTGAGGGTAGTTTTTCAGCACAATACAGTTTTCGTGCGATTATTTTTAAAGGGATCAAACTCAGGATTATGGCAAAAAACTCCACTGTCACAGCATGCCACCCTTGCATCATTAATTTTTTACTCCAGTGGCTTAAATCTTCATCATGACTTCAGAGTCTTGATCTGAATGTGTGTGCACTATCCAGAAGAACCCACAGTGAGCTCTAAACAGGCTCTACTTCCATTTGATTAATTTTGTGTCCTACTACAGATATTGAAAAGTTTGATTATTTCAAAATGGGAAATGCAAAAAGTAAAACCTCTAAAGTTTTAACACTCAAAAGAAATAATATAAATTTTAAGGCTACAGATTCTGCATGATCTCTACACTCCTGGCTTCTGACAAGGGTCATTACTGAAGTCAAACCTTGCTGTGGCAATTTTGGTATTAGTGAAAATTACTTGGATTTCAACCAGACGACACATAAAGAAAATCCTCAAAGGCACACACACCTTCTACGGAAATATGTTTTCCTCCTCTGGCAATCACCAGTTTTCATACAAAAGAAAGGAAATTAGAACATCTGGCAAAGTGAACTCTGCTATGCTGCTACGAATGGATGGTTCATTGAGCTCTATTATAAACTGGAATACTTCCCACGTGGCCTCTACATAAAGATATCTACATAAAGATAAAATATCAGGTTAATAAAATGCTCACAGTTGCACACCTTTACTACTTCTCTTGATTTCCCTTTATTACTTCATAACACATATCACTCTCACCTAAGCATTTGTTTTGTTTAGGTTTTACTTCTGTTCTTGTGACACACTGTTTGGTTTTGAAGATTTTGATCCATTGAAGAGCCTAACTTCATTGCAGGGTGTCATATGAGACACAGAAAGAAGCAGCAATGTTTGCATTTGACCAGACAACACAGACCCTTCAAGCTCATGTGTTCCCTTCCCTGCTCTTTTTTTCTCTCCTATGATCAAATACCCATGTCTCCACTGAAGTAAAGTAACAGTGATTTCAGAGATCAGCAATAACTCTGCAGATTCACCCAAGCACAAAGCAGGGTTAAAAGGATAAATGAAAAGTATGGAAAGACATCCAAGCATAAAGTGACTATTCAGACTACTGGAAAAAAATAGATGACTGAGTAAAGATACAGTGGGTGGTTTTAAAGCCATGAGCAACTTGGAGACAGTGGCTCTTCAACAAAAGGGTGGGATAGCAACTGGAGATAGATGTTGGCAGATTCACAGCAAGCAAAATGGAGGCTCAAGTATTGGGTGCTTAAGCTGTGAAATGCTTTGCAGCAGGGTGTTGCAATTGCTAAAACGTCAGATAAGCACAAAGAGCTAATGAATTGAAAGTAAATAAATCAGAGGGCATTAAAAATCCACCTTGTAGCTCCAGAAGTCTCTGATCCTAGAGCATTGCTACGTTTCTTCTGGGTTCTTTTACTTTTCTCTCACATAGATTTCCAGGGAGGATGAAAAAATTATTTGAAAAAAATCTGATGAAACAAAATGGTTGACCTTTGATGGAAAATTCATCTATCATACAGAACACAAGGATTCCTCTTGACTCAAGTCAATGATCATGGAAGAGAGCCTGAAGTTAAGCTCTAACAACGGGATCCACTTTAAAAAAAGTGTATGCACACGTCACTTGTAAAACACAGCAGAAAGACAATTTCCTGCAAGATACACTGGGGATTTTTGCCCCAAACAGTTATAACTTCCAGGCTGCTCCAATTCCAGTTCTAAACTGCTTCTTTGTTTCTAAGCAGCAAAACAGTCAAAGAAATGTTCATCCACCAATACAGCTGGAGGTCCAGTTCTGTTTTCCAGACCATGTTCACTGCCAACTTCCTTGCCTGCAGTACTTTAAAAATAAACAAAGCACAGGAACTGTCTTAGTTCTGAGGGACATTTTCATATCATCATGCTGTTCACTTGTCTGAGGCAGATAGAATTTTGTTGAAAATCAAATACCTTATGGTCTTTTAATTTTAAAGCATTCAGTGTGTAAGTAAAAACATAATAAAAATGAGACAGTCATGGCAGGCAGAGCCACTACCATGTGGAAAGGTTATAGGACATGACAGCCAGATCGGAAGTGACATTTCCAGGTCATGGTTTTCTGTCCTTAATTCCTTCTGATTGTACTCAGCCATTTTATTTTGATAGCTCAGAGGAGACATGCTGAAACAATGCAGATTATAAAACCCACTACATACTAGACTTCATTCAGTGTTATTTTATCACACAGTTAAATACTGCATAATGGTCCCACAGGACTAAAGGGAGACTCTGGTTACTTGCAGAAGGAAAAAAATAATAGTCAGGTTTTTTCATGTGAAAAAGAGACTAGATTTTTAATTTTTTTTTTAATTAATAACTGCAGACTTATGGTTAGGTTAAGAGATTCAAATGTAATGTACCTATAATTTCTCTTGTTCCAGCTATACGAACACCTATGCCCATGAACAACTTAATCCTAGTGAAATTTTCAAGGGTAAAGTAAAAGTTTAGGATATGCAATAACTGAATGAGGTCCACCATTACATACACATTGGTGTCCTCAGGACTTCATTGTCATTACATTTTTCTGCTGCATTCCTATACAATATAAGAGGCATTATTTTAGCACTCATCATGGAATCTGCCGGCTGCCTGCCTACTTAGTGCTTACAATAACACTTCTGGCCTCCTTCAAAAATATAAACTCAAACAAATCAGGTAATTTGATGATTGACAAAATCATGTCATTTGACTTAAAAATGGAAAAAATCTGTAGTAAAAATCGGCTTGACTGAGCCAAAGTGTATTTATGCACACAGGGAAAGACTGGGGAGAGCTGAAGATGTACACTTGGTATCTACTCCAAATGCCATCAGATTGGTTCCCTGCATCAATTTACGAGGAAAAACCTTCTCAGAAAAGTGGCTATTGCCAAGTTGGGTCAAAACTATCCTGGAGTGATTGTACTGCATCCTCCCATCACAATTAATTCTGAGGAGTTTTTCCTCATTCCTTCATAGACATTTCCCCATTCCTTCATACACATTTGTTCTTTTCACCTAGATTTAATAGCTTAAGGACATGAAAATGTTTTTACCACAAAGCTATCTCCAAAATTCAGTCAGATGTCACTAGTACAGTAATGAAGTTCGCTCATGAAGGAAAAAGTTCTTCAAGCATCCAATATCTTGCTCACCCTAGAAGACAGTTATAAAGAGTATGGTTATTTGATGAAATCCTGCAAGAATGTACTTTAGTGGAGAAGCGTTATTTTAATTAAGGCAAAATTTTAGATTTTAATTAGAGTAAGCACATCAAGCAAAATAATCAGAATATTTACAGACCAACTTAATTGCAGTATTGGCAGGAGGATAAATCACCCAGTCCTGTATCAAACCATCTCACTTATAATCCACAGAAACCATTACTGTGATCCCAAGGATTTTCCAAAAAAATCAGGCTCCCCACAGTCCACTGAGCTGACCTTTTCAATCAAGTCCAACTGATGTGAATGTTCTTCAAACTTTCCCCATTGTCTGGGCATTTCCATACTTAGAGGAAAGCTGAAATTTAACCCATTTTGATTTATCTATATTTATTAGAACTGTTAAACTTGCTAACAAATCAGAGAGAGCAATCAGAATCTGAGTACAATGTGAGATCTGGGGGGCTGGGAGAGGTGTGAAGAATGTACTCAAGACAGACCAATCATGCACCTCAAAGACGCAGTCTGAATTAGGAGTATGATATGCAAACAAAATTACTGTTTGGAAAAGTCAAGTGCAAACTCAATGAACAATTGCCACACGTACATCACCTTCTAAAAGACGATATGCACGATATGCACCTTCTCACTGATCTCACTATTTAGTATTGCTTTCACACAGTACTTGGCACAGCACAGCTGATACACCTCAAGTTCAGAAACTTAATTTTTTTGGCAAAATGACAAAAATACCTTACATGAACCTCCTTCCAATAGGAGAAGACAACACTCTTAATGCCCAAACCTTCATGAGTGCAGCAGCCACAGGAACATACAACTGGTACATGAAAGACAACCCACAGGAGGCAGCAGTGGTTTCTGACCTGTGTCCCCTTGATCACCAACAAGGATCTTCAACAAGGGTTTTCCCTGCCAGATTCAGCAATATCAGCTGAGGCAGCAGAGATTGTTTCCTTCCACACCAGTGGATTTAGTTTAGCTCACAAACTGCACTCCAGGGTACACCCTTGCAAACAGAAGAGGGTAAACCTAGTAGTGGTGGTGGGCTTGCAGAAGTGGCCTCAGTGAAAAAAGAAAAAAAGATATGGGGCTGCCCTGCGTCAGACTCAGCCGACCCAGCCAGTTTGTCACACCTCTCTGAAAAATATTTTAAGAAAGGACAGAAAAAGCTAAGACTGAGAGGACCAGTGTATGGTACCAACAGTGCAACAGGGTCACAGCAGGAGACACTCCATACTGGAGCAGGTACAACCCCAAAGGGACTGCAGCCCAGGCTAGAGCAGATACATTCCCGGTAGAACTTCAGTCAATGGAGGACCCTCACCCGAGCAGAGCAAACAAGTAAACACAGACAGCAGCAGAAGAATAGAGAAGCAAGGAGCAGCAAAGAGAAACTGTTTACATACCGACCTCTAACTCCTGCATCGTACATCACCAACTTGCACCAGTAACAAGAGGGGAGGGGAGGTGTTTGAAGTGAGGTTAAGCCCGGAAAAGGGAGAGAAAAAGTGCTTTCACAAAGTGTTTAAAGGTTTGTTATCTTTGTTTCCCAATGCCCAAATCACTAACTAAATGTTTATGTTAATGGGCAATAAATTACTTTAATCCCCAGCTGGAGTCTGTTTTGTCAACAGTAACTGGTGAATGATTTCCTTGTCTTTATCTTGACTCACGAGTTTTCTCTGTTCCTCCCCCAGCCCTGTCCTGTTGGTGAGATAGAAGTGGGAGAGCTTGGCTGCAGCTGAAGCCAACCCATCCCAATGAGGAATGTGTCTAGAGTTGTAAATTTTTAATTACCTGGAAGTACAAATTTGACAGCATAACAAGCTGTTTCAGTAAAGGACTTATTTGATTAAATTCAAGTTTCTTGCAAATAACATTTTTCATGCTAATTAAAATGCCTTCATCAGAATAAGAAAATAAATAGCACCAAAGGAACACTTTCAAAAAAGGCCCATTTTGCCCAATGCATAGAGTCTGAATTTTAATTTTTCTTCAGAAAGGAAATAAAATATCAGCCAATACTACTAACCCTTTAGGAGTTGCTTCTGGTAAAAATTTGATATCCTATAAAGAATAAGGATTTTTACAGAAATGCTTTTCAACAGATGACAGAGACATATTTCAATATCTGTTTTATAACTTTTCTGTCCTTGAAATTGAGAATATTAACTAGGGCTATGTTAAATATTTTGATATATTGTTATCAAGATATATTTCTCTCTCTTCTTGCCTCTTTCTATAATAAGAATCACAGTCCCTGTCACCATGATTATTCTGAAACAGATACCACAAATTACAGCCCAGAAAGCTGAGAACCAGTGTTTTAAAAGTGCAAGGAGGAACATTTTGCTTTTAGAAAGTTGTATTACTTATTGCAATAAACTAACTAAGAAATTTTGGAGGACTGCAATAATCTCTGCCAAAGCTGTGTTACTTACTAAAAAAAATTCTACAGAATCTATAGTAACATGATTTTATATTTCATACTACTATTATTTCTCCAGTGTTTGGGGGACAGGGGTCCCAAAACTTCTAACCAGTCTGAAAACTGGATGCTTCACTGTAGAAACCAAATCTAATTCTCTGTGAGTGAGTCAAGAAAACTTCAAAACCAAAATTAACTCAAGCAACTTTAGGCACACTCATAGGTGAATCAGAACCAAACTAAAAACGTGTATTTTCAATTTCTGTTCCTTTAACCATGCAAAAAAAATTCTAGCTTCAATCTAATCATAGATGGACACCTAGTGGTATAATATAATTGATTCCTTTATTCAAACAGTTTCATAAATCCAAAGCCCTACGAAAAGAAGGGATTTCTAGCATATTAAAAACTAAAATATCATACACAAACTTAAAGACTTTATTTTCACCTATGCTTTTCCTGCCTTCTTATTTTCATAAAAGTATCATCTGCAGCAATCAGAAGACTGAGTTCATATTCAGAGGCCTTCAATCAGGGAAAATTTAATTTTGTAGCAAAAAGACTTTAATATAATCAATAGGTAGGGGTTCAGTCCTGAGAATACAATACTTAGATAGCCTATGTAAAAATAAATTTGTGGTACTTTGCAGAAAAGTAAACCAAGATAAGTTAGACTGTTTAAGAAAACATTTTATGCAGTGGAGAATATAAACAGATTTGCTCTGGAACACCCAAGCAAACCAGGTCCATAAATAGAGATACAAGGAGTTGGTCCCACACAGCTGAAAAATATGGGCAACATTTCACTAAATTATTGCAAAATCCATTTAGCACTTGTGTATATACACCTTCAACAAGTCATTGATGAAAGAGGTATTGATATTCAAAGATGTTCTGAACAAACAGCAACCATTCTTTAGTGAGCTACTTCACCTTCCTTAGCTTCTTGTCACTTTGCTCCATGCTTCTAAGTCCTAGATCTCCCCAAGTCTTTAAAATATTAACCATGTCTAAAATAAATTAACCTGACATTTATGTATTGAATCAAACTGGAAAATACAAACCTACAATCTCTTAATGTAGGATGAAGAGATTATTCAACACACTTCAGTGATTAAAATAATACAAATTACATGAAGGGGGAGAGGGCCAATAGAGTGATCAATTGTATTTATTTTATAGTGGTGACTACTAGCATATTCTTGCTGTACTTGGAACTAAAAAAGGAAGAGATTACCAATAGTCTGACTAGACATGAAACAGCATAGTCCATGGAAGCAGTGAGAGAACACTGTCCTGGCTAAGGAACAGGGTCAAAATATGAACAGCATCTCAGGTAGAAGGCAACTTGTAAAAGGAGAGCAACTGGGAAAGGATGTCTCTCATAACACTCATAAGAGAGTAGAAACCTAGAAGTTCCACACAGGAGCATCTGAAGTGTTCCACACAGTGCTCTTCTTTAACAAGTGGAGAGAAAACTAACCACTGGTAAAATACATGGGACGCTGACTCTTAAAACAGTGAAGGGGGAGGGCCCTGTGGAACCCGAACACAGCATATCCAACTTCTGTTTCTGAACAAGGTGGTCACCTACTGCAAAAATTCACAAGTTACCTAAAAATTGTAAGACATAATAAGGAGAACAGCCAGTGCTGCATTAGAGTATGCCATCTGGGAGAAAATAAACCCCCTTGCATTTCAGCTAGTCCTCAGAGATCAGAGGGGCTGGGTGCAGCTAGGCTGAATTTCTGATCATAGCCAACTTGGCTCTGTAAGTCCAGTCATGTTCAATAAGAACTTTCACAATCACAAATTCATGACTGGTGAAGTTCATTGGAGCAACAGAAATAGATTTGGAATAGTGATTCATAAATGCACTTATTGCATTAGTGATAAATATATCAAAGCTAGCTGGCAATTAATTAAGCTAAATTAACAATTCAAGCTAAAGCAACAAATGCATCTTTTCACTAAGCTTAACTTCACTGTGAATTAGCTTGGTTTCACCAGAGTATGCCCTGACACAGTCAGAATCACAAATCTTACCAAAAAATAGGCCTGCCTGTTTTGGGGAGGAGAGAGGAGCAAGCCCAACAACTTGTCTGTGAACTGGCATCACATTTTCATCCTCTACGTGGAGGATTACAAAAGTCAGTGTTATATTTTTGGGTAAATAGCGATGGGACTGTAGTCAAATATAATAATTGGTCAAATGTTGCTGCTGGGTGGGGGGCAGCCCCTTTCTCATTTTCATATTGATGAGTGTATTTTTTCACATGCAAAGGAAGGATAATGAGGGGCTTTTTGACCTTTGGTCAAGCTGAGCTATGGGACTTGCAGTTGAATCAAAGGCAGAACAGAACCTTGACACTTGAGCATTGCTTCCTCTCCAAAAAAGTCCAAGCAGCAGTAAAGGCTGTCTGATCTCTGCCCAGTAGTGTGCTTCCATCAGCACGTCAAAACCATACATCATTGTCTCCTCAAAGGATCAGATTCACACTTCTAACAAGGCTCTTACACCTGGGTGAGGGGGGTTCACATCTCAGGGTCAACACCCCTGTCCAGGGGTGTCAGTGCTCTTCTGTGCTTCACTGAGACAACACTGGGCAGGGAGGCCTTTGCTTCACCCCCCACATTGAGTTGTTAAGCCTTGCTCTAGCCAGGTGCAAGACAAGCATCTCAGCTCACCTTGGCTCAACCAGCCTCTACAATTCTCTGCAGCAAGCCTGGCAATTTTCTACAGCCAGATACAAATAGTCTGGTTTGTGAAAGCCTGCTAATGAAAGTTGTGCAAGGATCTCTCCTGTGTATGTAGTAAACAGCCTGTGAAATGAAATGCTGTTAAATCCCAGGGGAAAAACCCACCACATTAGGTACATAACGACAGATACTAAACCCTTAATCCTTTCTCAGAAAAGCTGAGTCATTCTGGAGAGTGCTCAGAACTTCGGGCAATGCTAAGCAGAGGTTAAAAGTGCAAATAGAGTATTGGGCATCATTATGAAACAGAAGAAAACAGTGCACAAGGATACAAAATTAATAAGACAACTCTAATACTGCACACCATTCTGGTCACTCCATGTCAAAGGAAACATTGTGAGACTGAAGAGAGATTAAATGTATGACAAAAGAAATAATGGCAGAAAGAGAGAGTAAAGAACACATATTTATGAGCAAAATAAAAGATGTGAGTGATAGGATCATAATTTTTTATAAGCAGGAGAGAAAGGGTGAAAAAATGCACTGAGAAACAGCATGGAAGTTGGTTTATTGTTTTGGGGTTTGCTTTGGTTTTTTTAATGGAATGTTATACAACAAATTTAAACATTCCCACAAAATATTTTGAATGCCAAAATCAATATGTGCTAAAGCAGCAATTAGACTAATTAATTGAAAATAAGCCCAGCAAGTAGTATCAGAGGCAATAATGTGTGTTCAACCCACAGCCTACGGGAAGCTGAGACAAAACACTACTTTGACTTTATCCTATTCTTGTACTCTGTCAACAGGCATCAACTACACTCCAGTCAGAGGAATGAAGGACCAGAGTAACTCCTGTTCTGACTCTGTATTGCCTCAACAGAGTGAAAGTGACTGTGGAGGAATTCACATTTCAGATCACATAGAAGGTTTGTATCTTTGGGGTTTTCAATGCCTGGGGGCGTGGGAAGCACGAAAAGCATTTTAATGCATTAAAAAGCTTTGGCTGCAGTCAAATGAAAACAGGTATGGCAATAAGCAAAATTTAGGTAAGAAGCATCACCAACATGCAAATGTCTGTCCCTACAACACGTTTGAAAAAATGAGGAGAAGAAGAGGCAGAGAAGCAAGAATCAAAATCAGGAGACAGGAAGAGGAGCTAGGAGACAGCAAATTACAGCACTCTGTGAGACAAAAGGAAAAGAGGGATGAAAGTATCTTCAGAGGAAGGACAAATGAGAATGAACTGATTCTGTCATGTTAGTAATGAAAAACTACAACACAGAAACAGAGACCTGAATTCCTTCATCTGATAGTGCCTCTGCAAAAAGGCATGGGCTGGAGGGAATAATATTAAGATAACATATAGAGCTATGATCTTCCCAGAGAATATTGACTGCAAAAGGCAGAGAGGAAGGAAAGAAAGAAAGCATTAGATGACATTAGGAAGGAAGGCACATAAGACAGGTAAAAGATGGGAGGTAAGAGATACTCAGAGCAAATATCACCAAAGAGAAGAAAAACAGGCAGGGGAGAACCTGGATGTAGAATTAGGATTTGTGACAGTGGAAAAAGGGATTTAACAAGTTAGTGGAAGTGTTTTTCTGCACAGTATCTGGGGAGGCAAGAGTTAGCTATACAAAAATTTAAATGTCTGGGATATATCAACATCAATTGAAAGAAATTATTCTTCTTCAGCTAGAAAGAAAACAAGCCCATTTTAATATCTGGCTCCAAAAGTAAAACGCCACTACAAGTAAAAGGCAAAAAAATTGATATGTGTGAAGCCTTAGCAGCACTCATGACCTTAATAACTAATTGTACTTTTTGTACATTTAAAATCCTTTTGTAGAATTTTACAGAGGATTAGTAAGAAACAGAAACACACAAGCCATTTATTATCTGAAAAGGGCCAATCACAGTGACCATCAAATAGTGAAAAAATAATTCTTCAAAGTGACATTTTTGAATCATGATTAGCTGGAACAGGTCTTAGCTTATGCTACAGAATAAGGGGTTTTGGCATGTAGATTTAAGTAAGGAGTGGCACTATCTGTGGTTCTGCCCAGTTCAGCCTCCTTTTCATCATGCATGTCACTCTGAATACTTCAGAGCTGCATTTGATCCTTAAATGGTTTAGTCTGAAGACATGATACACAAATTAATTTTAGGCTATGCGAGTCACACCACTATGCCTCAACATCAAATTGAAGCAGACCCTGACTGAAACTCCTTCATTTTCATGGTATCATTAGGGAAATATGGAACAAATAGAGCTTTAGTCAGAAAAACCCTTTAGTGTAATGTGAATCTTTCCTGTACTCAGACAAAACCCACAAAACATACTTTGAAAGAAAAAGAAAACTCAAAACAACTAACTTTATAAGGAGCACAGCCAAAAAAAGAAAGCTATGAAGAATACAAGAACTTCCCCCAATACAGCAGATCACAAAACCCAAGCGCCTTTTTTTGCCCTAAACATTACTGTATCTACATAAATGCAGTCAGTAAAGCACAAAAGGGATAAGGAAGAGAAGAAGATGGAATGGGAACACTTTACTGTGTACTTAAGAAAATTATAGGGAAAATAATAGATTTCAGTACTTCAGTACCTAGTACTCCTGCATTTAGCTGCACCTCTAACTAAATATATAATCAGAAAACAGGTTGAAAAGACACACATAAAAGAGAGCTGCAAAATAACACGCTAGACAGTATTTTTATATCTCATGAAAACAATGCCTTGCAATGAGCTGTATTTTCAGGCAGAAATAAAAGCCTGTAGAATCACAGAATTGTCCAGGTGAGAAGGAACCTCATCCAACCTTCTGTGGGAAGAGGAGCATAGATGAGACGAGCAACCCATCTATGCCCCCTTGAAAACCTCCAGCAATGTCCCCAGGGAGGCTGTTCAATGAACGGCCAGTGCTTCTATAAAAATTTTCTTTTTTATGTCAAGATGAAACCTCTCCCAGTGCAACCTGCTCCCATTACGTCTTGCCATGTGGCTCCTTGTGGAGGGACCCTCAAGAATCCCACCCCTCAGATTTCCCCTAACTGCCCCTTATGGCAGAGAAAAGCAGAAAATCCTGAACATCCTAGCTAAGCGATCTAGGTTACAAAACTGCTAGCCTGATTTTTTTGTTTGTTTTAATGAGGATCAGTACAATAAACCCAGGGTTTTCATTTGCTTTCCACTTTACACCTGTATGACAAACAGGTGCACACTGAAAATGCTCTCCTTAAAAGGCTAGAAAACCCAGCCTCAAGGGGATTAACCATGTCCACCTCTATTAAAAATTGAGAAGTGGAAGAAAAAGAACAACCCCACTCTGCAACTCCTGGGCTGCACTCGCTTCCTTCACCCGTGACTGACGACCAGGGGAGAGAAGGGACAGAACAGAACCCAGGGAAGTGATTCTTCATCTGTACTTGGCACTGGTGAGGCCACACCTTGAGTGCTATATCCCGTTCTGGGACCCTCAGTTCAGGAAGGACATTGGGGTGCTGGAGTGAGTCCAGGCAGACATGGAGTGATGGAGCTGGTGAAAAGTCTGGAACACAAGTCCTATGAGGAGCCGCTGAGGGAGCTGCGGTGGTCAGCCTGGAGAAAAGGAGGGGAGCCTCTCATCTCTCCGGGAGAACTTACTGCTCTCTACAACTCCCTGAAAGGAGGGTATATTTAGGCGGGGTCTGTCAAAGACAGGACAAGAGAACGTAGTCTTAACTTGGGCCCAGAAAGGTTCAGGTTGGACATTAGGAGGAATTTCTTCACCGAAGGAATGATTAGACATTGGGATGGGCTACCCAGGGAGGTGTCACCGGAGACGTTTAAGGCTAGACGTGGCACTTAGTATCACAGTCTGGTTGACATGTTGGCGTTCGGTCATGGGTTGGATTCGATGATTTCAAAGGTGTTTTCCAACCCAAATGATTCTCAGATTAATTCTATAATTCTATGAGCAGCGCCCTGCGCGCGCCCGCGCCTCAAGCGTCGGAGGCAGGCGCGCGCCGCTCCCGCCCACCGCCACACCGCCCCCGCAGCCCCGCCCGCCCCCGCGCGCCCGAGCACGCGCAGTGCGGCCCCGGGTGGGGCGATCGCTGCCGGGGCCCGTGGGCGTGGGGATGCGGTGGGCGTGGCCAAGCGAGGAGGACCGGCCGCTCTCGAGCCGGTGGGCGTGGCCATATACGCGGCGAGCGGGCGTGGGGGCGTGGCCAGACATGGGGGCGCGGCCGACGGGCGCGGCAGGGTCAGGGAGGCGGGGGAAGCGGCCGGGCGGGCGCGGGGACCGGGTGGGCTTCGACGGGAGCTGTCGGCGCTGCCGCCGGCACCGGGAGGGCGCCGGCCATGGACGCCACAACGCTGGAGTTGGACGCGGTAAAGTTCGCGCAGCTGGCGGTGCAGCGGGACCAGAGCGGGCGCTACCAGGAAGCGGTCTTCTATTACAAGGTACGGCGGGGACGCGCCGGTTCCCTCGGGGCGCCGGTGTCTCCTTCCCTTCGCCGCGGCCCGCGCGATGCTCTTGAGCTGCCGGAGGGTTCGCGCTCCCCCTTTGGCACCCCGGAGGGCCGGAGAGGAGTGTGCGGCACCCCCGCGGCCCGGCACGGCCCTGCAGGCGGAGTGAGACGCGCTGGGTCAGCGCGGCCGCCCCCGCCCTCCCCTGGCGGGTGTGCCTCGGCGACGAGCTGCTCGGCCCGGGGAAGACGAGGCGGTGCCCGCCGAGACGAGAGCGGAAGGCCGTGCGTGAGCGTCGAAAGTTTGTCAGTCTCCAGAGGAGCCTCGTCCTCCAGGGCGGGTTGCGAAACGCCTTTTCCCTGCGTCCTGTTTTTAGGTGGGAACGAGCGCTGCCCGTGCGCTGATGTTTACCGACAGGATTACGGGTAGCACTGCAGCTTCTCTGCTTAAAAAACGGGAACGGGCGCTTCTTCCAGCTGCTGGAGGCACAGCCCCTTCTGTGCTTCTGGGAAGATTCATCGTAACCTAAAAACGTCTCTGTCCCGCTCGTTCTGCACTTTCATTCCTGGCCTCTCCGCAAGCCCTGCCAGGCCAGAAAGACTGATCAGTTTTATGCTGGCGGTGTAAGCACTGGGCATTTTGGAGAACTACAAGTGGGCATAGTGCCACTCCTGGGTGTGCAGCTGGGAGCAGCTCTATTGTAGTCATCAAGTAAATAGAGCTGTTTGTGGTAAAATACAAGATGCTCAGCAGTAAGACCGCTTAAGATCACAAGCTCTCAGTGAAAGGTTTTTAACCTCGTGTGAATATTCTTTCCATTAGGGACCGGATTTTATTGTTTCAGTACAGTTTCAGGTTGGTGTAGCTAAGGGTTGATTCAGTGTCTGGCTTGATATCTGTAGGCTTACTACTAGTATTTAGTAGCTTTTGTGTAACCATTAGGCATTTTCCACCTTTGTAAATTGTCTCATTTTGTTGTTTTATGTGGCATAAAGTTACGTTAAAGTTCTGTGTCCCCTTGACTTCTCATCAATGAGAAGGGTTCTCTTTAAAGGCTCTGTTTATCCTTATCACAGTAATCATTCCACAAATTCCATTATCCTGACAAAGTCATTCTCTTCCAGTAACTTGTTAAGATATCTGTAAGTGGCCTTTTACTTCATGAGTACAAGGTGTCTGTGAAATGTTTGAAAAGCGTAGTGTTAATATCAGGCCGCCTATGCATGTAAGTGTGAAAGAATAGGAAGAAAAGTGTTTTTTTCATTCTTATAAACCCACGTTAATTTTGTGGGGGCTAAATTTATGTATGTAAACCTTATATGTGCAAAAGTTATAGTTGCCCGTAATAACAGTGATAAGCTCCGTGTTCATCAGCAGCAGTGTGTGTGCCTGGTCCGATAACCATGTGCAATACTGCTTTAGTACAGTGTATTTCTCCTTTTATCTGGAAGAAATTACTCAGTGCTGTTCAGAATGAAAACATCTTTTTCTGCAAATAGACATGCATGTATGCCTTTGAACATACATGTGTGTGGAAAATCTTTTTCACATACTGTATACAGGTGATGTTCTTGCTAAGTGGAAAAATGTACCCCCGGCAGTCTTGGTGCACTTGAAGCTTTGTTAGACAGGAGTGTAACCTAGATATGTTTGGCTTTCCAGACATTGCCTGAAGAATCACTGCCATGTTACATTATACAAAATAGTTACAAAATGTCATTTATTACTTCAGGGATAGCTTGTTTGTTTGTTTGTTTATTCTAGCACAGTGGAATGTGACAGGCTCTGGCCTGTTGCCAGCTTTCTTATCAACTGCTCTAAGAAGTTCAGAGCTCACTGGTGCAATTACTGAGCATGTGGGAAACCTTGGGTACTAAACTGGCTTCTTCAGGAACTTGACCTTAAGGATGAAATACGGAAAATGCTACAGTTGTTGCCATAGACAACACCAAAACAGACCTGTGTGAATGAAGTTCCTATGGTTAGCAAGTGTGCTTGGCTTCCTGCTACCATGTAACTTTGATAGATGCCTAGAGGAGTGCTGCATGTGGACTGGCTTTGGGCAGCTTGCTAATTAATGGTGCTTTGCAGAAATGTCAGGATCATATTTGGACACTGATGACTTCAGCCAAAACTGCTGAAGGCTGTTGCTAAGTCTGGCTGTTGACCAGCTGTTAGCAGCTTGCAGACTGATGATCAGTAGTTAGCTTAGTGTGACTGTGGCACACTGTTTGTGACAAACAGTAGTGACATTGGAGAGGTTGTAAATGACAAGTCTGAATTGCACATCCATCTGGTCACTGGAAACAGCTGGCATGCTGGCTCCACAAGCACTCTGTCAACTGCTTCAGTCCTTTGCAGGTTTGGTTTATAAAAGACGCGTTTCCATTATGTTTACTTCTTAAAACCAGGCAAAAACAACTGTGCTTGAAATCACAGAAGCAACATCAATTATGCACTAGTTTTGTAGCACTGGTTTGGACATCCACATTTGTTCTTTGCATCGTATGTAGATCACACAACTTTGTGATACAGCTCCTGTTTTGTCAGTCTGTACTTGCAGGATATCACAGACAAATATGCCCATCCTTTGAGCATGTAGCTATAGTGCACTTCTTTCCCCTGCAAAAAGTAGTTGTTTGCTAGACCTTAATGTAAGTTAATTGCTACATTAAAATGGTACTTCTGTTTACCCCTCAGTTTACCCCATCAGTGGCTGTGGATGTTTTATGTGATGTAATATGGAGATGGATGCTGGCAGGGAGCATGTGGTACTTGGTGATGTTTCTCAGTGAAAATTTATCCTGGCAACAAATACAGGCTGTATCAGGATCAGTTTTAAGTTTGGGCAAACTAAACAGATGGATATGGGAGCAAACTGCTAAGCTTGACCAAAATAATGGCCATAAAACTCACAAGGGAGTCCTGGCCATGGATCTGTGCTTGCTTTATGCCGGGCAGCCTCTCTGAGCACCATCTCTGTGAAGCAGCTCTCTACTCTTCTGCTTTCTGCCTTCCAGCCTGCCTGCTACACGACCACCTCCTCTGCTGCTAGTGGGAAGGCCAGCCCTGCCACAAAAGTGGGGGGTTTTCCCATGTCTGTAATGAGGATGAAGCAAGGTTTCTGTCCTCATTTTTGTGGGGTGACAAATGTTGATTCTCCGTATGGTTTGGAGACTGTGTCGGCTCTGGCTATTTATTGCAGCCCTGCCAAACATTACATGTTTTTCTTAAATTCAGTGAAGGGATAGACAGCTTATGCAACTGAAGATGTTTTTTCTTAATAGATTTGTACAGTATGGAAAAAGCCTTAATGTGGGTAATGTACTGTGCTTCTGAGCCAGAAGCCTACGCTCCCTCCTGACAGGAGACTTTCATCCCGTATTTTGTGTACATATAAACATTTAAAAAAACAAGTCTGAGAAGCTAGGAAGCCTCCCATTTGTAGACTTTCCAGATTGGATAGCTTTATCTGAGTGATAAGAATTTTAAAAAATACTTTCTAAACAAAAATACCTGGCATTTGACTGTAAAAAGCTTTTATATTAGTTTACTTTCATTATTACCAGATTAATGCATATAACTGGAATAGCTACTTTTTTTCCTAACCTTAAATACTCAGCTTTAAAACCAAACTGATTTCAGTGCATGCTTGAAGAGTATTACTTAAAATCTCCTAATTTCATACATTACTATATAAACAGGCCTAAGATCTGATCTTACAGAACTTCTGAATATTTTTATACTCTTACATGTTGTCCCAGATGTGAGAAATTAAACATGATCTATCTTATAGCTTGAAACTTTTTCTTTGGAGCAGAATTTCCCTGCAGCTACTGAGTCTTTTTGCAGATGTAAGGGCTTGCTTTCATGCAACTCATGGCTGCTGTAGCCCCTCTGTTTATGGTGATTTTCTAGGCTGCAAACATTAACTTTGTCTCTAATTCTTCTCCCTGCAGGAAGCGGCACAAGCCTTGATTTATGCTGGGATGGCTGGGTCCAACTTGGAAAATATTCAAGAAAAAATAAATGAGTACTTGGAGAGGGTTCAAGCTCTCCATTCAGCAGGTGGGTAAGGAGCTTTCTAATTAAACCTCTGCTTAAATTAATTGAGTGGAAAGTTGTTTGCTGCTGTGAAATACATATCAATGGTGTTTGCTCTGTTTTTATTATTCTGATTTTCTTGTCCTTTGTGAAGAACTGCAAATACAATGAGGACGTCAGTGCTTTGAATTCTGATACAGCATAAATTAAGCAGAGACTGACTTTCTAAGGGCTTTGGTGTGGGTATTCTTTGCTTTTAAATATTTGGAGGAACCACATCTGCAGAGCAAATGCAAGAAAGATCATTAATAAAGGTATTAAGTGACATGGACACCTAAGGAACTTGTATATTGTCATAAGTGATGTATTTTCACAAATGCTGCAATATTTTACGTAATTAAGCATCATTGTTCTCGGTGTAGTATGAAAGAGATTTTATTATTTCACATCTGAAGTGTCCTGAGAGCTAACCTCTGGTTCAGGGAAGTGTGATGCTGTTTCCTTATCCTTGCATAGATGTTTTTAGCAAAGTTTAGAAAGGTTGTGTTTCCAGGCAAGAAATAAATGTTATCCGTCTGATTAGAGCTGCTAGTGTTTTGGTGACAGGTTCAGGATGTTTCTGCATGTCTGCTGCTGTAGAAAGCTTAAGTCTTGTTTTTTCATTTAGTTCAATCACAGAAGACAGACCCTCTGAAGTCAAAACAACAGTTGGACTTGGAGCGTGCCCACTTCCTAGTTACACAGGCTTTTGATGAAGATGATAAAGGCAATGCAGAAGAAGCTATAGAGTTGTACACAGAAGCGGTGGAACTCTGTTTGAAAACAGTATGTTAAGCTACAGGTTAACTTGGTGGAATTATGTGATGGTAAGAAATTCTTCCCCTCTCACAAATGACTGACCCTTAAAGGCTGGCTTGAAAATGGAGTACCTGTATTTGTAAAAACTGCCTTTTAATTTTTTTTTGTTTGTTTTGCTGTTTTTTTTTCCTTAGTGTTTCTTCCAGTCTTTGTTATGTTGCTATACAACACTGTAAATTTATGGGGACTTATCATTTATGTGGTTTTTTTTCTAAACTGGATTATACTAAAAGCTAGAAATATTCTGGAATATTTTTCATGTTGATTTTGTCCTAGAGCAAATACCACAAAACCAGAAATTAAAAAGTGTTAAAAATGAAGATGACTTGCTGATGTGTCAGCTGTATTAATTTCTGACTACATTAAAGGAAGTCATTTAAGGGAAATTTGTGTGTGTAACATTTTCTGAAGACGTAACAGTCTACTGATGCCAAAACTTTTAAAAATACTACTTGATATTACTCAAGTGTTCAACACTAAAGCTGTTGTGAGTGAATTTTATTCACACTGAAATTAATATGGATGAATTGGCCATTACATAAACAATGAAGAATATAACTACAGGTACTGCTTTTCTCCGTTAAGTCCAGTTGCCTTAACTAACTCATTACAAGAAGAGCTCACCATCATAATGTAACTCCACCAAGTCTGTTTTTCTTTTTCTCTTCTTTTCAATGTTATAATGTAAGAATATTTGTGGGTTGTTGAGGGTGTTATATTACTGTTGCTACATGCTTGAGTAAATCCTTTCCTCTGAATTATGTTAATAGATTTTACCTAGGCTAAAAACCCCTGGTGATATAGTGTAACCAAGAGTTAGTAGAGCTGCTCTAGTTTTTCCACTTGAGCTGTTGGGCAGAATATTTTCAGTGTATTACGTAACATTTACTGCAGCAGCATGCTCCTTTTCCTCTGCTGTTTTCCTCTTTCTGTTGTGTCAGTGCATGCAAATATTACTGAAACTAGTCTGAAAATATTTCATAGTAACAACTGCATTTATTGGGTATTTCATTAGGTACAAGATACTGCTGAAGTTTCTTTTAATCTTGACTAGCATATTCTTTTGTTGACATGATGGTGAGGGTTTGTTCCTTGGGATGACCCAAAAGTACCTTCTTCCCAGAATGAAAGGAGATTTAAGGAACTCTGCTACCTTGAAGCTTTGCTCCTGTCTTTCTCCTCATTATATTCAGGGGGAGAGATTTGTTTCTTCCTTACCCTTGAAGTACTCAGGGAGCAGCCATTACTCCTCTTCTATGGCTGATTCCTAGATGAGTGTGCTGGTGTTCCATCTCCACTACTTACCTTCATGAATCTTTAAAAGTCTTTTCCAGCCAGGAACCCCAGAGTGTTTTTTATTTGCAAGTGAAATTAGTTACTTACAGAGGGTGTTTCAGTTTTGTTTCTTGAGGTGAAAGTAGCTTGCTTTTTGTATCCTCAGTTGACTCCCTGACCTGGAATAACTGGTCAAGGCACAAAGCTAGAACCTGAAACCTGCTTCTGAGTGCCACAGGAGAAGGCACGCCTCATGTTGTGCCTCCTGCAGGCTGTTTGGCTGCAGAAGCCGTGCTTCATCTGTAAGGAAGACAAAAGCATAAACTCTCATAGATGACCTCCCAAATGGGAGCAGAAGTTAACACTCTCCACATCGTTGTCACCCTGTCCTAGGTTATTTTATGCTTTTGATTGCAAGTTAAAAATGTTGTTCTTGTGTCTCTATCTTGTTTATTTGGAAACAAACCTATTTAATGTAAGTAAACGTTTAAATTCTTTTTCCTAAGTTACCACGATCATTTTAACACATGTCGAGAAAAGAATCAGAACACATCCAACCTCAGCAGTATATGCAACACTTTGTTTTGTCTCCTTTCTGCCAATATTGTTTTAATACAATTAATTCTTCTGGCAATCCTTTTTTTGTGTATGCACTGTTTTCCATGCTGAAGAATTTTAGGCATAACTTCCATTCTATAAAAATTTCACTAGAAAGCAAAATGATATTTGCTTACATAATATTTTCTTATGCTGAGTTTAAAAAAAGAAACAACAACAAACAAAGCAAAATATTTGCTCATTTCAAAAAGAGAATTGAAAGAAATAGCTGGTTACTCTTTGCTGTAATCTAGAAGTATGACAACTGAGCTTATAAAACATGTTGGTGGTTTTTGGAAATGCAGATTTTTCTTTCATTTTACACTTTAGGCTACTGAAACCTCAGAAGCAGGCCTCCAGTCCAAACTGAAACAGCTGGCTCGGCAAGCCCTGGATAGGTGAGTACTGCTAATGTTAGTAAACACGGTTGCTGTCAGGTCTAAGTGCACCCTCTGAGTTGGATTCTCAGTCTAACATGTCTGTGTGGATTCTGTGTAGACTGAGCTCCTGCAAAGTTCACCTTGGAGCTACTCGCCAGCTGCTTCACTGCTGAATGTAGCAGCTGTTGTGCCAACCCTCTGGTAATCTTGGGGCATGCAGAATTAGGAAAGGACTATGTGCTTGTTAGAACAAATGCAGTACTTCAGAGATATAATCCAGAGTACTAGAATTAATGGCCTCTGTAAAAGATGCTGAATTCAGGATAGCATGAAGTCAAGGTGTCAGGGTCCCTCCATGAGGAAGACAGCTTGGAAACTGGGAAACACTTTTCTTTACAATAACAATCTAATTACGTGGTGTATGTGTAGTGAAATTTCTGTCTAAAACAATTTACACAAGTATAAATTCAATGTGCCTCTTTGTAAATCAGCTCTGTGATGATGAATCCCAGGCTGTGTTTGGCTGAGTTTCAGTATAAGGTGGGTTTTAGCACTTCTCAGTCTGTATTCAGAAAAAAATCCCAACATTTTGCATGTGTGCGAGTATCCATCAACTTAATGCAGCAGTAACAAAATATGGCTCCTGCATACACAGTGTTCAAGCAGTTGAAAGTCTGGGTTGTGAGAATGCCCATAGGTTTTACTACTATTGTACCAGCTAGACAAAATAAATCTGGAAGGTACGAGAGGATGCAGATCAGTTTTCTCTCTGTGTTTCAGCAATCTTGTTCTGAGATTCCACATAATGAACACTTACACAAATTCTCCTATTAGATAGTTTAGAAGCAATAAAAATCTAATGAGTTCTGTCAAAAGTAGCTTGTATGAGTTGGAAATGCTATATTTTAATTGATTCAAGAACAGAAAAATAAAGCAATGCCACATCAGAAATTGATGTGTTTTTTAGAAAAAGTAGTGTTGGTCAACTTGGACATTTGCTTATTCCATTTAACATGTGTGGGAACATGAACCAAGAAAATCAATAATAAAACTGTAATTATATTTTTATCACTGTTGTAAAGAAAATGCATTCTTTATTTGCTTTAGAGCAGAAGCACTGAAGGAATCTATGTCAAAGTCATCTCAGAAAGAAAAGTCAACTGCAGCCAAACCAAATCAGCCGGTCAGAACGTTCTTTCCACTGGGACCTGATTTTTCTTTAAATGATAAACCACAGACAATCAGAGCAGTACAAGCTAGTGAATCTCAAGGTCAGAGATACACTGCAGAGGAGATTGAAGTACTCAGGTAAGTCTAAGATTTTCCAAAATGAGTTCTTGAAAAGTCTGGCTCTGAGAAGCCGAAGGGCAAAGTTGTTTTTATAGATTATACAACTGCTACTTCACTGGAGATGGAAAGAGCATAATATTTTATATGACTGTGCTTTCTATTACATCCGGTTCCTTTTACTTTGGTTTTTATTATAGGTGAAATAAGCTGCAAATAATCCATAAAACCATTAACCTAAATTGTGACTTTTGAAAACTATCAAATATATAATGTTTAAGAGGTAATTGTCTTGTTTTCAGAAGTACTGTCTATTACTAGTTTTTAAAAACTTATTTTATTGTTACCTCTGCAAGTTAATCTTCAGAAGATGATTGATAGGTTTGTAACTCTTCTTTTTTTTGTTTTTCTTCTGACTTGCAGGAAGACTTCAAAGATTAATGGTATTGAATATGTACCTTTCATGAGTGTTGATCTGAGGGAACGTTTTGCCTTCCCTATGCCTTTTTCGTAAGTATGCTTCAGTTACTGAACATCATTTTTGTTTTTATTTTCAAAACTTTGCCATATTTGGTATTCCTGTATTTTCTTGTTCAGGGTTTAAAATTGTTTACATAGGTTTTTGAGCATAGTTCAGGATTACACAGCCATAATAGACAAAGAAATTTGGGGTTGTTGAATTATTTTAACATTTTTGCCTCTTCCCCCTTAAAAATCACAAACTTAGATGCAGTGTTCCTTGAAATTGTTTTACAGCTTTGTAATTGTTCTGTGCATATTTTGCACCATCTATCAGACATATTTAAGACTGCACATAACATAAAAAGCTCTTCTAAACTGCTATTTATTTATTTTTACTTTTTTTCTGTCTTTAATCTAGTGATAAGTGTGGGAAGCTACCATTATCCCCCAAACAGAAAGCAATGTTTGCCAAGTGGGTGCGACCAGATGACATAACAAATAACCCTACCATGATCTATACTGTATCAAGCTTCAGCATAAAGCAGGTAAATTGTTCCCAGGGAAAAATGTGTGCTGCTAATGGTTTATCATGGGGAATGTTGTTGTTCAAAAAGGAATCCCCAAATATGTGAATGCTTTCCTTGGCTCTTATGAGGTTAAATAAATAGAAAAAAAAATTTCTTCTGTAGAGGCCTCACGTTGAACAGGCATACATTTTCTGCCTCTTTAATAGTGGCTTTGCTTCTTTTGGTTTAAATCCTTCCCTTTTGAAGGGAATTACTGACTGACTGTTTTCCTTCCCTCCACACACTGCATTCATCTCTCAGTATTTGAGTTATTAGTGATTGTCCTCACTGGTTTTCTTTTCTTTATAGACAATAGTGTCAGATTGTTCTTTCGTGGCATCACTAGCTATCAGTGCAGCATATGAGAGAAGATATAACAAAAAATTGATCACAAGGTAAGTAGCTGTTGCTTTGTAAGATTTTTTCAGACTTAATACTGCCAAGCTTTTGCAGTATGTTCTGTGATTTCTGTACAGAGTAAAAAATAGCATTTGCTTCACCTTCATCTCCCTTGGACTCATGTGGTTTCAGCACTTCTAAGCTGGAAGCCAACTTTATATTGAAACAAACGGTTTTAAGTCTAACAGCAAAAAGCTCTTAGACAAACATTCCTAATAAAAATTTTGAGTCAAAATTGGGAACAGATTGTGAATTTATTCACCATAGACATGTTGAAAGAAACAGTTTTCAGACTTTATATATGTTCTAATATCCAAGATTTTTTTATGGACATTCCCAAAAATCTGGCCAATTTATTGCATTGGTATAGGTGTTCTGTTTCTTTTATTTCTACCAGAAAATCTCATCTATCTGTCTTTGTTTCGTGGATAACGAAGTTTTATCCAGCCAAGCAGAGCTTTATTAAATTTGCTGTTCTGGTTAGACAGTTACCATTGATTAAGTTTTCTGGGGTTGAACAAGCCTTTGAAGTGGCTCCCTTACTGTACCTGCAGTGTACATTAATCAGGTTTTCTGGGGTGTATAGGCCTTTGATCCTTAACTTGCTCAAGATAGCTTTCTTTTTCTATGACACCTTATTCATCTCTAGTTATATGATAACAGTTAAACAATTCTTTATTGATTTCTTTTTTTATCAACTTGTTGATTAAGTTCTCTAAGGGGTATGGGTTCATGGAATTCCTTTCTGCAGGTGCTGTGAGATAATTTCTCAGGGTTTTCTACTGACAACCAACACAGCCAACACAGATCTAAATCAAAGCCAGCTAAAATTACAGTCAAACATTCCTCAACTAATTAAGCATAGTTCATGACAAAATTTTTTAAAAATCACAAAAATCTTGGCTAACTAAGATATAACTTGCTGTCAATATACATATGTATACAGATACTGGAGTCTAACTTCAGATGTGCTTTGAGGAGTAAGAAATCGTTTGGAAGAATTTTGTATTTGTTTGGGATTTTTTAAATATAAACTTCATTTATAACGCTCTCTAGTTTCATTTTTCTACTTTGTTAGCTGCTGTGCAACAGGTAGTCCATTTTACAACTCATTGTAGAATTAATGCTAACAACACTATCTCAGCTCCACTCAACTGGCATCCTGTGATAAATTTGCCATGGGATTTCTGGACTTTGCTGGAAGGCTCTTGCCAGACCAGTGTGTGAATGGTTTTGGATTGTTTTGTTTTAAACTGTTCTTTTTAGAACTGAATTTATATTCTTTTCTAGAGCAGCAAGTTCTGCACTGCCTTCTCCTTCAAAAGTTTGACTTGTCATTCAGCAAATACTGTATTTATATTATAGATTTGTAAATACTGCTTGTTTAATTGTAAGATAAATTTGTTTGCCTTGCTTCTGTTTGAGAAACAATTATGTTACTTACGTTCTTTTTGCTACTATATTAAGTAGAAATCTACAGCAAGAGCAGGGCCTGAAAAAATAAAACCTATTTAAATATGATTATTTATACTAAATTTGAGTTGCTCTTCATTAAAATTTCCATATTTCTGTTCAGTGTAAATTTCATAAACAGACTGTGTTAATCCCACTTCTATCGTTATAAGTGTAGGTACAGCCATGTCATTTATGTCATTATTTCCTCCTCTTTTTTTTTCTGTTAACAGTATAATTTACCCTCAGAATAAGAAAGGAGAACCAGAATATAATCCATGTGGTAAATACATGGTGAAGCTTCATATCAATGGTGTTCCTAGAAAGGTAAATCTTTTGGGGGAACTTAGTACTTTTACTGCATGTCATGTGTTTTAAAAGGCTTGATCAGCTTCACTATGAAGTGCTTGCATAGCAAAAACTTAAGGCAGGTGTTTTTGGAAAGTAGTTTTTAATTGTTAAACCTTTTTGAGATTCATTTTTGGTTTTGAAGTATGCAACCACATACTTCTGTCTGTACTTCTGTAGGCATTCCTAAAAATAGCCTTACATTAAATTCATGTAAAAAAATGCCTTATATTACTTAACAGGATTGTGAAAACCAAACAGGAACAAAGCTATGTATCCCCTATTTATGAATTAGATGTACACTCTTCCACTCCATCTTAGAAAGAATTAAAAAAATATAGAGAGGGATACCAGGACGAGTATAGATATGAAATGACCATAGAGGAATAACTCAACTGATAACTTAAGGCCTTGTTTGATTACAGATTTTTAGTAAGAAGAGGAAATACCTGAAGATAAAACTTTCCAAACTCACAAACATCTTCATTTTCTTTCCAGTGCAATAAATAAGAACAAAAATTAATGTATTTCTCCATCTAATACTTAACTGTAGCACAGATCATAGTGACAGATGAATGTTTATGAGAGTTCAGAAGCTGAGTGATCATATTCATGGGGTGGGGAAGTAGGGGAAAACTTCTCAAAGGCTCTTAATTGTTAAGATACAACCTCTGGGTCAGGAAGTCCTTGAGCTTCAAAATTCCAGAATCTGAATATTTCAGGAAAATATGATTTTTGTGTCTGCCTCGCTCTTAATGTTCTTTCCAGAGTATCTCCTATCTGCCCTTTGTCAGGATGAATGGCCATTTGCTCTCCTATGAAAAGGTCTATTCATTCCTGCACAGATAGGATTTGACCAGAGAATGTGCTGTTGTTGGTAGCCTGTATTTGTAATGGACCAGTGCCAACAGGAAACTGAAACATCTATTCACAGAAACTGTTTCAGATTACTGCAAATGTGCAGTAAGAATCTGTAATGATGATGAATATACAGTACCTAATTTAAAGAAGAAATGTTGATACTGTCAGAGCTGCTGCTGTGAGCTGTTCTTCCTTTTCAGAGAGGAGAAACTTAAATCTGGAACTAGAGGCTATGAACGTGATATGACATAATTTGGTTCCTTAAAGATAAATAAATATTTGTTCCTCTGCTGGCTACCATCCATGCTCTGATTCTTAATTAGATGAAGAATATTTTTAGGCTTTTCTTTACTTCTTATGCTTGTAGTTGCACAGAACTTTTCTGCAAATGCCTTTTGCAGTAGCTATTGCACACTTTATAAGTGTACTGTCACCATCAGTCAGGGCAGCCACTCACATGTCACCCAGTTAGACCAGTGCAGTCAAGAGCTGGCAGTAGAATTTCTTGTTCACTTGGGCAAACCACTGCAGGATTGATAGAGGTGTCCATATATGAGAATAATGGTCAGGTCTGGCTGTGTCTGAGGAGCTTTGTATTAATGAGGGTTTTGTTTTATTTTCTGATTACTTTAAAAATACTTTATTAGATTTATGATGATTTTTCATTCGTTCCACACAGGTAATCATAGATGACCAGTTACCTGTTGATCATAGTGGGGAACTTCTCTGCTCTTATTCCAATAATAAGAATGAATTATGGGTGTCACTAATAGAAAAGGCCTACATGAAGGTCATGGGAGGATATGATTTTCCTGGATCAAATTCTGTAAGTATGACATTATTTCTAAGAGGAAAAATTCCACTTAAATAGTAATGAGTTAAATAATTTCCTTCTAGTGAAACCAAAGTGAACTGCTTGGGGAGACAAGTATTTGGTTTGACATTTTCTTAATTTTTTTTCCTGTTTCTTTCTTTTGCAAATATTTTTAGCTGTACTTAAGGAAATTATTCCATCAAAATAGAATGAGCAAGACATCTTGATGGTCAAAGTTAATCTTAGTTTTCCGACTTCAGTATTATTGATGCTTGTGGGTAGGAAGAGTTTTATATAGAGTCTAGAAGGAGATGTTGGGTGAAGTCATAAATTCTCTTTGCCCTTATCAATACTGCTGATTTTGGTTTCTAACTCTTTCAATAAATAGGACAATTCTCCCTCATCAGGTAATGGAATCAGCTAGGAAAGGAACAGTCTAGTCATTTAGAACATCTATATAGAGGGAGCAAGTACTTTGATCTGTGCAAGTTTGTTTATCAGATTGTTCCACTCATCTCCATAAATATGCATTGGGTTTCTAAAATGTGGCTAAGAAACAGTCAGCATACATCATACAAGTGACATGCAAGTTATTCTTTAACGAGGGACAGTTTGCTGAAATGAGTAGCCCACATAATTTGTTACTTAGGAAGCCTTTCTGAATTTAACTTTATACAATTAGAATTTTAAAGATTTTTTTTTTAAATTCATGCTGCTAATTGGTATCTTGACAATGACATTCTTAGTGGATATACTTGTTAATCATCACCTATTGAAAAATGGTTATGGAGACAAATGTGGCTTTGTGTAAGGAGTAAATGTAGCACATACTTTTACGTGTCAGGCTGGTTTGTTTTGAAGAACAAAAGCTGGTGAGAAAAACTGTGTTTTATTCCCATTGTCACCCTCTAACTTGCTATCTGGAGAAACAGCTTGACTGGTGACATTCAATCTGCACCCTTCCTGCCCTCTCCGCTTTCCACTGTGTTCCAGCTTCCTTCTGTAATCAGGGTTACTTACAGTCAGGCTGTCTTGTACTTTTAATTCCTCAAGTTCCCACTCCCCAGTGCTGGTTATTGATACTTCAAGCATTTACAGTCTCTGCTTTTGCTTTGAGGAGTACAAAGCAAAAGAATAGGAATTAAGCAATATTTGAAGGAGTTGGGAGATTAAAGCATCTTTTTATGGAAATACATGTCATGTCAGCTTTACCAAAAAGAATAAAAAACCCAAACCCTGAGGTTTAGAAATAAAACATAAATTATTTACAATGCATATATAATAGCAAGGTACCAAATAGTGCTTCTGAGTTATGCTTTAAAAATCTGTAAATCAATGAAATGATTGAACACATCACACAGTTGAACATAACTGATGATTCTGATATGCTTCCATTGCTCTAGAATTCCAGTTTATTTCATCAGTTCACTTTCCAGCCTTTATTATTTTTTTTTATGCTGCTTGGAAATGTTGTCCTTGTCTAATGAAAGAATTTTTTGTTAGTCCTCATCTTGACCCTTTTATGCATAGAGCTGTGACTTCTGTGTACTTGATTTCTTTCAAGGCATTTTATAAATTGTGTACAGAAATCATATGTTTATATATGGATTATCTGTTCTGATTTCTTTTGAATACTTGCATTTCAGAATATTGATCTCCATGCACTGACAGGTTGGATACCTGAAAGAATTGCTATGCACTCTGACAATCAAGCCTTCAATAAGGATAGCACTTTCAGAATGCTTTATCAGAGGTAGACATTTGTTCTTTCCTAAGTAATTAAAATGCTTGCTGTGTAGTAGCTGTGTTACCACTGTAAAAGCAGTACAGTCACCACAGATACTTCAAGAGCATTTTGGTACTGTTACAAATTGTGCTTTATAAAACCTCCATGTGCTTTTTGCAAGAAGAAAAATTGAGGGTATTGATGGCTCTGATAGAACAGAAGATTAAAATACTGGGGAATTTTGTGTGATGGAATTCTTCTTCTTTTCCTTGATAAAGAAAACAAAGAGAAGAGAAGTTTGGAACCAATATACAAGTTACATTATAACTGGTACCAGTTATAATATATGCCAGTTAAGTGTTTAAAAAGAAGAAGGATATGTGTTCTGTGTTTCCACACAGTTTCCCAGAACTATATTATATCTGCTGTCCTTAGCAAGCAGATATAATACAGTATTTCTAATTGTATCACAAGATTATGCCCCATCAGTAAATCTCCTGGAGGAGCAGCAAAAATCTATCAAAACTGGATTTTGGCAGCTGGATTTGATGGTCTTAAAGGTCCAAAGTAAATGATTCTATTTTTTTGCTTATGGTGAAAGATACAGCTGTAAATTATAACTGCCAGGTATACCAAGTACTTTGATTTCTTTCAAAATGTTTTTGTGCAGCCAATGTCTTACGTATTTCAATGCAGTAGAAGGCGGTTATTCTGTTGACTGAAACATCTGCATCCACGATAAAAGAGTCTTTCTACAGTGTTTTTTCAGTTGCTTAGGAGCTCTCAGAGCTGTCAGCAGTTTTTCAGATGTTCTGTTGTTGTAATTTGAAGGTGTGAGTGAAGTTAGGATGGGATCTATCCACTGTAACATCACTGTTGTTCACCTGTGCTGGAGTGAAAATGTGTTGATCCATATAATCCAGTGATCCTGTAATCTGTCTAGGGACACTGAGAATGTACTTGGATTTTTAGTATAGACTCTAAATACGTCAGTGTGTTTTCACAACAGTGGTTGTTCCAGAATTAACAATTTCTATTCAGAACACCAGACTTGAGTATAAACACCTGCAAAAGTATGGAAGCATGAACTTCTCATTCTTCAGAATCCTGGGGGTGTGCCAGACTTGATAATTTGCTATATGCAGTCATTGACTAAGTGGTGATATGAAACCACATTTGTGCTCAGCTGTGGATCTGTGAAGAATATCTTAAAAGTGACATAGGCTGGGCTTCAGGTTGATAAATGCTGAATTTTGTTTATGAAAACATGAAATTATATTAAAATAATATTTTTAATTTAAACTGTATATTTAATTTGGAAAGAAAAACAGTTCCACTTTCTCAAATTTTTTTCGGGAGTGATTTCTGCTGACAAATACCCCTGTATCCCAATTTTTATAAAGCAGGGTCATGCTAATGGACGGTGTACAAACATGCTATTGCAATGTCTGGCAAATGTTAGATTGCAACTTGTGAGATTTAATTAAGATATTTTTTCTACCTCTTTTTGAACAGATTTCACAAGGGAGATGTCCTTATCACAACAGCAACAGGGGTGATGTCTGAAGAGGAAGGAGAAAAGTGGGGTTTAGTTCCAACCCATGCATATGCAGTCTTGGATATAAGAGAATATAAGGTACCACGTGAAACTGAAGGTGTTTTCAAACTCCTGTTTGAAACCTACATGTGTTTCTAGATTTACGCTAGATGGGTAGCGACTGATTTTTTTACTCCAATGGCTAATGTGTTTTATTTTGTCTTGGACTCCACTGGGAAATTTCAGAAAACTTAATGATCCATATAAAAACCACTTTGAATATGTAAAAATTACCGTGACAAGAAGAATTGACATTTTAACTTTGTGGCTTTTTTTAGGGACTTCGATTTCTTCAGCTAAAAAATCCCTGGAGCCACTTACGTTGGAAGGGACGATACAGTGAAAATGACACAAGAAACTGGACCCCAGATTTACAAAAATACTTGAACTTTGATCCCAGAACAGCTCAGAAAATAGACAATGGTAATAAGTTTTTAAAAGTCATTATCTATTCAAATAGTATAGATCTTTGTGGTGTATCCCTGCAGGAAGGTGGAAAGGAATGCTTATGCATAAGGAGAGTAAAACAAATACTAGAAACTAAATAGTCCAAAACTTTAGGAAGTATTTGTGTTTTTAAATCTGTCGTTTCATGTTTGTCTGGAGTTTAAGTAATCTAGACTGTTAAATATATATCTCAAATTCATTGACAAGGAAGTACCTACTTGGTTAAGTGTGCTGTCTCAGTTTGTGGGAGTACAGTGCAAAGAGAACATTCTGACAATAAGCTGTGAAATGCTGCTTTTTAATACATGAATGGACTTTTTGTGGGTCTTTTTCCCTCTCCAACATTTTCAAATATGTATCAACATGCTTGCTGTAATCAGTGTTTAAATCAGTCTTTCTGCTGCAGCAGCTGCATTTTACTTTCAGAAAGATGTTTCTGCTTTTTACTGTGTCCTTGTTGCTGTCTGCAAATCTCTGAGTGAGTCCTTTTGTTCAGTGCCACTATTTTTACAACACTGTGCCTCCAAATCCATTAGATTATAGAATTTATTGATAAATCTCATGCAAATGCCTGATGAAAACTTTTGATTCAAACATAAAAATATGAGCCCTGGATTTGTGACAGTTATAATAGCTTGTTATTTATTTACCAATTCATTTAGTAAGTAATTTGTAGCATACAGTTAAAATTTTATATGAAATTACATTGGTAATTCTAATGGAGTTATTCCTTCTAATTGGATTTACACTTCGGTCTTCTTGATTTTGTGTAGTTATTATGGCTGGGTTTTAGTGCTGCAAGATCTGCAATTGCCTATTGTCAGAGACATGATTTATAAGGCTGTCAACATTTTAAATGTTCATTCTGCTAGGAATTTGTTGGTTTGCAGGCACTGTTGTTGGCTGGAATTGCAATTAAGGGAGCTAATGGAGAATTAGAATAAATGCATGAGAATGTTGCAAAGATAAAGCAAATTTAGGGTGCAAAAACAAGTGACATAGGTGTTAGATGAAGTATCTTAGAAATACATTTAAACATCCTCACATGTTGATTGAATATTTGATTGTGCTGGATGGCAGCTGAAGTAAGTTGTTGAATTGCAGGAACCTGTTTGACTTTGTATTTTATTTCTTTGTTTTTAGAAACCTAGGAAAGGGGAAATGAGGTCAGAATCACCTAATGATGTCTCTTTCAAAATAGCAGATTTTCTCATGCCTTCCACTTAGTCCTTGAGAATGGAAAAGCATTCTGACAGCTTCAAAAAGTCCCTGATAATAAGAAGAGACTAACTGGTTTTTTCTTGCTTTAACTTGAAGAATTGGGAGGCAAGTTTAAATTTAGCAATTCAGGCAGTGCAGACATTACTACTACATTTTGCAGAAATTTTGGCTTATATAGGCGGTATCATTTGCTCAGAAAGAGACTTTTGAGAAACAAGTAAAATCAAGGTATCTGGTAAGAAAATAATAACAGCATTTCGTTTTCAGGCATTTTCTGGATATCCTGGGAGGACCTGTGCCAGTACTATGATGTTATTTATTTGAGTTGGAACCCAAGTCTTTTTAAAGAGTCTACATGTATTCACAGGTTGGTCCAAAAGATAAAATTTTCGTTTCAAAATCTCAGTAAGTGTTCTGATGTGATGTTTCTTTCTTTCCATTCTGCCAGGTTACAGCTAGGGGCTTGAATTCCAGCCCTGTTCTTTTGAGCCTGATTTTACACTTTCTCAGCCCAGGCTTTGTTTTTGACTACTTCTGTAACATCAGTGGAGCTCAGTGACCCTTGTGATGTTGCTGTGAAGCTTTGGTTGTGTAACCAGATTCTGAGCTCAGTCCCACATCTCCCTGTCAGAATAAAAATCAGATTTTTTATGTAGTCCATCTCTAAGCAGTGCCCAGACAGTCTTTAAGTGACCTAGTTATTATTTGGAATTCATTTTTCTGGCCAATTACAAGTGAGCTGTGTGGCGTGTTGTCTTTGTAGGGTGTGTTCACTGACATCAGGGTAGTTTAACCAGTTCTGGGTTTTAGCAATTGTTGTTATCATAAATAATCTTCCTTTTCTGAATGTGATACCTGTCTCTTACCAAATATCCATTACATATAGGGGTTTTGTCTCCCAGTTGAGGATAAGTGTGTGTATCTGTGTCTTGGTTTTGGAAAGCAAGAGTTTCTATACTTCTCCACTCCACTAGACTGCACTTTGCCACTGCTTCCACACTGTCCCTGCATGTGTTAGCTCTGCACAAACTCCATCCACAGTGTGACTGCTGAGATTGTCTCTAAAGGCTCCTTTGATCTTTGGGCACCAGTTATTTCTAAAATACATAATGTAGCAAGACGAGATAATGTGTATTCTAATGTCAGAGTCACCTACTGGTCTGTCTGTCCTTCCATTATCAGTGATTGTCTTCCCTCTGTGTAGGGAAAAGCCTTAGCACAGTGGCAGTTGCCATAAAATGCAGAATAACGATGGTGATAATTTGAAGCTTTGTTAATGTAAACTTCCACACATGCTGTTCAGTTTTACAATGTGAGAGGGACAAGAAGACTTAGGAATAGCTATATAGTGTGCCACACTTTGAGTTCAGTCATCAGCACTTTTTGTTTTTTCTCACTGTATTTTTCTTGTCTAGACACTTCACAAGGCAGCGGGCAGATTCTGCAGTAGGGCACCTCAAAGATCTTCAACACTTCCTGCAGGGCACCCTTTCAAGCATGAAATAGGGCAAATTTTAAAATTTAAATTGCCTCAGAAAAAAAAAATGGAGGAAAAAATTTGGCAAGCTTTTGAAACCAGCCATAGCAGGCAGATAGATAGATAGATTTCTACAGTTCCAAAACCATAGATGTTTTTCATTTAATATTGGTACGTGCAATCACTGCATAAATGGTTCAGCATTTTCTGTGCTTTGTGTGCTTGCAGTCACCAGCCAGGCTGTTTGTATTTAGCATTTTTTATTACCATACATGTGTTGTGATGAACTTATTTACAAAACAAGTTTCTGAGATAATGCTTCTGACGTGACTGTGTTATGTAACCACTGCCATAGATGCCAGTAGAAAACTGGGCTTTGGTAACTTGCTACTGATAATATCACGCTCTGCTTATGTGTAGGATTTAGGATTGGTTTCAAAGCACAGATTAGTTTCTTAGTGGTCTAATAACGTGTCTGTATCACTTTCAGTACGTGGGATGCAAAGCAGGGCCCGGTGAAGGATGCCTACAGCCTGGCCAACAACCCTCAGTACAAGCTGGAGGTGCAGTGTCCACAGGGTGGTGCTGCCGTCTGGGTCCTGCTCAGCAGGCACATCACTGACAAGGTGCTGGCTCTGCACTGCGAGCTCTGCCTCTGCTCCTGTAAATCTTTCTGTATGGCTCTCTCTTATTAGTGTATTACTGCCCATGTTCAGGTGTGTATGCCTGTGTACATGTAGAATTTGTTAATTCAGCAGGTACATGTACCTCCAGTTGAAACAGAGTAAAATTTGAGTAAAGTGATTCTATTCCACCATAAAGGTTCTGAAGTAACTTTCAATCCTGGGGCCTGAATAAGTTAAATTAGTGGATGTTTGTTTACTTCAGGCATTTGAAAAAAAATGCTGTTGGGTATCCCAATAAATACAAATATCAGATAAGATATTGTTTGGTGATCAAAAGGGGTGGTAGAAGGTGTACTTGACTTGATTGAGCATTCATGCTGTTTCACAGAATTGCATAATTCTGATTTGTGGTTTTCTTTGGGTATTGTTTTTATAGGATGACTTTGCACACAATCGGGAATTCATTACAATGGTTGTATACAAGACTGATGGCAAAAAAGTTTACTATCCAGGTTAGTGTACCTTAATTGTCAAGAAGCTGATGTTATAAATAAATGAGGAAGCACACAGAATTTTGTGGAGAGGAAAGGCACTCCTTGCTTTAAAACTAGATGCCTCATTAAGATGTCAGTCGTCTGAAATAATTTTTTTGCTCTGTTTGATCCTACTTGAAGTCTACACTGAAGGAAAAGGCCATTCTACACATCCTCTAAGAACTCTTGAGAGGGCTACATAGTCCTGCTGACTTATTTTGATGCAACATTTTCTTTTCTTTTTTCTGTTTTTTTTTTTCGGTGCCAGTAGTTAATGCTTAGAGGGAACAGATGTTGTGTGTTAGTTTCTCTGATAGCATAATTATTTCCTACATCTGTGAAATTATTTAAAGGTCTACAGCTTCCACAAAATGAAAATAATCAGGGTTAATTGTCCCATTAGCTTGGCTTAGTAAAGTACCTAAGGAAGCTTATGAAATATAGGTGAACACTTCAGCATATTTCCAAGTATCAGGTAGGGAATGTTTTAAATGTTCAATTTTTATCAAGATCTTACTCTTGGTCATGATATGTCAGAGTCTTTTCACCTTGAGGAGAAGAGGTTTGCTGCAGCTGTGAAGTAGCCAAGTATGCTTTATTTCAAGAGAAACAGCAGATCTGAAACAGGCTGAGACATAGGGTGTAAAGATAATGCCTAAGTTGAATGGTTAGACTGAAAACTTTAAGGCACAGCTAGTAAGATCTTTAATTTTTTTCCCTTAAGTTAGAGGGAAATATTGTAAAAATATTACAATATTTTTGGAAATTGGAATTAGGCAGTGAAGGTGCATCCTAAAACAAGTGGGTTTTGGCCTGTTGCTTTTACAGATAGGAACCTCTTTAGAACCAGATTTGAATTCAGGTAGCTACTTATGCAACAACTCCCTTAGTAGATTTTTTAAAGCTTTTTTCACCAAAGAGTGGAATTTGTGGGACTTTTTCTATTTGAATGGCTAATAAGAATTGCATTGTTCACATCTGATATTGGTCAGTGAACTCTGCTGACCAATTCACCCAAGAATCCAAGCTTCCCCTGGAACCCAAGTCTTTCTGTGGCAAAATCTGTTGACACCTGACCAAATCATCATCTGTTTTTGCAAGAGCTTCTCTGTGAGGAGAAGCAAATGCCCAAGTTGCTTCTGGTGTTCCTGGTAGTTGTAGCAGTGCTTATTTTACATGCATGTTTCACTGAAAACGTTCTTAAATGAGAAAACCCAAACACAATTGTATAGTAAAGGGAATTGTTCAATTGTGCTTGAAAGAGACAGCCTAGCAAGACCAGTAGCAAAACCTGAACGATTCATATGTTTTGTCTTGGTACACAAACTCTTTTAAAAACTTCTGATCTCACGAGCTCAAACTTGTTTAAAACCTTTCTCCATGGAAATAGATTGGTCAAGCTGCAGTACTATTTTTAACCATCTGTTAAAATGAGATGAGAACAAAGCAGCTTAATCTTTTGGCAGCAAGGCCGAGATTTCCCATTCCTAAGCTTCTTATTGTTTTATATTAATCCTTTCCCCTCTCCCATGTTGCTTTGTGGAAGAAAATAAAAGGACCTGATCCTGGGCCTATTGAAGTAATTGGCTAGATTTGGTCCTGCTTCACTGAAACTAAAAGAAGTCTAGAAAGAACCAATTAGAGGCCAAATAACAAATTACACTGTCTAATTGTAAAAGCAAACATTTGGGATCTTTCTAAGTACCACATGTGCATTGGTATAGGGATGCAACTACATCTGTGTAATGATCACAGGGATTTGAAGAGAGAGGGAGAGAAAGCTTGTGTGATTTAGTTAAAGGAATTAACATGTTTTGAAGTATTGTTTATGGGGTGGCCAAAGATTTTGGCAGCTGGCATTCTGGAACTGTCCAGCCAATGGAGAAAGAGCAGACACTTCAGAGATTTTCAAAGAGTGCTTAAACATACATTACCTTTCTCTTGAAATATCAACATAATTACAGCAGTCTTCTTTGAGGAGTGACATTGGTGGGAGATGCATAAGCAGTCCTTGCAAGTCTTGGGATTTACGCTGTACTTTCAAGCACAGAATTTGTGTCTTGTCACGTGTGATGTACCTCTCCTGAAAACAGTAGTTGATGTTAAGACTGTCCTTTTTATGGGAAAATCTTGAGGCTCTCATCTGTTCAGAGCACTCGGGTCTGTTCAGTTTAATCTTAATAGTTTACCAAGCTGGAGGATTTTTTGTTCAGGGAAATATGTTCATCCTTTTATTTTTCAGCTGATCCTCCTCCTTATATTGATGGTATTCGGATCAACAGTCCTCATTATCTGACCAAGATAAAGCTGACCTCTCCAGGTTCCCATACATTCACCTTAGTGGTGTCCCAGTATGAGAAACAAAACACCATCCATTACACCATCAGGGTAGGTGCCGTTGTTTCATAATAAATGTAAGCAATTAAACTGTAAAGTGTCTGTTGTTTTTAAAATTGATAAAAAGGGTATTTCTGAATCAATATTGCTGCTTTGGGGAGGGAAGCTATGAGTGATGGAGCAGAACCACTGGATGAACTGTTTGATAATGTTCTCCATTTGTAGTTAAGATATTAGTGGGGTTTTAGTAACAAAATCAACTGAAAAATCCTCTTTTTTCCTAGAATAAAAAAGTATCTATGTACAAGCAGATCATTGGCTCCCTATGTATCCAAAATAAACCTATTTTAGATCCTGGTTATGATTTAAAGATTTTTGACTTCTCTAGGTCTTGACTTGGGACTTGTTTTTTTCTCTTAGCTGGTGAATCACTTAAATGATCAATGCTAGATTTTTTTTTCACTGAAAAAAGAGTAAAATGCAGGTTTTTTCCATTTTGTGGGTTTTTTTTATGTTGGGTTTTGGTTGATTAGTTGGGGTTTTATTTTTGGAGGGGGGGGCAGGGTTGATAAGAAAACTTAAGTAGAACTAAGTCTTGGTCCCAGCACTATTCTGAATTTTGACTTTTACACGGGGTCATCTGATGGGTAATATAGGCATGCAGTGAACAAGTATCTAAAAATGTTGTATAGGCATTTCTGCTTTAATTTGTCATGATTTCCTTTGAAAAATGCAGATGAATTTGTGACCTGCTGCTTCTTTTACAATATAGGTGTATTCCTTGTGCAAGTTCACCTTTTCCAAGATTCCTACACCTTACACCATTTCCAAACGGGTAAAGAAATATTTTCTTTTATCACTGGTCACTGGTTTGGCTTTTCCATATTTGAGATGTACAAGGTTTTTAAATATATTTTGATACTATTGCCCCACCTCCACCACAGAGTGTGTTGTTGCAGCTGTGCCATTGCAGACGTGCTGCAAAGCCTTTGTGGAACAGACTGGCCTTTGGAACAACAACCCATATCCTAATAACTCATCACTCTGCAGAAATCAGTTGTGCTAGTAATGGTGCAGAGTGAAAACCCCTCAGAAGTGTTGCTCATTTCCCCTTGGGAGAATTGCATGATTTTCTTAGAAAAATTCCTGACACGATGGGACAAAATCAACAATGCCAAAACAAAGGCACCAGTAGCAAGACCATAAGAAACAGACTTAGGATGGCAATATCAGAATACATTACTGTTCCTGAATTTTGCCAAGATACCTCAAGGGTCTGTAACAACTGGAATAAGCACTTCTGTTGCCAGACAGGATCAAGGAAGTATATCCATTGTACATTTCCTCTAGAAATGCTCCCTGAGAGTATAGGAATGGGGGGGAAGTGAAAAACTTGTCTGTAATTGAGTCAGAAGCTCAGGCACTTTTGGGGCCAGCTGCTGTTCATATTTCAGCTGTCAGCATGAGCTGCAGTTACACCTTCAGCTGAAGTATAAATATAGCCAAGAGCTCACAGGATAAAGTAACTTGCATGTATTTTCATGTTTTAGCAGTTTTATCCTCAGGAAAGAATAAACCAGCAGCTGTTACCTTAGGTCTGTACCTACCATGTCTACCCTGGGGAATCCTATTATAGTCAGAAGTGTTCTGTCCAAACAGTAACATGTTCAGGAAGAGAGAAACAAGGGAGTTTGAGCCACAGTGGAATGGTCCATTTTCTAGGACACTCGTGCCTGAAGCCCAGGATTGCATTAGTTTGTGTGGTCAGGGGGATATGCTGGCTTGCAGCTTGGCTCTCGAGCTCAGACAATGTTCCATGCCAGCTGTTATTTCTGGAACAGTCCCTTGAAGCCTCTTCTAGAGAATGATGAGTGAATAGATTCCGGGCAACAGCAAGATGATTGGTTTGGTTCTTTCAGAAACCAGTGTCCTATATAGGTGTTAAAAACTGCGCTTAGAGAAAGTGCTTTAAGAGGTGGAAAAACACATTCAAGGTGAAAAACCTGTTTGAGGAGGGACATCCATTCTACATTGTAATATGTTTGAAAAGAGAATCAAGTATATAGAAAACTCTCGTTGGTTATTTGAATGTCTGTCTAGTATTAAAAAAAAAAAAAAGGTATGTTCTGTCTATCCAAGGCCAGTTCTGTCTTTAGGATTGAATACAAAAAGTTGGTTGCCTGTATTTAATACCTGTTTGGTGATTGCTTAGCAGTCATCACACTCAAAAGCAAGCAGAGAACTAATTCACAGTTTAGCAGTAAAAACAAGTTCTGTAAGATGTTCTATACTGGAGTCAAGTGGTCACCTCTGGAGCTCACCAAGCCCTTATGTGATTCCTGGAATTAAGTATAGCAGAAGTGGAAAAGGGCTAGAAAGCTCCACAACACACAGCTGTTTTAGGTTCCTGGGTAGCAACATGGTAGGGGGAGAAATTTCCCCTTGCTTCCAGACTCACCATGTTTGAGGGGCATGGGCACTGAGTGAAGAAATTAAATCACAAGGGAAAATGCTGCCCCTTGCTGATTTGACAGAGACAAGAGAGAAGTAACAGGGAGAGATGGATCTCAGATATAAATCTGTGGGAATGCCTGGTATGTCTTACAAGTCTAACCTTTCAGTTTAATGGCTAGCAAGAGGAACTTGGAAACAGATGGCCTGCTTCTCAAAGTCTGAGCAGCATTTCCCTCTTGTGTGTCTTTATCCTTGCAGAATCTGTCCTTATCTTGTCACTGCAGTGCTGGCTCTCAGAGTGCATAGAAGTGATGGACAGGGCTGGAGGCAGAGATCTTTAAAAGCAAAGGTTACAACACTGTTAGTGTTGTAAATACTTACAGCCTGTATCGCTGCTGTTTCTTATTTAACCCACTGGAGCAGTGTCTGAGGACAAAAATACCAACCTGTGTAGTGTAGTAGGTGTGGGATAGATGGGAATTTGGGTCTTCTGTTAGCTGCAGTTTGTCACAGTCAGAAACAGTCACTCAGTGCTTGTTCAATGTAAGCTGGAAAAATACAGTACATGTCTCAGGGACGTAAGGCTTTGCTCAAGGGGGATGGGGAGCTGCATGAGACTTTGTGAATGCTTAACACCATCTTTCACTTCACTTTAAAAATTAGGAGGGGTCACTATAGTCAGTAACCTCTAAGTGAGAGGACCCTCTGGTCTTGTTTTTGTGTATGTATAAGCAATACAAATCCTCAGGATTTGTTTTCTGTACTTTTGACTCCCTTCAGGTTAATGGACAGTGGAAAGGTCACAGTGCTGGAGGATGTGGAAACTTCAGAGACACCTACAAAAATAACCCCATTTATCAATTCCAGCTAGACAAGAATGGACCATTGCTAATTGAACTACGGGGGCCGAGGTTTGTAGAAAAGAATTGTGCATCAATACAGTGAAGACATTGCATGCCAAACATAAAGCTTTGTCAGCATCCCCTTGGGGAGGGTGGGAAGCTCCTGGAAAATCCAGAAGACAAGGTGTGGGAGTTGACTCAGATTTAGTACTATTTATGTTTCTATCTTTACCATCAATAGTGTTTTAAAGCTACACATTAACTACTGAGGGAAATCCTTGACCTACAAGGAAAGCAACAGCCTTCCTTTCTCTTTAGTTCTGGGATCTGAGCAGAGCTAGGGAAGAAGGTATAAAGGATTTCTTAAAACTAATTATGCTCATAGTTCCTTTTATTTTGTAGTAGATCTAATATGCAAGATAACCCTTACAGCTCTCAAACACCTCTGAAAGTGCATTTACTCTGCCACTAACAGGCCAGGAGAAGTGCTGGATTGTCAATGTCCTATAAAGTAGACTTATGCAGGCCAAATTCCTTTGGCACAATTAATGATTACCTCAAAATACCAGTATTCAGCACTTCTGAACAGCAACAGCTGCTGACCTGCAGTCAAGTGTTTATCCTTTGCAAAGCTGTACAGTGGGGCCCACAAATGGCAGAACTTTTCTATCTCTCCTCCCCTCTAATGAGAGGAGGAAACTCCTTCTCTCATTAAATGAAGGTGAAGGAAGAGGTGTGGCTGCATGGTTCCGTGAATTGAGCTGTTCTTTTTATGCATTTTTTCCTGCACTTGCACATCATATTTGGGTAGTTTGAAGGACAGGGGCAGTGGTGCCTGTCCCATGCATTAACAGGAGCAGATGAAGTGTCCCAAGTTGTATTGCAACATGAGAAATTCTGCTGAGATCACTGACACTGAATCCTCCGACAGCAATCCCATCACACCCCAGGATCTCTGCCATGTGGCACAGGAGTGTGTCACATGCTTAACTACTTGAATTATGTTTGAGTGCACAGGCAGGCTTCTAGCAGGCATTTTACCTACAGTCTAGTTCTAAACTTGAATTGAGTTCTGTCTTCCTCCAAATTCTGTATTCATGTCATGGTAAATTTGACTTAACATTTTTGTCACAAATGTGACAAAACTTTCAGATGTCTTTCAGTTATGCTGTATAGTTTTTAATAACTAGCCCTCTTCATGGTAATCCTGATGACCCAGATATCTAAAGCAAGTCTGTCATGTCACTTGCAGGCAATACAGTGTTGGTTTTGAACTTGTCACCGTCTCAACAGTGGGAGATCCTGGTTCCTATGGCTTTCATAAAAAAAGCAGTGGAGACTACAGGTAACACTAAATGAAGTCTGTATAGAAGTTTGAAACATACTTTAGATCCCATTTCTAACAGGTAGTTTTCTTTATCATAGGTGTGGATTTTGCTACTTGGAGGTGGAGAACACATTTGCTGGAGTTTACAACATTATCCCCACCACATTCCTGCCTCAACAAGAGGGCCCTTTTTTCTTAGATTTTAACAGTACTACTCCTCTTAAGGTGTCACAGCTGCAGTGAGGAGACAGAACTGTGCAGTGCTGTTTAAGGAGATGGTTTTGATCTGTCCAACAGCCTGGGAACAGGTGAAGAACCCTTACTACACATGCACAGAAGAAAATTACATTCTGAGTTACAGCCAAAAGCATGGAATTGTGGATTGCCAGTTAATTGTGGCAGGAAGTTAGCTGTGGGTTTGCTGCTATGGTCCAGGAGTGAGCACTGTTCAACAGGCTTGGGTATAGGCTAAAATGCATATATTCAAATGAACCAGCAGAACTCAATTTATTGCAGTTTTTCCACACTTTGAATCAAAGTCTAGTGAGTTACGAGAAAAACTAACATTTAAATTCCCTCCTCCCAACACACAGGGTATATGGGCTTAAGATTCTATTCTTAAAAGTAAACATGGAAGAAAAAAATATTCTTGTGTATTCTGCTTATTCAGTTTCAGGACCAAATAGCTTTTATTACATGTTTGTGCTGCTATTTCTAATGTTTTCATCACTGAACTGGTTCTTGCATCTAAATGTAAATGTACTACTGCTGAGCTAATAGTATTCCATGTGTCATCTTACATGGAATATGTATATAGGGAGTAAAGGAAAAGGCAGGTTCCAGCTTTAGCTATTTCTAAAAGCAAAGCAATTGCTTTGCTCATGTTACGTGTACTTTGAGAGCTGTTACCTCCCATCTGTATGACTTTAGTACATAATACAACATGAGGTTCCTTCTTGCCATCTGCCAGACCTAGGCTGATCCCAATGAGCAGGAAGGACAGGAGGCTATCCAGCAGCAGTGTCCAGGCAGTGCAGCACAGCCTTCCTCAAGCAGCCATAAAAGGTTCTCATCTGAAGATTCCCCTGTAAGGTTCACTGTATCTACTGAGGGTAGTCTCAATGGCTGGTGCAGAGAGATAGGGAACTACCAACCATCAGCAAAGAAATGTTTTATTTTCATCACTTTTATAAGTATGCATCATGTAGGGAAGGATCATTTAAACCTCTCCCCCAATACACCACAGCTGAAAGGAATGCACTTGCTAAATCCATTATGCAAGACATCTTTAAAAAGATACTTTTTTTCCTTGTAAGTTGAAGGAATTGAGCACATGGCCAGTGTCATCAATAGAAACAGGGTCAGAGTTCTTAAGAAAATAGTGGAGGTGGGATTAATGCAAAACAAGTTACTTTTTTAGAAGCCTCCCTCCCCAATGTGCTCTTCCTCTAGATCTGTATACGTTGTATCTGAAGAGGATTCAAGATGAGAAGTTTTTATTTAATACCAACTGCCTCACAGATCCCAAAATGGATTAAATTTTGTCATTTTTACAAAATTTACAATATTTCACAGTTGGGGGAGGGTGTTTTTAAAACAGCCATGGGAATTTTGCTGCCATTCACACTGGTTTGGCAGTTTTCCAAGCAAAAAGGTAGCACTTAAATCTTGCTTTAGATCACAGGTGTCACTTGGCCATTGGGAAACCTAACACACATTCTACAGTAGCACAGAAATATCTGTGAGCTAAAATTATTCCCACAGAAATCTGCTATTAGTCCTCTCCAGAAAGGAGAACAAAAGAAGAACCTTTTGTTTCATTTCCTTCATCAGACAGCTGCTTAACAAGTGTCTGGCTCTGAAAAGGCAGCGATAGCTCCTGCTCTGGAAAACACATGCCTTGCTGACTGCAGTGCTCTCAGAGACCATCTGGGCTAGGGAATTTGTGACAAATTTGTCACAGGGTGACTTACCTTCTTTTGCAGGGAAGTTTCTGATGGCTATTGCAATAAATCACCAGAGGGAACAGCATGGGCGCAAGCTGAGAAAAAACCAGATTAGGTTCCTTGTGGTTATGCTTGGCTTTTGGAGCATGTGCCAAGGGCTGCTTCATCCCTAAAATACGAAAATTTCATTCAACTCCCATTTTCCCTACAGCTTTCTGTTTTTAGCTGAGGCTGTACCAGAGTAGCAGTGAAGTCCTCCATGTATCTTATCACCTCTGAAGTCGGAGGTAGTGAGGAAGCCTGAGCTGAGTGTCTTTCTGGCTGTACAAAAGGCAGATGCCAAAAGTGCCAGCTTTCAGCACCACGTTCTTGCACATTCTCTGCTGTTTGAGATCAAGCTGGTAGACTTGCCTACAGGAAAATCTGTTGTTGTTCTTCAGTAGTTGGTTTCTACTCGGCAGGAAGGAGTTTTTCTTTTTCTTTCCCCCTGAGCACAAGCTAGTGCCAAAGCTTATGCTGCATGAAACGAGCATAAGGCTCAGCTTCCGTAATGTACTGAACTTAAACTCAACTGAACTAAAAAGTAAGAAATCTACTCACTTTCCTAATGCCAGGCAAAGGCATTAAGGCCAAAAGATCCTGTCCCCACCAGGATACGCCAGTATTTCTTACATATTTGGAACAGTCAGTGGATTGGGCTCATCCCCGTTAATGCACAGAACTTAAGCTTAGTGTCAATCTTAAATATATAAAGCAAATTCTATTCAAATATTGCACCTGCATAGGCTACTAGAATGCCATCACTGTGCATTTCCCTTCAGATATAGGACAGAACACTCAGGTGAAGTATTTAAGAGGTACTACAAAATATCCATATGAATTGTAGCCTAGGGCTTCTGGTTATGGCAAATTAATCTTAGAACAAAGTTTTCTTGCCCTTTTTTCCTAAGAAAAAATGTTGATGTAAGCATTTAGGATTTGCTTTAATATGTCAAATATATACTATTATATTTTTTTCCACAAGTAGGCCTGGAAAAATTATTGCAAAGTGTACTGTTCCTTAGATTTTAACATGACCTCAGGCCACTAAGTTAAGCTTTTCTTTCCCCTGCACTGTTTAGCATTTTTTGAGCCACATGACAGAGAATGTGGTTGGTTCTGGTTTTTTAGGAAGACACCAGTTAGCCCTTGGCTGATCTGATGCCTCAGTTCTCAAAGATTCAGTGAGATGTAGTACCATGGATGAAGGGTATCCACAGCTGCTATCCCCACTGCCCCAGACTCTGAGTTCAGTCCTAGTCCCCTGCTGCAAGCTTCATGTAACTATTTTGTACAGTAATTACGCACTAAACCACACAATCTCTGCAGCCTCTGAACAGCCACCTATTTAGAACTAAGTTTGTGTACATACAGTAGAGGTTTTCATCACTTCATCTAAAAGGACAGTGGAATTGTTTGATAATACCAAAGAGAAGCAGAACTCCTAGGTTAACCTTTGCTTTATACATTCTCACATCAGGGCAGCTGAAGCAATCATGTATACTTTGATACACCAGAGGCTTATTTTTATACCCATGAAGGCAGCTACCATCACGTTACACTTCAGAACCCATGAAGAGCTTAAGTAAAAAGTAACTGGAGACAGCTTGTTCATTTGCTTGTACTCCATAGCAATGTATGTTCATTTAAGTCTGTCACATTTATAATTATGGCTTTTATGAAGTTTAAAATAAAATGAGTTTTCCATTAATTTATTAGACACACAGTTCTGCCTGTTTGCTTGCATGGTTGACGGGTGATTTACCTGCCAAGTCCGGGGTTCACCAAAGGAGGAAGGCTGCACTGTGATCTTTCAGCAACTCTTGCAGCAGGGTGGTAGAAAAGGAAGGGCAGAGTGGGTTCCACACCCTTTCAAACTTCAAGATCAATCATTTTTCCCAGCTGGGAGCTGAACAGGACAAATGCAAGGCAGCACACACACAAAATTAATTCACTGCGCCCAAGTGTGGAAAGTTTGGGTTTCCAGTCAGAACTGGCAAGATGAGAAGAAATTTGATGGCATAAGAGGTTGAAGAAAAAAAAAGGGGGGGAGGGAAAATCAGCACCAAAATAACCATCCAAAGAACCCAGGAAAATGTAACAGGTGGTGACTGGGAGGTCTGCAGAAGTGAGATTCAACCACAAAGACCTCTGCTAGTTTTTCAAAACTGAATGCAGCCCAGACAATAGCTCAACTATGAAAGTTTAAGTAAAAATCCTTAATATAGTGGCACTCCTGTACTGCTTTTCATATTTTATACTGTCTCTCCCAGCTTTTTCCCAAGTAATGGTCACATCAGAAGCTGGAACCACAGATTTCTTTCCTAAGCATTTTCTGGGCCTGGAAACTGCTGGCAGTGAAAGGTTTTAGCCTTAAGGTCTTCAGAAGATGTAAACATATAAATGTCTAACACAGTTACAGTTTAACAGCTATAATGTGATGAATCTATTTTTTATGAACACAGGATTCTTTGCCTCCAATTCTGCACGGCTTTACAGCCAATTTCAGCAGCATTAGGTACAGAGGTCTTCTGTAACAGAATACCTCCCTCCTCCTGCACACTAAGGGGGTTTTGGAGAACCTGACTAAAGCTCTGGTCTTGTGGCACAGTTCAGAATAAAAAGTGAGCCACGTATGCAGGGATTAGGGAAGCTGGAAAGAAGCACCCATTGCCCCTGTACCACAATGGATTCTAATACCAGTGTGACCTCAGCCTGCAATCATCAGCTGGAAGTGGGTATTTGGGGGCTAAACTTGCTGTGGGAGAAGATTTGATCCCTAGCACTTGAAATAAAACTTCACTTGCACACACTCAAAATGTGGAAAACAAAAATGTTTACTGTAGTGTGAAGAATTTCACATTAACTTTGAGAATAGATACACAAGCTGTGGCAGGGATGAAATACAACAGGACTGCAAAAACATAGAATAGAAAATACTTTGGGCAATACTAAGATTCCCATCAAATTAACAATATAAACTGACATTTTAGATAAAATGGTGCTTTCAGAAATGCTTAGTCACCAAAACTGAAGAGTCCTAGGATTTTTACTACCACTTATTAGCATAATTATCAGACACTACTACTGCCTAACAGCTGCTGGCAAAACATGCCCCGTGCCCTTTCTAGTTTTATTGAACATTTTGTCTAGGGCATACTAAAATCCCAAGTCCCTTTAACAGTTATAAATCCCCACACAGTACAACCTACAGAGATGCTTAAGAACACACTGTCAATCTACACTGGCAATTCCTTTTCTTCATGCATATTTCAAGGGCAAACCTCTTATTATAATCGTCCCGAAAACATCTATGACTCCCATTTTTGAGGGAAAAAAACCAAAACAAAACAAAATACACTTAAAGTGCCGAAAAATAATACTTCACTTCTCAGGGAAGCAGAAGGGCAAGGGGCCAATCAACTCTTTTTGGTCACTGGAATCACCTGCAGAGTCCAAGTCGGACTCGGGAAGGCGTCTAGAAAGGGCCTCCCACTGCTGGGCGTTACCATCCCCTTCCTGTGATCCATCTGATAGGCTTTTAGAGGCAGGACTCATTTTATCCTTTCTGTGAGCACCAAGGGAAGAGTGAAGGCGTTCAGACCCCACACATGCAACAGCTTTCCTGTATACAAAATATTTCTACAGTTTCAGCATAATACAGACCAATACAGATGTTTAAAGATTATGCCACTTGTACTCAAGAGATTGGTTGTATCTAAAGAGCATTTCAGTCTACAAAACCGAAGCCAAACCGCTCTCTGCAAATGTCTGGCTTGAATTTCAGACCCCCGACTGGCATGAATTTACACGGGAACATTACTAGTTATTGCTTCAGCCAGGCTGCTACAAAACAATTTACAAAGTCTCTGAAATATGAGCACAGCTTAAACATTTGATAACTCATCCGGCCTACAAAGGATTTACTGAATAAAAACTTCAGCCCTCCACATCAATTAAACTTCTTAGTGCATTTTTAAATTCTCAGAGTAAACGCTTAAGATTTGGCATATATTATTGGCACGACGTTCTTCAAACACTTAGAAGTTCATGTATAAATATTTAGACTCCCATTATTCAGGACGGGGCACGAGAAGGCCTCAGCCGATCTGGGCAGCCTTCCTGCCCGCACATATTCCCTCTTTGATTTTCATGCACTGAAGGGAGAGCTGCTTCATTCGATTATCCAGAGCCAGCCCTTCAGTGGAGCTGCTCCTGGTGCTGCTCCTATTCTTGTTCACTCTGTCATTCGTCTTGTTCTCAGCCCCTTCTGCCCTATCCCCTGCAAAGAAAGGATTAAACTGGATGTTAAACCCGGATTTCATTCTGCAAGTTTAGCTTCAAGCAGGTGCCTCTGCAGCTTCCTTTGCCAAAGCACACAGAAATTACAGGAGCAGGAGCAAGATGCTTTAACAAAACCAAGTTGGCCTTCCAAGCTGTGCTCATCTTGTGCACTGCATCAGCAAATTAGTGAGAACAGCCTTAGGATGGAGCAGACAAGGGCAGTGGTAATCCTCTAGTCTGAATTAGTCAGCCAGGGCTGGCAGAGCCTGCAAGAAGCGCCTTCTGGCATATTATTTTTTTGTGGGGATTTTGTTGGTTTTTTTTTTTCCCCTGGAAAGCAAGATTTTCAAAAAGCAGGACAGTAATTTAAATAAATAAACTCAGATTTTCCTCCAAATAAATAGAGGAAAGAATGATGGAGGAAAATGGATGAGAATCCCACTGATCACTTATTTAGTGAGAAATCTCAAACCCCTGGTCTCTGACAGAACTGGGGAACATTCCCAGCCAGAAGAACAGTAATTAATACATTATAGACATTGTTAACTTTGAGACACAGGGCCTTCCACAAAGAAGCAGCTAGCAGCTCAGAGCATTTCCTGGCATATGCCTAGGGGAGCTGGGAAGGTTTTCCTGCTCCCTTTTTGACGCTGAAAAACACTGGCCCAGGGGGTATCCAGCTGTGCATACCTCTTTCAGCTTCACACTCGGGGGAGGAGGCCCCACTGCATTCGCTCCGGGGCCCCAGGACAGGGAAGATCATCCCGAACTCAGAGAGGGAGACAGGGCTGGGCAGATCCAGGCTTCCAGGTCGTGTCGCAGGAGGAAACTGAGTGGGCACCTCACAGGGACTCGTAGGACCAGAGCTGAAGCTGGACACTGACTGAGTTTCTGAATCTTCTTCGGACACGAAGCTGCTGCCATTATCATCCTCAAACACTTCTGAAGCCACTGCAGTGTTCAAAGAATATTCCAGTTAGTAATTCAGCCTTCCCTCCTGCACCTGCCCAGGCAAAGGCAGTTCTTCAGGTCTGCATCTTCCATACACAGACACACTGCTAACCCATGGGCTGCCCCCTCTGGTTTTCTGCCCCTTGTGCAAAGCCTTAGCCTGGTTCTGCCCGGAGGAGCAGCACACCTGCCAGCCAGGCCATGCAAGGCCAGCACTGTAGTAGCTGCTGCTCCTCATGCCAAGCTCTTGGATTTTTACTGGCCCTGTTAGCCTTGTTCACTTGTGGCCTTCAGTAGACAACTTAGGTTAGAGCCTAATTCCCTGTGTCTGCCTCCCCTGGCACTATCTTGATCCCAGCCCAGCCTCTGGGTTATTTAAGGCACTAATTAGAAAGACACAGGTCCCAAGATTCCTTTTTGAATGAAGATCACCAAACAACACCAAATTAAAAA
>VZDJ01000782.1:9253603-9301566 GCA_008694505.1 Cyanoderma ruficeps
TTTTCTCTTCCTGTGTTTGCTCAGATCTGAATTCTAATTAAGCAAACCCACTCCAAACTGTCTGTCTAAATTAAGCTGCAGGGTCCTTATGAACAACCAGAAGAGAAACCCATTACAGAAAGCTCCATTTTGTGCAACACAAGGGTGTAGATTTTGCTGAAATTCAGCACACTTCAGAGGCTCATTGCAGGATGTGGGGACCAAAGACTTCTGCACACAAGCAGTCCCACTGGGATCAGAAGGTTCTCTACACAACACAAGTGTGTGCTGGAATCTCACTGGCCTTAAGAAGACCCAGACACAGCAAGATATCCACAGTGACCTGAGGTTATCTCCAATTCCTCCTCCTCGCGATTCCTGCCATTGTTAGCGAGGCTCAGAATCACTTTGGAAGAGCAGCAGGAGCGGAGCAGCAGCATTAACAAAATGGCTCAAAGGAGAAGCTTCAAAGAAGTTCTTCTGTCACCCTGGGGCTCACAGGCACCACCTGGACACGAAGGTGCCAGCAGAGGCTGCTACTGCCATGGATGTGGCAGAGATATTCAACCTCTTTCTGCTGGACTTGCAAAACTGCACTTACACATTGCAAAACTGACCCGAAAGGCTTCAAACATAAAATGGATAACAACATTATCCGCCTTCCTCAGTCCTCTCCAGGGCTCTTCATACTCAGAGACAGCTTTTCTTGTGGTTTGGGTTTTGTTGTTTTGTTTTTAATGAAGTCAAATCTAAGGCTGCAGAGGGGCCTTTCTTCTCACTGCATTTCATCAATATATGGTGAGCAGTACAGTGACTTCGTGGAGGGCAAAAGCAATAAAAGATTTGGGAAAAAAGATGTTTCCAATTAGAGTTCTCTACTTGGCAAGAAGCACTGACATCAGGCAGTCTACAAGCAGCACAACTTAAACTGCAGCTTCCTTTTCACCATCTAAATTCAGCCTAACACACAGGAGCATCTGCAAGGGCCAAGCAACTCTTGCTGATGACAGGTGTTTTATCCAGCTCCAGTAGACAGAAATCAAGATATAAAAGGACCTTGGTGAAAAGCTCTCCCCACATTACAATGAGAATTTAATCCAGCCTATTTTATTATTTAATCCAGGCTGCTAGTCCTGCCCTGTCATAACCCAGTTCTGTGTTGGCACTAGACACAAGCTAAAGTCCTTCCCCTCCTGTCAGACTGTGCAATTCAAAGAGAGGGACAAGCCCACACTGCTGGTCCTTGCCTGCAGTGTCAGCAGCAGCCAGGGGAGCCAGCAACTAATATTAATTAATATTAATATTAACTTTCCTGGCTCTTTCTGCCCCTGTATCCCAGGTCCCTGAACTCCTTCAGCACAAAATACCCTAAAACTCAGTTACACCTAAGGCTTTCAGGAGGCCTTCTGCATGAGGAGGGGGACTTGTGGGTATCCAAAAGAGGCAATTCCTGCCTCTAGGTTGGAAAGGGTCAACCTCAGGAATTAAGGGTGGCAGAAGATAAGCAGCCATACTGAAACCTGGCTGCATCAGCTGTCCAGAAACAGCACTCATCACTGCTGCAACTCAGGTCCCAGCTGCACAGTATATCCAACACATCATACAGAGACTCCTGCCATTGCAGAGGGTGGAGGTCAGCCCAGGGCTGCCTCCCAGCTCCCACAGCTCACACAAGGCTCTACCATGGCCTCAGTGCCAGTACACACTCGTGTCTATGGGGAAATTGCATCTTCTGCCTTTGGGCACCAGGGTTGTGCAATCACGAACTCTTGCAATCCTGACCTAGACTTTCCCCTGCTGAAACAAAGCTGAAATACAAATTAAAATGGAATTTGTGGGACTGGGCAACAAGAAAAAGACTTTCTGCATCAAGAAGGGGAAAAAGTGTCCAGGAAGGAGGCAAAAGTAGGCTGTATATACTGTCCTTCTATCCACTTTCACCCAGAGCCAGGACAAATGCAAAGTCACCATATAACAGACTTTGCATCACAAGGTCCCCATGTGCCACCAGAAAGCAGAGGTTTCCTTGCTTGTTTGGAGTTTCCTTGGAGGTTGTTGCTGTCACCCATTTCTCCTACAGAGCCCCTCAGCACACTGCAGCAGCATATTGCTGCCTCTTCACTTCCCTTGTTCACAGCACACATGCTCTGCTGAAATCACACCCTGGCAAAAAAAGACTGCAGCACAAAGGAGCTTATCCTTACACACTTCCATGCGAGCATCACACCTTTCTGTACTGCTGAAGCCACAAGTTCAGCTCCCTCTGCCACAGGCCCAGCACTGGAAGACAAGCACTTCATCCAAAAGGCCTGTTCCCAGACTGGCTGGCTGCTCTGTGACAGCCTGCCACCACCCAGCCGAGTCACTGCCAGCAGCACCACTGGTGTAAAATTAGACACACACTTTGAAGTGTGTTAATTTTGCTCCTTTCATACAGCACTGTACAAAAAACCTACAGGCATGTTAAGGGAATGGCTGATGCACTTTAACTCATTACCCTTTCCCTCGAAAATTAGCTATTAAAGAATGTAATCAACTCTTGCAATAACAAGAAGCATCACAACTTAGCCACAGTCCCACAGCAGCCAGCAAATCCCAAAACTGCAGAATACACAGAGCAACCCTGACGTGAGCATTTGTTACGATGCCCATGGGACATTCCTAAGCACAGCAGTGCTCTGCACTCACTGGAGACGGTGTCTGACTCCGGTTTACTCGCTGACAGATCTTCCACAGAGGTGTTGCTTCCCTCAGCACCCACGCCACATCCTCGGGGCCCCATGGCAGTGGACCTTCTCCTCTCATGAATCTCATCTGAAATCATCTCCAGATTTTTCAAGGCAGTCTTATACTCTCCCTTTGCCAGGGCCAGTTTGGCCTGCAGGTCATCCACTGTTTTCTTCAGTTGCTAAAAAGAGAGACAGATATTATTTGGACTTTTACGATAAACAAGGCACAGCACACAAGTTCCCTGTTATGTGCCCAGGTACCTTGGCTCTGCACAGGCAAGCACAAACTGGAGCTGCTATCTATGGGATGGGAGCGTTCAGAATTCAGAAGCACCCTGGCACAAGCAGTGGCACTTGTGAAAGAGACATCAGCAAAGCCAAGCAGGGAGCCAGGGGCTGGGACTGCCTCTGGAGTGCACATAGCAAGCCCCTGTTAAGATGTGAACTTGCAGGATCTCTCCTTAACAGGAATGCAGCTCTCAGCTATGTCACTGCTTATCCCAGAACCACGCTGAAGGTTTGCTGGCAGCCCCTGTCTGCAGGGCATAGCAGGGCTGGGGGTCACTCCTGAAGGGGCTGAGCTTTACTCTCTGCTGAGCACCAAACCTGCACGTCCCTTCTGCTCACTAAACCTGCAGAACAGAAAGCAGCAAACCTCAAACCTGACAGCTGTAATACAGCAGTTCCTGTGTCCCCAGGCACAACCCTACAGCAAGGGCCTAAGTGTTGTACATCCCATTTCCCAAAGGGGAAACATTGCTTGTGTGTCTGTAGCTCTCTCAGTGGTTTTTATTGTGCATTCAAGGCAATCTGTGCTGTCCTTTTTCATACAGCTTGCACAATCACCTTGCTTCAGGAGGGCACTGAGCAGCTGCCATGGAGAAGCAACAGGCCCACAAACAGTATGCCTTTGCCCATGGATGAAAGGGAATTTCTCAAAAGATGCTTCCAGGCAGAAGGGATTATTGGCCTGGCACCCAGCCCAGGGCAGGGAAGGGTTCAGCTTGATGCAGCAGCAGCTGCAGGCAGGCATGGCAGAGCAGGAGAGAACACCCAAGTCTGAAATGTGGCAAGGAGGAAAGTGCACACCGGAGTCTCTGAGGCTCACAGAATGCTTTTGAGCGTCAGGCAGCCCAGGGAAGGGCTCACAAAACCATTGTGGGATACGCCTTGCACCCCAGACAAGGAATGGGAATCTTTTTCTAGCTAGGATCCTACTGACCCAGCACCCCACCAGAGCCTTCCTGCACCGAGGGCCAGCACTCCAAGACAACATGCTCCACTTAAACCCTGTGCCCATCCCACACAACAGCAGCAGCGGCCACTACCCTCCAACTGTGAGGAGCCAGGCTTCCAGTTTTGGGGACCACATGCAGCAAAAGTCACTCAAGTAGAAAAGACAGTGATTCTTCCATTTGAATTTGTAGGGCTACTCTGCCCTCCCATCCCTGGCAGCTCCAAGACTGGCTGTAATAGCAGGGATTACCTTCCCACACAGAACTGCCATGCCTGCCCCAGGGCCACTGTGCCCTGCAAAGCATGTGCTGTGCACAAGCAGTGGCCAGACATTGTTGCACCACACAGAATGCAGTGCAGAGGTGCCAAAAAGCCCTGGAAGCCTATCCAGCCAAATCCCTCTTATGTCAAACCCCAAATTCACATCTGCATGATATTTGAGCACTGCAAGCAGGTTACTTATTCTCTTAATTGATCCAACCAGTGAACATAAAAGAGCACCCCAAGTACAATTAAACAGTCTGAAACATAAAACATAGGGAAAAAAATGAAACCCACAAAAAAAAAAATAAATCCCAGACACATTAAACTACAAGAAGCAAAGACAGATAAATTGTACTCTTTTGGTTCTGACGGAGTTCAAACACTCTTATTTCACAAAAGGAAACAAAGACTCTCTTAGTCTTTTATCTCTAAAATGTGCTTAGCAAATTGCTCAAGAGGTTTTGAATTGGTTTTGTATAGAAACACAACACAGTTGTCAGAGCACTTTAGATGTAATTTCAGTATTTACTGTAAGCAGTAAAGAGTTTCAGATGGATCTGAATTACATACGTACCTCTAGTTGGACATAGTACTTTGCCTTGAGTTCAAAATAAGGTCTGTGGAAAAACAAAGAACAGTTGTTTACAATCACTGGGACTGAATGCAGTGTACTGACGTGGGAGTTGCTCTTTGTAGCACTAACACAGCTATTCTGTGTATCACTGCAATCCCAAGAGACCACTATTCAGATGATGGAACACCTACACATGCTCTCAGTGTCTCTCTCGTACTCGCCAGTGCATCTATTTCTCATGGGTCTTTTGACCTAAATACAAATTGCAAAGCTCCAGTTTTTGGAGTTGACAGCGTAATTCCTCCAGGCCTAGATTCTGCAAGATATTTAAATGTAACATCCAGCTCGAGGCATAGGCATCCCCTCTCTACCCAGCTAATTTCTGAGCCCATGGCACATGTAAATTTCTACAGAAGGTGAACCTGCACCATATGTGCAGGTGGAGGGGCAGCTCTTGGGTTTTCCAGTGAAGGAGAGGGTGTGAAGAGAGGTCAGAGCACCACACACGAGGGCACAGCACTTCCCAACAGTGACCACCAGGCACTTCCTTAAACTCACTGATAAGGTCGCAACAGGACAGGAGTATAAAAGGCGCAATACAAAGCTTACAAACCACTTTCCACCCTCCAAGTTTTGAAGCTCTCAAGCCAATATCATCTGATACAACACTGAGCAGGAAAGAGAAAAAAAAAGAAGCCCTGTTATTTCAGGAGTGCGCACTACCCTCCTCCCCTCTCAGAAGTTCTCCTGGAAATAGGGGAGAGATAGACAATCAGATATGGCTTTACATGAAATAGAATGTGAACCACCCTTGTTGTGTTTCCATGCTGACAGCAAGGCTCTTTTGAGCTGTAAGCCCTATGCAGCAGCATTTTGGACTCTGCACTGGAATTCAGGAGCATGAAGCTGTGGCTTTTGGATCCTATATTCTTTGACGGGTTGAATTCACTACACAGTCACGGGCAAAATAACTGAGTTGTGTTTCCATTAGAGTAGGTTATTTCCAGCCCTGATATTTCTAAGCACCCTCCCACCATCACCAGGAGCACACAGCCAAGTCTTGATGCTTCCAGTGACACCGATCCAGCCAAAACGCACCTCTGCCTTCCCTTAGTGGGACATCACCCTGCCAAAGGCTACACGGATGCACCTGCCAGGCCAAATAAAACACTGCAGTGGAGAATTTGACAGATAAAGGACTCCTAGAGCCATACCCCAAAGCAATGGTAGCACACAGACACTGACAGAAGGTCACAGGAAAAGCAGTGAAATCCACTCACCTCAAAGGACCTGATTCTCAACCTTCCTTACCCTGGTGCCAGCTGGGAGGGAACAACCAGGCTTGAACAACCAGCTAACCTCCCACTAACTTCCACAAGCCTTGGGAAGAGTCCCCTCTCTATCAGCAAGAAGCACACCTGTGTTTGCATGGTGTGAAAGAACAATACACACATGCATGTGTGTGTATGCACAAATACATACACGTGCACACACCAGCAGGAATGTTTACTTGCAACAGGTAGGAAAAACACCACCTCAGCCACTGAAAGGAGACCAGGAGCCTGACGTGCAGGAGCTCACACATTAAACACTCCTGCTCCCTCATGGCTCACACAGCCAGGCACCCAATGCCAGCAGGAACCAGGGCACTGGCAGGGGAGGTACTCCCATGTCCCAGGATCACTTCCCTCCCTGACATCCATGGCCCTGTGACCATTGAGGGCTGGTCTGTAACTCAGCAGGGTGGGAATCAGCAATTCAGGGATGCAAGCACTGTCTTACATCACGGGCTGGCTGAGCCCAGGGCACTGCACCAAGTGCCTTTCAAGTAGATGACAGGAAGAGGGAAAGGCACTTTGCCCAAGCCACCAGAGCAGAAAGTGACTTCCAAAAACCAGCTAACACAGGCAAGTTCATTATCCTACAGCTCAGAGGCACTGAGCCAGAAGATCTGGTAACTGTTAAGAACATGCAGCCGTATGCACATTCACAGATCACAAGCAAGTAAGCACCCAAAAACTAAAGTAAAAGCAAAACCAAAACAAAACTATCTAATAATCCTTTGCTCATCAACTTTGCACAGCAAATCATCTAAATGACTTTCCTCCAGGATGCCCCAGTCTTGCTTTCAAAATAGCAATGCTTTAAGCATCTTAATGCCAAATGAAGCAAGGAGCAAAGGCAAATCATTTTCTGCCCAAAAGAGAGCAACTCATTCAGTGCTGTCTATCCACAAGTTTAAAGAGAAGATGAACAAAAGGCCAGAAAGGCCTAAGTGCTACAGGCAGTGCTCCCACACCATCCAGGGAGAGCAGGATGCTGGTGTTAAATCCTTCCTGAAAAGCAGCTAGAGGCCAGCTACACCCCACAATACAAACAGCTGCAAATTCAGCAGCCTCATTTCCCAGTTTCTGTAGCCACTTGACAGCACTGATGTTTTCAGCTCAGTTGCAATTTTCCTTTATGTGAAAATTGCAATGCTGGGAGACGACTGACCTTCCCAACACCCCTGTGTAGCATAACTTCAAAGACATCCGCAACTGTTTGTGCCACCAGGCATCTTTCACATCAGTACTAGGTTAGAAGTGGCATTTCTGTACACCCTTTATTAAAGGATCTCCAAAACACCCTACCTAGATGGTTTGTACTGCAGTTAGCCCTGCTGTGAGACAAAAGAATACACTGGGATCCTTCCACAGAAGTGGAAACCAGCTTAGCTTGAGGAGAGTGACACAAGACACCCCTCTGAGGGTAGTTCCAGCAAAGAAATGAAAACTCAAGAGGCACATCACACAAGAGGCAGCTGGGACACCAGGCTCCACACCAGCATAAAAAGGCATGTAGGACCCCACTGACAACTTAATCATGGTCTTTATTTTAAATCTTATTGCAAGGAAGGAACTCCTGGCAGCCAAAACTGTTCTCAGATATTGTCCTTAACCAGGGGAATCTGTCATTTAGTGATCTGATGATGGTTTTCACAGCCCCTGTTCAGTGCTAGACAAACAGCATGCAGCTCATTCTAGGAAGTCACACCACTACACTGTTTCAGCAAACATGCTTGAGTCTTGCTTGAGAAGTGCTAATCCTTTCGTGAATTAAGCAAACACCATCAAAATAGATTTTTAGTTGACCGATTTCACCAAAAAGTAATTTTTAGATGGAGGGGATTAAAAGCTAAATACAGCAAGCAGATTGTTTAGACAAGCCACAGTCTGGTAATATTAAAAAAAAAAAAAAGACTGTGAAATATAAAGAGGATTAAGAATTGGTTGTAAACAGGGCCAAAATTTTAAACAGGTTCCGAGCAAAAAGCTGTTTCACTTCTCCACAACAGAGCCAAACGGCACAGCAAATGCAGGCACAGTTATTAATGACATGAGCTGCTTAGCAATGCCTTCTCAAGGGTGTTTCCTTCCCCCAGAACAGCTCTCACACAGCTCTGCCATGGCAGCAGCAGGAAGTAAACAAGCCTTTACAGCACCTTACACCCCTGCAGTCTTGCACCTTTCAGCTTTCTGTCATTTGCTTTGTTGCTCTCCTAACTAAAAATAAGAACTGTGAACAATCCTAGGCTGTGAAACATCCACACAGAGCTCTGCAGACAGCACCTGTGTGGATCCCATGCACCTGTTCCTCAAATCACACATCACCAAGGAGTTCAGTGCACCAGAACAAGACCAAGATGCTGCTCAGAAAAGGTTTCTTATCCCATGTAGTTCACCAGTCCATCAAGTCAGGTGTTTCAAAAGACACTTAGAAGGACAACAAGGACAAATACCAGTACCAACTGTGCTATAAGGCTGCTACACACGGAGAGGAACCTGAAGAGCAATATACTTTCACAGGTTCAAAAACCCCACAGAACAGGTATTTCCCCCAAACAGTTTTCACCGCTAAACTCCCCTCCAAACATAAAACATACTTTGATTTATTGATGGCTCTTTTCAGCTTCTTCTCCAGTTGTTTCATCCTTCCCATGGCAGCATTGTATTTGGCTGCAGTCTCCTTGTGAACCAGCTCACTTCTTGTTTTGGTCTGTTCCGCCTCCATGACCTTCAAGAGGGAGGAAGAAACAGGTTGAGCAGCAAAATACAATGATCCACGTCTTATCTTTTCAATTAACAGCAACTTTATAATCTCTCCAATCAGCTCATGTCAGGAAAGTAAGGGTATAGAAAAAATTACTTCCAATGAACCTACTTAAAAGTCTTTCCTGAAAAGAGCCGCAGGTCTTCAAACACTGTGTAAATTATGACAAAGGTGTTACAGCTTTTCACATAACCTCTCCTACAGGAATTTCAGAAGACCCTCAGCCTTTGGGATCAACCCTTTTTTAACCCAGTTAGATATTCACAAGTGGAGCAACACTAGCAGAAGTCACTGAGTTACATTCAACAGCAATGTTTCTGTCTCCTCCTGCTTCTCTCCCGGGAACTTGACTTTCCCAGCAGAGAGCCTGCTGGTTGCTCAGCTCCTGGCTGCAGCCCCATCACTCTGGAAAGGGCTGAACAGCAACCACAACAGAGGGAAAACTCAAATACAGTTTGGCCTGAAGAAACCAATTACTAGAAAACCGTGTGTCCAAGATGGCTCTTCTCTTAAAACAGCTGACATGTCTGAAAATCACAGTTTCAACACTGAAAATGCAAAAGTTCAAGCCCTGAGCTGCCACCCCCACAATGGAGACAAAGAAAGTTATGCTGACAACCAGCCCCTCTCCTCATTTATCAAGATATCTACAACACAGGTCTGACAAGGAGCAGCTGAGGGAGCTGGGGGTGTTTAGCCTGGAGAAAATGAGGCTCAGGGAGACCTTATTGCTCTCTACAACCCCCTCAAAGGAGCGTGCAGCCAAGTGGGAATTGGCCTCTTCTCCCCAGTAACAAGCTACAGGGAAGAGGAAAGGGCTTCAAGTTGGTCCAGAGAAGGTTTAGATTGGATATTTGGAAAATTTTTTTCACTGAAAGGGTTTTCAAGCATTGGGAGAGGGAAAGCAAATGTCTCTCCATTAGCTGAACTTCTGGTATCACATAGCCACACCTAATTTTATCCAGGGTACTTTTATTGTTCAAATTTGAGATGTCAGAGGTGTAAGCCGGAAAATGTGTTTTATTTAGTGCACTAGCAGTCAAGGTCCAGACAGGGAGGTGATTGGGTTTTTTAAATCAGAAAGCTGGTGATACCCCTTTGTTGGTCTGGTAGTGAGGGGAAAGCAGGTGATTTTTTTAAGCTTCCTGTTTTGCAGCTATGAAGGTATTCATACAAAAAATGGCAGGACTTGATTTTCTCCAGTGCTGGATTTTGGAATGCCTCAGCTGTGATACCAACTACACTGCAACTTTACACCAGTTTGCTCCACCTGGCTCCCACCACCAGTCTGTGCATCTGAGCTCTCATATGCAGAGAGAATATTCAAAATGGCTTTATTTTAAATAACCTCATCCACAAAGCCCTAACTTTTGGAAAAAGTGTGCTAGCCTTCCCAACCCTCAGGCTGAACAAGAAAAAGAGATGGTCAACTCTGACTCACTTGGATCGCTGCTCCTCTCAGGGAAACTGACATATTGTCCATCTTGATGCCTAAATGAAGGAGTGAAACTGCCAAAGACATCAGCATCAACTTGGAGCTCTTGCTGCACCAACTGGAGGCTACTTTTTGCTCATCTGCACACACCACTCATTATTAAAGAAAGAAGTTGCTACAGAACTTTAAACTATGAGAAATAAAGGTTTTCAAAGGATCTTTTGATCAGATATAAAATAATATATTCAACTCCAACATCTTTCAACTTTCTCGTATATATAAGGCATCAATTCTCAAAGAAAGGGAAAAAGCAAAAAAATCCATCAGGCTCATAACATATTCTCTCCTGCACCCTGAAAAATAAACTGCAGCCTCTTATCTCGAACAACTGTTTTAGAGCCAGTTGGTGCGATGACTTGCCTTAGTGAAACATGTCAGACCAGGCTGGTTTTAACGTGGAAGTCTCTCAAACTGAACTGCAGTCTCCAAAGACTGCACAGAAGGTGGTTCATCTTCTTTCTAGTGTGGCAAGGAAACTGCAATTTAAAAACGCCGTAAGCTACAAAATAATGGAGCAACTGAAATTGGCCAATGCTCAGTTACATGTCAGTCCCTCACATCCATTCTTGGGGCAAAATTAGCATGAACTTTGATATCTGGGATAAATCACATGATAAGTACAACCAACACCAGGGTTGTAAAGCAGGTTAGGTGTCCAGTATTGTGCTGATTTTTCAAATGTTTTGTATCAAACATCACAAGAATGCTGAACCCTGCAGAACTGGCATTTGACGATGACAGATTGCAAATGCCTCAAAATATCTGACAAAATGTGGAATTTCCTGCCAGCCATACACACCCATGTTCATTACCCTTTTGAGAAAGAAAGGAGAAAAAAGGCTGTATACTTCATCCTTTTGAGAAATCAGTGATGTGAGAAAATATCTCTCTCCCACTACACCCTTGTTTTCCTCTGGGAATTCTGTCCTCATGTTCACATTATCCACACAAGTCGGCATGACACGCAGCCTGTCCCCTTTCCCTGGGACAGCAGCTCAAGGTGCATGCCTAAGGCTGAGAATAATGCCTGGGGGATTGTAAGGTACCTCTGCAGAGATCCATCACCTGCCAAGATGCATTTAAGCACTTCATTCACACAAGAAGAAACAAGAGAGATCTTCCAACCCTTCACAAAAGCCCAACAGCCTTTAAATGGAGAAGCTGTCCATCAGGGCTGGCAGACAGAAACCAACTGCAAATGATGCTGTCACCTCTGCAGCTGGGAAGTTCAATGTAAGACCAGCTAGGCAAACCCCTCACCTCCTTAAAGAGGCTTAGAAAAAGATAGACAGGCTTGTGCAGGAAAGAAATACTTTTTATTAGAGCGAATAATACATTTGGTGAAAAAACTGGTGTCATATGGACTTGTAAACAAGCTCTTGGCCACAGTTCCAAATAAGCTGGCTTGTCTAACCCAAATGCTTCTACCCCCCACCTTGCCTTGTAGATGCTCCTAAGCCATCACAGATGCAACAGCATCACTTAGAAAAAGGCAGAAGGAGCAGTGAGGATGACACCTCTTCAAACAAAGGCTGCTCAAGACACATCTCATCTCCTGACATCGTACCTGCCTTTCAGCTCAGCCTTGGGACGAGCACAGGATATACTCTTGGACAAAAACACCCACTGGATAAACTTCCAGGATACCCACACAACCACCAGACATTCCTGTAGCCCTTGTCTGTCCCTAACTACTGGATCACTTTCTCCAGGCACAACTCACTCTCTCAGGTAGCACAGGCTGTAAGATGCAAGTAATGGGAAACAAAGCAGGCAAAAGTGCCCAACACAGGGATTGATCAGTTCCTCTTCTCTCCTCCCCTACCCACCCTCTATTTCCTACCCAGTTGTCTGGAAAAGGTCATTGTAGAGTATGTATCTATCATCATTAAGTCTGTACAAGTAGCTTTGTTCCACCCAAAATGTTTCCATAACCAGAAGTAAAAATGGACTCCAGGCAATATCTCAGTAATAACAACAATAGATGTAAAAGAACAATTTTATCAGCAGAGTTGAGCAAAGCTGACCATCTAAGCCAGAGAATTACTCTGGAGGACTGTTTCTTTCACAAAACATTAAATTGATTGTTCTTCTAGGGGAAGAATTAAAAATAAAAAAGGAACAGGACAATGCAGTATCAGTAAACCAGGAGGAGAGAATCAACAATACAAGGGACTGCAAAAAATCACTGCATTTCCAGGATAAAGTGACAGAGAGATCAGGAAAAGGAAAGATGTGGGGTTTTTGTTGTTTCTTTCATAGACTTTTCTTCTCCCCCTTTTTCCTCTAAGTTTCTGTAGCTGCAGGAAGTATCTCTCCTCTCTACATCACAAAAGCACCCACACATTTTACACTGACAGATGGTACTTCACACTGTAATATCAAAGGGAGCTTCACAAGCCAAATTAATCCAAGAGGGAGCATGCCTCCTCCCTCTTTACTCTTCCCTCATCCTCTCCTTTTTAAAATGTCTCATGATCAAGAGCCAAAACATTTCTTCTCCCTGCCAGAATACATGAACTCAACATATCTCAGGAAAGACTGTAAAAGCTGAACCTTTTTAAGACTGCAGATTGCATCAGCAATTAGAAATTAGTGATTTCTCTTGAAATTCATGAAGGATCTTCCTTTCTACTCCAGAGTGTGTCAAACTAGAGATAATACATCTGTCGGTACTTTCCTGTTGTACATCTTTATGAATTATTTTCAATAGGAGCATAAATGTGCCATCCCTCCAAAATTCAATATCCTTTGGTCCTTTCACAGGACTCTCTTCCATTGCCCCGCTCTCTGCACCCCAAACTGCAGCATTACAATTCGAGGTATGAACAGGCTTGCAAAAACATCATCTCCAAATTTTAAAGGGACACTGCAGTCACCAAAATCCTGGTAAGCCAGTGGCTAAGAGTGAACAGTATTCTTCCTCCCCCAGCAGCTTAAGAGCTCATCAAGCCTGTCTACATTTACATTATAATCAACAGAGAATTTATCTTAAAATGAACTGCCCCTCTGGCCACATGAATTGCTCTCCAGACACCACTTATTGATCAGATAGCCTTTCATCATAATGGAACTTGTGATACACAGCCAGGTTCTAGACATGACACCGATGAGCTGAACTCCAATCTAAGTGTCATTACACTTCTCAGACCTGTGGAAAAATGGACATTTAGAAAAAATCCACAGGACTTTACCCTGAAATACACATCAAATGCACAGACATTTGCAGGGATTAGTTGCATCTTCACAGGCAGGTAGGGAGGAATCTGGCTCCTATTTATGCTCCCAGCCTCCTTTGGAAACAGCTCAAACTGCAAGGTGCAAAGAAATTTCTGAGTGACAGCCTATACTCCATGTACATGTTCATGCTGGTTCAGTCTGCTCCATGAATAGAAACCCTTTCCACACGTTATGCTTCCAGCTCACCCAGGAAAAACAAAATTTTGGTAACTCTCACATCCGTTGAACTGTATGATTTTCTAGATCAGTGGCTACAAAAGCCTTGTTTACAGAAGCCCAATAGGTTGTCATATTAAAAATAGTGTTAATAGCTTTTCAGACTATCAAGACATCAAAAAGCAATTATGACATGCAACCCTTATCTCTATTTCCTCTCAGTGAGGGTCTGGAAACACCATTTCCTGCTTGGTACCCTGGAACCTAAGTCTTTGTCTATATCCATTAGGTCAAGTGCAAAAGTAACCTGGCAGTATTTCCACACATAGCTGTGTAAGAAATCAGTTTCTCATGTGTTCTCTTGCCTATCCTTTTCCTCTGTGCTTTCTGTTTACGGTGTTCGTCAGCTACCAAGCTGCTACAGGGCTCAGGTTTGGTTCCAAATTTCAGATTAATCCAGTAAAGCCTGCTCCCTCTGCCTAAGAACAGCAAATAAAACCAGGCCATTTACTCTGGCCTGACATTTCTATCAGAAGAGAAACAAATGAATTAGTAGTCCACTTCTAATATTTAACTCAGAGGTACTTTTCTGCACTTGAGTCCTTGCTGTAAAAGGCCTGGTGCAAGATTATTATCTGACCAGTAAAACTGTCATCTAAAAATGCATGCAAAAAAAGCTAGAAAATCCAAATAACAAGAGTGCAAAAGCTTTTTCCAAGAGCAATTTTATACGTGCAAGTAGACGATGTCTATTTCTTAATCCTCAGTCTTCACCCCATGAAACAGTTTTTCCCATCAGTGATTTCTAATGTAATAAATAGTTAATGATCTGAGTTGTCAGCAACACTGCAGCAGTCAAGGAGAAGTTTTGTTCTAAAAGATCTCATCCTCTAACCTCTTTCCATCCATAGCTTGGTAGGGAATGTCAATGTTTTCTGCCCCCTGAGATCCCAGTTCAGCCTCACTGAACTCTAACCACTGCATTAATTGCATGCACTGAAGCCAAATGAAGTTTTCACTCCACTCTTAGAGAAGATACAAAACTCAGTCAAGCACTCCAAACAAATTAATATTGGGTGTGTTCAGCCAGGACTTCCAACAGCATTTTCACCCTTCTTGGCTCCGGCCTTAGCCTTAAGACCTCCACCACAGCCAATGAAAATCATGGGACAAACTTCCATGGAACTCTCTCAAAGCCTGCTGCACCATGGAAAAAAGGTGCAGATGGGTGCAGCTTTCTGGGAACTGAGTTTACCCAGTCTACTTCAAGCACTGGCAATTGTGGGACAACAAGTTTTCCATTCATGGAGCCCTCAGCTATACAGTCCAGTCAGTGCCTAGGATATTTTACAGCTGCAGTAAGTACACCTGAGTTCCCCATTTACTGTTCAGCTGTAACAAATCAGAGACACTGTGGCTTGAATCAGCCCCACAACAAGCAGGTATCCTGCAATCAGTGATGGTACCTATCAACACCACCAGCAGGACTCCACCAAAGGCTGTCAGCAGCCATCTGCTGCTCTGAATCACTGGGTTTGCTCATCTCAGGTGCACACCTCTCACAGGCTGTCAGGGAACGATCAAGGGTTGTAGAAGGACACAAGGATGCCTTTGAAATAGGCAAGGAAAAGAAGAGTTCATTTGTACTCTCAAGATGTCACTGTTTCTTTTGCCACCCACCCCAACACAAGTTTTTGTTATGCCAGCTAGAGAGAGGTAGGTGGCAGATGTGACTGCTGCCACTGTCCACCAAAATTCACTTTAGCAGTCAGGAGGTCTAAGCAAATCCTTAAACACTTCTGGTTTTCTCATCTATCAATTCTGAGAATCTATTTCCGGACTTTTTTCATATTGAGCAGGGATTACAGCTAGGGAAAATGACAGCTGGCACACACACACTGCAAAGGTGGGACTCCCCTGGTAAACACAGAGGTCACCAGATATGCAAATCGTAACCAAATTATAACAGGGACAATAACACAAACAGTGTCCTGGAGTCCATTTTCTCATTAATATACACCAGGTTTTCTATCTCTCCCCAACACACAGCCAACATCCTTTCTGTTCCCTGTTTCTTCATCAGGCAGCTGGATTTTAAAATTCACTCTGAAATAGAGGCTTTCTTGTAACTGAGAAGCTTCTGCAACAGAACAGAGCTGTTGCACTGAGGACTGCAAGACAATATGAGCATTGTATGGCATGATAGCATGCTTGGAATAGCAAGCTCAGCTTCACTGGCATATTAAGGAAATGACAGAACAAAGGTTTTTAACTTCGATTTTTTTGGTTCTTTTATGCTAAAATAAACCTTTCTGCCTTTTTTTTTTTTTAACAGAGAGAAGATAAATGACAGGAAAATTCTTCCTGACATCTGCTAGAAAGAATACTGTCTTTCTTTGTTAGTGCATCTCTTCTGTAGGTTTAAAAAGACTTTACAAAGCATGCAGGACCTTGTCTAAATTCCAAAGATAATTCAGGATAAAGTAGCATGCAAGCTTAAAATGCAACATACAATTTTGAGTAATTCGACATTCAAATACACATTTCTGAAGCAAAATCACTGGTTCAATTTAGTCCCAACTAAGAACACGTTATACTAAAACTGGAACATGTCCCTGGTTTTGCAGGGTAACCACTCCCATAACACGTGTATTCAGGAATATGCATCCCCATGCAATTATTCTGGCACAACTCTAAATGCAGGTATGCCCTAAGATGTTGTTTATCCCTGTAAAATAGACAGTAATAACTTTTTTTTTTATTTTCTGCAGAGAGCTACCCCACTACTGTAGCATCACCAGACAGAGAACTAGAGTTGTTCCAGAAGCAGCCAAGGCCCAGATCATTCAACCTTAGGCTTCATAATTGTCATAGCTCCATTTCCTACATGTCATATATCTGGGACCAACAGAAAAATTCAGTGCTTCAGAAACTGGGCCTCATACACCACAGGAGAACACAAAGCATGGAAAAGGCAGATGCTGGGGCAAGTTTGTATTATTACCCTCTGAGTGGCATGGTTGAGCATCTCCTGCCAGGCAGAGTCAAACTGACGCTTGTCATCTTCCAGCAGCCTCTGCTCAGCCAGCGAAATGGTCTCTTTGGCGGCACGCAGCACCTCCGTGGCCCTCTGAAAGTCCTGAGTGGCCCTCTGAGCCTCCAGCTGTGCCTAAGGGAAATAAAAAAAGGCTGGAATCAGAGACAAAGGAACCCTCACAGTCACATTTAGAAGATGTATGACACTAATCCCAAATTTTTAAAAGAGCCACACCAGCGTCACTGTTTCGCAAACTTTCACTTGAAATGACATATTTTTCACTGGAGTAAGTCCTGCTAAGACAGCAGTTCCCACCCAAAGTGGTCATTTGCCAGAAAGTGCCTCATGTTTTTGGGATCAAAAAACTCACAGCTGATGGCCTACAAATAAGCACCTGGCTGAGAGATAACACCTAATGATGTAGGTTTAATCACTGTTAAACAAACCAAAAGAAAGTGAAATAGCAAACTAATGGCATGCCAAGAATACACTGAGAATGGCACTCCCTGAGTTTAGTCAGGGTGGATTTTTATCTGATACACTATTAATCACACTGACGAAATATTTTGGAATTATTACCTTGCTATGGAGAATAAACAAGTTCTCTGAGATGGTGACTGTTTCATTCTTTGGGCATTTTTTATTTTGCTATTACTGGTGCAATAAGTCCCCAGCACACAGACACAAGAATAACCAAGCGAATTTAAAAAAAAATCTTTACCTGAATTTTTCTACATTACATTTATTCAAAGAAGTATTTTTGAGCTGTTTTGCTCAGAAATACAACCCTTCCAACGTAAGCCTCACATTCAATTAATTGAACATTCAGCACTGTGAAGACAGTTTTCATTTACACTTCAATGATTTTTCAAAAATAAACTGGAATTACTCAACCCATACCTATGAAAAATGTCTTTGACCAGACATGACTGACAGAACAAAATAATGAATAAAACTTTACATAGCATGATATACACAGAAGGAATCTGAGAATCAAACACAAGAAAGGACTCTGACATACAGAATACCACACTGAGGAAGATAAAAGTCTTATAAATACAGGAAGAGGTGAAGAAATGCTGGTCATTTGGGAAGTGGGTAAAAATCCCTGATACAAAACAAGTGGAACAATGGTGCATTCCTTCAGCAAACAGCTGGGTACACCCCCTCAACACCAGCTGCAAATACCTCCACACTTGAGACACCACAGTTATTTGTAAAGGTAATAGAAAAAACCCTCCCTCCCTGCCCCATGTCAGGGGAGATGGACACAATTTAAACACAAGTCTCAAAAGGAAATAAAGCACACCAAGTTTCCCTCACAATGTCCTGAAATAGCAGCAAGCTCTTCTTACTTCCTTTCCTTTCTCACATGGAGGTACTTCACCCCAAGGTAACCATGCAAAAATAGGAATTATGTGTCAGAGGTCCTTCAGTTACTAGCTAGAAAGGGAAATCAAAGTCATCACAATCAGAGCAGTAACTTCCTTCCAACCAAGGTCTCTGATGCATTTCCTTCTGAAGTGGCTGGTGGTGTTTCCCACAGAGAAGTTCATCTAACCATGCCCTTTGCTGTTTTCAGGCAGTTTGCACCATTATCACCCTGCCTACAGCCTTTGTGAAGAGCCAGGGCACTAAAGTGTTAATTTCCATGCAGAACTGCACATTCCAAGGCAGCACAGATCTTTGGGACAAGGTCAGTGGGTGCACAGCATCCTGGTACAAGTTCAACGCCAACATGATCTCTTCTCTCTGAAAAAACCACCACATGTTACATCTCCTTATCACCCCGGTCACCAGCTGCCTATTTCAAACGTATTATACATTTTATAAATTCAGAATAAGCCTGACTATAGAATATTTTTATTTAGCCACTAACTAACCTAAACCATGATACCCAGCAAGCACAAGAAAGTCATCTGAGGATCTTTAAACAAGGCTCAACTTAGGCTTCCAACAAAGAATACAGCAAAAAGCCTGAATTTTAGTCCCCATAATATCTACTAAATTTTTCCATCCAGTAAGTTCGACCTATGCTAGTAAAGGAATCAAATACAAATAATGGCCAAAAGTATCCCATAAAAGTAGTTTTAGATGGGATTTTAAGATGGGAAATAAAATGCAAGACTCCAGTAAGAGCCTGCACCAAGTACTGTAGAAGAGTGCTGAGGATGTTTGGAGGAAGAGCAAGACCAGGTTTCATGGAAGACTCTACAAGAGGGAGCCAGGTCCCAGTAGCTTCCAGCAACAAGGCTGTGAAGGCAGCTTCAGCTCCCTGGCTGCCCCACTGCATGAGCAGGCCTGTCCACGCAAGAAATGACCTATGAACACACAAAACCAGACTGAAGACCCATTCCTAGCACAGCCAGAACCTCCTCAGCAAGTCACTGCTTTCCAAAGTCAGTACAATCAGATCCCAGGGGCAGTGCAAGCACAGAAGTACAGTTTTCTCACCGTAACTGCATCAGCACTTGAAAGTTTCTGTTGGCACAGATACCTGGGTCAGGGATCAAGACATCTAAGCCAGCAAAAAGTCTGCAGAGCATTAGGAGTTGAGATACTTAATCCCCATGGAAAACAACATTTAGTGGTGGCTTGCAATACTAGTAGCTCTTCCAATGAAAGCCTTAATGGACAATTGACTCTAAAACAGGAAAACTGTCTTTATGATAAAAAAACAGAAGCCAAATTTACAATTCAGTTGTATTTCTGCTTGCACCTGGAGCTGTACGACGCTGACAGCTGGAGCTGCAAACAGGCAGGTCCACAACTCCAGGCCCAGAACCATTCAGCTTCATGCCCTCTAAGTGTGTGGGTAAATGGAAAACTGAAACAAAACCATAAGTATTTAAACACCCCCTCCCAGCTGCATTTGTTGAACACTGCTCTGCAGTGGCAATTTGGAAACACCGTTTTGTTTTTGAGCAACATAATTAATCCAAATAGCAATTTAGCTTCAACAGTTATCTGAAGTCAGTCTACAGTCTTTGCTTTAAGCAGCTTACTGAAAGTCTGAGAAAGAAAACAACGAATTCTAGGGTAAAGAATGATACATTTGTCATTAGAAAAACATCAACAGGTTTGTAGCTTTGCCAATGTGAAAAAGGATACTAAAACACTTTCTTTTGTATTCTACTACAGTTACTCAATAATTAGCCTTCATTTAAAACTCCCTCCAGCATGTACAAGTTGTTCTGCACCATCACCAACAAGTTGCTCTCAGTCCTAAGCCCACAGCTCACTCCATTTGACGGAAAACAGAACAGCCATGTTCTTCGTGTGCTTTTAAAACCACAAAGAAACCAGCAGGAGCTCACACCTCCATCCAGCCTCCTTACATTGCACATAAACTTTACTATTTTAGACAGTGGCTATTTCTCTCAAGACTAAAATCCAGAATTCAAATGAATGGCTAAAAACTAGGTTGTCTTTCATCACAAATTTGTGTTTGACTTGAGAGAGGTTTAGCCTTGGGGTAGAATGACAGAAAATGTACTAGGGAAGAGGACAAAAATTGCTGAGGGAGGCAAGTAGGATGTCAACTTTCTGCCTGTCATCCATATTGCTGGTGCTTGATGGAGTCTACTCAATACAGAAGTGAGGATCTCTTTCATTATAGTCAGAAGAACCAGTCCAGTGAAACCTCTTTTTGAAAATGAGAAAGTCCTGACACCTTGGGAACTGGGAGACCTGTGCCCCAGCTCCCACTGCCACTGTGACACTGCTCATTGTGGTTCATGATCAGTGCTTTCTGCCAGGAAACTCAACTGAATGTCTCCACCACTGCAGACCCTTTCTGTAGCAGTGTAAAATATGAAATGGGAGTCCTTAAGAAACATGATTAGGCAGCCAGAGAGATTGAAGCTAAGGAGAATCCCACTGTCACAGCACATCTGTCACATGCCATCCACACAGGGCATCAACTCCTCCTGCCACTGTTTGTCCCTCCTCTGCAACTCAGTCTTCTACAAGCAACCAGCTCCAGACACATCTCCCATAACAGTAAATCCCTTCCCTACTACCAGCAGCACATGCAGAAGTCCTGCTCTGCTCACACAGCCCCCTCCACATGGCCAAGAGCTCTTTACACCACTATCCACTCTGTGCTGCTCTGCACGTGTGACCTCCTCTCACCAGCTCATCTGCCTCCCTGATCTCCCTGGCTCTGACAGGCACAGCCCTGAACTTCCCAGGCAGCTTCCAAAGACTCAGAAGCGACATGCAGTAGCAGCACTCACAGAAGCAAATTGTGCGCTGTGGTATAAAGCATGTCAGCTTAGAAAATAAATTATGTAAAATTAAAGGGATACTGACAGGGTCCATAACTGCAAGCTATTAATGTATTCCTGAAACGTGCTCAGTCCTGACAAATCCCTTTTGGGGGATAAAAGCTGCACCCTCATGGGCAGTCTTCTGCTTAGCCTACACAGGGCCTTGCACAGAAGGGAACCGTGCATGACAGCCAGATTATGTTGTCAGCTAGAAATTACCAAAGTGCTAGGCCACAGCAAGCTAATAGAAGAAAACAAACCCAGGCACTTTTTAAATGTAGTCCCCCTCAAACTGGCAGCAGCATACAGACATCTGCTTGCCCACTTTCAGTGCAGAAAACCGTGCACTCTTTTATTATTAAATACAATTTTCTGATTAGTCCACATAGCTTCTGTCGAGCCAAATCCTCTCTGTAGTCAGAGACCTTGCCCAGCTACTAATAGAGGATTTTCCCCCACCTTCCCATATGCATCTTTAACCTATGACATATCTCCATTTCATCTCATCTCTGATTTTTGTTTTTGTTTCTGCACAGTATCACTGAAACATGGTACAACACAGCTATAACATTCCTCTGAGGTTAGCCAACATCTAATGTACCCTGGTAGGCACCGCTCAGCCCCTGGCACGTGAACACACCTGCACACAGCTAACAGCCCAGCCAAGCTGCCCTAAATAGATGCAGTGGGTTTATTTTGTGGAGATGAGCCTGGGCAGGATCTCCCCTTGGCAGCCTCACCAGAGGACCAGACCTCGAGTACTGATATTTCATGAAAAGGGCATCAGAACACAACTAGAAATTTCCCCATTAGAAACATCAGTCATCAAAGATCAGATATTTTCAGAATTGGCTTCTCACTCATCCAGGTGAATCTCTCATCCTGCACTGCCAAGGCCTTGACATCCACTTTATTTCAGCATCTCTGAGTTACTGCCAGTGGAAGACATGAGCAATCTCTGTTTATGCAATCACCATAAGCTGGAACGTGAAGGGAACACACAGCTGCTGCTCAGAACAAGGCACCAGCACACCACGTGCTTGCCCCAGGCCTTTGCTCTAGAAAGCACTTGTTTGTTACTGTGAAACCAATGTTTCTCCCACTCATTAATCTTTAAAACAATAGTTTAATTGCTACAACCAAACATATACTGGCTTACTAGCAAATAGATAACGATAAACCGTGTTCCAGTTCCACTCTTCAGAAGGAATCAAATTTCAGATATTTTCCTTCTGGGCCCCTTTCCTTCCTTTATCAACACCCCATGTTAATTTGCTCTGCAAAGTACAACAGAGAACATGCTTTGAAACAGGAACTTTACTCCAGCAATTGCCCACCAGAGTAGCTGCAGCACTGCCTGTCTTCAGGGATCCCTCTGATGGCAGTGGCTGTACCAGGGCATCCTGCACAAGCTTCTGGCAGGGATGAGGACAGCAGGATCACCACTCACTGACCACAGCACCCCCATCTTACCCACCACTGCAGCAGATTCAGTGATTCAGAAGCCTACAAGGTGAAGGCATTTGAGTGCTCGCAGCACCACTCACAGCACCCAGCCACTGAGCGCTGCCATTTAAGCTTCAGTTTTCCTCAACTTGTTTTAATTTAGCTGGCAGGCAGGAACCAGACCACCAGCCCAGATGTCAGCAGAAGGGCTCATAATGCTCAACATCCAAACAAGTAACAACCTTGACACTGGCACTGCTCCATCCATGGCAAATCTGAGAATGACACCAAGTCAGAGGAGGTGGTTGAAAAGACAGAACCTCAGCCTTGTGAAACCTTGATGGACCTTGTGAAACTTGACAGGGCCAAGAGACACTTTACAACAAGGAGACCTGTGGAGTCCTGCACTTGGCATGGAATAATCCCACAGCCAGTCCTGTGAAAAGGGACCTGCACATTACAACAGGTGTCAGGCTGAGAAAGCTGAGAAGGTGCAGTCTCATTGGGAGTAATGCAAACCATGTCCTAGGCTAAACTAAGAGGGCCATGGCTGGCCAATCCTGCAGACAGGTTACAGAGAGGGTTTCAAATCCCCACCTCTGGCAGCAAAGCCATGGCTGATGCAATCCAGCAATGTGACAGTTCTGCTTTGGGCAGAAAGTTGAGATCTGATGACCTCCAAAGGTCCTGTACAACCAGTATTTCTATTAAATACCACCATATTTTTCTTAGTTTCTCAAAACCTGAAGAACATTTTTCCAAAAACTTTGCAGTGATGCTGAATATTCTCCTGGATATTCAGATGCATTTATTTTCCTGAATAAACAGATTAGTGGTGCAACCGGGGGGTAAGGGGTTTGTTTGCTTTTCTTAAGGACCTTCCTTTCTTATGACCTTCCTTTCCCTTCTCCCTATAACATAAAACCTCTGATCCAAACCAGACCAGAAAAGTAGTAAAAAACCCCAGGAACCCCTTTTAGCTATACTTTTATAAACAATTTCTGAAGTCTAAGGCCTTGGGAGTGACCTCATTTTGACAGATCTACGAGGCCTGAGCTATACAACCTATGATGTTTGCATCAAAAAATACAGTCCCTCAAGAGTCTGAAATCTTGCGTTCTTTAAGCAGTTTATTATAAAACAATGCAATTGAACACGGGCTAGAATTTGTTTTTTCAAAAGCAGATTGAAAGATTTTTAACTGGATGGAGAAGGCAAAGGGGAGGAAAAGGTGAAAACAAGACTCGATAGAGTTTTGTAGAACCCAAACCATTTCCTCCCAGCTACATAAATAAGGAAAGGCTATGGAACACTACAACCATATGGTGCCTTAGTCTCTGTTTTTGATTAGGTGTCTTAATTCTTGTGCTGGGCTTTTTGGCCCCTTACAGGCATCCATCCCTTCTATTCTAACAGCCAAACTGACCTGACTCCTGGTTCTGTGTTACATTCCTGTAGTCTATAAAAAGGCACAGGAAATAAGAGCAGACCTACAAAGCATGTTTCAAGAGACATCTAGCTCTGTGCTAAAGTTAGGTGGTATGTCTAACTCCTTTAAGACAGGATCACGAGTGTGTTCGAAGACCCAGCAGATTCAGGGCACAACCAAGAGCTCATTCATTAGCTGCTTCTTTTACCAGCATGCAGACAGCTGGACGCCTCAAAGGCAGAATCCCACCTCCCTTCTTTTGGGAGCTGTGGAAGGAAATGAGAAAGAAAATATCTGAACACACAGTTCCCTTAAACACAGTTAAGACCAGTTCTGGACGAGACTGAACAATCAGCTTCCAACCCTTCCCCACTCTCCGGCACCTTCCATCTAGGCTGTAACCAGGATCTTGTGAAAGGAGGTCAAGGACATCCCCTCTGAGCTGATCACTGCCACTGTGCAGCCAGTCGTCTGAAACCTGCTGCTCTCCTTGCTGGTTTTAACTGATGTAGCTTCTTGCCTTACAGGAATAGGGACGTGATGCTCACTTGGGCACAGAGATTGCATGGGAGACACTACCCCAAGCCTTTTGCCCCTCCTTTGTTTTTCATGTGGTTGTCAAGAGATGCTGGTGCGCTCGGAGTTACTCACACTAATTAACCAGTCCAAGGCACCAGAACATGACACATGGTTCAGTCTAATACCACCCAGGCACAGCCTTCTTGGGCATTCACTGCCATCTGCTTGCTAGTTGTGCAATTGTTTGTGGCCAAAATTATTAGGCTGTTGCTTTCTGGAAGAGGGGTTGATAGAATATGTCCAGGTTTTGAGCTCCAAAGTAAAAGATCTTAGCAAGAGAGAAAAACACCAAGATTATCCTCCCTGTCCTGTGCACCTGCATTCTGAGAGCTTAGGCAGTGAGTCAGCGAGTCTAGAGCTTACAGCTGGTTTCTAGGTTTACAGAGGCTCAACATGCTCATCTGCACCTGGCAGCAGCTTGCTTTGCTGAAATTAAATATAGAAGCAAGGAACAACTCCCACAAATACACCCTGCAAGAGGTACACCACCTGCTTCAGTGGCTTTTGCTAATTATCCAAGACAATCAACATTCAGCACGTACAGATGCAACATGTATGTTCAGGAGAAACACGGGATCATTGTCTCATGGAATTGCCACCAAAGCAGCAAATGTTTTAAGGCAGAAGTTTCCAGAGTGTTGACAAGGGATTGGCAGCCCGGTTCTGAAAGCAGACCTTGTGCATGCATACTGGCATAAGCAAAGATAAGGCATGTGGGTAGGAGTTTCACCTGGCTGATGGGCTGTTCTGAACATGTTCTCCCAGTTCCCAGAAAGCCTCACACCCACCAGCAACTGCCTGTCCTCAATACCCAGGAATGTGCCCTGGAAGAACATTCTAGACTGACCTTGTCCACCTTTGCATGCTCACAGACACTTTAGAGGCAGTCATTCTCCTAAGGGACATGTTGAAGATAACTACTGACCCTTCAACATTTTTCCTAGTTAAACTACACGACTCCATAGCACAGGTGAATAACAAAAAAGTTGCAGGCGGTGTCCTGGACTAATGAAGGGCTAAGTACATTCCTCGAAGGAAAAAGTCTAGGTAGCAGCAGGAATAGGGAATATGTCAATTCCACTTCACAGCAATAAAATCCTCCTTTGAGAACAAGCCATTAGCACATTTCACCAAATTAAAAGAACCTTCCAAGACAAACCAAACAATGAAACAATAAACAAACCATCGGAAGCTGACACAGCTAAAAGAGGTGGACACTTCTTCCACATCCTGGCAGCTAAACTTCTTGTTTAATGGTACAACTTTTTGTTTGCTGCAATTGAGATGTATTTCTTACAGAAACTAAATCAATGCAGAGCCATTCCCATGTGCTAATTTCCTAATACAGAAATTAGACTCTTCAGATAATCTTTTTCAGCAAGAACAGACAAAAGCTCCAAAATTCATACTGTTTTACGAGAAGTCATAACGAAACACACCCAGAAGGCAGTAACCAACATCCATATCACATCTGTTTTGGCAGCAGACTTTAACATGGGCATTTATCACTCCAAAATAAACTCCCACCTATTTAGACCACTGTACACAATAAAGACTTGGCTGAAAAAGTTCCCTGAAGCTGTAAGACTTGTGCTGCCTTCAGCAGTCATCCCTCAGCAAGTATCACACAAAACAGGTACATAGGATATCACCCTGACCTCAAGCCATCCAGGCTCAAATGTCAACTACTATTTTTAACAGATTATCCCGTCTGTGGTTTACAATCTCTTGAAATAGCCTTTTCTAGAGGCCAGGAAAAAAAAAATCCGGAGAGGAAATGGTGAGAGACAACAAAGCAAAGCAACCTTTCCTTTAAATTGTTTTTTCCTGCAGATTTGTGTTTTGGCAATAGCTGTGCAAGTGCTACAGTCACACAAAGGAATGCACAAACTAATCTCTCAGGCTTTTCCAAATAGAAGAGGATGTAAAATTATGTTACTCAAATCTTCATACAACAGCAGAGGAAAAAAGGGATTCTGTTCTATTTTCATATTCCAACACCCTTTGAGAGCTGCTTACACTTTTCAGCCAGTCCCAAGATCTATTACTGTATCTGTGGCTAAGCATAATGGCCAGACCATCTATATCACTTCTTTCTGCCTAAATCAGTTGAAATCTATCAAAAAACCCCAAAATTTTCTGCACCAGCCATCTCCTTGTTACTCCAAAGAACTGGGGGTATTTCCACACCAACTCAACTCAATATTCCATTACTTCAGACCTACTTGCACAATACTTTAAGTATTTCACAACAGAAAAAAAAAACATTCTTGAAGGTAGGAAAAATAATTAGGTCATTTGATTCCCAACAATTAATGGAGAGGAGGTTGAACAGCTATCTGGCTCTGAACTACTGCCATCCACTATGGCTGAGAACCGATGGAGGCTTGGTAGGGTTGGAAAAATTGGGAGAAAGAGACACCAAAAGAGAGAATAACTTTTTTATCTCTCCTAGATAAATCCTTCAAAACAGTTTAAACAGTATTTTCTTCTGCTTCTGCAAATAAAAGCAGAATAGGGAAGAACCTCTAATCGACAGTGCACAGTCAAGAAATTTATAGGATGGAGCCCTCCAAGGCACATCAGCGAATAACCATAAGAAAACCAATTACAGTTTTTGTATCAATAGCTTATACAACCATCCCTCAACAAAACAGTGCTCACACAAACCAGAAAACCTTAGTGTATGAACAGCAACCCAGAATAACTAGACCCATTCACTGAGGCACAGAGGCTCAGAGAGATACAGGTGATCTAACTTTTAGAGGGGGGACACACATACACACAGAACTTACTGACACAGGTATTTCAACAAGCAAGTGGTTAAAATTAGTTCCCACTATCCAAATGCGCCAGAAACACTGTACTTGGAAATAATACTGTTACAGATGCCACCTCCTCTGCAGGAAATATAAGCAACAGAGCACTAAATTTGAATCATGTAAGGATTTTTTTGCATTCATCTGAGAAGTAGCAGTTGTCAGTGTTCCCAAACACAGGGTAGATTAAGAGAGTAAAAGCCTGCCAGCCACACTGACCTACTGTCCTGCATTAGTAAGGCTGATGGGAAGACAAACACATTAAGGAGCTTTCCTTCACAGATCAGATCTTTGGCACAACTTTCTCAAACTGACCAGGCAACATCTGTCATCTTCTTGGCAATTTAAGGACACCCAGTTTGAGACACTCCAATATCACACTGCTCGACCAGGTGACACAGCCGGAACACAAAAGTCACATTGAGTAAGGCTTTAAGTAAATAGATAATGTTAATAAATCAGCCAGGCAAAACCTAGTTTGTTGACCCAAGTAACTGACCCTGAGTTCCCTGCTTCCTAGGCTTTGTTGCTACTTTGGCCTGAAGGAAAACGCAACAGAACCATGACTCAAGATTTAAAATACAGTTTTCAAGTTCTAAGCATTCAGGTGGAGCAAACAGAGCACACCAAGCACAAGCTCTGTGCAGCAGCAGTGGGACACTGAGTTCTGATGGCAGGGTAGTGACTCCCACATGCTGCTCACAGGGTTACAGATGCAACTGTGCAAACATGACAGGAGAGCATGAGAGGCACTCTATCAAACTTTCAGCATGGCAAAATATTTGCTTGACTGAATCCAAAGTACATCCTGCTTTAGAAAAAGCTTACAAAATTCAGTGGATTCCCTGGTGAAAGTCCAGGAAGTGACTCCTCACCCTCAATAATAAAGTTACAGATCCCCTTGCTTGGCCAATGCCCTCTTCAGCCATGCATCATGTGGGAAGGGAGATTAATATACTGAGAATGGCCTTTGGGATCACAGCAGTGGGAACTCCACATTTCACCAGAGGACTGACGTCACATCAACACCGTTTCCCCAAGATTTAATGATGTGTTTTGTAATAAAAAAACTAAAAACATTAGTGGGAAGAAGGGGTTCAGACCTAGAGCATGCCCATAGGGAACAAAAAGGAAAAAAGGATACACAAATCTTCGTAGGCAAACAGGTACAACACAGCCTCAATGCTTCATCCTTTCAGGCACTTCTTGCACAGCTCACCTATGTTTCATTCCCTTACCATTTCCCCACCACACTGAGCTTTCCAATTGCTCACACAGCAACTTCCATGTCTCTTTTCCCTTCAGAGCACACCAGTCATCTCTTCCCAGGTAAGGCTTGTGCAGCCTGCCTCCCTCCTGTGCCTAGCCTGCAGTAGGGCTAACCAAGGCTATCATATCAGCCTCCATCCCACAGACAGGTTTCTCAACCACCAAAGAAAGTCCCAGCTCAGGGAGGGAGCTGCTCCTCTGCCTCACCACCCCATCAATCCAAGTAATCTAAAAATCACAGCCATTTCCATATGGTTGATTTACAGACCCAGACAGTGAGTCACTTGTCACACCATTCACCCCACCTTCCTAATCCAGACATCATTCCCTCCCATCTCCCACTGCCAAGAAGCTCCCCAAGACCCACCGGGGCTGCTGCAAGAATCATCCTCAGTTAAAAGGGCAAACACTCAGCACAGGCAGGGCACAAACAACACAACCTACACTGCCAGTCTAGACTGCTTATGGCAAAAGGAGCAGCAACATCCATCCAAAATACAAACAATACAAAATGCAACAAAACAGTCCAAGTGATCAGACAAGGGGAACAGTTTTAAACTAAAAGGAGAGAGATTTAGATTATGTGTTAGGAAGAAATTATTTACTCAGAGAGTACTGAGGCACTGCAACAAGTTGCCCAGAGCAGTTGTGGATGCCCCATCCCTGGAAATGTTCAAGGACAGGATGGCTTTGGCATTGAGCAACCTGGTCTAGTGGGTGGCACTTATGCCCACGGCATGTATGCACTGGAAATTGTTGATATTTAAGGTCCCTTCTAACCCAAACCATTTCATGATTGTATGATTACTTAACAACAATAACAGCACTGAACTATAGCCACAGAAAGCAGTAAAGTGCTCTGGGAATGTGGTTTTCTTCTAAAACAGTTGGGAGAATTTGCAGAAGGTTTGTCAAAGTTTATTTTCAAGTTTCCGTATTACTTCCTTTCAAAATGTGAATCCATATGATAGTTATTTGGTTTATGAACAGTTAACCAGAAACACTTCTTCAGCCAGGAAAGGTCAGCTGGTTGTTCCTCTGTAACTGTGCCAATAATTTTGCTTTTTACTAGCTCCATGGCACGTTTCCAAACAGGAATGCAAGTCTGTCACAGTTCTGCTGACATTTAATTTTTGCTTCTCAAGTTCCTTCTCCCTCCACCTATTTTTTATTTTTTTTCTTGCCAAGATAAGCTTACCAGATTAGACAAATCAGTCTTAACTCCTTGTTGTCCTAAACATAAGCATGAGGACTTCAACTCATAAAAGTAGGATGGAGAAGGAGATTCCTTATGGCACGGGAAGTCAAAATACCGATGTATAACACATTTAGTGTCTAGGAACCAGAGGGAAAGACCTGGATATCTACCACTGTTGGGAATGGACCCAGGAGCTGTCATCCACACTCAATGCTGCCCTCCTTTTCCCAGCAGAGCCAGCTGGTGCTGTGATCCCATTAGCTCTCACTCACTGAGTGAATTTGGATAGAAAACTTGGGTGCTGTGGGAATCGACACTGGCAAGACCATAGTTTCCAGTTCCTAATTAATCTTTAAGGATGTTCAGCAGTTTTGAACTTCTAAGTTAGATGAATTTAAAAAGCTTTTGTTTCCTGAGCTAAGGAAGTTACCATCTGTGACTTTCCATACTTGCCACACTACTTTCAGACATCTCAAACTGTACACTTAGCAGCTGAGATGCAATGGACCCTTCAGAAATTTTTGTTCATTTACTGGCCTGATCATTACAGAGAAGGGTATCAGTCTCATCTACTGAGGAAGACTCTTCCAGCTAGGTAGGTGTGCTCTTATCTGCTTAATCCCCTCCCACTCTCTCCACCAAGCGGCTCAGCTCCTCCTCCATTCCTGTTCTGCAAGGTTACAGCAGCTACTTTTCATCCTGATTCACTTTGAATAAAAAATTCATCGAATCACATCAAAACTCATATTTGAGAGAGGAAATGATTTCCCAGTGGTAACTGGGCTCCCCTAAGTTTTGTGAAGATAAGCAGAATGGAGGTGTAGGATCTGAATATCTGAAAGCTCAACTCTAATAATTCTTTATTCTTTCGGCTGACTTCTTCACACAGATGTGGCAATCCAGTTATAAAATATTACACAAGTAAAAGCTTATTAGTGAGGTGAGAGAAAGGAGCTCTACAACATACAAAGTTGCAGTGAACAGGATGGGACAGCTGTCCCTACTTGTCTATCAACTGCACTTCCTCTTGGGTATGCCTGGACATCAGTGGAGAAGAACCACTGCAAATACTCATTCCAGCGGGCTTTTCCAAACCTCTTCACACAAGAGTGCTGCTTAAGTAAGCCAACAACATGAACAAAAGAATTAGTTGTAAAACCTAGGAAGACTGACCCAAGAGGAAGCAGAACATGCATATCCTCCAACATATTGCTGTACGAATACATGGTACTGGTGGGTCCTTCAGGGAGAAGTACAGACAGGTATGACCTAGCAGAGATCTTCCACCTATTTTTGCCTGAAGCAAGTTTTCTGACACTTTTTTGTAAAAGCTAAATGAGGCAGGGGGCCAGAGGAGGGAAGGGAATATCACAAAGCAAAATGTCTCTCCCAAATAGGCTCAGTACTAAAGCTGAGCAAAGCATCTTCACCTACTCCCAATCTGAGCCAATAAGACATAACCCCTCACCCTGCCACAAAACCAAACCAAACCAGCTCACCACCAAACAAAAAACAACCAACAAAAAAGAACCAAAAACAACAACAAAAAGGAAAAAAAAAGGAAAAAAAAAGGAAAAAATAAAAAAAAGCTGAAACTCAATTAAAAGCAATACTCCCAGGGCTTTTAGTCCTGTTAGGGTCACTAAAAATGCATGGATTGTTTTATTTGTAGGGGTGGGAACACACTTTTATCAGATTCTTTTTCCAGCAGAAGCAAAGCAGAAAGGCACATCTCCTGTTCAATCTGTCTATGGGTTCACAAGAATGATGTATGGATAGCAGTGTTTTAATGGCACCTCTCACCCAGTGACCCCAAAGTGCTTTTACTTCCCTTAATGAACTCAGCTTCACAGCAGCTTGACAGCTTCATTTTACATGGGAACTGAGAGAGATGAAGTCATTCATCTGTGCCATGCAGCAGCACAAAATCAGCTCCTGCCAGCCCAGTGATTTATGCATTAGACCACACCTGCTCTTGCACAGCATCCTGTCCCAGAGCATGCTGTCACCAGGGAGGTAACACACTTCCCAGCTTTGTCACTTACTCAGACACTACTGTGAACGCAATTGCATAGGCACTTTCCAGCCCCAGCCCTGCAAAATGTTAAGTCAACAGTGGCTTAAGACACTCCTTACCTCAGAGGCTCAGGACTTCTGTTTACATTATTAATGTTTCCTGGCAACTTCTCCCTTCTTCCCCATTAGCTTTGGGAAAGAAAAGTCTAATTCTTTGACTAGTCAACTAGGGAAGTAGCTACTAGTGGGGAAAAAAATAAAAGAAAAAAGAAGAAACCACCACCCAAACCGAACAGACATGGGAAGTTTGATTTTCTGAACATTTAGAACCTGGGCCACCTTCTGGATTTCAGGAATTTCATATTGGTGCAATGTGGGCATTGCTTGTGTAAACGCACAGTCCTCTATGTGCCAAGGTTCTTCCACTGAACATGGGTATTTCTGCATAAGTTAAGGAACAACATGAAAAGACAATATGCCCAAAAAAAAAAAGTTCTTGCAGCACAAGTACTTCAAAATTTGATTAAACAACAAATTGGAATCGAAATGCTCCAGAACAGTAAGGTGTGTCTGCAATCAACACAAAAGGCCCACTTCTGCAACAAATGAGGAATCACAACAGTGCTGTCTCGGCAGAATTCCGTGAAATCTCCTTGAGCAAGAATATTAGCTACATCTCATTCCAGTCTCAGCAAAAGCCAAATATTACTGCTTTGGTACCAACAGACAGCACATCCTGACTCCCTGTGCCACCATTTCAGAGGGCAAAGTACTCAGATCGTAGCACGAATGGGCCAGCGTTCTGGTGAAGCAAAGTTTCACCCTGAGATAGGCCAAGTCGTGGCTCTCTTGGCAAACACTCCACAAACAAGATCCTACAGGACTTTTGCATAGGAGAGTTAATTTGTTTTGAGCTCCCTATCTTCTGGCAACACAGGATTGCACAAGATGGGGATAAGGGTGAGTAGACAAAAGGTCTCAAGATCCTAAAGCTTCTCCAGTGTCATGCTTCAGTTGGTGACCTGGTTTTTCATGACCCCACATCACTGCCCTCATACCTTCTTAATGGATTTTATCTTAATAGATGAAACATGTATTTCCAAAAGAGACCGGTGCTGGTGCCAAGTGAAAGCAAGCTCCTCAATGTGACTTAATGCAGCTTGCACCAGGTAACTTACCCTGCAGCTGACACCTTAAATGCACGCAACTCTGGACAACTCCTGCATTTCTGCCACACCAGGAGTCATTAATTATGCAATTCTGTATTTCCAAAAGGCTTAAAATTTATAGGCCATATTTTTACTTCCCTTTAGTGAGAACAACAAACAGGAATTTACACTTCCCTTTCTCTTACCAGTAGAGTCACTCGCTTTTCCCCTATTGTTTAATTAAAGCAGCTTCAGCCCCCAAGAACCTTGTACCTATATTTTTGGAGGCAGCCTAATGGCTCTAAAATAACTGTAAAGACAAGAGGAGGAAGACAATTCTTCACAGGCTAGATGTTACTACTAATTTAAATGAAAGAAAATAACAAGCTCTTCCCATGATTTCTCTACAGCTTTGCAAATCAAAGTAAAAAGAGAGATGCAAACTGGCACCTAACCACGTTAATACTCTGATACATTCCTCCAGTTTCATATTGCCCTATCTATTCACCCCTTCTCCATGCATTATGATAGTGGATTTGCTCCCAGTTAAGTGGAACTATTCTAGATTAAATGAAAACTAGAAAAATTCTTTAGGCAGATGCTTTGCTGATGATTGGCATTAATCTTTCCAATCTCCCAGCTTCCAGATAGATTCATCATCATTCAATGCTTGCATTCCTCTTGGCCCTCACATTTTTCATTTTAAGATGTTATTAGACAAAGGGCAACAGGGAAGCCAGAGACCACCTTCTACCACTGTCTGCTGAGCAGCTACAAAGCAGGAACTCTGTTCCATGACCAGATTCATTACATAAAATGAAAAAAAGCAAAATGAGTGGTTAGAAGGCCAACCCCTGCTTTAAAATAACATACTACCAAGGAATTAAAAGACAATCGAATGTGCAGCAAATAAACAGACCCATGATAAATAGCATTTAAACCTAGCTAGTGACAGAATGGATTGGGAGAAAAATACAGTTCCCTCTAACAAGCCTACTACTGGAGCAGTGATTCTACTAATTTAAGGACCTTCAGGAACTTGGGATTCTAAGTGGTCTTGCAAAGTACCTTTAAGTCAGAATGACTGAATGGATTTCAGGGGTAGCAGAGACGTAACAATACAAAATTCTATTTCCAGAACATGATCTGCTGCCAGCTTGAGGACAGAGGGCAAAGTTCACTGCTCTGAGTTTGTGATGTTACAAACCTCAAAGTCAATTGATCTTTTGATGGTTTTTTTTTTGTACCGCATAGTGTGTACTTCTCTACCATTAACTTTTCCAAGTGTAACTCTTGAAGTCTTATACATGCTGTGCCCTACCCAGCTATTTATAGTAATAGAAATATAAGATCATGCTCAAGGCAGGGTTGCAGGGATTGTTTTTCCAAATTGCACCTACTAGTTTACACAATTACTAACTTCTGTGGCTCACCACTGGTTGATCTCTAGCACACACCACAGCCCTCACGAGCAGGGTTTCAGAGCAGTTACAGATGACAGGTAGACACCTCAAAGCACAGCAAGCAGGGTAGAGTTTACCTGTCTGCCACACTGCTTCTAGTATGCAGGATTAAGCCTAACAGCCCCATCACCTGAGACAATGCCTCCAAAACAATTTAAAGCATCAACATAGTAACATATTATCTTGTATGCCACATCCCATAATCCAGTTCCTGCTTCATCAACTTTCAAGGGAACGAAGCTTGTTCATTCCTCCCATTCCTGTGTGCTGTTCTCAGGATGCATTCTCTTCCCTCCCCTTCTCTGACCCTGAGAGTTTACCTTCTGCCTTCTGGCACACACCTACTCTACTTTTCTCATCCCTCTACCTACTTCTATGAACAAAACCCTTCTGCAGTTTTCATGTATTTCACACATGCCACCCCATCTCTCACTGTCCCCTCGAACACAATCACATCCCAGCCACAGATGCCACCCCACACATCCTTCCAGCCAAGCACAGAAGTAGCAGCACTAGGCAGTTCTTCCTGACTCTTCCTGCCTCAAGAGAGAACAGAAATAACAACGAGGAACACACTTCCCTCAGGGAAGAAGCAAAAAGCCTCACACACCAGCAAGCCCCACCACAAACCCAGCAGAAGCACTACCTAATCCACCACTCAACTCCCGGCAGCTTTTTCTCTAAAATAAGATGCTGCCTGACATGTCACAAGTTTTCTGGCTTTCTCTTCATCCAGCAGGTCACACCCTTCTTTCCACACCTCATCCCCGAGCTACACAGGCCTATCAATAATCAAGTAGTAACTGGGGCATGGGAAGTAAGGCCCTGATGACAGAGAAAGCTGAGCTCAGTTTGTTGCCAAATAAAAACACTTTAGAGCCACATTTAGCACATTGCTACTTCATCGCACCTCCATCAGCACCAAACCTTGCACATTTCCCCAAGCCCACCCCACTCCAGCCTTTTTCCCTGCAGCTTCCAGCTGCAGCCATTTAGCTGTTGAGCATTTTGCTTAAAGAAGAGAAAACAGATACACAAAATCTACACTGTTTTTTCAAATAAGTACAACTACTGATAGGAAAGAGCAGGGCTCTGAAAGGCCATTTATAATGAGAGAATAGTAGTAGTCCTTTTTTATTGTGTCTGCTGTAACTCTTGTGGGTCTGAAGAGCACGTGCAGCTGTGGCTGTGAAGAAATCCATTTTGCCATTGATTCCCATGGCTGACATGCAGCTGAAGACACAGACCAGCGTCAGCCAAGTGCATATGCCCAGGGTTGTATCAATAGCAGGAAAGCAACACCATCGGTGTGCGCTCTCCAACTACCACCACAAGCTTAGAAGGCAGAAAGTTCTTACCTGCCTGGCCACCCTCCGAGCTTCCCAGTAAGGCTTAGAGTCTTCTACAGCTTTTCCAATCTTCTTTACCAGTTCATCCAGTTTTACTGTCGCCTCGACCAGCACAGAGCGGAACTTTTGGCGTGCATCCTTCAAAACATTGCAGGAAGGAAAGAAAGGACAAAGGCAGGTTAGAGCTTTAAAAATTATTTCTACCTGTTTGTTCCAACCTTCAGGCTCCTCTTTAGATTCACACAGGAGTTGACACGTTCAAAAGAGTTACTGGCATCGGAGCTAAGACAGAATTTTTTAGCAGAGGACCCCTGGAACTCAGAGCCAAATCCTAAAGCCAGCATCCTGGACACCAAATCTTCATCCTTCAGTGACAGCTTTTATATAAAGCCTGCAACAGCCTGTTCTAGATGTCACCTCTGGCAGGGCTCCTCAGAGAGGAACTGTTTGTAAATTACTCACTCGGTGAGGAGGCAAACAGCAGTGTAACAAGTTCTGAGAGGCACTTCAGTGCAAAGACATCTCATATAGATAATGCTAGAATGGCGCTAGCAGGCAGGCCAAACCCCCACAGCAGGCTGGTAAATCAGCTGGAACTGGCACAGAAAGCTCATCTTTTCAGCTATGGTTTCTATCAATGGAGAAGGGCACCTACATTCCACTTCACTGTTAGTATTTTCTATATTTAAAAAATTCAGCTACTTCCAAGTGGGATGAGTTGCGCTCCTTATGTGATTAGCTAAAGCAATTAAAATGCTTTCTTTGCTTCGCTGAAATTTCCACACATGTAAGCAAAGTGATTCTGATTTCAAACTCAGAATCCACCACAGACTCTAAATACATGAAATTATTGCAGATTGATGCAAATTCAGGCTGGGATCTGGCCCAGGATTTAAGGAGATGAAGAGGAAGGGCCATGTGAGCTCTCAACAAGGCTTGTAACTCTAATTAGAGTGCAGCATTTATGCAGACTGCTGGAGTGACATGTTGATAATCAGGAAGCAGCTGGCTTGAAGAAGTGCCCTAATTCAGGAGGGTTTTGTCATTATTGTGGATGATTTCTAGAATGCAAAACTGCTTATTCACTGGAAGATCTAAAATGCATTGCAAGCTGCCACAATGCTCTCAGAAGTGGGAAAAAAATGCAACAATACATCAGTTTTTACAGAAAAAGCAACATACTTTTATAAGAGCTTCTTTACTTCCTTTTTAGTGTTATGTAAAACCTGAACCAGCATCAGCATTATTTTAGTCCAGGGCAAATAGCTTTGGATTCTTAAGGTACTATAATTTATTCGAAGGACTTATTCAAATGGGTAACAAGGTCAAAAATGGAGAATTAAATGGACATTAATTTATTATTTCATTAACTCAAATTCAGTCAAAAATCTCATTTCTCAGTGAAAGCCTGAAACGTATCATTTAAACAATATTTACTGAGTCAATGATTTTCTCAGTGAGAAGAATTTGAATATTTCCAATTAAATTACCGGACCATACATGGTTCACTGCTCAAAATGAGTTTCATAAGTAACTGAAAAAAGGCTCCAAGCATGATGACTGTATTGCGAGGAAAATATTAAGTACTGAAGTATATTTAACAAAGAGAAAAATTCTTTGCAGGTGTAGGAACAGAATCAAAAGCTCATTTCTAAATGAATAAGCTGGAAGATTTATTTTCACTCTCTTTGTGAAAGCTGTATATAGAGATATTAGTTCTGCAAAGCAAATAGTTTAAGTAAAAAAAGCCCTATGCAGTGATTCATCAAAAAGTTCAGTTTTAATGTTTGTAAGGTAAGCACTTGGAACAAAGAAATCATCACTATAAATCCGTGCTTGGAGACCTACCCCAAATTTTTTAATGTAACAATTATATACAGTCTTATCCAATAGGAAAGAGATGCCTAATCCCTACTTGGAGTTTAAAAAACCAAAATAAAACAAAGCATAAACCAAACAAAGAACAAAGAACAAAGCAGTCAAATTAACAGCAAGTTCTGTACCCATTCATCTCCCTTTAACTTTGATGAAGCAGATACAAATTACTGAACCCCAAGTGCTCCTCTAACTGGTGCCTGAAGCACAGGTCTTACAAATAGTGAAATACACGTTTGCCCATGAGCACAACTCCACACAGTAGTTAGTTACACAGAATAGGGAGCTTCAGCTGTAAAACACACTGGTGTGGAATTCCAGTTTATCATTTTTCTCCAAAGATGACTGGTTCTTCTTTTAAGGCTTAATTTAAGTCTGACCACCCTCATTCTTGCAGTGAAAAACAATAATGAAAACCAAAACACCCCGGAACTTTATATCTGTATCATCCATCACAACTTATTTTCAGTGACATTTATGCTCAGGCTCCTGACTGTCAGGAACACAAGCCTGCAGGCTCCAACACCTTCTGCATGATAGAACAAGCAGATGCTCAATTCTCTGCTGGGATCAGCCCCCCTACTGAAGGTTTCCAGCCATCCCCTTCAGACCCAGTAGCAGGGTGCCCAGGTCTCTGAGGTGAGATGCCGAACTCACGCCTTCTGCAGCCCTACACACACCCCTTTTACTCACCACCACCCCAACTACACTACAAAAGCAAATGATCCCACACTGTGTATCTACAGTGTGTGTGCTCCTGTGGCCATGCAGTGCCTTCACGCCACCCAGCCTCCTCAACCCAAACTGACCCAGCTCTCCTGACCATGCCTCTGAGCTGGGAGCTCTGCCAACACCTCCTGAGAGCAGGGTCACAGCTCCCTCCTGCAAACACCCAGCCACACTGCTCGGTTCAGTGCGTGGGACCTGCCACGTGCTGGCAGAGCATCTGCAAAGACATCACCCCTGGGACAGCGCTAAACTCCCCTGGCAGGTAATCCTGGGGGAGGTCTGAGTAACAACTACAGGTGCAGCAGCTATTTTTACACATGTGAAAATGGGGAGGCCAGAAGCACCAAGGCAATTGCACCAGTAGCACTGGGCTTGGTGCACTTACTCCTTATGTGACATGAGAAGTACATCTGTTGTTCATGGAAATGAATGGGCCTATGGTCAAGGCAGTAACTTGGGAATTGATTTAATTCACTGCTTTATGTCTGGCTTCCCATGTTACTGTCTGTGAGACACTCTGACCCACATGTGAAATGGTTCAAAGCTATAAATCCTCTTAATGGTGTTTTTGGTAAGGACACTCACATCAAAAGCTTAGAGTCTCAGAACAGCACATCACTGCAGCTCACCTGTGCTCCCCAGCACAGGGTAAGTCCTGCAACACCTTAGGAAGACAACCACAACACTTTCAAGTTACTTATGGAATCCTCTGGTGTGACTTGCCCCTCCATACTAGTGTTACTATTTAACTGCTAAACTCTTGCTTCATTTAGATCTTTATCTAGCACACATGGATAACAGAGAAAGGAACATATGTCAATTCCTGCAACTTCTTGTCGTGAGCAAAACCAAGACAGCGCAGCATATGCCATAGAAATTTTTTAGCTCAGTCCTCAATCTCTAGTTTCTGTATTTCAGTTTCCTGAAAGAGAATTCATTCCAGAAGAAATGCTATTCGTTGATAACAGCAGCCTAAGGTAGTATGTGAGTCACACTCACCGTGTCTGGGTGGGTTTCTATGTTTTGGGTTTTTTGGTTTTTAAAAACCATTTTGTTTTTCTCACCACTGCACTGAATACACACACAGACTCTAACAGAAGCATGCAACTGACACGAGACATCTCACACACCCTGACATTTTTAAGCATGTTTTCCCTCTACTCACTCCTAATCTTCTGTGATCATTTTTAAGAACACTTCGCTTCTGATTTTAGAAACAGAAAAGTGACATTGAAGATGTTAGCCATTCAGTCAGCTTTCATATGTTTTTTCCCTTCTATTTGCTCAAATGAGATGATGATAAACCTTTTCCAAGCTGGACAAAAGCCGATTAAGGCACTTTATCCTCGATGTGTGTTGCAAGGTTAAAAAAAAAAAGAAGTAGCAGGAGAAGCTTCTCACCTAAATTACAGCCTTAATAAGTAGACTCTCACTAGCTAGGGGTTTGTCATACAGACACTCCAGCAGGCAGAGCACTTAAGTGTAGCACGTGGGCAGCTGCAGTTTACATTTCAACATCTTGTTCTATGGCTGCAGGAGCTCCACACTCATGAACTTTCTTCCTGGAAATCCTTAGCCCTTTTCTTTCAAAAGAGATTTCACTGTCTTAGGGAGCATGCCAGACCTCTACCCCATATATGGTTTTGCTGCAATAGTTCATTATTAAAAGCAGACTTTGCTTGCAATGACTTGCTGTTGGGCAGCTTTTTGACACTGCACCAGAAAGAAGGACCACACTTAAGGACAGGTCATCCTTACAGTAGCATTTTGAAAATCTACTCTCAAATGTGGGGGAAAATCTAAAAAACCAAAATACAATTTTCAACCTATACTGCACCTGTCAGAGAAAAAAGAAGCATGCCTGTTTTCCTCACTCATGAGTGATTGTGATGAACTGGTGTTAAATGCCAGATGACAAGCAAATAACTGTTTCTGCCCATCAAATGAATCATGTATTTTCAAACAATTTTATTTTTAAAATGAGCTTTACATATCAACCACGTCTGAATCATCTTAGTACCAACCACATGTAAATTTCATCTACGAAGGTTGTCCCACGACCGTTCTGCCAGTCTGGTGTGCAGAACTGCTGGCAAGCATGGGAAATAGAACTGCTGACTGAGATAGGATTCTTCTATTTCCAAGGGGCTGACAGTACCCATACCCATCTTCCTTGCTACAAAGACTTACCAGCTGCAAAAGCTTACGTCCAAGTTAAACCAGCATCAGTATCATACATCCACACCAAACAGACACACAAGGTGTGCTCAGAAATCGACCTTCAAGCACCAAACCAGTTAAAGACACCTTTAACATCTCTTCGGTATCTGAGCAGTTCAAGTAAGCCAGACTGGCAACCAAACCTTAAAAACATAGTGCAAGCAAGGGGCTAAGTAGTATCTCAATTTTTAAGGGATAAGAGGAGTCTTTGGTTTGTTTTTTTTAAAACAGCTACTAATTTGCCATCTAAGAACAACTAAAAAATCAGTACCTGAAAGTTGCTCTAACCTCCTGCTTACAGACAGTTAGACTACCAATACTTTTTTATTACAAATGTTTTTAATTCTCTTAGAAGAAGAGAGAAGAAAGCAGGCATGGGAGGGTACTGGGTGCTCCTTACAAAGCAAGATTTCTCCACTTAATCTTTCCTCTCTCAGGCTAGAAACCCATCTCTACGTCAAGAACATGAATCAAGTAAAGCCCTTTGACTCACTTGGTTGACAAAATCTTTCCAGAGCCACAGCAGAGGAAGAAGCCTTCCCTAACTCATCCTTGGATGAAAGCAGTAGGCAAAACAACAAGCAATTCACATGCAGGAGCCATTTCCTATGGAAGCAAGTAGATCATAAAGAGATGTGGAAAGATTTGTCCTGATAGTGCTGGACTAATATATCACACGTGTACATCCTCCTCCAAAAGCCAGCAGGAACACCAGCCAGTGAGCTGCTTTGCCCTTATCTCTGCATTCTTTGTGGACATTCTCTGGAAAATGCTGCACAGGGATACTGATAAGGTAGCGGATGTTTCCACAGATAAATGTTTCCTCAAGCCAAGCAGGCATGCTCAGAATGAGATTCCAGACACTGAGAGGTCATTTTTCTAAAACCTGAAAGATGGAGGATTTTTTTTAAAAAATCTACTTACTTTTCTTATGTGTAACAGGGTCAACAGCTCAAGTTTTTTTCCTCAAACCAAGTATTTTAGTGAAGAAATAAGAAGCAATTCTAAATAAATGGTGAATATCTGACTGTCACCAGGAACCAGTGAATTAATTCCTTGTTTTGCTTTGCTAGTGCGTACATCTTTTGCTTTACTTAACTGTCTTTATCTCAACCCACGGGTTTTCTCACTTCTACTCTTCTGGTTCTCCCTCCCGTCCCAGCGGCAGGGAAGGAGCAAGGAGCTGTGTCATGCTTAGCAGCCAGCTGGGGTTACACCATGAGAAAAAGTCCTTCCCCTTCCGAGAGGGGTTCACATGCTCACAAGGCTCACAAGTGAAAGGGCACCACAGCTAATAAAGCCTTTTCCTTATATCCAACAACAACCTACGGTGACCTTTATGATAAACCCAGGACTAGAAGTAACACAGAGTCTTGCAGATCAGGACTAGAGGATCTAGGCAAGCACACAAGAAGAATCCCAACCAGGCCCTCTAATGACGAGCGTGGCTGAAAGCAGCACTGTTCAGCTCTAGTTTTCCTGTGCAGTAAAAAAAACACTGGCAAGCTCGTAGCTCCAACAACACAAAAAACTCTCTCTAACAAAAACCACATTTGGGATAGCTGGGATTCCAGTGGTAACTTTAATGGTATGTGCTGCATTTCCCCTCCCCGCAAAGCTGCCAGAGGGTCTCTGGGTTAATTTGTTACATCTGAGTTGTACTTTCAGAGCCAGTCCAAGCCATGTATGAGCTGGCTGGACAGGCAAATCCTGCATATTTGTTAAGTACATCTGCAGCTCCTGATGTGCGTTCAGATGGAGATGCATTTCCAATAAACAGGAAAAAACCTCTTGCATTTGGCCAAAACATACTTGTATCTCCTCTGCAAGACATTTCCCTCAGCTCTTCACAGACACTTCAAACATAAACAGGGACATTAGCGAAGCCAAGTGTTAAATCCCTCAGAGAACCCTTATCATCCTTCTGCTGTGTCAGTAATGCTCAGTGTTGCACTTAGTATGAGCAGCATTATGGATTTTAAATCAAGTCTAATCAAAGATTCATTAACAGCCAATACATTAACGCAACATATAACTACCAGTCACTCAGTGCCCTTCAGCAGCTCCGCAACTCCTGAACAGGTTGCGAGCCTCAACAGGTCAGGATATTTCTTCAGGGTTTAATAGGACAGGTCAAAAGAGCAAAAAACGAGTAATTCTTCCAAGTAAAAAAATAGATGTAGCCAACTTCAACGTATCTGTTCAAGTCACGCCACGCATGTATATCCAGTGTTCTCACAGGAGGCATGGGTGCTGACCTTACTTTAAAAGATTAAAAAACCCAGGCTGTTCAACTTAAAAACAGATCATATGGCAGTTTCAGTGCAGAACTTAAAGAATGGCAGGCTGATCCTTAAAACAGAATTTCCCGTTTTATCACCTCTGTAAGAAGTAGACACCAGTATTTTCTATACTGCTCAAACATGGACATTGCCTCTACTGAATTCAGCCCCATAACATGTTCCACTGGGTAATGCAGAATTATTACTTCCATTCTGCAGATGCAGACCTGAGGTACAGCAAGAACAGAAGCATGGGTTTAGAAGGATTTAACAGCTTTTTTTTCCAGTTAATGGGAACTGGAGACAGCCAGCAGTCCCACTTAGAGCTACTCACACGAAGCGATATGCAGGAAGTCCAGAACAGTCTTGCAGAACTCAGATGCCACAAGGTTACCCTTCCTGCTTATCAGAGAGTACATCAAGTCACAAAAACATGGGTGTCTTTTTCTGAACTTCCTTCAAAGGAATATACCTTCTACTCAAACACTCCCATTGCTTTTCCAGACTATTCTGGGAAAAAATCAACAGTGGGAATGCACAGACCACAAAGTCATGGTACAGGAAGCTGGCAGTCAGCAACTTGTGCTCTAAATAATGTAATGAAACATCTATGTTCCCATGAAAGATATTGAAAGGATGAAGAAAATGATACTAGCAAAACAGGATAAATGTAAGTCCATTGTCTGGTTAAAAAAACATCCACACACATCTTTCTTGCAATGAAATATGGCAGGAACATTGCAGACTAGGAAGGGGTAGCAAGAGGGACACAAAGCAGCTAATACGAGCCAAAAGTGCAAATCTTCAAAGGGAAACTCAGCATGGCTCTCCCAGAAGCCGACATTTTTGACAGCATTCATGGATTTTGGAAGCCTTTGAAGCAGAATGATCCCAATTCCAAACTCCTCCTTCCAAACTCAGGAGTTATCTATAAGCCTACTTGGCAAATCTTTCTTTTCTAGTCCAGAGTATGAATGCAGAGATTTCCTGCTAACCACATGCGTTGGGTGTTTTGGAACTTTTTTCTTCCTTTCCCCTAGAAAGGTTTTAAGTCCATTTAAAATGTTATTTGTCAACCTGTATATAAATTAAGCCTTGCTTACATCACCCAACTGCATTTGTCCTCAATATTTAAGTAGATCAAATGTAGTGAAAATCTTTACAGATTAAAAATTACCGAGTTGCATGATACCACAAACTGGCATTCATCCAGTAAGACTTCTGGATGAAAAATGAAGAGGAAACATTCAAGAAAGCATATTCTTGGTGGCATTTCACCTTAATTCCATCAAAAACTGCTTACTGTAAATACTACAGACAGATCTGCAGTAAACACTCAATGGCAAAGTGCAGAGAATGATTATATGATTTCTACCTATCTAACACCTGGTATTTACTAGGCTAAGTAAGCAACAACATAAGACCAAGCTAATGTGGAAATTCTGCTCTTTTACTTACAGTTATATTTCCAGGAGCCTTTCAGCCTCTACAGCTCAGCACGTGCCACACACAGAGTAGCTACAAATCTGCAGGCTCGACAAACACTTGATCACATGAATAATTTTAATCGAGCCACAAAATCCCATCTTAAAGTCACTGGGATTTATTTCATGAGGATGCCTTTGCATTATTATTACTATTCCATCTGCCTCATAATATGTCCTCGGTGCAAGGTTATGACAAAATTAATGAAATCCAGGCAACTATCCATAACATCATCTTTCAATTTCAGTACCTCAGCATGAAATAAGGAGACTGAAAAGATGCATACAATGATTTTTTTTTCAATATATCTATATAAAGATTCTTGAAGTCCATTTAATTGCCACTGTTGCAGATTAGAATACTGATTTTTAAAGTTCACTCATAAATTTTAAATCATGCTAGTGACACTGAACAGTTTTCACAGCAAAAATACTGTTTTATTTTGTATAGCAAATAGTTCCCCAATTAACTAAGTTTACCAATAAATTTGTGATCTATGTGCCACAAATGACAGAAAATGCAAACAAGTGGGGAGAAGAAAAAAGACAGGGCTCTTTGTCTTCTAAAATCATAACCCCATTTTCTGTTCAGTGCTCTCAGTGGATATTCCAGTATTTTAAAATTTTACCAAGAACCATCCCATGCTTGAGGTATCCATTTCATGAAAACACACACATGAGGAAAAAAAACAATTAGAAGTAAACAAACAAAGAAATAAACCAGACTTTGACATTTTGAAGGTAGAGACAAAAATCTACAAATGTAATTTTACAGTATGTTCCTCACTGCAACCTCAGCATGTTTTGATACAGCATTCAAAATTTTGTAATGATATCAAAATTATTTCGAATGTAAAGTCATATTTAATTCCAGTTTTTCTTTAGCGGCATATTAATCTTATACTTCCACTGGGTTTATCTTCTCTGTTTTCCAAACAAAAGAAAATTCAGACACACAAATAGGACAGTTTGTTTTGCTTCACTATTAGATCAATAATCTTGAGCCTTCCAGAAAAACTACCAATTAGATGTAGCTCAAATTTGGGGATTTAGAAACAATTTCTTCAGAACTTCCTATTAGATTTTTCAGTATCCATGAACACCTCTTTGTGTAACCAGGAAGTTTTTTATTCCACATTCCTTCATCACGTTCCTTGCCCAGGAAGTAATGACAAACAAAAAGGTGAAGATAAGCTAAAAAACCCCAAACAGCCACCAAAGAGAAGATCCTGGGAGACAGCTGTATGGCAAAAACCTCTCAACCAAATAAACTTTCCCTGTCTATAATCAACAAACACAAAACAGTGACTTGTAAAAATAAAACTTGTCTAAGCTTAATGTCAAAACCTAAAAATAAGTTCTGGCAGTGGTTGTGTGTGAGGTTCTCCACACATGGTTTTTACACTGTCAGCATGCCCCTCTACCTTTTCCCTTTCTTTTCAGCTGTTAGGTCAATCCATACCTTTAAAAAAAATCACCACCAGACTCAGCTGCAAAATTACCATTCAGGATGCACAAATTCAACCTACTCAAAAACACTGTCCCTTTTGTTCACAAAATCCAACATGCATGAAAGGAAAGTGCAAGGATAAATTCTATACCTCCAGCTCCGTCTCTCTGCGATTGATATCATCTGTAGACTGATTCAGTTTTTCTAGCTCCCCCTAGAAGGAAAGAAAGTCAGATGCATAGTAAGTAATTGGAAAAAAACATGTCTGAGAAGGCTCATTCAGTATCCCCACTGAAAGCTCACAAGGGCTTCGGCTAATGAATTTAGTGAAAAGAGGAAATCATGAGATATTTAACTTAACTTGGCCACTGGTCTTCTACTTACTTAAAAGAAAAAATAATCAGAGAAGCTCTATAGTTTTACGTTAAGGCAACACATTTCCTATTCTGGCTACTTCTTCACTATTACAAATAAACACAAGGTACAGTAAGCTCTGTGTCATTAACCAATATAGTCAGTTTCAGTGAGGTACTGGGGAGAGACACACCCACCCCGAATGATTAGCATGAAGTTTGTGCTTTCCCAGGAGAAACGCACTCAAAGGACAGAACTGATAAGAAACACATCTTGCTGCACGAGAGGCATTTTATTTTGGATTTTGGCAAACCATTTCAAAACACAACCAGTCAATGGGACATACAGTTATGTTTACAAAATGGGCCTTCCTGCCAACATTGTGATCCCTTAACAGCAGAAACAAAGGTGTTAAATCCCTTGAATAAATATGTAGTAGAGGTGGTGTTGGCATGAATGAAGCTACTGTAAAAATAAAGCTCATTCTTACTGACTTTCGTACCACAAAAAGCAACCCTCAGGAGGAGATCTGATAGCTTTCTTTATCTGAGCAACATGTTCCTTCAAGCGAGATTATAAGATTTTTAACAGGAGTGTTCTCCAATTTAAACGTTATTTAATTGTCAACCAGTGTAACACAATACACCTTGAAAATGTTTTGCTGTACAAACCAAATGTTGTAAATTGATTGTCACTTGAGCAGTTTCCCACTAGACTACAAGAATGACTCTGGTTACAACCAGAAAGGAATTAATTACAACAGTTTAGCTCTCTTATCCTCAGCGGTCAGATTTCATTTCCTACTCCGAGGAGTTGGAAAATACCTATTTGATTATCCATGTTGTCTGAAACGAACACTCATCCAAAAATTACCTAATTGTCTCTTACTGTAAGGCTCAAAACCTGATGGCTCCCACAGAAGCAGACACAGTAGCCTGGTTTTCAAACCAAACAGAAAACTTAACAAAAACAATTGTTTTGCCAACAATTCACAAATTGTATACGTGGAAACATGTTGCAAGCTAAAGAACCTAAGGCCAAAATTAGATCAATAGACACCAACCAGGCTCAGCCTCTTAAAATCAGGGCAGTACCAGGCTAGATTTTGGCTGAGGGCCTCGCTCTGTGTAACCATGTTTTGAGAATTTTGCAATTGCTCTGCACAGCCCTGGAAAACGAAATGCTCATGATGGAGAAAAGACTAACAATTACAGCGAGCAGGGACCTATGCCAAGGATCCTCTCAGCAATGTACACACATGTTATATTCATTCATGACAACAGTCCCAGCAATGCTGGAGGCAAAAGCCATAAATCTGCAGAGACCTAAAAATACATTTCATTTCAGGGACCACAGTGTGCCTGAAGTTTGTACCAGGCTATTGGTCGAGACATGATTTTGGGGAGAAGATCTTTGTTTAGACATCATGCAAGAATAAAAAGCATTGCAGAAGGCATGCACAGAGAGGACGCACCATATTCCACTCAAGCTCCTTTTATAAAGAAATAAAAAATAATGATAAAAATAACGAAATAAAATTTCTAAATCTACGTTTTCCCGCATTTATGAATTTCTGAGCACCAGCCCCTGCTCCCCGAGCAAGGTCACGCCGTCATGGTCAAAACTAAAGAGGGGAGGGGTGGGGGGATTTCAGCAGGAGGAGGAGAAGGAGGGACGCCTGACAGAGCCCGGCGCGGAGCGATGCCCGGGGTAACAAAGAGCTGGGGCGCCCCGGGGGCGCTTCCCCCGCTCCCGGCGGGCGCCGAGACACCCGGGGCTG
>VZDJ01000782.1:9301647-9403982 GCA_008694505.1 Cyanoderma ruficeps
TTTTAAAAGGTTTTTGTTTTTTTTTTTTTCTTTTTTTTTTTTTTTTTTAGTTTTTTTTAAACCCTCCCTCACGCCCCGTTTTTCTGGCGTGTTTATTCCTGCGTCCCCCCCGCAACGGCACTGCGTGAGGCACACAGGACGAGTAGTTCCAGGTGCAGGGAAACGCTAAGGACACCTTGCTGGCTTTTTTAAATTTATTTCCCCCCCCTTCTTCCCCCCTTCTTTTTTCTTTCCTCTTTTTCAGGCTCTGCTGGAGGCTGACATTCCTATGGAGAGAAAAGAAAAATAAAAGGGCATCGCGAAAGGGAGGGGAGAAAAATACTAAAGGCACTTTGAACAACCTTGAAAATTCAAATGAAACCCAGATTTCTAGTGTGTGGCAGCTAAGTGGGCAACTATTGTACCTACTGCATGCAGCAGAAAAAGACATACTGAAGACGCATCCTTTTGTTGTCAGTAAAAAACGAACTTCGTACAAGAAGTATGTACATGCATGGCCCATGTCTAGCAGAACACTTCAGATTAGTGTCTCCCTAATGACAGGGGTGGATAACAAGTAATTTTGAACAGATGAGGAATATATTTCCACCTTTAAAGTATCACTATTAATTTAACCCCATTTATTGTTAGACAAATCCTCAAAAGGTAACAAAAATGTGAAGTTTAGATGTGGTGAAGAAAGAAGCTTCCTTTGTGGGACTGCAGGTGAAAAAAAAATCTTGTATCTCTTTATAAGATAAAAATAAGAGGGAGAGAAAATAAGAAGATAAAAATTAACATTGCTAAGGTAACTAAGATAAAAAAGGAGGCAGAAGAAAAGCATTCAAGCTCTTCCAAATGCTATAAAGCAACCGAGGGGAAAAAAAAACAAAATATGGGAAGAGAGTGACATAAACATTTGAAAATAGTATAAACATGCGAAGTGACACCAACAAACTAAAATAATCAAGGAACAGAGGAGGTGTTGCAAAAACGCAGATGGGTTGTTTGCAACATCTTCACTGCTCACAGGAGAAGAAATCATGTAAAGGCGGGGGTAAAATAAAAACAAACCAAAAACCAAATCAGCCAAAGCCAAGTGTTTACTCTTACTGCTGTCCATTCAGAGAATCCAATGTGTACACACAGCCAGAGGTTCCCAAGGCCTTGGCATTTCTCTTCCCCAGTGTGCTACGGCTCATGCCAAGACTGTAGTGGTCAAATATCCAACATTCCCATCATCCTAAAACAGCACAGAAAACACAAAGCTGTGCATGGAAGACTTAATGTGGCCAGTCCTGCTGTTACCACTTTGATTTCTAAAAAGCAAGAGTATATAAAAGATTTACTGCAGCTATGCCATGTTCCTCGAAAACCTACACAGGCTGACTCATGGTGATGTCATAAAAGGCACTGCCCACTGCTTGGGGTACAGAAGTGCTCCTGCAAACACATGCTCTCCCAAGGGGATTGGTTATCTTTGCACAAAGGACCCTGTTCTTCCATTACTACTGTCACAATCCCTCTGATTGTTGCAGCTCAAAAACCTCCAGCCAAACTCATCAATCTGCTACCATCAAGGCAGAGCAAGCTGTCTCTCCTCAGTTGCACAGTGGATTTAGAAAATTGGGAGAGCTGCCTGCAGAGCTTAGCACTGTGCAAGAGGTGGTGTGGATACACAAGCCCCTTTTCCCATTAATCTGAAATCTCTCATAGAGCCCTGAGGCCTCTGAGATCATTTTATATCAAACCAATATGTTGGGAAGATCTACATGTAACAAAATCAGTGAAGAATGTACATCTGTCATTACTGCAGACATCACTAAAGTATTAACAGAAAAGTGGCCTGAAGGAAAAGATTTGACAGAACAGGGAAAGGGAGACTATTCAGTACACATAAAGATCGATAAAAGACTCAAGGCTATTATTTACATGTTCATTTTCTTCTCTTCTCCATGGAATGGTTTTTGCTGAAACTGCTGTCCCATGCAAAGGGCAGCAGGACCCGAGAAATACCCAAGGAACAAACCTGTGTCACACAGGCCTCACACATGAGCACACTCTCCACAGGTTTGTTGGTGACACTGAGCTGTGTGGTGTGACTGACAGGTTAGAGGGAAGGGACAGCATCCAGAGGGACCTTGACAGGTATGAGAGGTGGCTCTGGGCCAACCTCTTGAAGTTCAACAAGGCCAAGTGCAAGTTGCTGCATCTGGGTTGGGGTATCCCAAGCACAAATGCAGGCTGGGTGGAGAATGTACTGAGAGCAGCCCTGAAGAGAAGGACTTGAGAGTGTTGGTTGACAAGAAGTTCAACATGACTCAGGAATGTGTGTTTGCAGCCTGGAAAGCCAGCCACATGCTGGGCTGCATTGAGAGAAGCATGAGCAGCAGGGCGAGGGAGGTGATTCTCCCGCTCTGATCCCCACCTGCAATGGCGTATCAGATGAACAGATGAACTTTACTGTGAGGGTAGTGAGGCACTGGCACAGGTTGCTGAGAGAAGTTACAGATGTCCCATCCCTGACAGTGTTCAAGGCCAAGTTGGACGGGGCTTTGTGCACCCTGGTCTAATGGAAGACATTGTTGCCCATGGTAGGGAGATGGAGCTAGATGATCTTTCAGGTCCCTTCCAGCCCAAACCATTCTATGATTCTATGGATGGCATTTGGGTATTACTTTTGCCAAATCATGAGTGATCTCATCCCAGCAAATCCCTCCTACACAATCTGTTAAAGGCCAGACTGCTCCCCAGCCCCACGCCCAGAACGCCAGTCATGCTGACCTTCTCGCTTTCCCCACAGGCCTGTGCGCGCCAGGGCGTGTGAGCAAAGCTTGCACGAGGCCTGACTGAGACAGTCTGTACTTTCTTCTGTATCAATATTTCAAAACCCCAGTCCCAAGTATTCAATATTTGAACAAAGCACTCTGAAGTCAAGGCAGGAAGAAACGGCTTGCTCTTTCACTAATGGGATTCCAGAGTGGCCACAGCAGAGAATTAGTCCAGACCTGTCAGGCTGGGCTGCAACTTAACATGAGCTATGCTGAAGAGGCTACAGCTCAACTAAAAAGCTCAGGGAGAGGTTCTGGTGCAGGAAAAGCCACAATCCAAGTTGCTTCAGCAACCAATTTAAGTGTACCAGGAAAACACCTGCCTTTTCCCATGACACCAGGCATTTAGGGTACAAGCCTTATCATTAACATCATGCCCTGGAGCACAGAAATCCCTAGACAAGGGTGATGTTCTCGCTGAGAGAACTGCTACAGCTCTACTTTTGGGGGAAGTTGCTACATAACTGCATTATCTGGTCCCACAGAAATCCTCAGTGTACAGGCAAGAGAAAGATTTGGCAAGGGAAAGATTGAAATGTCTGTACTTTGAGGAGGGAATACAGAGAAGAATTCTCTTCCTCATTCTGGAAGATGGTTTGTAGATTCGGTATTACATTGCTGCATAGCCATTGGGGAACTAGAAGTTGCATTTTAAATAAAATCAGCTGGGAAGAAGTATGCATCAGTGAAGAATCGCCTGAGGAAACATCCTAATGACTACAGTTAATTTAGGGATAAAATTCAAAAGGAATGGATAGTGTAATTTTACATATATTTGATAATGGTAGATTCTGAATGTATTTTAAGGAAAAGTTGGGTTTTTTCCAAATCTCATCTTACATTCAAATATCTGCCCATGCCTGCTTCTGCCCCAGCACTAGAGGCAAGAGCCTAAAATACAAATCAAAAGTCGCATTTCCTTCCTCATAAACATGTAGCTTCTCTTTTTGAACATTAATAGCAAACTAAGCAGAGTTCAGGACTAATTAATGCATATTTGATTACTGAAGACACATTTCAGCTCATGGAAATGTTCAAGGAGAAAACAGCCTAAGAGACAGAGCCTTGCTTATGGAATACTGCCCTTCTCCTCAAGGGGTCTGGAGAAACAGTTCTGCTCTGAAAAATTCTTCTGCTTCCATTGATGATGGTGCTGGAGGCTAGCTTCCAGTTGGCTTCAAATGTTGAAGTGCTGTTGCAATTTGGTTTTAAGTAATCTACCAACAAACGAACACAGAAGTACAAACAGTCCAATTCTAAGGAGTAACAAACACAGTCCCCAAAATACATTTATGAGTGTAAAATCTACCATGTAGCTTCTTAGCTGAATTAACCCTGAAGACCAGTTTACTACACTGACTTTTGCAATGCTACACCAAAAATTAGTTTAACTCGGGGAATGTCTCATTTAAACACAGAGCCACCATCTCTACCTTCCAAGCTGCAGCAAAGACATTGGTCTGTCCGTGTCCAAATCCTGTATACTTTCCTGCTTTTCAGAAGTCTACTGCACGTGTTGGAAACATTTTTAAACATTAAGTGGGATCTCACCCACAGTCATAGTACATTTGAAGATCTAGGCCTCTATCACTTAATCTTTTATGGGAGGCTAAACAAAAAACTTTTTATGGAAAATATGCACTGAATTTACTGAAGATTTGAAATTTCTTGCATGCATAGGCAGGGTATTAAACACAAAGTGGTCAGAATCAAAATTTCCCCTGGCTTATTTCTCAAGCAAATTTTCACGCTTCCATACTCACAATGGTTGTGGCATGTTTGTGCTCTGCACTTTAGAAAGCGCTAAAAATCAATTATCTCTCCTACACCAGTTTGTAAGATGGTATCGCCTTATAAACTTGCACACAAAGACATATTAATGGAGCTTGAGCATCTGTGGTACAAAAAACTTGTAGATTTCCCCACCTACAAGGAATGTATTTAAAGAAAAGGCTACATTCCAAAATACCCTTTGATTTCACTTCTCTTTAACAAGCACTATTTAAAATTAAAAATAACCTCCAGGCTTCACAGGGCTACAAAGAAAGGAGGCTCATTTTAAAGAGGTACAATCTATTTTCAAGCCACACTAATCTTAGTATCTTCCATAAAAACTAAATACAAAGATTATTAGCAAAATTATCTGCTGGGCCATTTTCCATTACATATACATTTATCTCCCATCATATCAGGAGCTAGTTTTCTTAGTAGCTGAAATTGATGATGCTTCATATAGAGAGTGTGAGTGCAACATAGTTTTTTATACACACACAGAGACACACTCACATGCACTATGCTATATATAAGTTTAAAAAATGCATGACTAACAGCTTGATGGATTTCCCTGCTTGTTGTTATTTCATTGGGAAAGAACCACCATCGTCACAGAAAATTTTCTCCTCCTCCAAGCTGTCTTTTGGCAAGGCTGGTGGTGGTGGAATTTCCCACTGGAAAAAAACATCCATGCAATGACACTACACTTGCAGCAGTCCTGCTGCTCCTCTGGCCAAAATGCAGAGTGTGCTGCTTTTGCAGATCTAGAAAATAACAAAGTAACATGAGTCTCTTCCTCAGATCTGCTGCTGAATGATAAGGAAGATCCCTTTTACAGTGCTTCATACTTGAACAGGGAAAAACCCTATACTGCACCCTTTAAAGTTGAATATATCCACCTAGGTTCCCAGTCCTGCTATCTGCTTTCCCTGATAAGCAGCCTCACATCAGTTTCAATGGCAGCAGGATCAAATGCAAAGGTGTTTGACTGTAATCAAAATGAGGCCTTAGACAAGAGGTATTGGCTCGTGAGAGCCAAAATGAGATGCAAGCGCCATTCTCCTCTACCCAGCCTGACAATTCACTAAGGCTTTGCAGCGGTGTGGATACATCATTGCTATTCAGTACAAAAACACCCACCCTCATCTTTTATTCTTTATACTTAGACATCTGTGCAAACCACATTTAAAGCATTTATTTAAAGAACCACCTCTGACTCTCAAATATTGTCAGCCACGTGCAAGAAATACATCTCATTTTTTCAGTAGTGTTCTTAATATTCAGACTGATTCCATATTTGTGGCTATTTAACTGTATCACTGGTGAATTAACATTCACAGGTTTCTTGCCATCAGCCCATGCTGCTCATGATACCAAATGCAAAAGTGACAGATGAAGGCAGGAGTCCCTATGAAAATGCAAAGACAAACAAGAAACTCCAGGTAGTGAAGTTCCTGTGGGTCTGGTTCAGGGTATTCATGTGTCTGGTGCACTTTCTGAGAGAGAGCCATGAAGGGTTGCTTAAAGCTGGCAATTTCCACAACCCTTCCCTCATGTGGCATGGCTGCTCTATGCACTTGGCACATTCCAGCTCACCAGGAAAGGGTCTCCATGTGCCTCCTGCTCCCAGGCAATGCTCCTGACAGATGCTTTGTGACACCCACTCCCTGCAGTGAGTCACCTCCTATGGTGCAAAGGTACCTGGTGCGTGCAGGCTGGAGCACAGCTCTATGCAAAGGCAACCAGGTGACTGATGAAGGCTCTCCAACCACAGACTTTGCTTCTTACTAATCTTGTTATCAAGCAGGAAATTCACTCATGCCCTATTTTAAGCTGCTGAACACACAACATTAAAACCTTGAGGTTCTGTCAGAGATCTCAGAGCATTCCTTCAAGCATCAGCTACCTGGAGAACCTTTCCCATTGGTTTCCAGCACAAATCCCATTTCTTTTAAGTGCCAGTTGATTAATAGAGGGAAACAGCATAGGCATTTCAAGTAAAAGCATGGCCCAGAGGATGAGGGAAACAAATACTTGTTCAAAATGAACTTCCAAACAGGGCTGAGTAGACCAGGTAGGTACAGGAAGATTTGGGATCTCATTATCATCATGAACAGCTCAAGTGCAAAGAGAAAAGGCAGAATCATGGTCTATATAGAGAGAAAAAGAATGACAGGGATGGGCAACCAAAGGGAAACTCCTGCCTCTGAGTTGTGAAGGCAGACTGGCAGCCAAGAGGGAGACAGCTGGGAAGCCCAGAGATGGGGAGAGGCCTTTCCACAGCCAAGTCTCATTAGCAAGATATTAAGAAAGGCCTTTGCGCTATCTATTTGTTTCCTAACCACATTTGACTGCCTATAAGAAATGACAGGAGAAATAGGAAATGTTTTTTATACCCTCCTCTTTAGTTTTCTTTCCAGGCTGGTTATAGCCTTTTTTACCTTGTGCCAGAAAATAGGAGCTTATGAAGTATCTAGATACAGAAAAAAATGTCATTTTAACAAAGCTGAATTTGATGTCTGCAAGATCCTAAGTGTCCACATTTCAAGTGTGCCCTTCCATATATATAGGAAACTCAAACCTTTAAAATACTTGAATTAAAAATATCTGTCTTAGATTTGTACAAGTGAAATGCTTCCTATGTACAAAGCCCTTTTTTTCCCTCTTCCAGCATTAATAGCTAGATTTTCTGCCCTGAGAGAATCATACTTTTCAGTGCTTCCTGTTACATTAAAAATGGAATGATTGAGCACATTGTGTGTAGGAGTGAAGCAGAGTCTGTTTTAGCACCCAACTTTATATGTCAGGAGAAGAAGTAGTGATTAACTGTGATCCTTCTCCTGCCTTCTCCCATGCCATAACCTGCAGGAGCACGCTGCTGCAGAGCCACATCCCTGCATTTCCATCTTGGTGCCCAAGAGCAGCCTGCAGCAGCAGCACCAAAGCTGTAAAACCAAAGTCAGTCACACAGGGCAGGTTTTGAAGCCTCCCTGGCACAACCATGCTGCACCAGTACCTGACCAAATGCCTCACATCTCCTAGAGCTCAATAAACACTTTGGATTGCAATGCAGATCTCACCTCTGCTCCCCACTCCTCAAGTCTGTCATCTCTACTTCTCCCTCACCATCCAGCTCAGTCTTGTTTATTCCACAGTCTCAATACCTTCCCCTTCTTTCTACCACTGCAAGTATCATTTAACCCATTGTTTCCCTCCTTCCTTAATTTGTCTTCATCCTTCATTTCTCTTTTTCCCTTCTTTCATGTATAAACTGTTACATAGCAGTTGCCATTAGCTATCGTTCAACACCACCATTTGTCAAAATGATGCAGCTTCATAATTTCACCTCCCACTTTGGTGTTGGGTTTGCTCATCTGTTGCAGAGACTGAAAAACTTTTGCAGTACCATTTGGAATATGCTGATCTTCTCCAGAGCAGAGCAGTCTCTTTTGCCACAGGGAACATATTCAACCCTAGCTGCAAATTCCTCTCCATTGAAGTCTCTCCAATTCAAGGCCAGTTTTGCAATCCCACGGAATAAGAGGTCACAGAAATGAAACATTTTACTCTGAAAGTCCCTGCAACTCTCCCAGCGGTCAGAATTATTATTTTTTTTTAGATGCCCTCTAGACTCCAGAGTGGGATTCACTTTGTGCAGGTAGCTGGATTAAAAAGCTACTCCCTTTTGTCTAAAAGGGCATTCATTCTTTCGTTTTCCTTGTTCTGTTGACACAAGAAGGTAAGATGACAATTCTTCTATTCTGTTCCAGTGACTATATCAGAACAGCATTTTTCCCAGCTCAAATTGCAGGTATATTTCCTAGATGTAACAGCCACTACATATCTCAGGAGCAGGTTCCACAACAGCAGGAAAAGATAAGGGAACACACTTCAGCCCTTTGGAAAATCCTGTCCAATAGGATCATGTTGAGCCTGACAGATTGTCCTTTATTAAGATGCAGATGAACACAAATCACTCCACACTGGGGACCGTGTTCCTCTGATCTAAAATGTGACCCCTGAGCCTCCTTTTCAGCTCCTTGGCCTTTCCTCCAATTTCCTCCCAGCCTTTTATTTCCTACCCTCCCACAGGGTAACTCCTTTCAAGTGAGCTGTTCACACCAGAAGCCACACGTACACCCCTGCACCCACACTTCTGTCGAGCCACCAAGACACAATTCTCCTGTGATGCAAAGTATCTCAATTCCCTGGAAGTGGTAGGTATGCTGAATACCTGGGGGAGATTCTGGGTAGGACAGTGGGATTTTATACATCCAAAATATGATTTCATATGTCCAAAACAAGGGTACCTTCATTTCTCTATGCTTTTCACATTACTTTTTGTGAAAAAGGTGTTCTGGTCTTGAAAAGGAGAAGCTGCCTAGGTGATTTGCTGTCAGGATCATTTCAGCAAATGGACTTAGGAAATCAACATGGAGGAAAGTAGTTGAAGGGATTTGCGTTTGATGGGTGTGTAAGGATCATCCAGCCCTTGTTTGGAGAAGGATACACACATTGCAAAATAAGCTGAGAAGATGTTTGGCATATCAATCTCTCAACAGCCAACCTACCAGAAAGGAGAGGGATCTGCCTCCTTGGTCACAAGAAGGTTTGGTGTGCTCAACAACCTGCGGACTCAGAAGGCGTCTGTCAGAATTCCCAGGCAGATTGGGAAACCTGTCAATAATGCAAATGAAATGCTGACTCACAGGGACAAAAGCTGCTCAGATGCAATCTGGCATCCACACTGCTCCCCAGTCCCAGCAAACAGGAGTGGGAGGGCACCCCAGTATAACAGCAGAGGCAGACTCAGCATTGCCACGGCCACTGCACAGTGCTGGGATGAGCACTGGGATACCAGCACAGGAGCACCCTCTCCAAACAGCAGGAGATTAAACTGATTTTCAGGTGCAGGCATTCTGCAGACAGAGCAAAAGGAACAAAGCAGATGTCAGGCAGTCTGCAGTACATCTTTCCTCTCGCAGGCACCCCTTTGGAGCAGTAACTCTTTCAGGGGGGGAAGGGGAGAAAAAACAGCCACCCAGCAGTGTGTCATCCTTCACAGATGGAGCAGCTTTAATGCTGTCTAATCCTCCAGAGGGAGGAAACAGCATTTCCTTTGTGCCAAGGATATCGAAATGGTTGAAGATGGCAATCTCCACTGACATTCATTTTATTAAAGGAGGGGTATTTCCAAGAGCTCTGAGAAGGCTTGGTCAAGAGCCAGCTGGAGATGCACTGCATGTAAACATCTACTCGTAACAACAGAAAATAGCAGGCAGTCAGGAACTCCTGGAAGAATAAACAGGCACCAAAGCATGCACACAAACTGGAGATTGCATATCACAGCCACAAACATCAATTATACAGCTATCAAACAATTGCATAGCTATCAAACAATTGCATAGCAGCAGCAATGTGAGCAGGTAGTTACTGCTTTTTACCCTTTTTTAATTTGGCTTCTGTATTATTTTGCTGCAACTACATAATCAACTTGTACTCTCTGAAGAGGGAAGTGGTGCCCCTGGGTTGTCATAACAAGAACACCAAACCTTGTTGAGCCACTTCCTTGGCAGTGAATTATTTTTACATATAAATTGGATGCGAAAGTGAAGGAAAGGATAAGTGTTCTCAGTAAATTTTGAATATCAGGAGCCAGCACTTAATTAAACTTTAAGTAACAGTAGTATTTGCATTCCACTGATAGATGCTCTCTTGCATCTAAATATCAAACTGTCACTTCGCAATGGCATTGCGGATAAAGTCAGTTCTTAAACAGTTTAGGTAAGGCACAGTTCAAACATCATCTTGGATGTCAGTACATCTCACCCAGCCTGCTTGGGAAAAATGGAAAACAAAAGCATTGAATCAAGGATCTGAAATATAAAGCTCTACTATTGTATCAGAAGCAGAAAATACCCACACATTCATCTCCCCTTCCTGGAGGACAGTTCAATTATCATCATGTCCCCAAGCAGATTTTGCACTGAATCACTGTGACATCTGCTAGGGAAATGAACACAAATCTATATCTGCATGCAGCAAATACATTGGCAAGGTTGCAAAGGGGGGAAGGGAAATAAGTGTCACTTTTCACACAAACTAGAAAATGACAGCTTGTTACATCCATGGGTAAATACTAGCAGAAGTGAGAGGAGGCAACATGCTTCTTCACCTTTTCCCCCCTCCATAGCATTACAAACATATAGATTAAGGACAAAACTATGGCTTCTTCTTCCCTGCCTACAGTAACAGCATCTGGACACATTTCACCATCTGGGAACACTAACAATAATGGATTATGCCTGCCATTTGCACAGGTTAGTGGAGCTCCCCTGAGTTCAAGGGAGCTGTACCTCTTTCCTAGCTGAAGGGCCAGTCCAACATGCCAGAGCTGTGGAAACAGAAGATGGAAGAGCCCTAGAGAGTGAGGGTGCAGAGCAACTTCCTGCAGGTCACTTATGGCAAAGAAGAGTTGTCCATTGCCTTGTCAGCAGCCAGGGGCAATTTTATGATACAGAAGCAAGGGATTTAGTCATGACTTGCATACATGCAAAAACCATGACATAACGAAGTACAACTCTCTGTATAGACAAAAAAAAAAACCCAAAACAACAAAATCGAGAAAAAGGATAAAATTAGCTTGAATACCCCTGTGCTTCCCCAAGGACAAGGAGTATGCCCATGGACAACTGCTTCCAAGCCACCCACACATTAAGGCTGGTCTGTCTGAGCCCATGGGCACTTTTCCTATCTGTGCTGAAGCACACAGGGCTTCACCCGTTGTATCACATGACAAGGCACAAAGTTGACTCCCAAGTGGGAGGAAAGGCCATGGTATGAAGTTACTGAGGAGAAATCACCTTCTAGCAAGAGATCCCTTGGCTCTCTAACACGGCAGAAGCATAACACTGTGACCTCTCCTCCAATGCAGTCACAGACAAGGCTGGAGATGAAGGCAGCACAGCAGAGCACACCTGAGATTCAATACCTAAGTCTCATGCAGGATGGGCAAGATGGATCTGATTTTATACCCATAGAGGAAGCAGCAGCATCATTCTAAGTTCCTTTTAAGCTAATACCTTTTACACAGGGTTACAGTAGCTGCAGCTGTTTTAGAAGGAAACAGGCCCTCTACCAAAAATACATAAATGGTTACAAAACCTCTGCATATCACACCTTCACCTGTAACAAATGCATTGCATTAACATTTAACAGTATCTCACTATTAGAGCAGAGCAAAGCACCCTTTCATCAATTATGGCTTGTTTTCTGGTGCACCTTCCCCACACCCAAAAGCCTGCGTTCAGACATCTCTCTTTGGATATTCTCTGATTCAAATGGCAAGTTTAACATGACTGTAAAAAAGGGTATCATTACAGTTTCTTTTTAAAGAGCTGTACAACCTTCCGCCCACTCTTTCTTGTGCTTTTGCAGTGAGAATTTCTTCCTAATTGGTATCCAAGTGTGCAGTCAGATCAATTTCTCTTCAAAAAAGAGTGCTGCTTTTTATCCAGATGAAAACAGATACTACAGACTTCACTTACAGGCTCTGATTTTAAAAATTACTGTAATCAGACTTTGATAGAACCACTCTGATAACAGATGTGTGACTAATGTGTTTCCTAATGTTATGATAATTCAACTACAAAATAAATAAATAAATGGTTCAAAATAAGAAAAAATTTAGGACTTTGGACAGTGGCAATGAATGCCAAATTCAGAGTTCAAAAGTCTCCTCTGAAATGTTGTTACTTCATAACCTCCTACTTCTCCACAATTCTGATCTTTAAAACTTAGGATAAAGAAAACTCTGAAATTTGGACTTTTGATCTGAATTCACTTTTTCATGGAAGAAATAAACTTTAACCTTTCAAGAGTGACATATTTAGAGTCTGGTCTCACAATAAAGAACATTGATTCTTCTAGTCAGTAGAAAAATAGAATCAGTTTCTCTTGAAAGTTGCATTACATAGGTTACAATTAGGCACTGCCTGGAAAAAAAAAGTAGAAGAGAAAGACTAGAGGGTTTTGTTAAGCTATGTAAGGAAAGGTTATTATTAGAACTGCCAGAATTCTTTACATTGGCATAATGCAGTAAGAACATTGAAATACTTCTGTACTAAATTATCTCTTTCAGCCAGGCACTTTAAATTGCTATTTTCACGAATCCATATGGTCCAACTGAAGGGATGCTGGCTAGAGCCATGCCACAGCCTGTTTCAAAGCAAAGGTGGAGAACAAATGGTGCCTGGTATTTGCCAGGTACCTCCTTGTGTGCTTGCCACAGCCTGACCCACAGCCAGGCTGCTGCTGCTGCCACCCCTGCCCCAAGCACTGCCATGGAAGATTGCAATATGAGCAGGTACAGAGACAGCAAAGGAACACCTGTATGCCCTGAAGGGGAAAAATAAATGCAAGCAAGAAAGAAAACTTCAGGTTTAAAACTGACCTTCCTTCCAAAAGATGCATTAAAATGGTCTCACAGCTATCTTGCCCACAGATGTACAAGCAATAAAAAAATAATTGAGAAGTTCAAAAGACAGTTGCTTTTATCATTTTTTGCTTTTGAGTCTGCAGTTCTGTGGGGTTTCTCAGATGAGCAGACCTCTCTTCTAATTATTTCTAACACACCTATTGATTTAGATTCCTATCCTGCCAATCCTAACAGCCATTACATGCTTGCATTCTTGTCTGCAGTATCCAAAATGTATTTTATATCTTTTTTATCTACTATATATTATATCTAGGACATCTTTAAAAATTATAAGCACATTAAACACAACAGAGTTTTGTAAAGTATTTCTGTCACAATACAAAAAGTCCAGCAGTTTTTAAATCAATAAATCCTAGATAGGTTTCCCCCATGAACCCCAGGTAATCTGGTACATTTCCCACCTCTTCATCTACAAGAATTGTAAGTGGGGAAAGAGAAGGAAGAGAATTCTGCAGCTTTTGCATAATATAACCAAATAGCCTCCTCCTGTCAAACCCTCCTCCTCCTCCCAAAATGGCTTAAAATAGATTCACAGTACACTCTCCATTCTGGGGGTCTTACTATCATGCCATTGTTTCAAGCTCTGCAGCTCAGAGGATTGGGAAGTGAGGTTGTATTCCTGGTAATGAGAACTGAGTCTGTAATACAACAGCCTGAACCAGCACTCCAAGAAAAACAAAACACTGAAAGTGGGCTGCATATTGGGAAGACAGCATAGAGAGTTGACATTGCACACAAAGCCTTATTTCCACACTCCTTGCTTACTTTCTCTTCTACTGCTGTCCAAATTGATTTTTGTCTTTCTTCTGCTGCATGTCTTCCCTGCTTTAAGGCCAGCTGAGCAACTTTTCTTTGTAGGGACTTGAGGAACTCAAAGCAAGGCAGTGAAAGCTTTCTTGAGAGCTAAAGACAAGTCATGCCAAGTGAGCAATCCTTACTATTTATACTGATTAGGAGTTTGAGCCTCACACTACTGTATGGTATGTTCTATCAAGAGCCTCGAGTCAGATAGAGATGCTTGAGAAAAACAAAAAGGGAGTCACCTCAGACTGCCTGAAGCTCTCAGCCAAGTCTCATGCAGGCTACCCTCTGCCTGAGAGCACACAGAACAGAGCTGAAAGCAAGCCAACGCAGCCAAGAAACTCCAGCCTCAAGGAAAACCAGAGTCTACCTCCCTCTGGTCCTCTTTTCATATCCTAAACAGACTGCAAGAGTGCCAAAATACATCCAGACCTGATTAACTCAGCATTTTCTTCTTTGTCTATGCCCTTCCAGCCATTTAGCCCTATCTAGTCTCAGTATCTAAACTCAGTGATATAAATCCACTAGTGAGCCTGTCCATCACTCTCTACTGCTTAGTCCTCCTCTGCCTCAAGAAACTGAGGATTGGACCTGGGATTTTCGGTGTGTAAGAGACTACCATGCATTTCCTGGCCAGCTTTATGAAAAACCTGTACTGTCCAGGTAATTGTAAGGAACAAAGCAAACTGTTTGGAGAAGAGAGAGCGGGAGCAGTGATGTTGTCTTGCACCACTGTTGACCTTTGTGTTCATTTCATAATAAGGATCCTCAAGCAAATCAACCTTCTAAGCAATGATTTACTCTTACCTCTTCCCTGCTGGTTAAAGATTCCATGGTTTTCGTTTTTTGGAACCAAAGCAGAAGCCCACCAGCCTCTGTGTTCTTTCTTATACATGTCATAGACTAATTCAAACACAATTCTCCTCTCCTTAAATCTCTCACTTCTTCTCTTCAGCTGGGCTGCTCTTCCTCTCACGTCTACTTTCTGAAGGGGAAATGGCCCAAAATTGGGAAATAAGCACTGGGACTGGATCTACAGAGTACAGGTGCTTTCTTTGCAGAAATATGTTTAAGCACCACTTGGCTAAAAGAAATTAGAACATTAGTTTACAGTCAATGAGGTTTCCCCTCTTTCTGTGCAGTGTCACAAACCAGGCTGCGTTATGTTGGCTCTAACCATTAAGACCAATTAATGCAATTTAGGATCTTTTTTAGACTAAGAATTTGCTGAGATGGGAGCAAGTAGCTGAAGGGAAGAGGCTGGATGACATAGCTGAACTGTATGTGAAGAGTGATGTGAAACTGAACTCACTAGTCAGCAGAACATGACAGAGAATGCTCTTACTGCTCATGTAAGAAAAAAATAATGTGAATTGTCTACATTTTTGTGAGGGCTTAACAGAGAAAGGAGAAATTAAAAGAAAAAATAAAATAGAGATGTTGAATAAGGGTATAATAAAGTGCAATTTACTCCACGTTGTGTGCAGAGCAATTTCCTCCAACACATCTTCAACGCAAATGAGGCACAGCAGGTACCAAGGCCAGTGGAGGAAGCAGTGCTTTTTACAGAGCATTTACCAGTAGAACTTACCTTTTATAAATGATAAATAAGAGTGACTAAATCCTAATAGTTTAATAATAGCCCAAACTTGGATTCTGCTGTTCTAAGTACCATGTAAACATACAGGAAATCAAACTTGCCCTCAAATACTTGCAATCTAAAGACAATAAGTTAGGCAAGGAAGGAAATGTTTATCTCATACAGATAACAAACGTTAGTTACATGGTAGCTTGCATCACTGAAGGAAGACAGCCAGGCAAGTCAATTTACTTAAGGGTAGGAGGATAATAAAGAAGGACCTTATGGAAAAAGGGGGAAAGGGCTGGATAGGAGATGACTTGTTAATGGGCTTGATTTCCTGGTTCAGAAATCACCCTGAGCCAAGCAGGCACAGAGGTCTGCCTTGTGCAGTCTGCTGGCTGCAACCATGTACCCCTGTGCAACGTGAGACTCTGCAGAGGAACCTCCCAAAAACTGCAGCAGTGCTCCCTTCCCAACCATGCACAGCCAGTGCTGCTCAGCGTCTGCACACTACACAGGCCCGACCACCCAGAGCTTGCATCACTTAGTAGAGTATCTATCTCACCACTGTCTCTGAGAGAAGGAGACACAGGCAGCGACCACCAGGCTGCCAAAGCACTGCTCTGTAGAAACATTTACTTTTCTTTGCATGAAGAAAAATTGTTCTTTGTTTTTTCTGGTGAAATTTCTCAGGAGCCAAGAAATTCCAAGTGGCATCTTAGGGCTATCAGGATGAGTATACTCCATAATACAAGGGAGTACCCATGGAGACCCTTCTGGCTTTCTCCCTGTCTGCACAGCTATTCTCTTTTTTAATGAAAACAAGGACTTCAAGAGAGGGAAGGGGAAATGGTGCACAAACAAGCCTATCTCAACATTCAGTCATTTGGGGGCCACACTGCAGGTCCAAGTCACATTTTATCTGAGAAAGTGGTGCCCCAGCAATGCACAAGGTTTAAATGCATGTATGAACTCTTTTTAGGCTTTCAGGACTTTGCCAGTGCTCCAAGCTTAAAAAAAATGTTTGAATTCTTCAAGCATTTTTCTTCCAGGTCATGGAAAAATGCTCCCTTTCTAAATGCTTATTACATTTCTCTGAGTTCATATATGAAGTGGATAATTCTGGATTTCTGCCTTCTCTCAGAACAATAAGCAAATGGGTATCTCCTGTTAACTCCCCTATTGATTTTGTGATTCACAGTGTAATCAATTTGCCTGTCTCTCCCCAGACTTCTGCCTCAGGGCAAGGAGAGCTATACTAATGGTATGGGACAGGGGGGCTGTCTCTGTTTGGTGCTGTTGCAAATACTGCTGATCTGTGAACACACACTATCAATTTTTTTTATTTTTATTTGCCTCCTTCCTCTCTAATGACACATTCACCTGAGGAGGTCAGCAAGTAGGTAAGTCCCAGATTCCCATAACAATTAATATCCTTCCCATGTCTGCATCCAGCAAACTAACAGAGCCCACTCACAACTTACCAAGATTGTCAATTTGCATCCCTTACCAACATCACTTAGGCTTTATCTGTTTCTCTTCAGTCATATCAGCACTGTGTCTCTGTTGATGTTCCTATCAACCTTTGTGGTTCGTATCAGCTTGTGACTCACTGGCTAACTCTTTGCTAACACAACTATGTGGTTTAGGAGGGATTTGTTTTGGCTGAAGCAGTATCCATCTTTTCTTTCTTCTTGAAGCTCACTATCCTCCAGTCCAATCAATACTCTTTGCATTCCACTAGCAAATAATATAACCTGTGGGTGTTTTTACAACCTTCTTTCAAATGCTGCATTGTCTTGGCTAACAATGTTTGCCAAAGTCTCTACATCAGCACATTATGAGTTCTGGCATGCCTTTCTGCATTTCTTGTAGTTTTTAGATTTAATTTTCTAGTACCTCCACAGTACTGGACAGTTGTTCAATCTTCTTAAATATCCTAAACCAGCCTGGGGATTTCCCTCTGCTTTGCAAATTGTAATTAATCCATGTAAGTGGTCAGTTTTGTGTTGTCTATTAATAATGCTCCCTGATGGCTTTGTCTTGGACCCCACTTAGTGCATGGCAATTCACCAGGGACCATGTTAACCCCATTGATGGAAAAAAGCTGGTGTTTCTGTTTGCATTTTCAATTTGTATTCACATACTAAAAACAAGAACAAGAAAATACACTCTTCACCTCTTATCTTTACTTGGTCACAATTCAAAAGTCTGAGACATATCGACTGATTCAGAATGGGAGGAAAGAAAAAGTCTTATGACTGTCTTCATCTTTTGCTGGTACCCAATGCCTGCATAAAAGGCTTTTTCAGTTGGCCTCTGCTTTTCCAGAGCAATGTCAGCTGTGGTGCCATTTTTAGCGGTGACATTTTCCCCACTCAGAATATTTTCTTAGTCCATTATACCCCGCGTACCATCTGCCGTACAATAGTCACACAGTGCCAAGAAGCCTGGTCACAGTTTGCTTTTATTCAGTGGACAAGCCCTAATTGCTTAGCCTGGCACAATATGAGCCTGCACATAGCACAGGATCCCATTCCAACTGCTCGTGCCACGGTTTCTCCAGGGTACAACAATCCAGCAGAGCCTCGGAGGCAGCTGTGACCACCGATTAGTTCCGACACGGACCAGTCATGCTGCCCTTCACCTGCTGTGAAGACAGGAGGGAGCAGCCACACTGCAGGCCTGCAGATGCCCTTTGTTCCCAGTTTCACGCTGACAACATGGCAGAAAGGAAGAGGTTGAGAGACTGGGAGCCCAGGAAAACACTGCACATCCTGGATGCAAATTGTCTACTGCCCTGCCGGCTGCCAAAGAGTGCTGGAGGGGCGGGGAGCAGGAAGGCTGGGGTTTTACTGTTGTCTCTAGCTTTGTATTGGATGCAGCCTCAGTAATGTGAGCCAGGATCATCTAACCTGTTGAACAAAGGGCAGATGCCAGTTTTAGTATCTCCCTTGCAGGCTGTACAGTTATTGGCTCTGAACACAAACATCCAGTCTCATCCTCCTCCCCTGTGAGCTGGCCATGGCTCTTCAAATCCACAGGCAGTGACACAGATCAACCTGCCAAGAGAAACACCACAGGGTAACACTCAACACCCCTGCTCCACCTCTGTTTCAGTGTCTAGTGGAAAAAGATGCCAAGGCTGAACACAATCCTGACATAACTACGGAAACGTCACAGTCGCACAGATGTGACGCCACATCAGCCTGTGTTAACCAGGGAGGGAAGACTTCTTGTCCTGCCCAAATACACCAGTACACTCTGAGCTGCTGCTCTCTCTGGGCCTGCTGCTCTCTCAGCCTGTACAGACAAATGAATGTTTGATATGACAGTGACACATTTTCTTTTTGATCACTGGGTATTTAGAGGGGAAGTGGTAGGCCAGATGCATGGTGGAAATCAGGACAAGTTTGGTGGAAAGGGAAGGAAGAATAACATAATGTTCCAGGAGTCCAATATCACAGTATTAATACTTGTTAACCCCTACTGTAGTTCTCAATCAAAATAATCTTTCCTTGAAATGTCTCAAGGCCCAAATCTATGGTATGGTGTAGTCCCTCCATGAAAAGTCAGTAGAAACTGATGGCACAACTCAGTATTTTCTTAGATCAGGCCCTTGATAACAAGTAAGATGGCTCTGAGCAAGAAAGCCCACCAGATGCATTAGTACATAGGCACAGTGCTTGGAGAGGGGCCAAAAAAAACTGAGGAAAAAACTATGCCTGAAGAGGCTGCCTGTGGGAAGCAGGTCCCTTGTGACACTTCTCCTGGGCTAAACCTACCTGCTAGTGCCACTCACCACTGTCTTGGGAAGAGGAAAAAGCAGCGCTCAGTCTGTTCTGTTTCTGCCTATCATCCAGTTGCTGGGAAGGAGCCATTTGGATACAGCCTCTGCACTTTGCTTGGTGATAGGTTTCATTCATAGAAGCTTTTCCATGAAGTCACTTATTTTGAGGTTGGCAGATCCCACTCACTTGTGCAAAAGGCAAGGAGAAGCCAGCTCTAAATAAAGAGAATGGAAGGTTTAAGAAAGGCAAGGAGAGGAGCTATGTTCTTACAAATCAGTTTCTGCACTGGCAGCTAATTAGCATTTACACTAATTCAAATATTTAATATCCAAAAGAATAACTGCTGCATAAAATGCAGTTGAGGCAATTTTACACGTAGCTTATTAGCAGTAATGGATTATACTGAACACACCATGCCTAAAGTGAGATATAAAGCCAGCAATATGTAAATGTAATTTTTTTCTATTCTTCCTCTTTCCCTTGAAATGAGGGCTTGCCAGAGACAAAATGGGGATTACTCAAGTAGGAGAAACTGTAAAATGGCAAACTAAACTGCAGCTGACTTCACACAGTAATTAATGAGAGAGATACTGCCTCTCTGGTCATGTACATCCTATGCATCTCTGCTTGAATGGCTGCTCAACTGGAGAGCAGTGATAAAACAAAAGAAGTGGGAAAAAAATGGGAGCAGTTAATATAAACAGAGATTTGTCTAATATTTTTGTGTAATTAAAGAAATATTGTATTAAGGCACTGCATTTTGAAATTTGTATAAAGCACTGCAGTTTCTAAGGTATCAATATAGTGGGACACAAATGAAACAGAAAAAAACAGCAAGTTGTCAATGCAACAAATTATTGCTTCATGGGTAGAGACAATTAGAATCCCAGCTGCCATTAACAGTAATAGTATTTCACTTTACTCTCCCTCACATTGTGCTAAGAACACTCCTTCTATATAGCAAGTATATAGTACCTGAGATACAACTTTAAAAGATATTTGAGATATTTCTTTAAAAAAAAAAATCCAAGTGCTATTTAAGTAGACAAAAGGAGGACTTGACAGCATGTAAGGAAACACTCTTAGCGGCCTGGTCTATAGTTAATCATTACCAGTTCTTCCTACCACGCTGCTAAAGATTTAGACAATTCAGTGCTGGGACTAAAAGGAAGGCAGCACTGGTTAGCGGCTAGTGCCACCTTGTGAACAAAATCCCAAACACCCTTCCTTCATCTTTTCTACCAAACTACTTATGCAGCAAAGTAAAAAAATAAAATCCAACTTTTGCACGAGTAAGTAACTTCACTATAAGATCTCTATATTTAGGGATAAAACATGAGAGTAAGCCTCCAACCAGGCCAGACAAGAGCTTGACAAAACTGAGACAGTCTGGAAAGAAGATAAATATTTTACAGTACAGCTGGTGGTAAAAGAAGCTATTCCTTTTTCACTGCATTTCAAACAACACAAACACAGGGATAACAAACTCTCCAGCTTCCTGATGGACTCCACAAGAGTGGGACATGCAGTGTTCTGACCAGGAACAGAAAGGAAAGACAGGAGAGATCAGGCGATGAGCAGCACTGACACTTCTCATATTAGCAATTTTTATTACAAGGTCTGAGCCTGGCACCATGCAATTGTAATTGAGACTGTGACATTAAAACTAAAAATATTAGTATTACTTAAGGCACTTTGATATATTTTTCTCCTCCTTGCCCACCTCTCCTACACCCCCACTCCTTCTCATAGATTTTGAGTACCTACTTCATCAGATTTTTTGATCAGGGTTGTCTGTATCAGTGGTTCCTCTTTTCCCAACATCAAGGGTCAGCAAGGAGAGGGATGCATTAGATTTCCCATCCTAAAGTGCAAGCCCCTTTGACATCCTAGAGGTACAAGCAGCTCTCAAGGAAGTCAGATGAATTTTCCCCTCAACTTTAACAGAAGGAGCCTTTTACCGTGCCCATTTCTAATTTGGGAAAGTACTTCCAGTTTTGTCCTTTTACCCAATCCTTTCCTTTTCAAGGTTGTGGTCTCCTACACTTTTAAGACTTGATGTTTATAGCAGTAGGAAAATAAGAATTAGAACTCACACCAAATGTAGCTCCTGGTTTCTTATGAACCATTTCTTGCGGGGGCTTCAACTTACCAGGAGTCTGCTGGAAAGACAACACAGCAGACAGGAAGCAGTGTAGGAGGTTCATGGAGTGTGTGGAAGGTAACTTCCCAACACAGCTGGTGAGGGAGTCAGCTAGGGAAGGCACTGGACCTGTTGCTTGTGAACAGAGAAGCAGGGATGAGTGATATGATGGTTGGAGTCCATTTTAGGTACACTGATCACAAAAAAAAAAAAAAGATTAGAGTTTTCTATTCTCAGAGAGGGATGGGAATCAGCAGAATGACTAACTTGGATTTCCAGAGGGCAGACATTGGCCTGTTTAGGAGACTGCGATACAGTCCCTTGGGAAGCAGTCCTGAAGGGCAAAGGAGTCCAGGGAGGTTGGACATGCTTCAAGAAGGAAATCATAAAGTTGCAGGTGCAGGCTGTCCCCACATGCCTAAAGAAAAGCTGGAGTGATATAAGAGAAGCCTGGCTGAACAGACAGCTTTGGTTGGATCTCAAGGAGGGAAAAAAAGGAGCTTTGGAAGAAGGGGCAAGCCTCTCAGGCAGACTACAAGGATATCTTGAAGTTATACAGGGAGAAAATCAGAATGGTCAAAGCCCAAGGAGAACTTATTCTGGACACTACTGTAAAAGACAATCAAAATGTTCCTATAAACACATTAGCAACAAAAGAAGAACTCAAGAGAATCACCATTCTTTACTGGATGCGGGAGGAAACATAGTGACAAAGGATAAGGAAAGGGCTGACAAACTTAATGCTGCATTTGCTTCAGTCTTTAAAGCTAAAATTAACTTGGTCTCCAGGTACCCACTGAAATGGAAGGACAGGGAACAGAATGACGATCCCATAATCCATGGGCAAATTGTCACCGACCCATTACACCTGTGGAGCCAGCAGGACTAGGCAAGTGATCATTCCCCTGTATTCGGCACTGGTGAGGCCACATCTTAAAACCTGTGTGCAGTTTTGGGCCTCTGAGAAAGAAACTGAAGAATGGATCATGTCCAAAGAGGGGCAGCTAAGCTGGTGAAGAGTCTGGAGCACAAGTTTTATGAGGAGCAGCTGGGGGAACTGGGGGTATTTAGCCTGGAGAAAAGGAGGTTCAGGGGACACCTTATCACTCTCTACCACTGCCTGAAAGGAAGTTGTAGCCAGGTGGGGATCAGTCCCTTCTCCCAAATAAAAAGTGGTAGTACAAGAGGAATTGGCCTCAAGTTGCACCAGGGGATGTTCGGATATGAGGAAAAGATGTCTTCACCAAAAGGGTTACCGAGCACTCAAAGAGGTTGCTCAGGAAAGTAGTGAACTCACCTGCCTAGTAGTATTTTGAAGACTTGTAGATATGGCACTTAAGGAAGTGGTTTAGCGGTGGACTTGACAGTGGTGGGTTAACGTTTGGACTGAATGATCTTAAGAGGTTTTTTCAACCTAAACAATTTTATGATTCTTCAGTTTTTCACTCCAAGATCCTTCCCTTTTCCCTACAAGGCAGAAAGTGAGAGTAAAGGCTTGAAGTCACCCAGGAAGCCAACAGCAGGGCTGGGAATGGTACTCATCATTCAAATTGCAGAGACAAGTCATTCAGGAACCAGGTTTTCTGTCATCAGAGCCAGTATCTCTCATTAATAAAGGATCTGCTCTGCGTCACAATGTCTTGCTAGTTAGACACTGATCCAAGACATAGGAGATAATTTCTTCAGTCCCATTTTCACACTCATTTAAATTTGAAGTAGGGAAAATATCAATCTCTCTGTCTTACTACAAGGGGGATGTCCTTTCTTCCTCTTCTTACCCATCTTGCATAACTGAATGGTTACAATTTTTAGGACAGGGATTGTCTCTTACTCTCTGAGTCCACAGCACCTAGAAAAATGCTGTCCCATTAGAGGGTTCCCAGATATCCCCACAACAAGCATGTAGTGAACATTTGTAAAGGGATTTGTTCAATAGAATCCTTTTTGGAAGATGGCATGTGTTAAACGTGGCATTTGGGCTCCATTCACCCTGGTTTCTGAGACTCTCCTGTTGTACTGTACAAACTACAAGTCCCGTAATTTATATTTCTTTACACATCCTGTAATATTTAAGACATGCACCATAAAAATAATTAGCAATATAAAATTAGCTAAAGTAAGGACATATGATATGAAAGGCTCCAGGAATTCTCAAATCAAGCCACAAAAGAAAATTTCTCATACTTTCCTTATATTTATGCCTCATACTTTCCTTATATTTATGCCTCATACTTTACTTATATTTATGAATGTAGTCAGCAGCAACATATTCACAACTCTCTACAAGGCTACATGAAACAAAACCCATATCATCACAGTAACAGAGAGTTACACTTCTGCTACCTATGCTGCAAAACCATTTGAGTGTTACTGGAGCAAAGGTTGGCATTGCACATCTTCAGCTTTGTTTGGTATTTAAATATGAATAAAGCCACTGTTGCAGCTACAGTTTTTGTTGTCAGGCACATTCACATTCAAGCTTCTCTCCTGAAATTTTTGAAAGATGCTCTTTTTTTTTTTTAAAGACAAGGATAGTAATTTTTGGAATTTTTTTACAGTACTACAAAATTCTGCCTGACACAGACTTTCCTGCCAAACAATAGGCTGGCCTGGCACATGAACAAACTATGTTGCTGCTAGCATTAACAAAACAGTCTCGCTCCTTCATCAGTCATTCACAGGTAACCTTTTATTTACAGAAGCACTCATATATCTTAAGATCTGTTCTAACTGCAAAATCGTTATATCTCACTGATTTACTATTGGTGATTGAATCAGGCAAAGATCTCCCATAAAAAGTTTGTGAAAATGAAGTACAAACTGTGCATTACAGAATTGAGGCTAAAGCTCTCCATTGCTAAGCTTACCCCCTCTTCAGTGGGCTTTTGAGAACACCACTGCTCTGCTTTAGGAGACGTGTGTGGTTAATGCTGTAGGGTCTCTTTGTGGTATTTTCTTTTCCTGTAAGGTTTATGGGCTTTGGAACTTGGAAAGTAGCTTGGAAAGGAACTCTTAAGCCTACAGGCAGGTTAGTATTTTGTATAGAGGAAAATCTGTAAGAAGAAGATTTTTCACTATTTCTAAAATAAATTCTGGGCCTGTATTAGCTTGAATGTTTCTGTTTACTTTGAGGTGGGCTCTTGTCTCTTCTGAGTTTTATTTCTAACAGGCTGTTCCTAAATATTTTACATCATATCTTTTTCAAGCATGCAAGTTAACCCTGTGTCTTTGGCAAAGACCTTCAAAAGCAACAAAATTTTCCAAGGATGAGACCTAAAATTTGTTGGGAAAGAGGGTAAATGGTCACAAACAGAATCATTTAAGTAGAAATACACAAAATCACTGTTTGTTTGGAATAATCATGTAGTCTTTTCCTTGTGCCCTTGTCTTCCCCGATTTCACGGCACCCTGCTGCAAACACAATGAACGGCGCACATCAGCCGAGGAAGTGGGAATGGAAAAGGTTCTCTAATGGAACATCTTACCTGGCTAATAGCTTCTATCTTTGCAAGCAATGCCTCTGTGTGCCTCCCCACAGTGCAGGCACACCATCTGCCTTTGCTCTAATAAATGAACTCACATTACAAACACAGAGCACAAACATACTCATATCCTGGGCCTACTGCACCCAAGGGTCAGATGTTTTTGCAGTATGCATAACTAGCAAATGTTTGCTCCCAAATGTTTGAAATGGCTCACAATCTTTCCTAATAACAATCATAACCAGGAAAAAATTCATAACAGCTATATTATGGTAAGGTAAAACTCCTTAAAAAATACTTATCTATTTTCACTAATTGTATCTCAGCAATATCTTTCCAATATAAAATTCTGCTTCCCACAGAGTCTTGCATGTATTACTAATATCACGCACAATCAGATGCCACCTTTCTTCCTCCCTGAAACACCAGTCTAATTTTGGAGCCTGAAGGCTTCCATTTCCAAAATCTCACTTTTTAGATGAACAGCTTATTTAATTATGTGTCATCCCTGGTCTGCGATACTCAGGATTTTTTTTCCCCAGAAACTTAAACATAATCTTGCTGTTTTTCCTTCACACACTGATGCTCAACACTGATATCCTCTCCAAATATATATTTACATATCTTTCAACTAACATTTCCATAAAGCACTTCCTAATTTGTAATGTGTATATCTCAATATATTCAGATGTATGAACTGTTCAACAGATAAAGCAAAAAAAACTATAACAGGTGAGCATATAAATGACCTTTTTCAATTTCATATACCAGTTTTCCCCTAAGAGATCAAGGCTGTATGTTTTACAGTTGACTGCTGATGCTTACAGCTGCTGGAGTTTCAGGTCCCACTTTTACAGCACTTGGCTTCATAGAAGCGATGCACAATCAACCACGGCTCTAGTATTATATTAATTACTTAAATATTCTGCCTTTGGAACCCAAGGAGCTTTCAGGTACCTGAAAGACGCACCTGAAATAGCTTTTCAGCTATCAAATGAACCATACAATACCTGCTGTGATACCATCACCTTAAAGTCCAAATGCTTTCTTCTCAGTAGTGCACATTTCTAAGGAAAGAAAGCTCACCCACCCATATAGTATAGACACAATACCTGTGTGGATTTCTGTCTAGTCATAGCTTGTTGTCAGACATCAGACAACATCAACCAAATTTGACAGAAGCTGTCCTTTGATAGAAAGCACACACAATGTCAGATAACTCAAATATTCATACTTCTGCAAATTTGATGAAGATAGATGACAGTCAGACCTTACCCCTGTCCTCACTGAAGCACTGCTCACTAATATCATTCCTTAATACATGCTGTCCAATTCCAGGTGGAGACATCAGAGAATCCCACACTGAACAGTGGCATTTAAGATTCCCCGACTTCAGGACAAGCCTTAATCCAAGTTCATACTTTTTTATACATCAGAGAATGTAAGCACAGGGCACCAAATAATTTAGGGAGGAAAAAAAAGGGTTTTCTCAGTCCCATTATTTCAACAACTATTTGCTTCTGTCCTAAATATTGCTCAGAACAGGGTGTTGGCATAAAGGAACTTACTACTTATGCTTGCTAAAGCATAAATAGAGCAGCTAGTTCATCTTAAGGGAAGCAAAAAGCAGGTCTTCTACAGACAACTGAGTCATCTCAGCAGCTTCCATTGATTGCAGACAACTTAAATCAAAGACCAATCAGGACATTTATTACAATCGTGGCATAGTAGCTTGCTTGTGCAAGGTGAGCATGATTCAGTGCATATATGCTTTTCTCAAGTCATTTTAACACCATTATCCCTGATTACTACATCTCCCCAAGGACAGTTCTACACAGAATGGTTTGGGTTGGAAAGGACCCTAAAGATCATCTAATTCCAATCCCTCTGCCATGGTTTCTCAGAACCCCATCTAGCCTGGCCTTGAACTGCCAGGGATGGAACATTCCCAGCTTCTCTGGGCATTCTCAGTCTGGTGCTTCGCCACACTCATGGTAAAGAATTTCTTACATATATCTAACTTAAATTGCCCCTCTTTCAATCTGAACCACTAATTCCTTGTCCTATCACTGCAGTTTGTTCAAGTCAGGATACAAGGTACAGGTATCCTTGGCATGTGCTGCTGGTGAGCTTACTTGAGCTTGGGAAGGCTGAAGAGATGGGAAGACTGGATCCACTTTACTCAGCATTACAACAACCACATGCACCCATCAGTTACTATGTCTCACATGATGAGGCAAGGATTTCTTAAAGCTGACTCAACTTCCTCAAACTTTACCACAGTTAGGAAAAAATTGCCATGATTTAAAGTCCACAGAAGCAGAGTCATGGCAACCAAATTAACCTTACTGACCATTCATCTCAAAATAACATCTGCTTTATGAGAACTACAGCAGAAGATCTTTCTGGCAGGGGCATTAATGCCTGCTACTTTATTTTGCAGGTCTGACTGGAAATGAGACTGAATAAGATATAATAAAAAAGTTAGAAATACTGCTCTCCATTTAACATGCTGCTACATGAAAGTGTACATGGAAATACTGAAGAAATACACACAAAAACATGTATTATTGTTCTGGCAATAGTTAGTTCAGCGTAAAAAGGAACTTAGTGGCTGTCTGCAGCTAAGTCTATTGGGTTGACTCAGGTCTTCTGATTAATATATTTTGATTCTTGCCTACATCTCATTTCCTTTTGGGGATGAACCCTTCATTGCACTTGCCTTTGCATATGATGACAAGCACAGAGCACCATGATAAGGCAATCCTTCAGTCTTATTTGTGTGCTGTATACTCCAAAAGGACCAAGCCTCCAGTCCTGAAAGGCATTTGGAGTTACAGGCTGCAAACAGCACTAAATATGAACAGAGCTCAGACTACATGTAGTCATTGCAAAACTGCTGTGCTAGAGATGAACATGTGCTGATGAAAGCTACCAAATAATGATAGCTCAGATTAGAACAGTGCTGTCATTGTTATATCCCTTTTTAGCATAGTTTTTCATTTACTGTAAGTGTTACTAGATATTTATTACTAGCATGGCAGAAAGAGCTAATGGGTTGCACAGCAGGGGCCAGCAATGCATAAATCTCTGGGATAATACTCTCAATAAAAAAAAGGAGATGACATGTAATAACCCTCCTCAAAGAGTCATTAGGAGAATTGTGAGTGATTTGAGCATTTTTCCCCCTCTGAGGCCAAAGATTGGTGATCTGTTGCAAATTTATTTCTAACCATATCAACTGAATAAGACCTTTGACAGCTCCAATTTGTTAAAAAATTCTGACTGGTTAACTTTGTAACATTAAGCTTCAGGCTAAAAAATTATTACTTCTTTTGTTTCGTGCACATACACCCAAGTGTTAAGAGCCTGACGGGAAAAGAAATCATTATTATATCTTATGTCACAAACAGAGGGAAAAAGTCACCTCTGGTCCACATCAGATGTGTATGACTGGGTCATCTAACAACACACAAGTCCAGTGGAATGACAGCTTGAGTCAAGCAACCACATACACATATACACAGCCAGAGATGAAATCCCTACTCAGAACAGGGCCACCCTCAAAGTCACAGGATGCTCAAGGCCTTGGCCAGTCTTATTCCAAGACTCCACAACTTCTCTGGGCCCTGCCCCAGTATTTGATCCCCCCGCCCCCCCCTTAGTATTGCACTGGAATTTCCCCTGTTGCAAACTGTGTACATTACACAGGATCAGCACAGGCCATTGCACAACTCACCGGATACTTCTGGGCTTCCTCTGCTGCCATGCAGCTGTTCAAAATGCAGGTTAAAGACCCAGGCGTGACTTTGAAACTACATCATCCAAGAACACAGAAAAGAAAACTTTGCAGTGCAAAGTGCCACAGTGCAAAGAGCTGTAAGGAAAGGATGAAGTTTCTTCAAGCAGTTATGTCTGCAGCAGCAACAGTACTGTGGCTTTTAGTGGCAGGAAGAGCAAAGATCAACACAACTTTCCTGAGAGTGAAGGAAAGGAATGAAGACCTCTGCCCAGGAAAGAAGCAGCTGACTACACTTCATATCAAAGAAAGTACTCCCAACTTGCTGATTTCAGTTTCAAACAGGAAACTGACTTGCAAAACTTCAAATATTTCTGCACATTAAATGAAGAACATCTTAAATTAATTAGGGATAAATACAACCTCATCCACTAACATGCTTCTTCAAGCATGAAATCAGGTAAATTAGGATCTTACTTAAACATTTGTTTACACATCTAAATGCCGAGCATATTAAAAAGATACCATTATTAAAATATTAAGACAGTATACTTACATCATACTGCTCACTGAGTCTGTTTCATTCCTGTATGTGAGAAAGTACACTCAGAAGTCCTACAAGTCTTGAAAATAAATGAAATATTCTAACTTTAACAAGCCTCAAAAATCACAAGTGACAGGAAACACAGGATACTTATTTAAAATAGTTTTAATAAAAATGGAAGTTTATTTATACGCTTTACCTGATCCTCCAAAAATGTTGCACAGGTTTTATTTTAGAAGCAGGAATACAGATGCTCAACAGGTTGCCTGCATCACTAAAAAGTCTTAAAATTGAATTAGAAATAGCATTCATATTTTGTGTCCTAGGATGGAAACCAACCAGAGGATGCCATCATTTTTGGTTCACCAGAAAGATGAGCACACAGCTTATGTGCTAGCTTCCATTTCAATCAGGCAATGCTGTTGCTAATCAGCAAGAACTTATGTCTCACTGAAAGGCTTTTGAAATTTGCTTTGAAGAAAAACTCTTGGAACACGCAGGTCTTCTTTCCTATTCACAGTTTCTCGCTGCACATATTCATTGACCACTTCCTCATATCCCGCAGCCTTGAAAAGCTGAGATAAGAACTCTGGAAGAGAATTAAAAAAAAAAAAAAAANNAAAAAAAAAAAAAAAAAAGATGATGAAATATTATGTTTAAGCTATTTTTAAAACACCAGACAGCATTTATGTAAGCATATGTTCTTATGTGTTACAGCGTGAAAATCACACAGGCCTTCAGATTTCAAGCTGTTCTATGTGGGCAGACTGCTGAATAAAAATCAACAAAGATCTCCTTTAGAAACATCAACCTAAGCAAAACAGCTTGCAAAACTAGGGCTTAAGCTAGTTACTCAGTTGAATTTCCAAAAATTGCCACATCTCTTATTTTTATCAAGCCTTGTCATTCTCATTGTGACTGACAACAGTGCATTTTCCCTTTGTGCAGCTGACCTTCACTAGCTGAATACATCACTTACCATAAATATTTCAAAGGTAATCCAGCTGTGCAGATGCACCTCTGCTAAGGGAAGAATAACACCCTATGTTAATGGCTCAACAGAAAAACTGACAAAGTGGCAAAGAGGATATGGTGGTACTAAGACTCCACTAAGTTGAACTGAAAGCATTTTCCATAAACAAAAAAATTTACTCAAAGCATATCTCCCTTAAAGAAGGCAAAAGCACCCCACAAACAGGGTGACCTCTGCAGCAGGAAGGTCTGCTCATGCTATTGACTTGTCATGTTAATTAAAAATCATCATTTTTCCTTTCCTGCACCTCAATTCACTTACTCAGGCAGCTATTTCACAGTAAATTTAAGCTGTTCTAAACTTGTGTTACTTGATGGAAACAAAGACATCACATTTTTCACTGCTCAGGGGGGATTACCTTGGTGAAACAGTGATCATGTGGATACAGGAAGCACCACAAGAGGTGATGTGTTGAGGAAGATGAGACCACCCACTTTGGTGGCACTGCAGGACTGTATCAACCCAAGCCCACCATGGCTGTAAACACCCTGTGTTCATGTAAAATGGGGGACCCACACCAATGAAACATAAATAAACAGCACTCAATTGTGGACCTACTGAAATCTTATTGTAAGGAAGCTGCACATATTTCATAATACAAAACTACAACCATGCATTCTTCCACGAATTTAATATTATTTCAAACAGTGGAAGAATGGAATTTTTTTTCCCATGGAAGAAGTTCCATGTTGGTATCTGAGGCCAGACATATTATGAATAAGTATCATTCAAATCACTCCATGCAGCAATTACTTGGTGTACTTGTACTTGTACCAATGTAGTGCTAAAGAAAAGAAAAATAGCAAGGGTTGCAACCTCTGTGGAAATGACGGGAGTAACAAAAAAAGTAACAAAAAAATTCTCAAGCATTAAGCAATGTTTTTATGAAAATCTGTGAAATTAATGAGATCATAATGATTAAAAACGGGAGTAGAAGTGATCTGTGAGACAGTCATAGACCAGCCCAAGGAAAAACAATTGCTAACAGCAGCAATATAAAATAAATTCTCTCTTTTCTCCTTTCCTCTTCCTCGTCCCTACCTCAGTTCTTCTCCCAGGGGAAACATGCATACTAGCAAGCAACTTCTCATTCAGAAACTATTCTAAAACACAATAGAAATGAGATTTAAAATTCCACAGTTAGGTCAGTCTCTTATTTGTTCCCTTTAGCATCCATTCTCTTTGTAAGAGCTAATTGTTTAAACAGAACTAAAAATCACTCAATAAATAATAGTTCTAGAAATGCTTCAATGAAGCTGTAGCACAGCCTGCATTATCTTAGATTTCATCATTGTCCTAGGAAGAATAGGGGGAGCTCAGACAAGATTAATGGTTTTTATATATCAGAAGCAATTAGGCAATATGTTATGGCATAAAATATGAATAACATTTACTTGGCTCCAAACCGGTCTCTTCAGCGGCTATATTTTGCTTTAGACTAAGAACAAAGAGCCCCACAGAAATAAATTCACAGCTCTTACTACACAATGCCCTACGAGTGATAGGGGGGAGTAATGAGTTTAGCATGAGGAACTGGGAGTTAGAAGCTATAGCCAAGCTATAATCCCAATTCATTGTGAGAGTGAGTCTAAGCAAATTCCTCCATGTCTCTGTGTTCAAATTCTCCACCAGTAAACTGCAATAACTACCCTTCCTCCTAAATCATTATGAGCACTGAAAATTTGAATACTGGACCACGTGGAAATGGTTTTTTGCATTGTCTTCACTAAAAGACAAACTCTAGAAGACAGTGACCACAGCTATCCCAGCAGGATTTGTGCACAAGCTTCTCAGCACTGCAGTCACGGTTCTGCTTTTAGAAGTCAATAGACCTCCCTCATCCTGCTCACCAGAAATAGCCCTGCACAAAGAATGATGCCAAAAGAACTGCTTACTTGCTTCATGAAGATGATCAATTCCCTTACTGAACAGAGGTCTTTTCCCCTTTAGTAATAAATTCAGCAAATTCAGTCTTTTCCCCTTAGGTAACAAATCCAGCAAATTCAGAAACTGCTGCTCTTGGACGATTACAGCACATACAACAAGCTTGTAAACAAAAAAGTGCTCCACAAAGTTCTGCCAGTGTAAATAACTGCTTCTTCCCAAAAAGAATGGTAAACAAAATAAACCACAATTTAACAGTTCATCCACACAAAATAAAACTCCCATGGGCATTTTGGCAGCTCCCTGGAGAAAGTTGAAACAGAAGATTCACAGAAAAGAAAGCACTCTACAGTATTGTCTTACCTACAGTAAAAAAATATGATCTTGTCCCATCTTGTCTGACATAAAAGTTTTCCCCAAGTTTGTTGCTGGATTTAAACCTGAGCATTGCATGATCATACAGGCCATAGTCTCGGAACAGGACACACTTGCCTGGTTTTAATACCTGTCACATAATACACACATGCTTTAATAAGCTGAACAGATTTAGTCACATATAGATATATTCGTTTGTGTACACATACAGACAGAGTAAACTAAGACAAGGTAGGCAGACAGGTAAGTAAGACAAGGTAGACTAACACAGTCAATACAACGAGATAAATATCTACATCTACATCTATAAATATATATCTAGATATAGATAGAGATGTAGAATTAGATACAATTCATTCCCTGTGCAACAAAAAAGTTGTGTAAAAACTGGATTGACTCTTAAAAATGTTTCCCCATGAAAAAAAAGACTACAAATATTTTTAGAATACCTGTTTGGGTGCTGATCAGCTAAATCAGCAACCCTCTTCAAACACAGAGGAAAGAAGAAAACATACAGTTTAACAAAAATTCCCATCAGGCCATTTTTTCTGTTGGCTACTATCCTGTTTAGCACCTGATTTTGTTTAATGCCTAACAGTAAAATTTAGAATATTGTGACATTTCTGTTTTCACAGGAGAAAGAAAAATGTTGCAATATGTTGAGAAATAAATAAGAAACCATTTTAAGAAAATTCATTATGGATTTTTTGATTGCTTTTTGGTAAAGAAAGCAAGCTACAAAGAGTTTAAAATTTATATATACATGGTCACTGTCTGTGCTGATTTTAGATATCTAAATATTTATATGAGCTACGAACTAATCCTGATTTAGGAAAACAGCTGGAGATGTAAAAAAAACCACCCTAATATTCCTTTTTCAAATTACTGAAAATAAGCCAAATAATATCAAAAAATACAAGACCCTTAATACACACCTATGTAAAAGTAAAAAAAAAATATGTTGACTGTTTTACTCTGCAGTCAATATATGACATCTCAGGAAAATTCAGAACCATCACAATTCAGGTTGTTTAAACCACCCTTTGGATGGGCCTATCCTAGTCTATCAACTCACAAAGACAGCTTAGGGGGGGTGAGTCTCTCTAGATTAATGTTGACTTCTCAACACTCCACTTTTAAGTCACCACAGGTCAAATATTTTTAGTAATAACAGCAACATCCTAACTTCAGGTCACTGGATCTCTGGAAGTTAATTCTGGCTCACTATCACTCACACCTTACGAACACAGACATCTCTGCAATATATGAACGTTATTCATAGCATACAACCCAAGTCACAGCTTTAAAATCATAGAGTGGCCTGGGATAGAAGGGACCTGAAAGGTTAACTGGTTCCAAACCCTTGCCATGGATAGGGACAACTTCCACCAGATCAGACTGCTCTCCCATCTATCCCAGCCTTGAACACTTCCAGGAGTAGGCATCCATAACTTCTCTGGGAAACCTGTGCCAGCATCTTCCTAAAGAACTTCTTCCTATTATCTAATCTAAACCCACTCTCATCTTGAATCCATTCCCCCTTACCTTGTCAGTACATGCTCTTTCTTGTAAAAATCTCTCTCCATCTTTCCTGTAGGCCTCTTTCAGGTACAAGAAGGCCATATTTTATATATCTTTTTGTTACACTGATGGCATGAATTAAGCCTCAAGCCAAACAATCTCACACTACCAGGAGGGGGAAAAAAAGGATATTGTAAAGCATATTTTAGTCCTGCATACTCAATCAACTAATGAAATACATCCATGAAATAGAATGTGAAAAATTACCATTGCAAGAGAGTAATTTTCTCAGAAAAGAAATAGACATTTGAGCTAAAAAGATGGAAAGTGCTTTAAAGGCTGTAAAATCGGCTGGTCTTACCTTGTAAATGTTCCTCAGGACAAGATGCATTTTGTCAGGATGAATGGCAGAAAGCACAAATATAAGTGTGACAACATCCACAGAATCTGCTGGTATGTTGTCTAGAAGATCATCTTTGGTAAGATCACACTGGAACACTTTACATCTTTCAGTACTATATAAGGCATTTTTCTAGGGAAATTAAAAAAGCAAGCTTTCACTGAAAATTAACAGCATTTATTGCTACAATAAAGTAAAGATCTTGTGGAATTAATCAGTAGAGACAGACACAAAACACAGTGGCAAGAGAATATTAACTTCCAACAGGCAGCTACTGCAATGAGAAATTCTTTGCTGCTAACTATGATAGTGAAACTACAACTAGTAGAAGAGTCTGTTCCCATGAATTTGAGAAGGAATGTGCATTAAGACAATTCAGAAAACATACTATGTCTGTTTTACCCCTGCTTCTACTCTTTAAAGAATACATAAATACTATTGAAAGAAATTACATATTACAAGGTGATGAAAGTAAAGCAAGCAGTTGGGGTTCCTGTCATGTAATCTGCAGTTGGGCTGCTCTAGGCCATGGTTTTGATGAGGAAAAAAAAACCAAAAAAACCCTGGTCTTGGCAAAAAATAAATTCAGCAAGGACTGTGGAGGCAGATGCCATTATGTCATCCAAAATCCAGGGTACACACTCAGCCCAATCTCATCTTGGGGTGCAGCCACAGCATCCCAGAGAGCTGCTCTCCTCTTCTGTTTGCCACAGGTATTTCTTCCCATCTTTCCCTTGACAAATGCTGTCTGTGTCTTGTGGTTCTTGGTCACAATGCTTACAATTAACAGATATATAGACATTGACGTGTGATTACAAACTCAATAAAGACTTTTAAAGCCCAAAGCCCCCACTAGCCCTGGTGCAAGGCTCGACTTTGGACTGCAGTACCCACAACTAAGTGTAAACACACCTATTCCTAATCAGGTTACAAATTTCTTTAACAATAATTTTTTCCAGCCTTGTTTTCAAGGTTCTCCTTGGGACTCCCTCTATTAAGGGCAAGCTTCCATGACAAACAAATTTGGCTTGTACTGCACAGTCATCAGGGACATAGTAGTACTCCCAAAAACCACTATCTTCATAAAATCATTCATGTAATATACCATAATGTGCTAATTTGACACTGAAAAGGCAAGTCTTGAGCAATGATTTGGCTTCTTACATAGGATTTCTCTTGGGTTTGGTTTTCTTCACCCAAGTCTCAGGTGGTGGTTCGAGAGAATCTTTTTGCCCTCTGAAGGCTTTGAGCCTGGCATGAGAATGAACTGGCGTCTTCAAGGTCTTGTTTTTTGTTGGTTTCTCACGTGTTTATTATTTCTTATCTTACAATTTTCTCTGTGGCCGGCTGAGATGTTCACAGCAGCTCAGGCACAGGATGACTCCCCCCTGTGATGGGAGGTCGCTACCTCTTATACAGGTAATTATGTATCTATTATTTACAATTCTGTGCCAATGCCTATTACCTATACTAAAGGGGTCATCTCTACTCTGACCCAATCTCCTTAAACTACTTTGTGCCACTGTCCAGCAGAAAATGGATGCAAAGGGAGAACAAGATGAACCCAGGGTACCACCCTAAATCCTCCATCTTGTTCTCCATTCTAAGAACCCCATAACTACAAAATTTTCCACCCTGTGCTGTGCTAAACTACTGTTTTCACACCTTTGTGACTCGTAATTCTTCTCTGTGTTGGAAGTTTTTCTCATGGACTGAAATCAAAGCCTGTGTCTTCCTGGGCTCTGTGCCAGGCACCCACCCTGGACAGACGCCCCTGTCCAGGTCTCAAACCCTCTTGCTGGGGTCTCAGACTTCTCTGCCAAGGTCTGCGACCTTCCAGGGCAACAGGAATGCCCTGGACTCCGACAGATCTCCACTGAAATGAATCAGTCTCGATTTTTTTGGCAAAGCATATTCTATCCTTCTTACAAAAAGGAGAGAAGTCTGTTGTTACAGTCATTTGGAATTTTAGAAGCTTCTAAAAAACACTCTGGAAGAAGTTTCAAATATCACACCAACCTTCACATACTCAACAGCTCTGGGAGAGAAATCACAGGCATATGCAAAAATATTCAGATCTTCTTCTAAGAGTGGAAACAAGCAGTTCCCAACCCCACAGCCTGCTTCCAGAATGGTCAGTTTTTGATCTGCAAACTGGGGAGGAAGCAATACAAGACAAAACACATAATTTCTGTTTTCTCATCATATGAGCAGAGGCACTGTTCAACTAGCATTTTAAAAGCTATCATCAATTTTAATTACGATTCTTCAAATAAACCAAAGTAGACAGCCACTGCATAATCTGACACTCAAACCCAGACATCCTGATTTCTGCAAAATTATAAATCATTTTAGAACATATTAATATTTCTTCAGTCATCTACCCCTTAAGTAATCAACAGACTTGTGCCATTTCTGTCTTGTCTTTTATTCAGCTATAAGGAACAACAGATGCATCCGACTATTCCCCTTAACTGTGTTCAGCAATTAGCCTGCAATTCTGGATGCTTTTCTTTAAGGCAGTGTACTGAAGTGCACCAGCTTGCACACAGAGAGACAAGCTGTCTACTTTGGGACTGGAAAACCAAATATTCCAGACTTCATTCTCAGCATCCAGGATGCTATGAACAGCATCCCTATCTAGTAAGGGCCAATTATAAACTGAAACTGAATTGATCCATCTGATTCTAAGAAGTTATCGTTGATTTTAAAAGAAAATACACAGGGCACTGTAAACTTTACATATGTAAGCTCTTACCCAAATGGCTTTGTTCTAAGTATCATTAGCTCCCCTGGAAGCAACTGACTGGAAACAATCAATCCCATCTTTTACAGCAGAATTGCATAGATCTCACCTCACGGCATGCCTTTAACTCTTGAAACTCTCTGGTTGTCCAATGTCTGTCTTTGAAGAAGTTGGTGCTGTTTCTTTTGTAAAACAGATCCCAGTTCTTCTGTGCCTCTTTCTCCAGTTTTAGTTGTTTGAACTCAGACACCAAAACCTGATCTTTTGCCAGTTTTTCTGCTTCTTCTGGGCTAAGGACTCGAGCACTATGGCCTTTCTTTTGGAAAGCACCATCTTCAGTAGATATTGTTACTGTATTTAAGCAATTGGCTGATGCTTTTTCTTGGAACATCCTAGATTCTTTCACACAAACAGGAACACCAAAGACCCAAGGATGATTTCTTTTCTTTAGTGCATGGTTCCATCACTTCACTTAAGTAAAATAAGTGAACACCTAGAAGCAGAATTAAAAATGAGAAATAATTACAGTATGCACTTACTACGATTTTAGTGATCTGTCCTACCTGATGGACTTACACATCACCAGATTTCTCTTAATTTCAGAAAACCTTCATCTAAATTAAGAACTGTATACAACATCACACTAATGTCAAAGTTTAGGAAGATACTTCAGAGTCTCCTGGTCTTCCCTCTGCATCCCAGAAAGCTACCCAACAAGAAAAAATGGTGCAGCTCTAACTTTATTTTCACTAAAAGAGACCTGAGAGGGAAAGCAAGGGCTTTGTTTGTCATTAACCTCACTTAGAACACTTCAGAAAAAAAAGGTAACTGAAGAAGATGACATTTAAAAGTCACATTAAAATTAATGAAACAAAGTGTATTCATGTTAGCATTTCTCCTTCCTGCTCTCAGCTCTGTGAGAAAACACTGCTGAAAACAACAGCATTTATAACACCACGTCACCTAAAGAAGAGAACAAAACCAGCACTGTGGCCGAAATGCCCAGAGCCATCCTGTGCCAGCATTCCTCCCAGTGCCTGCCCCTGAGGATTCACACGGGGTTTTAACAATCACAGATGGTTTTATTTTCAGAAGTTAAAAGAGCTTTGCATAGGCTGGGAAGGGACTCAAGTATTTTCGCTGATGTTAAACTGGTTTTGACATCTGCCTTGTCATAAACGTGCAGATCCTGGATGATGGAACATGCAAATTAAATTCTGCATGGCCCAGTAACTCCCAGGGAAGTCCAGGTAGCAAACACACACCACTCATGTACATCAGCGCCCAGAGCCAGGCATTGGTGTTAATTTACCAAAAAGGAGATGAGAAGAACACAACAATATGCACCCTAAAACAAACAAAAAAGAGTAGTACTCCACTTATGTATCTTACCTTACGATAAAATGCATTCTGTGATACCTATCATGGATTACATGTACATGTTATATATGCTATATATGATGCTATCATGATATGTACGCGTCATGATACAAACACAAACATAAAACACGGAAGCATGCAAGTGAAGAAAAGAACTATCAGAATTTCATCCAGTGTCCCAGGCACACCAGCCCCTTTTCCTCCAAAAACAGCAGGTGATATTACAGAGAAGAGAGTCCTTCGAAAGGATGTCTCTTCAAGAAGTGCATATCCTCAAAACAAACAAAAACTTAATCGGCAACATTTCTGCCCTATTTGTACGCACGCCTGTATTCCGGGCACGCTCCATTATTTCATCACAGAACGCGCGAGGGAAGCAAACAAACGCAAGCCAGTCCTGTCAGTGACGCGTCTGCCGCGGTGCCAAGGCAGCGCGATGATGAACTCAGTTGCAACAGCCCATGCTTAGGCTAAAGAGCCTCTTAAATGTGTTTCATCCAGAGCTAAGAGCACAAACATGTAACACCCCTGTGTGATCCGCCGGTCCCCCCACACGGAACCGGGTTCCCCCTGTAGCAGCTCCTGCCCCAGCGTAGCCGGGGCTTCCATACCCCGGCAGGCAAGGGAAGGAAAGCTCCTGCTGCCCTGCTCTGCCTTGCCGAGAGCGGGGAGCGCCGGGTTCCCACCTCCCCGGGGACCCTCCCCGGGGCAGCAGCCCCAGCCCGGCCCCGAGCCGCCGCCTCGCCCCGCCGTACCCGCCGCCAGCCCCGGAGAGGGCTCCCGGAAGGGAAAGTCAAGAGTTTCCGGGAGGACGCCGGGCGGCAGCGCACAGAGGAGAGGAAAGGGACCGGCCGGGCTGGGAGCGGGGCCATGAACGGCTCGGCGAACTCGTTGCTGGACAAGGAGGAGCACCCGCTGCAGCTGGGCGAGAGCTTCGAGCGACGGCCCAAGGCTTCCTTCCACACCATCCGCTGTGAGCGCCTCCCCCGCGGCCGCCCCTTTCTCCCTGCTCGCCTCCCGTCCCCCGGCTGCGCTGCTCCTTCTGCCGCAACCACCCTGCTCGTCCCCTTCGCTCCAACATCGCGGGGCTTCGTCCCCGCTCAGCGCCTTTCTTACCCGCTTCCCTCCTGCCTCCTCATCGCCCGGTTACCCCCTATCCCCTTCAGCGCCCTTCACCCCCCTTCCCCGGTGCTGCCCCTCCAGCCCCGTCTCCCCCCTTTCCCGCGCCCTCGACGCCCGTCTTTCCTCTCCACGAATGTTTTCCCTATAGAGGGGTCCAACCCGGGAAGAAGGGGAAAGTGGATGCTGGCAGGGACGAGGTTTGAGCGAGGCAGGCCAAGGCGAAGGAACAGCTTTAGAAAGTTTGTCTTTAATCGCTTGGAAGCATAGTTTCCCCCATAAGGGGGTGGCTTTGCTATTTTGTTTTGTTCCCTTTGTGGCAGTTAATTGCAGGACTGGAGAGGCATCGGGAGAACCCCGAGTTTGGTTGTTAACTGGGTATTTTCCTGGTGAAGCAATGTGTAGCCCAGCAGACCTGTCCCTGGCTGTCCCGATTCCAGGCAGCTGTCATAAATCAGTGTTCCAGGAAAACAAGCAGAAAGGACTCAGACACGTACAGTAATGCCTAATAAATGCAAGATAAATCCTGATGTAGATGGTTTTGAAGAGGAACTTACTGTATTCCCATATTTGAATTCTTTGGGCAAGAAATCTGAGCAAAACAAGTCCATGTTTATTTTACTAAAACGACTGATAAATCATCAAGAGTAAATGTAGAGAATACTAAACTTACAAGTCAGTAGTTTTCTATGAAAGTGGGGAGTTTATACAGAAAACAGTAGGGTATTTTGGTTTAGGATGCACGAATATAGGCCTGGTCTCGTTGCCTATGTTCATACACCACAAATAGTAGTTTCAGTGAAACTGGTGTGATCCTGTGTGAATTAAACCCAAGCCATATCCAGGTGGAAATATACTGGATTTCTAGAATGGAAAGTGCTTCAATAACCAGTTTTCTAAGGGATTGAAAAGCCAAAGCTCTTCAGGCGACAACTGGAAGAATGCAGTTTTATTTCAGAAGATCTTTCTGAATGCTCTGTTTTCCATCTGTGACTTTCAAATGAGATTTCTTCATTGTCTTGTTATATTTTTTTTTCCCTAACTCTTATTCTGGGATGATTTATCTGGGATCCAAGCATTATATTATTTCCATAATCCTGTTCACACAAACTACAATAGAGGATTTTGTAGGCTACATTTGTTTCGACCTTCTTAAAATATTTCATTCCTTTACATAATGTTTTTGAAATACTGAGAAACTGGATTATCCTTGGAAAACACATCTTAAAAACATCTGATTTTTGGGAAAAGAGCTGTGGGTATATTTGGAGGGAAGTGTGTGCTCTTGATCCACATGAGGATTAGCCAAGCATGCGCTAACAAAATGAAAACAATCAGTCGAGTGTTTGTTTAGAGTAACTCTATATTGCTATACCTACAAAAGAAATGTGATATTCCTTTTAAGTTAGTTACTGTGCTGTTGAAACTCTTGATCCCGTTTTGGCAAAGACACTAGGTCCTGTACAGCTGGTTTGTTTTATTTAGCAAGCTTGCACATAAAGTAGGTGGGAAACAATAGCTAGAAACAGATTGCTCAGATGAAATTGAAGGCTATGATTTGATCTGGCAGTTAAGGCATGAGGATTAAGTCAAGTGTGTCTGATTCTGCTTGTTGTGCTGTCAAAGTAAAACTCAATTAAACATTAACATCTTCTTAATGAGAATTTATTACAAGCCAGGGTTTGGGTTTTTTTCCTGCAAATGTGTTTTTCATAGTGGAATTATATTTTAAATTTGTTCTGAGGTATTAATTTCATAACTAATGCAGTAATTAAAAGCCTTGATTGTGAATATAATTGCACCTCTTCAGATGCAGGGATGCTAGAATTGAATGCAGGCTTCTTTTAAAAACAAACACAAAGCAAACTAGCCTGTATCTGTGTGATTTTATTTCACTTTGTCTAAATCCTCTCTCAAGGTATTAGAGGTTCTGGTAGGTGTTTTTCTGGGGTTTTTTTACGGCTCACCAGCACAACAGAATAATGAGGGGAAAATACTTTTAAAGTAAGATGTTCTCCATTCAAATGAATACATTAAACAGAAGTGCCTTGGTTGGGAGACAAAGCATTCTGTACAACAGGGCAAAAATACCTAAAACAAGTGTTAGTTTATAGCCAGTACAGTGCCTCCCCTTGCTGATGCTTTCTGTCCACAGTGGCTTTGGAGCAGCATGGAGACTGCTGAAGTAAGATCAGCACCTCTTTCTTTCCTAGTCAGTGAGAGCTGAGATCTCCACCCATGTGGAGCTTTTACCACTGGAGCTTTTACCACTATTGTGGAGGCAAGATGGCTGTTAAAGAGCCTGAAATATCAGGCTCTTTAACAGGTGAGACTCAAGGAGTGGGTGTTATTAAATTAGTGTTTGTCACAGAGAGACTCCTCAGGTTTGGAACTGGCAAGAGCTGAGCAGAGTCCCGGGTTTTGGAAGTTGTTACTCTCTTGAGTTTGATTGGTACAATTTTATACTTGCCTGTAAAACTAAGCGCCACTCAGTGCCTGGGGTTTGGAGGAGTCTGCTTTTGGTGTTCAAACACAAGATCTAGAACCTTTTTTCCATTTGAAAAAGGAAGTTCAGGATACAGTACCACCACATGACTGGGTTGCTACGTATAGACACAGTGTACTGGTGTGTTATTCCACCCCTGCTGTAAACACTAGTGTGTTTTTAGCATTCCCTGTGATCACAGTAAATGTATGGTGGCTCTTTGCATGGCATGCTGATGCTTCTGGAGCCTCTAACAAATATAATCACAATTGTTTTCCTCTTTAGATGATTTTAAGCCAGCATCGATTGATACGTCTTGTGAGGGGGACCTCCAAGTGGGTAAAGGAGATGATGTTACCATCACTTTGCCACATATTCCAGTAAGTCTGTTACATATGTGCCCCTGTTAACTCTCCAACAAATTTGCAGCATTGTTACAGTCTAATGTAAATGCTGTTTTCACTTTCTTTATTAACACTGTGGGTTCAATATTTAAGCAGCCAGACTTGCAGTTTGTTACCTTAGGAAAGGACTGTACAGTTGGATCTTTGTAAAAGGCTACATTTGTAAGGTTGCCAAATTGTTCTCTGCTTTTGATTCCTTCCTTCCTACTCTTCCTTGGAAGACAAGGAGACTTTTACTATTAGCTGAAGCTGTTCACCTGGTTTCCATCCAATTTTAGTGCTATGGCTTGCTGAAGAAAGGCAATGTAACTCGGGCTTCAGTCAAGGTTGGATGTTCAGAACCCACAGGCAGACCTGTAAGCATGTTCCTGCCCTTACTCAAACATGTACAGATAGGGCATAGAGGGTTCCCTGCCTTTAGCTTTGTCAGTGGAAGCAAGGGGGCAGTCCTGGTGAGTGGCCATGAAGTAGTTTCCTATCCACTTCCTTCCCTAATGATGCCATAAAGATCTACTGTGTGAGGATGATGGTCAAACAGCAATAAAACGAGTGATCAATCTGTTGATAGGTGCAGCTGGTTTGTAATTGAAGATTCAGTGGTTCCCTTACCAAAACAAAAGAAAGTGCTCGTGTGCTGGAACTGGATTTTTTATTAGCTGAAGTTAATGCTATGTGTCAAGCCAATAAACCAGAATTCACAGACATCAAGGGGTCTGGTAGCTGCAGGGGGGCACCAGTCAGTTTGGAAGCTGTGTGTCAGATCCTTTTGGTATTGTTCATCCCAGCAAGCCCATGGTTTTAATTGGTAGGTGATGGTACTGTGATAATTCTCACTGAATGAAGCTGTAGCCTGCTTCACCCTGCTCCTGTTCTTTATATGGCTTTGTCACCTTCAGTGCTGCAGGAGGTCACACACTGGTTTTTGTCTATAGAAGTGATGAGCATGGTAGTGCTACTGGAGAGCAGGTAACAACCCAACTAACAGCAGCATTCATCTTGGATTAGTTGGAAACAGTGTTGCTCATTCATTTTTTGTGTTGAGCAGCATCACTTGTAATGTTCCTTTCCAAATCTCTGTACTGAGGAGCTTAATTTGATTCTCTTCCCCTCAGTATGAACAGCCTTGAGCTTATGGTGTGCTCCAAAGGCTGAGGCAGCCAAGCCTCTCTGTGTATGTTGTTCCAAGGCAGTGCTACCTGTGTTCTGGACAGAGAGCTGGAAAACACTTGGCAAACTGGAAAAGAATGAGAGGTTTCATCCTGACAAGTTTCAGTGAATTTCTTGGATGGTGCTTTGCTTCCCAGTTCCCCAGTAATTGGATAGGATTCAATTTCTGAGTAAAGGTTTTCTTTTTGAAATTGCCTTACCCCTGAGAATATCTCTGATAATTTGTTTGGTGGAAATATTCTGGTGTCTCTTGCAGCTTGGATAAATTGAAGTACTATTTCTACGTGTGGATTTAGTGACTTTAATTCTTGAAAAACAGTCTAGATTTCTGTTTGTTAGAGTACTACAGAAGAGGATCATAGACTATCATGAGTTGGAAGGGTCCCCAAAAGGATCATCAAAGTCCAGCTCCTAACCCTGCACAGAACAATCCCAAGAATTACACCATGTGCCTGAGAGCAATTGTCCAAGCACTTCTTGAACTCTGTCAGGCAAAAAACCCTCACAGGTGAAAACAACTCTGTCCTGTAATCAGCAAAATCTATAAGCCATTGTTACTTAGGCACTAACATAAACCCTAAACATTTAGTTTTAAGTAGAAAAGTTGGACTTAATTTGCTTAAGCACTTACATTTCTACTTATTGTTTAGCCAAAATCACAGTCTTTGCTGTGTTAGGAGACTTCTGGGTAGCAGACTGGTTGATCAGTTTTCATTACATTTGTGCATTATTTGTTTCCTGGCTTAGTTGTCAACAGCAAGCAGGATTTGACTTTCAGCTTTCTTTTTACTCCCTTAAATGTTGCTTTCCTCTCTTAAATGTAGGATGATAAAAATGTAACATGCCTTTGAAGACTAGACTTTCTTGAGACATCCTTTCTGAATCGTGTTTCTGAATCTCTCTTACTGTGTCTTTGTTAGGAACTCAGATTTTTCATACTGTTCACAACCTATTTTAAATTCAAATATATTCTTTCTATTAGCAACATGGAGAATAGGAATTGCTTTCAGAGTAGTTAAAATGTGATTGTTCATTTTTGCTACTCAGAATAAAATACAGGAGAGTGCAGGGTTTTTTCGTTTGCTCCCTGATTTCGGTTGCTTTCCTACAGTATGTGCAAAGGTGAATAAACATTTGTTTTTAAAAACAACATATGAATAAACATTTATTTTTAAAAACAAAATTTTTCATACAGTATATATATGTTACAGAGAAGCCTGAGCATGTTTCATAGCTGAGAACATTACCCCTTGAGTAACAGCTTTTCCATATGTCCCAGTGTGTATCCATGCTGTTACGTGCCAATAGGATTCATCTGGCTGTAACCTCAAAACCAGGTGTATGAACCAGCCTGTGCATGGGTACAGTATAGCTGAGCATAATCTCAGCACTACCAGTTAGCCAGTGTGCACCACCACGTGAGTTTGTTGCCTTTATTGATTTTCAGTCTAAACCTTTAGACTTTTAAGGCTCTACGAAGCATTGCGTGGATTTGGGGACTCTCTGGAAGGCATCAAAATACCTCATATGCCTTTGAGAAGACATTTCAATATAATTGCATGGGCATATGAATGCTAATCTGACTTTGAAGAAGGCAGCTGTTCTTACATAGTTTCTAAGTGACAGTTGCTTGTAATCCACTGTGAAAATACTGCCATATATATTTATGTAAAATATACAATGCAATTTAAATTATTTTTCAATTGACCCCATATTTCCTTGGGAAATAGTTCTGCTACACAAATAATTAGAACTTTATTTCTTATCCAAACCCATGATTTCCAGGGCAGAAACATCAAGAAGATTTCTGATACTTGTCAGGGACAGCTATGCAAATTTAGTTACGCTGCCATTTTGGGAATGAGAGCTGTAAATAAAGACAGCCATAGAGAAGATGTTTCATCACTGCAGAGACACTTAAAGTGATGAAAGGCATAATATTGCTATGAGGAAATGTCTGATCTACTGCACATTTTCACTGTATTTTCCTCTTCATGAATGAATATTTTCTGTAGGAACTAAACATTAAGTGCTTAGCCTCTTTTTCAGAACAATATATATATATTCTTTTCTCTTAGTATGCATAAATTTTTGGACAGGGTAATATAACCAAACAAATATGTGCTTTTTCTTTGTACCAGGGTTCAACTCCACCAATGACTGTCTTTAAAGGAAATAAAAGGCCATATCAGAAGGACTGTGTGCTTATTATCAATCATGACACTGGGGAATATGTGCTGGAAAAACTTAGTAGCAGCATTCAAGTCAAGAAAACAAGGTAAAGCTGGGGACAGGGTTCTTGATAGGATTAATTATTGCTGAAGTTTCTTATTAAGACTGGGTTTTGAAACATAACTCTCTTATTTTGTAGTGATGTTTAATTACTAAGCCTTAGCTTTACATGGCCAATTATCATGCCTAAAAATGCAAATAGGAGTGTGAATCTAAGAGGAAAGAATTTGTAAATTCTCCAGTGCTGAAATTACATAATTATAGTTTGCAGTGAAACACCTGTGATGATTTGAGGCTTTAGAAGCTGGCTGAAGGATGGGATGTGTTTCAGGAATCTCTAGTTAGCCAAAAAACCCCGTGAAAATATTAGACTGTCAAAAGTATTATTGGACCTTCTAGGTTTGTTCCCTACAGCTTCCTTTGGGGAGTCATGATGTTCCAATAACATAATCTTAGGGAACAAGAAACACTCATTCCCATATTGGATAAGCAATATATTAAGTGTACAAAGCCTCCAGCTGGTGAAGGTGGGCAGAGCTGTAGAAATAATGGTTATGGTGTTTTAACTAGAAGTATTGATGAAGCCAGAAATCCTTTCTGACCCAATACTCTTACTTTGCTGCACAAATGCTACAAAGGATGCAGCTGGAATGTTTTTAGTAGTCCTGCTGCTCTGCAAGTACCTGAAGTGTCTGGATCTTTCAGCATCACTGAACCACAGGTTGAGATCTAAAGAGAAAGCAGTCATTCAAATGTCCTATGAAGAAGAAACTCTTAAATAAGTTTAGAAGTTTTACATTAAAACCCACTTTATTGCAGTATAGAACCCTTAGATTCTAAAACTACTAGAAATGTGGGTTGCAGCTCATCCGTAGTGGACTGGATGTTTGCCAAGAACACCTTGAGTTCAAGGTAAATGGACTGTAACACTCCTCTGAGTCAGTGATGTGAAAACTCATCCATGTAGGATTCATCTTGTCCGGTGGATATGAGCACATCAGAGATGAGATTTGAATTCCCAATTTCAGTTCTGCTGGACTTTGTCCGAGAAGCTTAAGTCAGAAAGGAGCAAGTAAGTGCAGGAGGGTCTGAGTTCAGTGAGATGTTTGGTTCCACTGAGTTCTGAGTCTGGTGTGGGGAAAAGTACTTCAATTTTTCTGAGGCAGAGGGAGGGTAGTAAAAAATTTGGGGATCCCTGTTTTGATGAATAGTGCTTTGCAAAGTCATTGATTTTCTAGATCAGAAGTGGCTTTTATTTTCCATGGCTACTCTGATCTTTAACGACCTGTTGACACTGTGGGAACAAGGCTTTTAGTGTTAACACCTTGGTGACATTAGCAGGAAAGTAAATGAACTTACTCCACATAAAACCATCTGTAGTTCCAAGAGCATAATTAATACCGGAAATCTTTGGCTTTTACCTTTCACTTGATACAGTGAGTATCAACTCCCCACTTCTGCTGTAGCTAGACTGTAAGCTGCATGTCACTGATGAATGAAGAGGGGTTCTGTGTGAGGCTGAATCTAGAGTTCACTGAGGCATAGAGATAGCCCAGTAAATGCTCCATGTACCAGCTCTGGTACCACAGGTGGTTTAGGTGAATTCCCAGGAAGTTCGACATGGGTTAGTTTAACTTATCTCACAGTCGGCTTAGTTTCCAGACACAAAGGATAACACTGCTGAGCTGGGACCCTCCTAGAACAGAGACTGAGCTCTAATATCCATAAGCTGCTTCTGTGCTGCCCTGCATAAAGCCATAACCCCAAAGGCTTTGGTGTTATGCAGTAAATACACCACACCCCTTAATCTTATGGTGTACCGTAAAGGAGTCTATTTCGGGTTTGTGGTTGGTTTTTTGTATTTCTTTTTCTGCCAAGGGTATTGATTGTCCTGCAATCTCAATCACGTCAGAAGTTCAGTAAAAGGCAGAAATACCTGGTTGGAATTGAACAGGTTGGCATAGTGTTATTCTGGAGACTATTTTCCATTAAGAAAACAGCTTAAACTGTTTTGAAGGGCTAACAGCAGATGGATAAAGACCACAAATTAAATGCTTGTATGCTGTATTTAGCAGTAAGAATGATTACTCTAGTCAAGTGACCTCTAAGAGAGTTCAGTTTGAGATGATTTAATTGCAAGTGAGAAAATAGTTTCTTTTGCTGTGATTGTTTTAAGCAGGATTTTGTTGCGAATGGATTTGTAGTTACTTTAAATTACTATGATTGATCATTCTTTTTTAAAAAATACAGATACTAATTGCTAAATTAAACCCTTCATTGTTGTTCAAGTAGAGAATTTGGCATCACTGAACCACATCTGGATTTGAAAATGCATTTTGTAAGGGTGTTGCAGTGTAGTTGTATATGTTTCTTTGTTATTGAAAGTAAATGTTGCGTACAGAAAGCTGTAATTCGCTCTTCATCTTTGTAAACCAAGGAGAGATCTGTACAAAAGGAAGTCACAGATGATGCATTAGCACAAGGATGTTGAAAAAGCTGGACATAGTTGCACAGTACCGCTGAATGTGTCTGGTTGTTTCTTCAGAGCAGAGGGCAGCAGTAAGATCCAAGCCCGAATAGAGCAACAGTCTGCCCGAGCATCTCAGCCTCCTTCACAGTTCAGAGCCCCAACCAAGCCAGCAGTTGGACCCAAAACTTCTCCTTTGAAGGATAATCCTTCACCGGAGCCTCAGCTGGACGATATTAAGAGAGGTAAAGAAGGGTTTGTAGTTTCTTAAGTTTTGGTTGATTTTGTCTTTCTTCTTTATAATAAAAACTATAGCTGTGCAATTTCTAAAAACATTCAGCACTTGACAGCTGTGTTGTCTTTTTTATATCTTGTTTCTTTATTCATCTCATTGAAGTGATTATTTATCCTCTTCTACTAGAATAGATATTTATACTGTTGTCTTCTCTGGCATAAGAAAACTTCCTCTTTCTGGATAATTTTCTCTCTTCTAAACTATTTATTTGTAAAGAAGAAAAAAAAATAATGTGAATTCAGAAACCTGTAGCTCAGTGCTGGACCAATTGCACGGGTGTCTTAGGCCACCACAACAGCAATAGCAAAGCCCAATGATCCAAGGTCTAGTTCTGCAAGTCAAGTCCCTTGGAGAAAGTTACTGTGCACTGAGTAAGGTTGGTGGGATGGAAGGGCTAGGCAGCTGTGCTCCCAGCACAAGACAAGCTTGCACCATGCCAAGCTGTGCTAGTAGGGGAGGAAGGAGAGAGTGAACAAACTTGCAGCTCACTCTCTTCCACAACCACTCCTTTGCAGCTTTGACACATCTGCCATATGGCTGCTAAACCTCTGTGAAAAATGTACCTTAAAGGAATGATTGGCTCAACTCACTCTTCTGCTTAAGCAGCCCTTTCTCTTAGTGTTCTGCTGTGGGTAGGATGTATTTTCTTTGCCCATGCCCTTCTTTTCCTACTGATGTTATACCTGTTTTTGCTGTGGATAATACAATCAGGATGAGGAAGACTTTAAATTTTTGTTTGGTTCTTCTCTGGCACTGGCGCCAGACACAATTATTTTATTTTAAGCTTGTTCTTTCCGTCTGCTTTTTTTTCTTTTTCTGGGTTTCTTTCTCTTTTTTCTCTGTCCCATATAGCTATTTTTGTCTGTAGACCTAGCCTGTGTTAATTGCCCAGATGAAGTTAATTACTCAGCAGGGTATTTTTTCAGTTCATGGTAATCACTAGGTGACATTTCTGCTGCTAAGCTGTGTGTTTGCATAGGTGCTGACTGGTCTCACTTTTCTGCAGCAGTAGTGTTTTCAATACTTGGATGCTGGTCAGCAGCCAGGATCAACGTCTGAGAGATTCTGTTAGCTACAGTTCCCTTAGCTCCACTATTTCTATTATTATTTATTTTTATTTTCTGTGTAATAGGTAAAGAAAAAGATAATAGGTGATACATCAAGTTTTTAAATTGAATCAGTTGTGGATTTTAAATGTCTTTTCCTGTAGGGTGTAGCAAGTTACTTAATGTTATTTAACTCTTTCGTATATATACAGCAATTTGTAAAGGTTATATTACAGTAAAATAATTATATTTGTCTGGGGTGACACCTATTCTAAAAGATGATTTTCTAGTGGTCTAAAGTATGTCACATTGTTCAGAGCTGTCCTAATATATTTTTTGTCACCTGATAATATTTCATATGAAAATACCTCCAAATACATAACCTGTGGGGTTTTGTTTCCAAAATCAAGGATTAGAGCACCTGACTTGTACAAAAATAAGGACTTTAATTTGCTGCTTTATAGGGAGAGTTGTGCAAGGCCCCAGAAGAGGCAAAAGCCTGGGCAGGGGTGGTTTTTGCTTACAGTCTATAACTTTTTCCAGCATTAATGATATAGAGTGTCAGCATTGCTAAATCATTTATATCATAAGAACCTACTTTAAAAAGATAGAATTAAAATGGCACCATTCTACAATGAAATGTAGACAATGATGTGTAAAAGTTGTAAGGTAGTCTGCAATCCTGTTACTTTCCCTTAATGAATGTTTTTATGAACACAGACTTGTAAGTTTTGAAGAGCCTGTGTTGTTTCCATTCAAGTAGTAGCTTTTGTTTTGGTTGAAGTACTTCCTCTGTACCAAAGAAAGATAAAATTCTGTGGGTTTTGTTTAATGAACACAGCACAGAACTTAAAATTCCCAAAGAAGATGCTTGAAAGGATCTCTGGCACCTTGACACTCTCTTGCTTCCAGAATGCCCTACTTAGGGGTGTGGTAAGACACATTTGCACACATACACCACAATACAGCCATTTATTTGCACAAAATAATTTACATTTATCAGACATATTTGACCACAGCAGAAATGTTTTCAATGGCGTTGACATAATTACAGCATGCAACATATTGATATATGTCAATAATACTGACATAATTAGGACGTTTGTGGAAAAAAAAACCACAGAAATGTATTTCACGTTTCAAGACTCAGTGCTTAAAAATCTCAGCAGAATTTACTTACCTGGAATGTAGCTGAGGTGTGTGAAGATGATGCCATAGCACTGTTTGTCTCTCAAGAACACCTCAATCAAATTTTCTGCACATGAGTATAAAATTCTGCCTCTTCTAGCTGCCATCTCCACATGCTCAGGGTGCCAGTATCAAGTTGATTTCTCCACCTTGCATTCTATTATTAACATTAAGTGTTCTGCTATAGGCATTCAAACTTAACCCTCCCTAAAGCTGAATGACTTTTTTCTGGAAGTCCTTGGCATTCTTGCAGCCTAAGGTTAAGGCTTTAGTTTAAAAATCTGCATAACCTGTTGGAATTGAGAGAAGAAGGAGGAACAGTTAAACAGTGTATTTGTGACCAAATATATGCAGAAGACAGCCCTGTTGAGAAAGGTTGTTCTGTTTGGATAATGGTTTCTGACCTTGAACTCGTTTTTTTTTACTATAAAACCTGCATTATCTGCCAGTGTAAAACAGTCATTGTGTCTTCTTGAAAGAAATTTTACAGCTGTAACATGAAATACAGAGAAGTTAAGGTTCCCAAACCAGTGACAGCCTTTTCAGATGATGTAGACTCAATTAAGGCAAGTGTTGGAAACTACTGTATGAAAACATTTTTAAAAGCAACTGCTGGACATCCTGGCTCTTGTCACCTTTTAAACTGCAAAGGCACATTGATGTGAGGTGTTTGATCTTACAGTGCAGAAGGATCTAGGAAAGGTCAAATTCTTTCATTGTTCAACTTAGAATATATGTACACACATACACACAGTTATTTTTATTGGAAGCACCATAAGGAAGTGTTTAACCCACGTCTTCAGTACCTATAACTGTACTAAGCATAGCAGTCAAATGGGGAAATGCAAAATCAAACCATCCTAATGCAGCCGTGTTTTTCCTATAAGGCTTTCATGTCGTCATTGGCTTAGTCACTGACAGTGTGAGACAGGAGTGTTTTGAACAGAATTCCTCAGTGGTCCTGCTGAATTTCTCTTGACAGACTTCTAGTGGTGCAGCAGCCCCCAGAACATTAGTGAAAACAATTGCTTTTCTCTCATCTGCTCAGATAAGATGTTTAGAATTCTAGGCTCAAGGAGAAAGAGACAACAGAGATCTGAGGGGAAGCTGTCAGCCTGTGAGGCAAAAGCCTGTGACTACAAGATGGGCTCTGACCAAGTTTCTACCCATGACCACTGTCACTGATAGCAGCCTTAACTTCCCAGTCCTTGAAGCTTGTCATACTGGTTCTGTTTTGCCTTTTTTTTTTTTGCCTCTGTTCAGCATAGTGGGCTTTAGCACTACCTTAAGGCATTCTGTCATTCCCTTCTCATAACCAAACCTCTTCTATGGGTTCTTAGTTTTCTGCTTCCCCAGCAGAAACCTCCCATTCTTCATTCTCACACTAATCTCCAATTCTGTTTAAAATTGGCCAGGCTAATCTTCCTTTCCTACTGGTCAGACAGCATCACTTCCTTCAGTTACCTCCTCACCTACTGTACTGAGTCCTCACTTCTAGCTTAAGGTTTTTTTTCCCTAGTTATCTGCAGTATGTTTTTGTTTTAATTTTTCCCTCTCATCACCAATGCCAAAGATCACCTATCACCTCACCTTCCTCACTCTATTTTACATGTGGGGTCTATGTTCTCAGTCCCTGTGCCAACATTCCTCCATTTCAGCTGCAGACTCCAGCTCTGTGGACAAACACGTAATTCCCAGGCACTTGTCCTGTACTAGACTTGTCTGTTGTATCTTTTTGCAGGGTGGACTGTGAAAGGTGATTGTGCTTGCTGCAATCCAGGGAATTCTAACAATGTATTATCATCACTATTATTTGCAACTAACAACTCCATCACTAGAAGAATCAAATTTCTATGTAGGAAATTTTACATCATTAAGCTGGGGGGGAAAAAGTTTAAACCTGAGCATTTTAAAGAGAAAGTAACCCTATTCCTGGTTACCTTTCCTTTAGCTTTCCCCTATTAATTTCTTAGCCTTAAACACAAGGAACATTTATAATTTGAAATCCTCCATATGGGTAGGCTGACAACAGTGACTCACAGGTGCTCATTTGTTTGTGTATCAGACTCCAGGACTGAAATGTATTTTTAAAGTCTGCAAGACTGTGTTGAGAGGCAATAAGGGAGAAAGATATTGCAGTACAAAGTAATATCTTCTGTTGGCCTGTTGGATCAATATATGATTCTATTGAATCATATTTTCTTTCTCTTCCAGTGGTCTCTTGTGTTAAGTCTTCAAGCTGAAAGAGTAGGTTTTACCTGGAATACTGATAAACTACAGAGAGCACAGATGGTATAGGCAGGAATCTAGATTTAGGAAAAAAATTGGAGAAACAACACTGCTATCCTTAAATACCCAGCTGGGGTATAACTATAGCACTTGAAATTAAGCTCTAAACCTTGAAAGTGAAAAATAGTGATTTTAAATCTGGCAAAAGAAAACACAACCTCTCAAACTAATACATGCTGAGCTAGAGGAATTCTCTCCAGCAAACACTGTGGAGGCTGAAAACTTAGCTGTTACTCTTTATTTTAGGCAGCCCAAGGAAAATGAGTCTTATTAAAAAAGAGACTCTTGACACATTAATTACTCCCAGTATCAGTTCTCCATTTGTTAGGTAGAGGTGATGATACCTCATCTCTCCCTCCTTTCATTCTTGTCCCTTGAGTCTGTGAGTTTCCAGGGCAAGCACTGAGTTCTAACCCTGTGGGTATAGAACTGGTAACCCAACAGAAGCGTAAATTTTGAGGGTTTCACATCCCATGCTTAATATATGTGTGGGTGTTGTTCACTCATGAAAACCTGCCAAGATGAACTGAATCATTAGATACTCAGACTTGTGGGTGGATACAAAAGAGTTGTCCTCTACTAGTGTTTCGGCCACTTATAATTATTACAAATGTAACAATATTGTATAATTTGGAGTGACATGCCTTAATAGCTCTTTAGTAACCAGTCATTCAGCCAACACTAGCTGTTGCTGATGAGGCTGTTGTGGTGCTGTCATGGTGTTCCAGTGTTTCTTTGCACTGGAAACCCTAAAGTGGGCAGTGTCTTGAGTTGTATAACTTCCTAGTTTCAGAGTAGTTTCATTTTTTCCTGGCTACTTGCAAGCTCTGTAGCAGGTTATGGAATTTTTGCCACTCCCCAGTATGTGAAAATTCTCAGCTATTCTCATATGTCCTACTGCAAAATTATTTGATGTCATCCATCTGCTTTTGAAGTTTGTTTACAATGGGCTGCGTGACTGTGCTGAAGCAGTTCCATACATTATCTGAAGTCAAGGCAGTTTCTGTAGTGATCATTTGCCCATGTCCATGTACCCACCCTGCCACACACCATTTTTTGTGTTTTCCAAAAGCCTAAATGTCACCAGCATCTAACAATTCAGATTTAGATTTCCTTGATCAGCTAATGTGCTTACTTTGTATGCAGACAATATAGCCTGTTCAAAAATAATGAAGCTGGAAGTGCTTTCAGTAGTGTGAAGTATATGGAGAACAATTGTGAAAGTGAAGGTTTTACAATACTAACCTATACTGTTGCTTCTTTAAATTTAGCTACAGCAATAAGTAAAAAAGTTTTCAGGATTTTTTGGTTTCCCTTCCTGTCTCACTCTTTCATGTGAGATATTTTGGTGTGATAAACTATCCTTGACAAAACTATTGCATTTGTACATTCTTTTCCAAAATTCCATGGGGCCCTGTTTATGGTATCAACCAGATGAATTCCTTTTTGTTTCAGAGCTGAGAGCAGAGGTTGAAATTATTGAGCAGATGAGCAGCAGCAGTGGAAGCAGCTCATCAGATTCAGAAAGCTCATCTGGGAGTGAAGATGAAAGCTCCAGCAGCGAGGGGGAAGAGGCAGCACATGTCTCCCCTTCCCAGCCACCACACCAGCAGTATAACAACAGGAATGCTGTTGCTAATGGCACCAGCAGGCCACAAGGAAGCAATCAGCTCATGAACACGCTCCGTAAGTAAATGCTTGTGTCTTGCCACTGGTGCAAGCTGATTATGACCACTCATTTACACAGCATGTTAGGCTAACTTTGTGAAATGCCTTTTGCCAAATAGTAGTCTCAGAGAGTTTCATTGGCTGAAATACATGGGCAGATTTTATGAACAGGAGGCTGAGACTTGTCTGAAGGTGTGGAGAGCCTGTGGACATCAGTGCAGTGGCTCCCATTAGCCCTGCTGGGTCTTGATTCAGGCCTCCAAGTAGCCACTGGTGTGGGAGGATCTGGTGCGTTGGAGGATGGGAATTATTTTCATGTGAATACACAGATTAAATGGAAATAGTGGGGTTGACACATGTGTTAGTTAAAAGTCTAGAACTGTGAACAGCACAAGATTGTGCTGGGTTCCTAAGCACAGTCTGTGGTCTTCAGTATTGCTTCGTCAGCATATTTATTGTGTTGGTCTCACCTGTATTTTCACAAATACTACATTCTGAAGGGAAATTTAAATTAAAATTTTGTTAAAATATTACAGCTGTGGTGTTGCAAGCATCAAATCAGTACCAGCTCACTTCACCCTTTAAAAAGTGTCAGAATCATTTTTAAAGCATAGTTCTGTCCCATGAGACTCTCTCTGGGGACATGGTGTGCATCTGTGTTGCTCTTCCCTTACACTGCATCAGGTATATTCTAACTCAGCGGAGTTAAAATATTGCATTTGCAATTACCGTAAATTGGTCTTAATTCCTCCTGACGAACGTTTGCACACATCTCTTGGCACCCATTCATAGGGAACTGGTGGAGTCTGAATACAGGTATGTGTAGGATTTCCAGCTTTGTGAAGATAAACGTATTGTACAAACCACACTGAAAAGCCCTGCTGGAAAACTTAGAGGCCTGCCAGTCTTCTGCCAGTAATGAAGGACTAAGTGAAATCCAAAGTTCAGCAAAGTCATTAGGACTGTGTCCATTTCCTTGTTTCTGGTTGTGAGCAGCCTCCTCCCTGCTTCTCCACGACAACAGTACTGGATGGGTTTAATGATCTGAAGCCTCTGACTGCAGGAGAATCTGGGAGCTACTAGGGTAGCTCCTGCCTTCATGCAATGCTTTTTGCCTTTGGGTTTAAAATACTTTAGCTGTGGGGAGAATCACCCCTAATGCAAGTTATTGTCTCGTAAAAGGGAAGAAGAGATGAAGAAATTCAGGGCATAGCTGTGGAATAGATGCCCTGCAGCTGTTTTGAGGGGAGGGCCATGGGAGAATGCTGGAAGAGTTATCTTCAATTACCAGAATACAAGCATGATTCTTGCCCCCTTTTATCCCTTCCACCTCACCAAATCACAAGTGCTCTGCAAAACAGGATCAGAGACAGTAGGTTTGATTCATGTCCTGACCTTTCATCCCATCTCTGCACTTTGGAGGGGAGTCTTCACCATCACAGCACGTGTCAGCTCAGTTCAGCCTTGAGTTGTGATGGCTTTAACAGTCCTTTTGGTTTATTGACATGTGGAGGCCTTGCCTTGGCTACCCAAATGGCCTTAAGCCAAAAAGAAATCTTTTAAAGGGTAAAGAAAGCCAAAGAATTCCTCAATGCCTTGTCCCAGAGCCACATACGGGTGGGTGGGTGGAGGCTGTGGAATGCTTTCTGCAGCTGCTAGCATGGAGAGGGCTGTTGTCCCACCAGGGAGCACCTTTGGTGGCTCTGGAGACAAGGATGCTTGGTTTGGCCTGGATCCAGCTGTGTATTAGCCCCATGCAGCTCTCCATGTTCTTGGGCAGTTTCATTAAATCACAGATGATGTTTGCATTCATTTAATGTGTTATTCTTATTTAAATCTTCTAGTGTAAATGTGATTGTTCCTTGGTTTGATTGCCATGAAATGTGAATTAACACCTACTCACTTGTTGTGTTTTGTTGGTTTTTGTTTTCCATAGGAAATGACTTGCAGTTGAGTGAGTCTGGGAGTGACAGTGATGACTAGAAGCTGAGCTTTTGCTGTTTCTGTTACATATACATGAAGAACTAATTTACCTTGAAGTGATCCTGTTGCTTATGAAGAGGAGCTGGCACAGAGATAGTTCCATGTGTGGAATTTTAATGGAAGAAATGCATAGCCCTACAAAATAGCAGATGTTGAGGACTGTTTTACTGTGTGAATTACGTGTATATATTGTGTATATTCTTATTCTGTTAAAGCTTTGAATAGATATGTACAGTGGGTGAGCCAATGTATGTTCCTGTCCACCATCTGTAAGTTTAACATGTAACTATATGAGGTCATCTAAAAATTTCTTGTTTGTAGGAGATGTCCAGCGCATCATGACTTTGTCAGGGGACTTTTGTATATAGGGTGAGCATGTGCCTACAAGGAGTTTAAAGAAACATGCAGGAGCTACTGTGTGCACTGAAGTGGGACTGCCATAAATTAAGTTTCAATACTAAATTGATTTCTTTGGTTTGGGACTTTTCCTAATGCCTTTTTATTGCTATTTATGGTTGATTTAATAGACTGACTTTTAAACAGTTGGAAGATAGGAATGATTAAACCATGTTCATCACAAACCTTGCTGCACCAGTGCCTTATAAACAGATTTTTTAAATCGTGCTTCAATTCCTGCCACCTTCCCTGTAGGGAGGAATACTGAAACCTCCTCAGACTGCTTCTGCAAACAAGAGCTGTGTGTCACATACAGCCTACTGTGCTCTGAGGGCAGTGACTCTAGCAAGATAAAGGATACACATCAATCACCTAAATTCATCCAAGTAAGAATCAGATCAGCATTCTCTTCAGAAACTGAAGGGTCTCATTTAACTCAGACATTCAGGCCTAATCTTCAGAAATACTTACGAGCCTAACTACTAGTGACATGGCAATGCCACCAGTGCAGAATGTTTGCCTTATTGAAATTCTAAGACTGGAGCCCTCTTTGCAATTTCCTAGAGAATGCAGAAAGAAGAGGTGACTAAACAAGTAGCCATGAAACAGCAGAAGTCTCTCTCCCACCACAGTTGTCAAGGTAGACTTTATATTGTTCATTGGACAGACCTCTTTGTGCTTGGCAGGAGTACACAGAACAGGAAATATTTGCCTAGGGTGAAATTCACCCCTGTTTAAAGGGGGTTTAAAGGGTGCTTAGCTGGATTATCATTAACTTTTTTGCTCACATGGAAAATGAGTGCCATAGGCAGCCTCTTAGAGTTTGAACACCAGGGTGACTTTTTAAAATCAAAATTCTGCTGACATAGAAGTTGCACTGTAGTTGTGGTGTAATCCTGGGGAATGGGAAGCTGAATCAGATGTCTCTCCATTCTCAGGAGTCTGCTTTGCACTGCTCTCATCTGTTAGTTTGTGTTTTAACTCCTGTTTGTTTACTGAACTCTGTCCTTTTTTTAACGTCTTGAAGAGCAAGGGGACATTTGAAGGGAGATTTTATTAAATGGTTTATTTTTTTGCATTAGATACATATTTAGGCATATTTTTGCATTATTGTTCATACATTCAAAAATACTTGGTTTTTTTAAAGTGTTTTGTGATGTAGGTATGTATTTTAATGGACAATTATGAAATATACTTGATGAAAAGCTACAATTGCTCTTCTTTTTCTTTTTTTTCTTTTTGCTTTCTTTTTACCTGTTCCTCCTCTAACAGTAAAAATGGTCTGTTTTAACAAGCTTGTACCAATTTGGGATTTCACACTTTGGTACAGGAGATCTGCATGGTTTGCAGTCTATAAATGTTAATGCTGCTCCTGACTGTTCCCCAGCTAAAGATCTGAATAAGCAGGGAGACATTTTTCTGATGCCATTTTCCCCATTACTGGAGTGAATGCCTGAGTTCTGTTCATATTATTTGCACTCAAATGGAAAAGCAGCAGAGTGCAGCATTTGCATTGCTTACCATCCACTGCCTTCTCATGTACTCTAAAATCCAGCACATGTCATAGGAAGTTTATTAATTATGTGTAAATAAAAGATATGAAACTTTAGAGAGTAAGATAGCACCGGGCTACATTGATTTGAATCGCTGCTTTAATTGCCGATTAGATCAGCAGTTGGAAAGCTTCGTTCACATAATCGATTTCTGCCTTGTTTTTGTACTCTAGGCTGTATTTTCCTGCTCATCCCTCCCTGACAGATTTTTTTCCCCCTCTCTGTTTGTTGGTAACCAAATTAACATATTTTCACACAACTTGCACCACTTTTAAACTCCATTTGGCCGTGCTTTGCATCCCCCTCAGATACATCATATCAAGAGTGCCCTGTTGTTAGTGAGGTGTTTATGTGGCCTTTTCCACACCCAGGTGAGTAACCACAGCCTGCTCGAGGGTATGAGCCAGCCAGTCCCTGTGAGTGTGTGACCAGCTCCTCCCTGCCTGCCATTGTCCCAATCGGCTCCTGGCATCTCCCGCCTGAGGAGTCCTCTGGCATCTCCACCCTTCCCACATTTGTCAGGTACTAGGAATGTACTTTGTGAAGGTGAACCATGCAGTAGGCAACTGATAGTATCAGAAGAGGTGGCTGCCACCACCAGCAACAATATGTTGATTTTTTTCTGAACACATATGTGTTTTAAAGCCATTGCCAGCCTGACATTTTGATTGAGGCCCTTGAAATTTTATGTTTCATGTATTAAGAGACACTAAACATTGTCTATCTCTTCCCATTAGATGCCTGTTCATTGGTTCATAATTTGCAGTAAGTTTCATGTGGATGGAAAATGGAATCCAAGCAATAATTTGGAATTTTCTTAATTAGTTAGCAATATATTTAACATGCTGGAGAAATAAGTTGACTAAAATCTTTTGATTAAGTCTGTTAATGAAATAAAGTATTCTTGATTATTTGTGGTAGGTTCTAATCCTGCAGGATTTTAGCACTAGCACATCTTATCACCACACAGTATTTTTTCCGCATAAAGCAGGAATGTCTTTTATATGCCAGTTAGTAAAAATGTGGTTTAACGGTGTATGTGGAGTACAATTATGAGAATGAACTGAAACTAAGGATTTCTTTGCACTCATGGAGAGCTGCCTGCTGGCCACAGCAGGGTGAGCAGTTCAAGGCAGCTTTGGTTTCTGATGGTTTCTGATGGTTTCTTCTGTTCAGTGACTCCATCCATTTCAGTGGTTTGGCTTTCCTTAAACTTCAGCAGCAAACTCGGCCTGCTTACAACTTCCCATAACTAGAATTGCTGTAGGAGTAATAAACAATAATGATTTGATTTAAGTAGATTGTCACAATTTCAAATATTGTTACTTTTTTTTTCCCCATAAAACCACTTAGTTTCCAAAGGGACAAATTCAGTCATCTGCTTGTCCGGGTGGGATGTCTTAAAATTGCAGCAATGCCTAAGCTCATGTTTCAGATTTTAGTCACGTGCAGAAAAACTTCCACCCATCTCTGCCCTTGTTCCAGCCCCAAGGGCTGTCCAGCCCTGCCAGCAGGCACGGCTTGAGTCACTCCAGCTAAACCACAGGAACAGCTGCCTCTGGGCAAAAGGTATCCCAGTCGCCTGATGAGAGTCACTGGTGTTAGGGTGGGTGGCACTGCCCTTTCTTGTTCCACCAAAGCATCCCCCTCCTCTCACAATCTTGGCTGAACTGATTTTGTGGAGAAGGCAGACTGATGGAAAAAGGTTTTTCTTCAGCATGTCTCGGAATAGCTCTGCATTTGACTGTGGGTAGTACATCTATTTCGAAGATGCTTTGCGTTAGTTGATTTGCACAGTTTCCTGTATTCTAGACTCGATACAGGCCTGTTTATAGATATGTATAGAAAGAGTTTGATGTGCCAGGATTTACAGTCTTTTTTTTCTCCTTCAAAGTCCATTTACTTGAATTGTCAAAAAACCCCAAAAAAGTTCAACAATCTGTGCACATCTACTTTTTTTTTTTTTTTTCCCATTTGAAAACTAAGAGAAACGTAGCCTGGAAATGCATGTGTTGGAGAACACTTATTTTCAGTAATTGCCTATGCTTCATTATTCAGTGTGCTAGCTGCTGAGTCAGAGAGATCCTGTGGAAAACACAGCTGCCCAGGAATGGGCATTTTGATGGGATGAAGGATTCTGATAATAACTGTGGATTCACCTGCTGACAATGAATGACGACATCTTGGGTCTGTCTGGTTATTTACAGTTTGTTATACCCACACAAATGTGTGTGCTATCAAAAGGAAAAGAGTATTGCTGATGCTTGCCTCACAAACAAAAGCTGCCAGGTTGGGGACAGACATGTGAACTGAAAGTTGTTGATCCTACACCCAAACACTGGTCTCAGAGGATAAGATGATTAACAAAACTAATAGTTAGGCAACAGCAGCCTCTGGTTTATGTGAGAAGAATGTGTATATAAATGGAAAAGTCTCTGTTTAGCTATTGCTTCCAATTCCCACTGCTTACACTCCCTTCCTTTCTTTCTTTTGTAATTCCATTACTTCTAGCATAGTTATGCTTTCTGCTGCCAAAAAGTCCTGCAGGAATTTACAGGAAAAGGGGTAGGTGTTGAAACATTACAAATGCACTGGCTGTGTTCACCCTTGCTCTAAACTTACTGCAAATGACAAAGACCTTGTGAATGGACCCATCTCCCTCCTTGTCTTTGCCTTTATTAGGACTAAACAGTATTCCTTTGGACAAGAGAAAGAAAGGGCAAGATGACAGAGGGTGAAAGACCTCAAGCTGATGCTGCATATGTTGAGGGTACTGTCATGGAGCCATGGCCTGAGCTAGCCTGACTTGATCTCACAGCATTGTTGTAAACTGAACACAAAATTCATTGCTACCATTGCCCTGTGGCTGGGAGGAGTGGAGTTGGAGAAAAATTCGGTTGAAAATACCTTGCTAAAGGGATTTGTTCAAGAGTTTTGAGGGGATGATTTGCCATGCTTTGTTCAGCTTTGTCAGTGAGTTTTTGTGTGCCCTGTGTAGTAGGGATACCCACGCTTCCCTGACTTTTTAGGCAGATGCTGGTGGAAGCAGGGACTGGAGTGAAGCTGACATGTTTTGTTCTTCTGTGTATTGCATGTTTTTTAAATGGCATTGACAACTAAATGAGACAACTGATGGGACATCTCAAGGAATTATATGAATCTGACTTGAAATCCCACAGAACCTGTAGGTTCTGGTACCTCTGACTGAGATTTTAATTCTCATAATCTTTTGTTAAAACAGGGCTTTGTGAAGGGCAGAGTGCAAAAATGAACTAAATGTCATGTTGAAGGTTTTGCATGAAAATTTTGATCTGTGTTTCTTCCCAGACCAGCTAGCTTTGTTGTAGGGTGTTATGTGAAAATCTTTGAGGAACACTTGTACAGGGTCAGCTCTGAGGGAAAACATGCCCTGCATGCTGCCAGTAAGATATAATTGTCTGCTCCTTTGTCACCCCTGTCAGCACATAAATTCTGCCATCACTCCTCCATAACTTGGGAATTAGCTTTTTCCTCCATCACTCTGACACCTCCTTAACACTTTCCTAAGGCCAGACATTAACAACACTAACGAAACTGAACAAGCACCTGCTCAGGAAAGCAGCTACCAAATACTTCTGTGAGCATCATGGGTTTTACTCCAGTGCTTCAAGTAAGTATCAAGATTGTGATATTCTGCCAAGAACACAGATATGAGCCCTGCATGCTCATCACACATAACAAAGATGACAAAAAATTGTGTAAGTGTATGTGACATGTACCAAAATGGTCAATAACACTGAAGCCACAAGCTGTGCCCCATGTGCATTGGAAAGCTGACTGGAAGGAGATGAGGAGATGACAGCCGGGCCATTGATGGGACCGAGGTGGAGAGGACACAAAGGTGAGAGACCATTCAGTGATGGCAGCCACAGTGTCCTGTCAGCTGAGTCGCACCATAGCCTCATAGCAGCCCAGCACAACCAAGAAGAGAGGTGACCTATATGGTGAAGCTTTGCATGCCCTGGGAGTTACTGGTTACTCTCCTTCACGATATAAGAAGTGTTATATTTAGGCATGCAGTCACTGTAATTAGGGAAGAGAGAGTATTATTTGGGCCTGTGATCTCTGGAGAGCGATGGCAGAAGGGAAGGGTAGGGATGGGGTCAATGGGCAGCTGCAGGCTGTGGTGGTTTCCCACGCTTTTCAAAGTGGAGCTAGTGAGTCTTAAGACAAGGGACATCACAAGTTTCCACTGGGAGTAAAGATTCTGATTGAGCCAGACCCCAAGAAGTGACTTCCAAAGCCAGTTCTGTTATAACCCTGTCTTACTCCAAATTAATTTTTCTGGTTTATGCAAGACACTAAGATGCTTTACCTCAGAAACAGAGCCAGAGTCTTCTTCTATGCTACTGTGGGTGGACTCAACATCATAAACAAGATGGTTTAAACTAGAAAATAAAGTCCCTGATTAACCATTAGCCACTAAAAATACCAGGCTTGGTGATTAATTAATCCAGCCAGTGAACTCGCCTCCCAAATGCCATGGAGAGATTTTAAGGTGCAATAAATATACTGCAGCTGTGTCTGTGCTAGCAAGCAGTACAGCCTGGGAGCAGATCCATAATGCAGGAGAGTGCTGAGATTGAAATGTGCACACTGTCCGCCTTTCATGTGAGAGGAAGCCACCTCTTGTGCCCTCTTCATGATGCAAACCACAGCAGGGTAAGTAGGGATGATTGAGGCATTCACTTTGTAAGTGCTCTCCTGACCTGGGCTAACTACTAATGTGTAGGCATATTGCGTGAACTGGCCCCATTCCAGCTTCTCTGCAAAAATACTGGGATAAGAAACACATTAAGAAATACTGCTTAATCCCAGAAGCATAATATCAGGCCTTATGGAGACATTCGTGGTATTGCATTAATATATGAATCATACTGAATAATAATAACACAGGATCAAATACCTAAGACAACCGTTTTTTTAAAAAAGAAATCTTTTTCCACATGAGAAACTCATATTTTCACAAGCTCTAAGGAATGAACAGTATTCCTAATTAATACATACAAATCTCCATCTTATAAGGTGCTAAGTGACTATGCCAAATCAAAAGCACAGCTAGGACCAGGCTCCAGAATTTCCCATCTAATCCTATCAGCAGCCTCATGCCCATGACATCAGCAAGGACTTGCCCGTGCAGGAAGGCATCCCAAGAGACTGAGGCTGTTTGCTTTTAGAGGCTTAGGCTAACCTTGGAAAGGAGGACAGCTTTCTTTTCCATGGGGTGTTGACCTGGCCAATGTCATTGCTGTCACTGCCTGTGCTCGGTTTTTCACTACTCTTCCCCTAAAGCGACTGTGTCAGAAATAAGGGATGCTTCCAACATCAGTATAGACTTACAGAACAATAGCAGCAGAAGTTAGGGCAAGGTCTGGGCCACTGCTGTGCTTGGGAAAAGACCCTCAGGGTATGATGTACCAGATACTGCCCTATCTGTGTCAGTTCACACCAGTGCTTGTACCAGTGTCTTTTTTTTCCCTCATAGACAATACAGTCAATTTTCCCCTGCTTCTCCCCTCCTTCAGAAGGAAAGTAAATCGCTGCAGTTAAAATCGTAAGTCCTCGTAAAAACCAGCTTGTGCCCAGAAAGCTAAGTATCAGAGCTTGCCTAAAGCTTAAGAAGAAGTGGCATCTTTTTCAATAAATTTACATCTCTAAATAGATGATAAGTGTTGAATCAATTTCCATATGTTAAAATAGCAGAGCATCAAGGATTCTGGCACTTCAAGCAATCAACTAATTTGCGACTATTATGAGAATATCTTTTACACTAGTGGAGCAATTCATCTGAAAATCAGAGACAGTCTGAAGCTCTGTGCCCTCTCAATATCATAAAGGATCACAAATTGACAAAAAAAATCCTGTTTGTTTGCCTCAAGAGATTATGGTGCCTTATGACATTCAGGTCTTTGCAAAGTCACCTTTCGGCTCTTAATAAGCCAATCCATAATGTCTCCCCCACCTGGCTTTCCTGGCTACACGGTCGGATCATGCATACACAGATCCAGCAATAAACAAAAGTGTTGGCAGATACTTCCCGGTGAAAAAGGCAGGAACTGTGATGTACCAACTTCTGTGTCCAAAAAAGATGCAAGGGCAGAAGCTATCCAGTGCTCTGCTCCCAATTTCTCTCACCCCTGTATCCAGTCTGTCCATCTGTATCTATCAGCTATCCATGTTGGCTAGCCTGCTTGCTGAGCCTCAGCTGACAAGCCCTAAAAAAAGTTCACAACTCTTCATTCCTACCATTGTGTCTGTGTCTGAAACGTACCATTTCCAAAAGGATGCAGAATTTTAAATGTGTATGCAGCCTGAGCTTCAGAAAGCTTCAAGGAAAATCGACTTCTTTCAAGATCAGCTGGTGTTGGTTTTACCAGCATGTGACAGGATGAGGACTTTGTACCAGGCTTTGAGGGTCAGAAAAAAGGGAAGATGGATGAAAAGCTTTGGTTGAAGGGATCCACAGTTATTCCAGCCTTGCATCACCCTCAGCTTGCAGAGTCATCAAATATTTCCATCATATTTCAGTGCACTGTTCACAAATGTAACATGCCATTGCTAATAAGTACATGACACTATCAAACCAGTGGAGGGACACTATGTTTTCCTGCACAGCATCCAGCAATGTGGTGTGATACTGCTGGCCTGCATGTCAACAGCAATATGGACTTCAAAAGTGCCTGCCTAAAGACCAGGAAGATGACAATGCATCAGTATATTCTCCCTCACATTTAACACACTATCTTCCTATTGATAAAAAGCAGGGAATAGGAGGAGGACTGATGCAGGGGTTGTTGGATGCCATTTTAAATTTTAAGTTCATATTTTGGAGCTGGCAATGCCACCAGGGAAAGTTGCTAATTAAGCAGGTGGATTTTTCATAGCCCAGATCTTCATCACTATTTATGTGTTTAATTCCTTACTGCCAAAGCAATAGGATGTTCAATCACTGACTTCAAAAGGAGGATTTGTGGGAGCAGCAGGATCTTTATACTATATAGATTTTTAACTAACATTTTACTTTGAGAAACTATGCATTTTTAACTCACTTTCCCTTTATAACATGTTATTGGCTTGGATTATTCCTCTAAGTTTTCTTGCTCTTTCCTTAACTCCATTTACCACTGGGTTAAAAAAAAAAAAGAAAAAAGAAAAAAGGGAACCCAAAGCAAAGAGGACAGCCACAGCTGTGCTCCTCATTATCGACAAGATAAACACAGGCTGCTGTCTGGAAAGCTGAGTATCCTCAGGAGCAGGGAAGTAAGGTGGGGGAACAATTTGCAAGATACCAACATGTTGGCTCCTGGACTCCAGCCTAGAACTGATCTGTTGGCCAACAGTCACTCAGCTTGAGTCCCTGGAACAACACCCTGCTGCTCTGCTGCAGCAGGATATGTAATGGTGCTAAAGGCTCAGTGGAAATGCTGTGAGGGTGCAAACACCACTGGAAGCCCTGCAAAAAACAGGCTTTTGCAGGGAAAGCTCTTCCAGCACCTTTCTCAAGTAAGTGTAAGTCTCAAGGACATTCTGGATGTGTGAAAAACATGTTGTGAATGAACCAGTGCTGATAACAATACGAAATATTTTCTTCTAAAGGCCCGTGGTATAAAGGTCTACGAGGGGTTGTCCATGAAGAGATCAACCCGCCTCACCTATTTTATTTCTCTTAGGATTTCTTGATTCTTTTGTTTTCTGGAAGAAGGGAACCAGTCTTTCCTTGGGAGACCAAACTGCAGATACAGTGTAGAGATGCAAGAGAACAAGCTGACACAGCACAGCAGCTAAGGGTGTATCTCTTATAATTTACTGGAGCTCACCCTCCTGACCTTTCTGCGTTTGGATCAGCAGGGAGGGTGCGTAATGAGGGCTGCAGGAGGGCAATCGGGTTCTTACAGCTGGTCAGGCGAATTAATGCAAATTGCTTGGCACTTCACCAAAAGCAGACCAATGAGGGCACTTCATCAGAAAAAGAAAAAGAGCAAAAAATAAATCTTGAAGGTGGCCAGTCCATGAGCGGAATCTGTCAGATTTCTAATCCGCTGTAGAGGAGAACAGTGGCTCAGTGTTTCAGAGAGACATCACAGCTGTGGGCAAAACGTGTTTCTCTGACACATTTCAGAAACCTTTCTGCTCCTCCACCTTCTGCAGCTTCTTGCTTCACCTTCCCTACATGTCTTTTCCCAGTGTCATTGTGTCCAGGGGGAGCAGAGAAATAGTAAACACCTAGCAAGGTACTCTGCCCTTCCTTAGCCTTCTAGACCACACTCATCACCAGGCATTGCAGAGGCAAGGGCTTCTGTAAAGTTAACTCCTGGGAGCCAGGTACTTTCAAAAACCTTCCCCTCCACACCTCCTCCAGTCCATGCAAATGGCAGAAAATTGGTTTATCCACTCAGCCCTCATGTTAACACTCCCCTCTCACCTGACTCTTTAATTTCTGTGGAGGTGTAGAACCTGCAAAAACCAGGAGTCAGCTGTAAAATGCTGATATTTATATTTTTGTTCCAGCTAGCATGGCTATGGCAGTGCACGTGCTCTCCCTTCCTAATGCTCTCCATATGCTCTTCAAAGTAAAATGTCTTTTCCAGCTGGTCATAGTTACTGGCTACTGGTATCCCTCTGAAATGATCTAGCAATGTTTCCCTGCCCTCTCTATGGCCTCAATCAGGGCAACAGAAAGCATCAGAGCTGCTATGTTCCAGAAGGAGATGGAGATGGAAGTGGCATCTCCTCAAGATAGGGGAAACTACTTTCCCTCTGGTTTCTCTTCTGTAAACCATCTTTGCCACAGCAGACAGCTTCTTGACCCCCCTCTTCTCTCCCAAGAAGGTACTTGCTCCCCTTACGTGGCCATGCTTTGGAGGATGGGTGCTCATGGGTATTTGAAACAAGTAGGAAGAAAAACCATGTGTGTGATTTCAGCAGACACTATTCCAGAAAAGCTCAGGCATTGTACAGCACTGTTGGCCATCTCCTCATCTCGTCAAAGAAGCAGTGGGTGCTTCTGATTGTGACTTGCAGAGAGGCATAAATGTGTCATGAGCATTGCACCTGCCTTGCACCCACATGTCCATCTCTCAGCCCCTGGCATCAGCACAATAGCCAGGGCCACTGAGCCTGGCTTCCTCTGCAAGCAGCACTTCTGCATTGCCAAAATCACTACCCTTTACCAGATTGTTTTTATAATCTGCTTTTGGGGTTTTGCTCTAACACCTTTGTGTTAGAGCAAAGAGACTCATCGCATGTAAATAAACAAATAATCACATCTGTCTGATTTGAATGGCTGCACCCTCAAAAGTGACAAAGGATTTTGCAGTGCATGCTGCAATAAGATATTTAAAATCTCATTTGAAACCTGTCAGCTTCCCTACTCCACAGAAGGTAGATAATGAACACCACATACTTCAAAGTGATGTTTTAAGGGCTAAAAAGATGTTCATGTGGGGCTTTGAAAATGCATATAAATCATAGGTGTTAACACTGAGACCCCATTTATTTGAAATTGTGCCTGTTTGCAATGCAGCCTTGACCTCCCCTTGCTGCTCCGAGCCGGGGCACTGCTGGAGAGGAGGACACGGCTGCCTGGCTGCCCACCTTGGGAGGCCCCAAACCCAGTGGCCCCAACAGTGACAGGAAAGGCCAAGGCTTCACTCCCACCACCACGTTCCCACCCAATGCCAGCATGGTCTTTGGGGAGAATAGAAAACAAAGCCAGATCTCTGGGAAGCACAAAGAGACAGTGGGATTGGGATTGACCTTGGTGGCTGAGCCCTGTGGCAGGGGAGATCTCTGCCCAAGTGATGGCACCCTGCCCCCTAGTAGCAGGCAAACTGCAAATGTCACATATGAGGAGAAAATATTTTCCACGTCCTATTTTTATGCTAATTGCTTAACTGTATTTAGAAAGGATACCAAATACCCAGCGATGAGAGAATATTAAAATTGAAAAGTCCTGCACGGGACTCACAGCTCTGTGAACGCCTGGAACCCTGACAGCGTGTGGTAACATTTGGTTTTCTGCAGGACCCTTGGCTCCTTCAGGAAATGGCAAGAGGTTTAGGACTTCCTTTCCAGCTCTTCAGGACTTACTGCTCCAGCCCCAGGCTGCCTGCAGAGCCACAGGTCTTCCACAGGTACCCAACACAGTGAGTGTTTTTCAGGTATTACTGAGACTTATGCAGTAGGTAGGAGACTGATGTTGCCTCATTTTACCTTGGAGAAGAGACATGTGCCAGGACTAGGATAAGCACCTACAAGAGCACACTCAGATTCTGAGATTTGAGGCACCTAGACCTGGAGTTTTGAAACACTGGTAATTTTTACCATGTTTTGCATATTCAACACAGCTCCAAGTGTAATGAGGAGTGTTCAGCATTTGCCACTCGAAGAGCACCCCAGGAATGAGGGCATTATCCAAAATATCTGTGCAGAATAAAGGAAAAATCCTTCGGTGGAAAATACAGCAAGCACTCACATCCCACCATGCATAAAGGAGCTGAGTTACAGTTGCACAAGCACTCATGTTGCTGGCATTTCCTGATACCTCAGTGCCCGGCTGCAACACCAGTGGAGGATTTTTCTGTGTTATCATTAGCACCGAGTTGTGCTGCACCCACGCCCACATCTGTGACAAGCCAGCAGCAGGAGACAGGGACCGTGGGGCTGAGCACAGCAGCGTGGGTGCTGGGAGCGTGCCTCAGGTCAGCCGGAGGCAGCGGGAATGTGTCCCTGCCACAGCAGCTTTGCCGGTGCTGCCGTGCTCAGTCACATTCTCTCTGCAGCTTCGAATCATAGAATCACTATTGCCACCGTGCTGTAACCGAGCCATCCTCAGGGTCATTAAGGCTGGAAAAGACCTCTGGTGACCTCACTATTACTTTGGAGGGGTCGAATGATTTAGGCACCAACAGACACACATGATAGGAGTGTTCGATGTGTGACACTGACCCAGTCAGATGGGCTTGGCTGTTTCACAGGCCAGTGTTCTCTTTGTCCGTACAAACTTTTCTGCCCACTGCCATGTATGGGCTCTGTGCTTCCTGTTCACCTCTATGACTTCCTGGGCTTCCCACTGAAAAGCCACCCAGGCCTGTGAGGATTTGTTTTCCTTTGCAGCACAGTGCACACCAATGCAAATCTAAGGCCCTTTATAAATGTAGATCAGCTCTTGTATCTCCTATGCCTCGCCTGGACATATAGATAATCCCTTGGGATAAGATTGGAAGGGTAAAGTGAACCTTATTGCAAAACCACAGATCCATGGTAACGGGAGAGTGGGCCAGGGGGAACCTCCGTAAAGCTTTCCAATGCCACAGAGTGATTGTCTGTATTTGGGCAGCCCAACAGCCCACATGTGGGTGGCTTCCACCGAACCCAGTAGAGGGGGTACTGGGATACACACAATGGGTGCTGCCGATATTCCGGCCCAGTTCTGGGAAGAGGGATGGGAAGCTGTGATGTGAGGCATGGTCTGGCCGACAGCGCGTTCATGCGTGGGGCTTTCCTGGTTTGTTGTTTTTCCCCCCTCTCCCCGAAGTTGCCAGAAGGCGTCGAGTCAATTGTCTGCGGCGAATTCCAGCGGGGCCGATACCGGGAGCCGCGCGCGGGTCGCGAGGCGCGGCGCGGGGGGCGGGAGGGGCGGCGCGCGGGGCGGGCGCGGGGCGGCGCGAGGCGCGGGCGGCGCGGGGGACGCGGGCGGGAGGCGGCGGCGGCGGCGTCGGCGGCGGGGTCGGCGATGGCTTTCGAGGCGCTGGCGGAGGCGGCGGAGCGATGGTGCGCTCGCACGCCCTTCCAGCTCATCGCCGCCGAGGAGACGGAGCGGCGCATGGACTTCTACGCGGAGCCTGGCGTCTCCTTCTACGTGCTCTGCCCGGAGGCCGCCTGCGGCGACAATTTCGTGAGTGCCCCGTGAGGGGATCGGGGGTCACGGGCGTGCGGGGCACCCCCCGCGCGTGTGCGTGGACGCGCGGGGAGCCCTCGCGCCGCTCCGGGACGCTCCGTCCGTGCGGATCCCCGGAGCCCGGGTAAAGGACCCGAGGGGGAGCGCCGGGGGGGCGGAGGACGGGGCCGTGCCCGGGAGGGAGGGATGCGGTGATGGAGGGCGGCGGGGCCGGGGGCCGGGGGGATCCTCCCACAATCTGCAAAATGGAGTCCGCTGCCGGTGGGGGGCGGCCCCGCGGGCAGGGCTGCGGGCAGGGACACCCCACCTCCCCCCCCACTCCTTTCCCCATCACCCGGCTCCGGGGTGGCTGCGGGCTCCGGGGTGGCTCCGGGCAGGCTCCGGGCGGGCGGGGAGGAGCGGGGCGAGCCCCCGCGCCTGCCCCGCGCCCCGCGGGGGTTGCAGCTGCCGCTCCCCCCGCGGCCCCTCCGTCCTCCCGGGGTGCCGGGGCTGGGGCACGGCGCGGAGACGGGGAGGACTGGCAGGGCTGTCACGGCAAATGGAGAATGGGCAGGAATAAAATGGAGTCAGGATGACAGGAGGGCCGCGCTCCCCCCGCCGCTCCCCCGGGCCCGCCGCGGGATCCGTGCAGGTGCCGGCCGGGCGCCCCCGCCCCGCCGCCCTTCGCGGAGTTCAGCGCCGAGTTTGTGCGGAAAAAGCTCTGGCACCGCAACCTCTGTCTTTGGGAAGGGTCGAGGGGTGCTTTTCCCCTCGGCCAGACCCTCCCGGTGGTGAGCAGAAGTGCAGGAAGAGTCACGGAAAAGCGGCACCTCGCCACGGGGTTTGTAGGCTGCCAAGTGCCAGTTAACTTCAGTGAAAGGATTTTGGTTTGCTTGTTTTAACAAACCTGCTCCTAGCCCCATTATTGTAGGAATGTTGTAGGTGCTTCCTTTCACGGAGCAAGTTTCATCCCTCCTCTTGCTTGACAAATGTTTGCTAATTCCCTTTCCAACAGGTAAGTGCAGAGTGAGCCCATTTGACAGATGGGTCCGTGGAAACAAAGAGCAGTGGAGTGACTTCCCCAGGACCACAGATCCCAGCGAGAAGGATATTTATTTGTTTATTTGTTTGTTTGTTTATTTATTGTGTTGTGTAGATGGTGACGCTGAATTACCAGAGAAGTTATCTGGAGTGTAGTTATGTGTCTGTCCAGGGATTCGTGAGACCTTCAGATGTTGCCGGGGGGTATCTCAGGTTGTGGATTCTCTCAGTCCTCTGTGGGAATAGCTCTGCACATCTGTCTTCCCAGCACCTCTGAGCCTGCCAGACCCCAGTGCTCATTGCTCTCTGGAGATGCCCGTGCCTAGAAAGGGCCATGCCTGCTGCACTCCTAAACAGGAGTATGTATGGATCCGGTGCAGCAGTAGGCTAAAACTGTGGTTGGACACTAATGATACTGGAAATTTCAGACAAAGTCCATTTATTTTTCTTAGACATGTATTGTTTCTTTATACACTGCTCAATAATTGAGTGAACTCTTTCGTACAAAGTCCAATCAACTTCAAAAAAATCTTAAGCCGTTTCAAACCCTATTCCATTGCTGGCTTTTTTTTTTCCTTTTTTTTTTTTAAATTCCCTTTTACTTTGAAAATATTTTCATTCCAGGGTTGGTGTGGGGAGAACTCCCTGCCCAGAGTCACCACTAGTAAAATGGAGCAATGGGCCAATTCCTGTCAAATCTGGAACATAAACAGTGGAAAACTAGAAGTGGTGTTTTCTTCTGTCTTTTCTAGCCTTATTAGTTGAGGCACTTTTTGTAATGATAATACTTTTAAGACAGGCAGATATGTGTCATTCTTAATTCTTTAAAGAGATCGTGTTTCTTTTAATATGATTAAGACCCACTAATGATTAGATTTTCCAGCATCCTGTTTCCTTCTCCTAGTGCACTGTGGGACTTAATTTCTGCTCCCAGCTTGATTATCTTGGGTTTTTGCAGTCACTTTCCTTTTTTTGAAATGTTCCAGATTATAACTTGGCTTTCTATGTGCAATTACAGGCTAAAGTTTATTTTAAGGAGACTTAATACAAGCCAACGGACTGATTATCATTTGCGCCTTAAGCCTTGTTGCATGACAGTGTGGAGTGTGAAAATGAGTAAATATAAACAGAATTCACAGTGACACACTTTACAGCCTTCTTGCACCCTGTGCCTCTTACAAAGGAGCCTCACATTTAATAAGCATCTGATGCCTGGTATTCTTGTTCTTTCTTTACGTCGTCATTTCATAATGATGCGACTTAAAAAGCTATGTAGGAGGTGCCAGAGAATTCCATGATAACCCACTTGTAAGGAGGAAATGATGAGCACGATGAACTTAAAAGGAAAGAGGAGAAAAACATGGAAGGTTTGCCAAGATGCAATCTGGGGGAGAAAAACACTGAATTTTGTCTAACATCAGAGATCCCAGTTCACAACAATCTGATACTTTTCATCTCCTGAAAAGATATCTTTAGGCTAGGCTTTTAAAATGCTGGGGATGCAGGAGACCCATGCAGATGCTTATTGGCATTTTCAGTACCACCTGGACAAAGAAATTCCAAATCAGCATTTTAGATAGCTGAACAATGTGTAATTCAGCTCCTGATGCTCCTGAGGTTCTCAAGAAATTAATTGGACTTGTGTAGCCGTAATCAAGGAGAGTGAGGGCTGTGATGCTGTTCCTTACAGTCTGTTATTTGTTTTGTCACCATGTTATTACTTGTATTCAAAGTAACTGATAAAATAAATAAAAATATAGTGCCATCTTGCTGCAAGATTTTCTGAAAATATTTCAGAACAGAATCAGTGGGTCTGAATATTTTATGCAAGCCAAGTTAACCCCATAAATATAAAGCTTTGCTGTCATGCACAACAAGTGGGCTGCTTAGAAAAAGGTGGGCCAGCAAGTGATTCTGTCATCAAGCAACACTGAGTCATCTAAAGGTGTGAGGGAAAGCAAACCCCTCCAGATACAGCCCTATTGATTTCCTCAGCTATGTGCTGGGTGTAGATGCTGAACTAAATAATTCAACCATGATCTTAGGTTGGCTAAGGTGGAAATTAGTGGCTGTGTGCTTTTCTAGTGACACAAAGCAACTGTGAGAAAAACTGGGAAAGCTTGGAAAATACGTACTCTGATGATGAAGTTAATTTTTTTAATTGCACAGCCACAGCCAAGCACCGTGGTCCACCAGTTTGCCAGCAGCCACCTTCTTCCACTGCAGAGAGATCCTCAGGCATCAGGTTTTCCAGGAAAAGCATCTCCATATATGCAGTCTTACTGAACTTTCTAAGCAGGAGCTGAATCTTGAAATTATGTTTGTTTTTATTTTGGAAGGCCGAAATTCCTTTCGCAGGTTCCTCTGGAGATGGGTGAGTCAGTGCTGAGACAGTTCCTGCACTGCCTGGGTGCAGCACTGAACCACCACAGAGAGCTGGAGATGCAGCTGAACCTACAGCCATTACAATGCTGTTTTTTATTGTGGTTGAGGTTTTTGAGGGAAAAGATTAAATCAGCCCGTTTCTGAATGAGATGTGCGCACTAATGGCACGTGGAACTGTTCGTGGTGCGTTTGTTGCTACAGTCAACATTTTAAATCCTCTGCAGATGGGGGGGATTTTTGGAATTGTTTCTTGCTAATGGTCTTGGGATGCTATGCAAAAAAAATCTCAAAAACTCAGTGATCAGGTTATTCTCTTAGGTTTTCCCTTGTGCTAGATCATCTTATTCTGCCTACTGCTGATGAATTAACATTGGTGTCTAAAATGTGGTGCAGCTTGGAAGGAGATTGTAAAAACATGATAGGACAACATGGGGTTAACTTTCCCTGGGGAATGAACCAGCTATGATTTATTAAAGGGCGGGGCTTGATTTTCATTTATGTGGAAGCTCCTGTGTATAGCTCTGGTAGTCAAAAGAAGCCACAATGTAAACAAGAGTGAAGATCTCAGCAGTAATAATTGTTTTGTATATATAAACAATTGCAACAGGTTTAGCACAAGCCAGGAATTGCCAAGCTGCAACATTGAGCTCTGAAGTTTAGGAGTAACTAAACAGTTATTGCTAGCTCCAAGTATGAAGAAATCATGGGCCAGACCTCCAAAACCTTTTCCAAAGGCTGTTTTTAAAATGTGATTTGGAAGAGTTCATTTGATATTTTGAAGAGGGCTCATTTGGGTTCACTTCATGTGTGTTCTGCCTTTTTAGGCCATAGAAATCACAAAGTGCCGACTTTTTTTTTTTGTTGTAAACAGAAGCTGAGATTTAGTTGTATATTTATAGGATTACAAGGCCCATGACTCTTAGGATGGCATGAAGTATCATGAGACTTGTGGTATGTGCGTTTGAGAGTTGGCAAGACTGTAAAGAACTTATTTTTATTGCCAGAATGGTTAAGACATGACTCTGGTTATATGGAAAGAGCAGAACCTACTCAGTAATGCAGGGCTCTTTTCATAACAGAACATTTCACTATGTTTATGCTTGTAAAGTGCAACAAGCAACAAGGAGAATGTAGGTCAAGTGAGGTTCAGAGCAAAGCAGTTACAGGTTTTATCTTAAAGGTGCAGTTTAGGGGATGTTAAGTACTGTTTCCTTTCGTTAAGTGCAAAACTGCATTCCTGGCAGGTACTCACCACTGAAGAGGAAGGCAACATGCAAGCCTTATGCTAGGGATTGAAACATCTGTCATTTTGAGTCTTTCCCTGAATGTTAGTTAAACTTTGGAGAGATCCTCCTCTTTCCTTGTTTAAGCATAACCTGCTGTTTATAGCAAGTAAAAAGGCACTTTGGGGAAAAGAGCTGCTGTGCAAAAAGAGAGGTACTAGAGTCTCAAACCAATTTGGCAGTGTTGCACTTCTCTATGTGGCAAGCTGCCTAAGACAGTCCCATGCACCAAGTCTTCAAACAGAAGGTGTTTAAGATGATGCATTAGCTTTTGCCCTTGGGCACAGGAAGCATTGTTGCCTGGGTGCTCCCTCCATGCTTGCCAGCCCTGTTTAGAACGACCTCCTAGCAGCAGAATAAACATCAGTTTTGAGAGAGGCTTCACAGTGTGCTGCTGGGGAACCAGCATCTGCAGAGCAGGAGTAAGACAGGAGGATCTCACATGGGTTTAAATGTGCCTGCCTGGGAAGAGAAGATAGGGTTCCAGGAGGAGTAAATTTCAAAAGAGGGTGAGAGACTCAAAGTGTCAGAATTCTGTGAGTGCCCAAACATCTCTCCTTGGCTCTGTGTCTAGCCTGCAGGCAGATTTTGCATCTTTTCTTCTGCATCGTCGAGAGAATTACACATCAAGTTCCACCTCCAGGGTCGCATCATATTTGCACTAATGCCAGGAAGACAAAGAGACGCTTTAGGTCTTCCTGAGGGCTTCACTGCAGCAGATGATGCAGAAAAAGAGAAAACCCAACATGACTTCCAGGTCTGAGCAGGGCTGGTGTCAAACAAAAGCACCTTTATAGGTAAAATGTGCGTGTGCCAAGTGCGTGTATCCTTCATGGCTGGTGCAACCATGAGGCATTTCTGCTTCTGGATTGATTTCCCTGTTTTCTGATGCATCATGTTAATAAAATCCAGGTTCTTTCTCAGAAACATGGCTTCTGAAAGAGCCTGCAATGCCTGTCCCCAGGGTGGGTCTGAGCTGCAGGAGGCTCGGTGTACTTTGGCAGATGTTTACAGCATGTCACCTTATAAAATCACATGGAAAGGTTGGCGTGAATTCCTGTTAATGCCTTTCCTTTCTTGTGTTGCTGTTGGCTTTCAGCATGTGTGGAGTGAAAGTGAGGACTGCCTACCTTTTCTGCAGCTTGCACAGGACTACATCTCCTCCTGTGGGAAAAAGACGCTCCATGAAATATTGGAAAAAGTCTTCAAATCCTTCAGACCTGTAAGTTTTTTTTTTCCTTCTGAACATTAACAGTTACCTGTGAATTTTAATAGGACAGCACTGGATAGAGCAAGGTGTTTTTTCTTCTCCAGAGATTTACATCTCCAGTTAACTGCCTGCATACAGGAGCATTAGCACATAAGCTACCACTGGGCAATTGGAAATTGTTTCCTGGAAGTCAGATGCCTTTTTATTTCCATCTCTGTGTTTGAGAGGATGAGATTCCCATGCGGGATGGGAGGTCAACTGGTGTGTCAGCCAGTGGCAGCAGGCAGGGGCTCATGTCCTGCTGATGCAGCGCTGACTCTGAGGAACAGGATTCGAGTCAGCGCCGCAGGACTTTGTGGCAGAGTGTTTCCTGGCACTAGAATTGGGGAGTTTTGCAAGGATATGAACAGCAAGAGTAAACCTCTGGGAAACAGAAAGTATGGCCTTTCCTTAGGGTGGTTTATTTTATTTTATGGTTGGGGTTTTTAGTGATGCAGATTTTGCTATTAGGGTGGTTGCCACTTGGTATTTGCACACGCTTGTTCAGTCACTGCTTAGGAAGAAGTTGGAAGAGAAGCTGGATTTTATGGGGAGGGGGCCTGCATTTTTCTCTTTTGCTGCTACGCAGCTTTCTCTGTCCCTGTTTAACACTAAGATTTGTGCCAAAGCCTGGATTTTGTCAGGGTGAGGTGTCCTTCATTTTTGCCAAATGCTTCCTTTACACAGCCTCTCCTTTTGAATGTTTGGGGCTGGCTAAGGGCTTGGTGCAAAGCAGGGCAAAGTTTGTAGCCAGAGCTGTTCTCCCGTGATGTCCATGAGAAAGTCACCAACGGACGTTTTTATACTCAACTGAAAATGTAAACCTTTTCCCTCCTTTCTTTTTCTGACTAATCGAGAAGACTGGAAATGTATCCCAAGTATTTAGTGCGAAAGGGAGGGCCTGGAGCACCGATATGAAAACACTGGCCTTCCCTATGTTACACCCTTGCAATGGTTTGCACAGATCGCCACAGCTGGTTGACATAAAAGAGCATCGTTCTAAAGAATCCTTTGAGAGGCTAGAAATAAATAGAACAGATGCACACTTCTCTTAGAAAGGACTGGAAATCTGATCTGTCACTACAGCTGCTTGTAATTGTGAAAACATGCAAAAAATATAAGTATGTTTCCTGGAACAATATTGGGCTCTAGGATCTTCGTAGCTGTCTTCTCCTGCTCCTGTGCTTCTGATGAGGAACTTCCATTGGTTTAACTAAGGAGAACTTCAAAAATACTTAATTAAATTGGTGCAGATTACATATTTCGTTTAAACCACATTTATTACAGTATAACTTAAGTTACTGAGAAATTGACTTCAGTCAAACAAAGTTGAGCTACTCTTCAGAATAAAAAGGTTCAAAGCAAGGGGAACCATTATGCTCACATAGCCTGGGCCCTTCATTACTACATCATTACTACATACATTTCACCTCATGATTCCCACAGCTGACCACATAAATTGAGGTTGAACTAGAATGTGTCTTTTCCAAAGACACCCGCTTTTAATATTGTCTTCAGGTGATTTAACGGGTACAACACTGCTGGACACTTTTTCTTCTCATGGCTAGTTATGGTGCTCTGAATAACTCTTTTGTTTACAATCTGCATTTTTCTAGTTTTGCTTCCTTGCTGTTGAATTTCATTTTGCTTTTGTTTGCTCAAAAATGGTGTCCTCAATTGCCAGAGACCTCTTGCAGACTGTAATCAAGTACCTCTTCATTTTCTCGTGGTTGTACCACAGATACTAAGTTTCTCAGATTCTCCTTTGACCCAGTATTGAGAGATTTGCATCAGCACAACAAAACTGGGTTTATCATTTGAGGTATGGCTGTATGTAAACAAGTCTAATTAAGGAATGTATTGACATTTTTCCCTCATAGTAACTATTGAAAATAGCACATACATAGGAGGAAAGATTTTCAAAATTGAATGGTGTTACAATAGGTGTATAGAAACAGCTATTTTGCACCCTCAGGCCTTTGCCAGAACAAAACCACTTTTCTTCAATATTGGGAAATTATTTCCTTGGCATCACTTCATACTGTCTCCTGTCTTTTCTCTGCTGGACCCGTTTTACTAATGAGACCACCTTGCTGTCAGCTTCAAGGCAACAGTGCATTTGCAGGGCATTTCTTCTCCTCTGTCCCAGCAAATCAGCTGACAGAGACCAGCCTGGCAAACTCCAGTTTGAAAAATGGCAGTTTAGGAAAAAACTGCAACTGAAGGTCAGACTGGGCTTGTCTGAAGTATCTGGTGGTCTTGGGGACTAGGTTTTTAGCAGGTGCTTGCTAAGCACCTTCTGAAAGTCCTCTCCATTTTGGTATTCCCAGTAGACATCCCTGATTATTAGACAGTTCTGAAATTCTTTATTGAGGTCCTTTGAAGGGAAATATTTAGAAGAGAACAGTGGCAGTGTATCTGCAGCTTTCCGTGCCCTTGTGCACAGCATGAGCATCTGCCTTCCCATAACTGAGGGCTCCAAAAACAACTTTTTCCAGTAACTCAGCTCAGCCCTGCTCTGCATGTTCATGATAACAGCCCAGCCATGCCTCCATGAGTTTGCCCTGGAGCTGTGGAGTGGGGAGGGACTGGCATCTCATGCTGCTGGGCCCTGTGTTTTGGAGACAGTGAGAACATGAATGCCCAGCAGTTGGCATCCCTCTCAGTGAGAGACAGAGAATTCCCTCAGCTCACCAGTCTTCCCTGAGCACAGAAGGCAATGAGGATGGTCAAGGTCTGTTCACTGTCCCTCACTGCTCTCAGGCATCTCTCCCTAATGTTTTATGGGCCTAAACACAGTGTCAAGCAGGATATTTAATTAGATGAGGCTTTTAAAAAGTGCTGGTTTGCCTGCAACAACTAAACCACACCTCTAAGTCCTGCTGTAGACAAGGTCAAGGTGTTTCTTTACTGAAGGTGGTGAGGGGCATGTTGTCTCCACCCACTACTGCCTTCCTGGGTCGGCTTCCACAAAATTCTGTGATTTGCCTTATTATCCACTTCTTCAAGGAGCATCCGGAAGTGCCAGACACCACAAAGGTACATGATACCAACCAATAGCACTGGGCTCAAATACTGTTATTTGCCTCAGAGCGTCCCATCTCTTCCTGTGCCTTAGTGTGTCTGGTGTCGGAGATGCCATCTCTGGTGCTAGGAGGTGCCCATGCTGGTGGTTTTAAACATACCTGCCTGGGGACATATGCCTTTCCACAGGGATTCAACAGAACTGTGTTATCTCTAGTGTAGCATCACATGGACTGCTAAAGCTCAGTCTTGTACTTGGTTTATTTTTCAGTGTGCTTGTGTGCCAGCCTTTTAGTAGGAGAGGGTGTCACTCTGCTTCCGTGAGTTAATGACTGTGAGGTTATTTATAAAATCAGGGAGCTTTGAAAGGGTTAAGAAAGACAAATACAAGAAATGCCTGAGGGACATCACACCAATGGCTAAGTTTGCAGGAAACCAAGGCATGAGTCATACAATTCAGCAGCAAATTCCAGGGGTCCTACACTGAGCTCATCTTCAGCCTGGAAAGCCTACATCTGAAGTGGGTAGTCTGCAGTGTAAAAACCACTTATTCCATATTCACTGTATTATTCATGCATGTCCCAATGACCTCTATTTTACCTCCAGATGGGTAGTCTGGCCAGGAGAAATAAATAGCTGTAGTTCAGGCACTACTGCTTGTTGTTATCCTCCCTCCTTCCCTCCTCAGCATGCCCCTGGCCTCCTCCTAGTCATGCATCCTTGCCTGGCAGTTTTGTTCCCCTTTTCTGCTGATGGATCAGTTCTCTCTTTCTACAACAGTTTTCTGTTTTATGTCTTTTCTCCTTGTTTTCCTCTCCAGTTAAGTCCTTTCAAGTCTGTTGCATAGCTGATACTTTAAGATATGTAGCAGATATGGATTGGAAGCAGAAACTAGAGTGTGGGAAAGACAAGGTGGGAATCAATCTAGGATCAGCCCAGGCCATCTTCATCATCTCACTTTGTCCTTACCTTTTGTACACCCTCGTTCTGTTCTGTCCCAATGTTTGTAGAGCTCCCTGTGTTTTGGACCCTGATCCACCCTCTGTGTTGTAGGTGTGGGCTGATTTGTCACTGCAGTCCAGAGAGCAGTAAGGAGTTAACAGCAGGGGTGGACCACCATAATCCTTTGGGAAGCAACAGGATGTGACACCTAAAAGCAAGACCTGCATGGTCAACGTCCTTGGTGCCTTGGAGGGTCATAAAGTGTCTATGAGAGAATAAAACTGCATCTCCCTTGGAGGAGCCTTCCATTTCATTCCGTCCCATCCCACCCCCATTCTTTCTCTGTAAAACCACTAAAGTCTACAGCATCACTCTGATTTACGCTGCTCCCTGTGATTTACACTGCTCCAGGGAAAGAGGAGCTGGATTTCCTGGTGGCGAAGGGAGAGAGGATGTGTGAAAAGCAGGATGTACTCCCCATCCTTTGGGATTGTGTGTAATTGCAGTTCTTGTGGAGCATGTTGTGTTTTCCATGCTAATTTTGCAGTACAGTATCCCATAAAATGAAGATTCATGTGACTCATTTCCTTGCAAATCAAAGAGGAGTTATGACCAGAGGTGGGGAAAAAAAATGTAGTCTTTCTGCCAGGTGATACAAACAGGAGTACAACACTCACATTTAGTTTGAATATACCAGATTAGTTTAGCAAAAATAATACTTGTGTATAAGAAAGTTTAGAAGGAGTCCATGATTTTGCCTTTTGAAAACTGAGTATTTTAATTTTAGCTTCAACACGAAGTAAAACCCCCGCATCCTGAAAATGAACTGAGCAGTTCATGTTCAGTTAAGCATTTGATTTGAAAAATATGTATGCATAGGAACAATTACTTTGTTCTGCTCAGAAAAACAAGAATGTTTTCCATTTGGGGTCTCTCTGTAAGTATTTTTAAAATGCAAAGGAGGGGATTTAGTCAGCAAATTCTCCTTCCATTTCCCTGCCAAAGAAACCCTGTAACTAAAAATCTGATTTTCTCCCAGTGACAGTGAGGAGTACAAGCTTCATTGCACCCAGAAGCTAATTCTATGCCTTGTATTTATGTCCACTGAATAATTTTGAATGTCGATCACAGACTGAATTAGTTTAGGTCCCTGAAAATCTGCCTTATTGCAGCCTTCTCATTTCCATGCTCTCACCTAAAGAGTGTCACTCTCCTCAAGATTTTTTTGGGCTTTGCCTCTTTCAAGATCTAACAGCTGCATCACTCTCCAGAGAGGGTGTTATATGCATCTGTGCTGCTCTTCCAGCCCTGGCAACTAAGAATACATGGTATTCTTAGTAATGCCTGGCTTCTGATTTTGCTTTGTGGCTATTAATAGATGTTAGTGTAGGATTCTAATATAAGATTTCCACAACAGATGCATTATTTTGACTGTTACATGGTGTATCTGTCTTCCTGACTTCTGTTGGTTTGGCAACCTTTTGGGGGAGAGGGGGGAGGTTCAAACATGGCTGTTGGCTCCTTTTCCTGTAGTGAACAGGTGACGTTGCAGCAGTCAGAGCCATCAGGTGGAGACATCCAAACGTTGTCCAGGGAAGAGGGGCTGGCAGTTCCTTGCAAGCCCGGACCTAATTTGCAGAAGTTTAAAGGGACAATATTTCAGTGGAATACGTAGTAATTCATACTGCAAGGGCTTCACACAGCATGCAAGATTTTGTTTGGTGTGATGGAATGACGGGTTCAAGAGAAGCATTTGATATGGCAGGTTCTTCGGGTTTTTAGGGACTCCTTGCCCTAGGGACTCCACACTAGCCTGCCCTTCATGACGATGTTTTCTTCTTTGGCTTTTATAGGGCTGACAGGAAACAAACTTTAACCAATACAACTACTGCCACAGTATTATCATGGTTCTTTCTGAAGTTAAACCACTGCCAAGTCTAAACACTCAACAATTCATAATGTGCCCTCAGGGAAGAATGTGAAGCTTTTTGCAAGCACTTTGTTTTGGTTTTATTTATCTTCCAGTCTCTTAATTTGGTGTGAGGATGCATTTTCAAATCTTTCTTTCTCCCAGAAGGGAGAGAGAGAGAGAGTCAAGATCATTATGCAGTACTGTTATTCCAAGGTTTGAGGTTTTTAAGAAGTGCACGTAGGATTTGTGTGAAGATTTGCAGCAAAGCTGCACGAGTGGGTAATTCACTGTTACACAATGTTTTCTCTTCTTTGTAGTTACTTGGGCTTCCAGATGTTGATGATGATGCATTTGAAGAATATAACGCAGATGTGGAAGAAGAGGAACCAGAAGCCGATCACCAACAGATGGGTGTCAGTCAGCAGTGATTTTCTGAGAAGCTATAAAAAAATTCGGAAGCTTTTGGTACCAGGTGGGGTCAGGTGGTCCCACGTTAGCCTGTTTGAATTAGCACATCACAAGGGGATATCTGGCTGCCAAGATAAAAGTTTTCCAAAAAAATGGTTAAAAAAAAATTATAATAATAATCCGTGATGAGCTTTGCTAAGAAGTGACCTGAATTTTGCTCCTGCTTCAGTGGGTTTTCTATGGAGTTGTCTTGGTAGCATTCTGCCGTTTTCAGTCTAGAAGTAGTTTCGTCGCTGACTTGTCTCTTCGGTTTGTGTTCGAGAGTAGCGTTTGCTGACATGAATGTAGAGTACTGAGAATGTAGGAGGTGTGTGGGAAGAGTGCCCAGTCCTCACCAGTGACCTTTCCAAGGAAACCAGTGCAGAGAGCAAACACATCCTGCGCTTCTCTTTTTAGTTCAACAGCTATAGGATTTTGACAAAGTACCAAACGTGGAGAGACTTCTTCTGAAAAACAGTAGTTTAGTAGTGGTTGGTGCTGCAGAAGTGCATATGAAGGCTTAACAAAAATAATGGGAAGTAGGACATCCCAGTGGGTGTCAGACATATTGATGGCATTTCACTGACACCTGAGTTTCCAAGTGCTGAATTAGTAACTGGGAGTAACTGGCATCAGCACCACAATTACAACCAACCCTGGTACTCTGACACCATGTGATCCAAAGGCAAGTGCTGCTTTCTTACAAATCAAGTAAAAAATAGCCATTGCCTATCCCACTTTTGCATGACAACTAACTTCAAGCCTTGCTGGTTTTGATACAAATTACTCCAAATTATTACTCAAACCTTGTGGCATCGTGCATTAGAACCATAGAATCGTAGAATATGCTGAGTTGGAAGACACCCATCAGGATCCTTGAGTCCAGCTCCTGGCCCTGCGCAGGACACCCCAAGAGTCACACTGTGTGCCTGAGAGCGTCGTCCAAATGTGTCTTGAGCTCTGTCAGGCTTGTGCTGTGACCACTGCCCTGGGGAGCCTGTTCCAGTGCCCAACCACCCTCTGGGTGAGGAACCTTCTCCTGATATCCAACCTAAACCTCTCCTGACTCAGCTTCAGGCCATTCTCAGGTCCTGGCACTGGTAATGAGAATAAAGAGATCTCTAGCTACCCCTCTTCTTGCCCTTCTGAAGATGTTAAAGACCACAACAAGGTCTCCCCTCAGTCTCCTCCAGGCTGAACAAACCAAGTGACCTCAGCCACTCCTCACCAGGCTTCTCTTCCAGACCCTTCACCATCCTTGTTGCCCTCCTCTGGACACTCTCTAAATAGTTTAATGTCTTCTTTACACTGTGGCTCCCAAAACTGCCCCCAGCACTTGAGGTGAGGCTGCCCCAGTGCAGAGCAGAGCGGGACAATCCCCTCCCTTGCCCGGCTGGCGATGCTGTCCCTGATGCCCCCCAGGACATGCTTGGCCCTCCTGGCTGCCAGGGCACTGCTGACTCACATTCAACTTGCCATCAGCCAGGACCCCAGGTCCATTTCCACAGTGCTCTCCAGCCTCTCATTCCCTGGTCTTTACACACAACCAGGGTTCCCCCAAGCCAGGTGCAGAAACCAGCACTTAGCCCTGTTAAACTTGCAGGTCTCTCTGCAGGGCCTCTCCACCCTTGAGAGAGTTGACAGCTCCTCCCAGATTAGTGTCATCAGCAAAGTTACTTAGTATTCCTTCAAGTCCTGTGTCCTGGTTTTTAATGAGATGTTGAAGAGCACAGGGCCAAGGATGGAGCCTTGTGGAACCCCACTGGTGACAAATTGCCAGTCTAATGTCACCCTATTCACTGTAAGCCTTTGTGCCCAGCTTGTGAACAAGTTGCATACCAATCCCAGGACGTGGTTATCCAGCTGTGTGCTGGACATCTTAGTCAGAAGGATACTTTTATACAGTATCAAAAGCTTTACTGAACTCCAAATATATTACATCAACTTGCTTCCCTTGATCAGCTACATGGAATACCTTGTCATAAAAGGAAATCAGGTTTGACAACCAGGACTTTCTCTTCATGAAGCCATGCTGGCTGTGACCAATGACTGCACTGTACTCCAGGTGTTTTTATATACCTTCCAGAATAATATTTTCCATGATCTTACTGGGCACTGAAGTGAGACTGACAGGCCTGTAGTTTCTAGGATCTTCCTTGAGTGCAACTTGAATGCAACTTAACACTGAAGCCATAAGGATATCAACCAGCACCTGGCTCTTAAAATTATGCTGGACCTCTTCCTGGGCCTTTGAGCTAGTCTGGGCATTTACACGTTATTGGAGGGGAGCTGAAATGCTTCTTCAGCTGATGTAAAATCTAGTGAGGTTTTACTTATCAGGGGACTTGCTCCCCGAGGGGTTTGACGAGGGTCTTAATATGAAGGAGAAGATGACCCCTCATATTTTTTACCTGTTTTATGTAGTTCCAAGTAACCTGGATGAGTGCCAGACTGTGAAGATGCAGGGTCTTTTTCTTTACTTGCCTTTTGTACCAAAAATATAAAAAGCAAAGGTAATTCTGTTGTAATACAGCTGTTTTCCGCAATCAAGAAAGATGTTTCTAAATTTCCTCATTTTTTTTCCAATTTTTTAAAAATTGTGAAACGAAGGTCACATGCTTCAAAAGCCCTTTTATATAGAATTAGCTTTATAAAAACAAAGAGTGAGTGAAGAGAAAATGCTTGGACAACTCCTATAAACAACTCACATCATTTTGAAAACCCTGTTGTTAACTATGTCATCTTTTCAATAGATTTTTTTAGAGACTTTTTCCAGGGTTACTAAAGGTAGCAAGTTTTCTCGATGGTTTACATTTACAATGGTGGTTTGAGAGATGCACATGATTTTTTCTATAGGAGGCAAAGATCTTACATAACTGGGACAATGTGTGTTACCTGAGTCTGCTCAGAAGTGTCTGCAACACTGTCAAAGAGTTTAAGAATATATAAAAAAAATGTGGAAGAAAAACAGAGCTTAATGCAACTTTGTACATTTTTTTCAGCATGCAGGCATAAACATGGTAGTTGCAGCACCTTTTCTATGGACTAGTGATGTGAGAACTGTGGCAGTTCACTGTATAACACTGTACAGCAGCAATAGGCTTTTTGCTTACTGAAATAAAGTGTAAGACCAGTGGTTTCCATCCCTGCTTTAAGCCCCTAAATTTTTCTTTCCTCTCCAGCTAGGACAGATGCTATAACCTTAAACAGCCTTCCTTCAGGAGAACCTTTCTCTTCATAGCATCCAACCCTTGTGTTGTGGCTCACAGAAGTAGATCTTATGGGGCTGACTTTTCTCTGCTCTCGTGTAATGCAAGTGAGCAATTTACAGTAGTGCAAGCTGGGGGCAAAGTCCTGCTTTCAGGTTTGCTGGGCACTTGCACCCATTTGTTTGAGGGGCAGGTGGCTGGTGCCAGTGTGCAGGTGCAGGTACCCCACACACACCTGCACGGCGAGCTGGGCTGTGGGCCTGGCCTGACTGGGACACAACCCTCTGCCTTTTACAGACAGGCAGGCTTCCAGCTGGAGCTGTCCCACCATCTGGCTCAGCGTGTGGCTGCACAGACGAGGCTGGAACAGCAGAGGGGAGGGTGCAGGGTGGACATGGGCTGAGGACCTGCTGCTAAATGCACCTTGCACGGTGTCAGGGGCCTGTGGCAGAGGTGTGGACCGGCCTAAATGCTGTGAGGGATTCACTCCACAAGGCTCAGTGGGAACTGGGCGCTGGTGGCAGCGGGATAGGCAGGAATTCATGAAATGAGGAAAGACAAAGATCCCGTGCTTGTAATTGCATGCAGGAGGTTGTAATGTGTACTGCACTCTGCTACCTTTCCCTGCATATTGATTGAATTGTTAATGAGTGGTTGAGCATTAATACAGTTGCAAGCAAACAACACTGTAAATTATGTAGATATATTATTATTATTTTCTGTATTCACTAACTCACTTTTTCTTTGGAATGTCATATGCCATTTACGTGACCTCCACACAGACTTCAAGTGCTGCCCTTCTGCAGGGCTCTCCCCTGCAAAACTCCCACTGAAGCCAGTGAGATTTTGTTCAGACAGGACCTGCAGGACCAGGGGATGTGTGAGGCTTGGTCCTGCAGAAAGCTGAATGCCCTCATTTCCTCCCACTTTGCTAGGAACCGAATGTGTTTAGCCCTCCTGCTGAACTGAAGCATGACCAGACAGCACTGAGAATAAACTGGAATTTTATACATAGAAAATTTAATTTACATGTAATAAATGTGAATGAGCATTAATATAGAATGTATTTTATCAAAAAATATTGATTCCTTTCTTTGACCAAATAGATTTCTGTATTACTGTGTTACTCTTCCATACTTGCCAAATGATGCAAGAGGTGTGGAACTGCTTTGGTTGTACTAAGAAATGTTTTTGTATTTAATTTGTATTTTATTTTTCCCTCCCTCCTACCACCATATTGCAGTTAGTAGCCATTCAGTACTTAATCAGGGGTAGCATGACCCACTGACTAGGCTGCCAGACTGAGACACAAGATTTGCCAACACATGCATAAATGCTTGCAAACTTGGGTACTCGGTGAGATGTGGGTTTGTAGCTCTGCCATTGCCTTGCCCTGAGCTTTAGGTGGGTCTCAGTCTCTGACAATTCAGTTCAGGCCTCCAGTTATGCATGCAGGCCTCTGGAAAATTTAGCAGGAGCAGGGTAACTCCTTTGAAAGTCCCACCTTAAGCCTTTTGTAAAAGGAACTGTTAGTATTATTTGTCCAGCAGTGTATATAGTGCTTTAGGTCTGTGGGTGAGCAGAGATACACACTGTCATTGCCTATCCTCAGAGCAAACTAGTAATGAAAGGACACAGAAGGGTCTTCCTTTTCCCTCGGCCTTTCTCATAGGTATTTCATGCTCTAACTAAATGTAAATGCAGCAGAGCAGACCCTTTTGTGGAACTGGTGCTTCTGACTATGAGTTGCATGAATGCAGTCAGCAGAGTGCTGCTTGGGCAATGAGAAATACATGGGATGCCAGATGGAAAAACAGATTTCAGAACTGTGACAAGTGCAGGGGCAAGAGTGAGCAAAGCCCCTTCAGGGAGAGAGATGCTGAGATGTCTGAGACAGCCAAAGCCATCTTGCCAAGTACCTGCATATTGAACCCATGCAGTTTATAAAAAAGCCCCTCTGGACACTACTGAGGCCTTGAGCTCAATTGTGTTTTCCTGTTAGTGTCCTGCCTGATCAATGCATTGAGATGGTTGAGGGAGGATGGGATAGAGAAAGTAAACTGAAAAGCCTATTCCTCTTCTCCAGCATTATGATATTGTGTGAGTTGGTAGGAGCAGCAGTCAGGGTGCAGGACGCTCCTTTTTTAGGTGCATAGGAACATCTCTTAAAAAGACTTGCTCATGACAGAAAAAATAGTCAGGCATTACCTCACAGAAATGGTGGGAATAGCACCCCCCGTCGGCATGATGACCCTTACAGACTTCACCTCTACCTCCTGTCCTGCTCCTGGCTCTTTTCCAGGCAGTTTCCCTCCATGCTGTGCCTTCAAAAGTCTCATGCTTATAAGAATGCTACTTTTTCTGGAAATAGCCATAGTTAGTTTTCCTGCATCAGTGGCATGCATGTCAGCTGCTGCATCTTGGAAGGTGTGCTGTGTGAGACAGTGGCTGAGGGCAGCAGGGAGGAGTTTCAGCTGCAGCATTGCTGAGTAGGTCCCTTCTCCTTACCCCTCTGCAAGGTGGGACATGAGACTGTGACAGTAAAAACAGTTGCAATAACGTTGTGGACATTGTTTTGGAAAGCTGCCATTCAGGACATATTCCCAGCCTCTTTCAGCATCTTTGCTAATCTTTGTGTGGGATCCAGGGCTGATGTCTATGGCTGTTTTACTCAGTGTTAGCTTTAGCAGTGGCAGGAGGCAAGGTTGCATCCTTACCCTGTATCCATACTTTTCTCCTGTCCATCCATACCATTCTATTCTTAGAAGTTCTCACTCCCAGAAGAAAGGAAGCATAGGAAGGAGGAGAGAAACACCTCTTACCTCCTAGAGCTTGCAGCCAGGGGCATCAGTGGAACTGCAGTTCGGCACAGTGTGAGTCACACTGTCCTTTCTGTACAGGGGGATGAGGTGGCTTGGGAGATGTGTTATCCCTTGAGGACCCATGAGTGGTCCATGCCAGGCAGGGGTAGTGCAGAAGACAGCAGTCATTTTAAGTGCCAAACCCAGTATCTTTTCACAGGCAGTTATGTCTAGTCAGATAATCCAGTCTCTGAAAATCATAATCCATTGAGGCTCTCCAGGTTTGGCATCCAGAAAATGAGACTTGTCTGGTTGTCTTGGTCACTGGGAGGTCTCTTACTCAGTGCTGGCTGTTTTCAGTCTGGCCAGAGGACATGGGAAATTGGGAACGATTGGGAACGATTGGCATTAGCTGGATGCCCCGTTCTGTAAATTGCTGAGCAGAGGAAAATGCTTTGTTTTCTGTGTTTAATTCTGGCAGGACCTCCCCTCGTCCCCAGCAGTCTGTCTCTGCAGACAGCTGCAGCTGGGAAGGCTTTGTGTGAGAGCCAGGCATGAGTGACTCAGGGCAGCAGCTCCTAGGCCCTGTAACAGGCTGGACTTGGGGTCGTTCTTGCACGGTAGCTGTCACGATCCGCTAATGCAAGCGGGGTCATGATGGTTCCTTTAGTGATCTCAGAGTGCAAAAAACAACACAGAGGGGATTTCAATATTCATTAAAACAAATGCACTTCTATTAGTGCCATCAGCAAATGCGATAGAAGGATTTGAAGGGAAATAAAGGATAGTGAGAAAAGAGAGGGGGTGGGTAATAACTACCAATGGAGAGACAAAATCCTCATGGTCCGGCCAATAGATCCATCTTCTTCCATGGAGTGATCACAAAGTCTTTGGTTAACTCAGGGGTCCTTATAGTCCTTTCCAAAGCGACAGTCAGTTGGCCAAAAGGTGGGGAAATCATTACAATGTGTTCATTTTGAGAGAACAAGAACAGGTCAGCCATCAGCAACTACAGTGTTAATGAGAACAGGTACAGCCGTCAGCAAGTGCAGTCATTTCACTGTGACTTGCCCATTGTTTCTGCTCAGGTTCTGATGTTCCGATGAAAATGCATGCTAGGTTTTTCCATTGAACACACCTGCAGGCAACACTTGGCAAACATCCCACCTCAGCCAGGCCAGAACTCCTGTGTTGGAGTTTTAGAGTCCTTTTAGGGGTTTCAGTCTCTGTCCTTGACGATGGTCATGAGGAAAATGAGGATCTTTGGACCATCTCTTACAGTAGCCATGGAGCTGAAGGCTCTGGGGACATCACTTCTAATGCAGGTATTTAAATAGAGTTCTTAAATTTGGTCCTTAGAGGGCAGGCCCTGTCACTTTGGGTTTTCCTGTATTTCTGAGACTTAGTTGCACTGTTGGTGTCTGATGTCTGTGGCAGGTGGGCAGAGGAAACCTCTTTACTTAACCACATTTACTTGTTCAGTGAGCCAAATTGTCTTTCACATAATCTGTGTTTGACTTTTTTCTCATTGCTGATTTTTTTTTTAAAGAAAGACAGTCCCTAAAGGCACATCTGCATTATTCCAAAACCCAGTTTATACGGAGCTGTGAAGCACTGCACTGTCAATACGAGCTTGGACATTAAAAAAAATACAGATTAGCAAAAAGGGCCTTCATTAGTCTACAAGGAAAGAACCCTAACTTCTTTGAACTAGTTATTGCTGACTATAATGAAGCTTACTGGTTTAATGTAAAATACATTGAACTTTGAAATTCCTTTCTGTACCAACATGCTGTTGCTCATGTAGGCAAAGATCTGTGGTAACACTGCATGTAAAGGAGGCTTTCATCTTCAGGGGTGGTAGTGGTAGAAATATCAGCTCTGGATTTCAGTCAATGCAATTCTTTTGTCAAGTTTTCCTTTACTAATACAGGGACTAGTCAGCCCTCAACACATCAAGCAGAGATCATGTTGTGCCATGCCGTGCCAAGGCTGTCTTTGGTGTGGTTTCCACCATTTCTGTGGCTGGAAGACCTCTCTGTCTGGGACTGTAAAGCTGTGAAAGGAGTCAGCAAAAGAAGTTGCCCTTTTGTTCAGCACATTCAAGGGTTTAAGCCTTCAGTGGAGCACTGCCTGCCTTCTGATCTTCCTTCCTCGTCCACCACCAAGGTGTCACATCCAGCGGTGTCATTACACCATGAGCTTCCCATTAAAGAGCTTACCAAACTCTGGTGAGTTATGGTGTCTTTTCTCTGTGAGCAAAATCAGCTCAGCTGTGAATCTCGGGGTCTAAAACACAGCTACAATGCATGTGGCACAGGCTTGACTTTCATGGGCACTGCTGGTGCATGGTGGGATAACACAGTGTTTACAGGTGTAAGGAGGAGAAGATTATGTCATCTGAGCTTTGGGCACTGCAAAGCCACCCTGATGGACCCAGAATCATCAGGTGGTTTGGTTTGGCACAGTCTGAGGCAGTGGATTTGCTGTCAGAAGCAAGGAATTGGTAGTACTTGTGTATGAGCCAGTATTTCAGACCTTGCAAATCCTTTTCTGTTTTGCACAGAATAGGGAGACATCTGTTCTAATTAAGAGACATGTAACAATGCTGAAATGAAAATGGTGATTCTGTTTGAATAATTTGTCTCTTTTCTATAAACACTTCACTCTTAATTGCCGCTTTGAAATCTTCTTACCCTGATTTAGTTGAAAGAGTCAAGTCAGTCGTTACCTATTGTCATGAGCCTCTGTGGGTTGACATCTTCCAGCCCATGGAAGAGGAAGTGCTTTAACTTAGCACTTGCCTTGTATTTTTGGCACTTTCCAGGGCATGAGCACTGCGTAGGAGCACACCAAGTACATGCCCTCTGGTGTGCCCAGAACCCCAAGCACTGCCTATAAAGTCATTCCTGTGGCTGGTGAAGTGCCTGCCAGGAGTGCCTCCCTTGTGTTGGACCATGATCCCGACAGCACGGACCCCACAGCCTCTTGACAGACCTTTGCATATGGTGGAAGCCACTGGGACAGGTAGGCTCTGGCTACAGGTACAGCTGCCCTTGCAGAAAAAGTGCTGTTCCCAAGCACCTCTTCAACTCCTTGGAGCCTGCTGCCCTCTCAGGTCTGCTGGATGGGCTTCTTCCTGTGTCAGAAGGTCAAGTGAATTTAAATGGCTTAGACATGAGCTGTCTGCTAACATGAACCTCAGCCCAGGCATGCCATCTGCCCTGCTGTGGTGGGGAGCTGCCCTACAAGGTGGTGGCTGCACCTGGGGGCACTGCCATGTACACAGGTTTTTTTTCCCAGCTCAAGTCTGTCCACACTCCAGCTCTCCAAAGTTATGTCACACCTTCCCCATATTAAGAAATTAGGATACTCTAGGGCTATGATAGGCTTTGACTTTGTATCAAGAGCAGGTCCATTAGAGGCACGACTGTGTGCTGCCTCTATTGACTCCTGCCCAGTGCTGTGTTTCCCACCTCTGTCCTCAATCAGCCAGCTGGGAAATGCTGTTACTGCCCTTGGCAGCACCATGTGCTGTTTTAAGGAGCACATCAGATTTTATGTTTTCTTCGTGTTCCTTCTACTCCGTGACAAGGTTCTTGCTTCTTCCACTTGTTTACTGAGTGATGAAATGCCGTAAAAAAGCACATTTAACTTTATTTCCAATGCCTAGGTATACGCATCCCTGCTTTTCACTGAGTAGTGCTGTACTTGTGACACCAAGGCAAGGCTTTTATACCTTTTATTAGACAAACTGAAAGATACTGAAAGCCACAAACTTCCAAACTCCCAGTGTGCTTCTCCATGCTGAAAATCAGCAATTAAATGAGGCCGTCTGATAGCAGGTAATACCTCCCCAACAACTTAACCTTGCTTTTACACATTTCTTGAAGTATTGGTGCCATAAAGGTGAGATGGAAGAGGCAGTGTTGCAGCCAGGCTTTTATCTACAGCTCCTAGTAGTGCTAAAAGAGACCAGGAGTGGGTTGTGTCAGCTGTGTTATCCCCACCGCGGGGTTCCTGAGGAGCCTGTGAAGAAGGGCTGTAACATGCCGTGAGATTTGAAGCCTTTATGGGTTTGGGTTTGTAGCAGTCCCCTAGAGGTCAGCAGAGCCTACATTTTGAAACGCAAAAATGCTCTAGCTGGTGGTAGCTTTGCACGAATGATAAAAGCAAGTTTGCTGCTGGCCTGTGAGACTACTTTTTCTCTCTGGCAATTTCGGCTGTTGCTGGAGAAGGGATCAGGCTGGGGAAGAAAAGAATCAGCTCATGGGGCCGGAAGTCCTGCTTTGGAGACAGGCTTTTCCTTTGCAGACAGGTTGATAACCTGAAGCAAGGGAAAGAAGTGGCTGGAAGATGGGTGCCAGCACTGTCAAAGCTGCACGGGGCAGTGGCAGCTGGTGCCTACACCTCTTGGCTCCCATGGTACCCATTCCTTATGGGATCACGGCTGGACTGTACAGCATCAGAAGCAATGTCCCAGCAGAGCAAGCTCTGCCCCAGCCATGTTTTCTGTGTGTGCATCAGCACTCCAGTGCTGCAGTGGTGTGGCTGTAGGTCACACTGCTCTGCTGTCAGCGCTCACTTGTGTGCACTGTGCCACACTGGCCTCAGCCACGCCGTAGCTGCTGATCAGATGTTCCCTCTGCTTGCCCAGACCTTTGCAATCCCAGCCTACTTCATGCAGGTACTCATTTCACCTGCCACCCCAGCCCAGGACTGGAGGTGGAGCTGAGTTTTCCCTGGACTTTTTCAGCGTCTGGGGTTGAAACAGTAGTGTAAGGAAGCCAGTCTTTGCCACATTGAAATGATTTGAGCCTGACAAGCAGGTCACAGTCAGTCATTCCATGTCCAGTCAGCGTGGACATTGTCCATGCATTCCATGTCTTTGCCTTGCAGCAAGCAGCCCTTGTCAGGGGGGACACCTGAAACACTGGTCTCCAGGACACTGCCAATATGTGCATCACCTTTCACTGTAATGAGGAATTTACTTACCTTGAGTGGACATTCACCCTACATGCTGCTCACCCTCTCCCTACCTACACCTGCAGGCTGAATAACTGGGAGTGCAGTTGGCAAAATATGCCTCTTTCTCCCCAGCCTTTCTCCTGGTCAGCATACTCAGGTCTATGGCTGCCCCTTTCCCTATTGATTAGCTGGAAACCATCCAAGCACAGCTCTCCATTTTCCTCTGCATCCTTAAGGATCATAAGCTGAGCTCTAGCAAAGAGCAGAGACTTGCAGTCTTGGTTCAGGAGGACACACAGTGCTAGAAATGTAGCAATTCACACAGACAAACAGTGCCAGTTTTTACGCCTCCACACTGTCTGGTCTGGTTAATAAAAGTTTGGAAATTTTTATTTTGGCTCTTCTTGAAGGTTTTTCTTTTTTAATTATCCTATTACTGCCTATTTTCTGTGTTTCTTTTTGTTTCTGCAAATGCCTTATCAGAGAAGGTTTTGAGCTGCCTGTGAGTCATGTAGCAGCGATGAGGAGTGGCAGTTCTGGGAGCTGAGCATATGAGTTTGTGCCCAGCTCACATCATCTTGTGAAAAAGGCTGCTGATGTGTCACCCAGCTGTCAATGGACCTCTTGGCTGCCGTGCCCAGGGTGGTCAACCAGGCGCTGGTCACATATCTTCTCCTCCATTGCCTCTAGCTAGAGAAAGTGAATGCCTTAACCTTGTTGAATTCAGTTCTGATTTTTGAGCCTTCTGAAGTCAGTGTAGAAGGCTGCAATAAAATTATGCAAAACCTAAATTACAGAACACAGACCATGGACCCTTCCTTGCCATTGCAAAATATCTGAGCCTGAGGGCATGACAGTTTTATGTATGCAGCAATCCATGAGCTGCAGATATAAAGTGGGATAATGAAATGTTTGCTGAGACCTCTCCAACTGTGCATCAGGAGCAGTGCATGAGTGTGTGTTTTTCCAGCTCTGCAGGATAGCAGGAGGGACCTTTCTGGAAATCACCAGAGCAAGGCTCTCACTAAATTCCTTTAGGTTTTGTTAATGTATGGTTTTTTTGTTGTGTCATCCAAAAAAAGCGAGGGCACTGCCTGTAGAACCAGTAATGTGATCACTAAACAGGATTCATCATCACTCCCTGAACCCTCCCAGGCAGAGATAGGCAATCAAGTAGGTAACTGGCCCCGTGCAGTATCTCTGCTAAAAGATAGGTTGTTTTGCAGTAGCAGATCAGCAAAGGCCCCAGGAATTTGCTTTCATACATCAGCACATAGAAGAGCTCAAGAGGGAAACTGGGGAAAGACTTGCCATCTCTGGTTTAAGATCATTAAGGTTCAAAAAGGCCTCTAATTAATCATTGAGTCCAGCCTTTTACCTAATACTGCCAGATCCACCTCTAAACAGTCTTCAGAAACACGTAAGGAGTGGTGGAGATAACATCTCCAAATGGGAGTGTTTCTGGAGAGAAGAAAAGTTGTCAGTGTGGAACCCAAGCAATCAATGGCAGCCATTGCCCCTCTGGCCCCTTCCTCTGTCACTCAGCTTCTTCAATCTTTGCAAAAAGAGCACTGGCAGCACCCCAAATCCTTACGACTGTGCTATCCTGCCGCCACAGTGCCCCACTCCCAGGCAGCCACCACACTGAACAGACAGGGCTATTTGCTACTTTGTGAGGGAGGCACTGCTGCAGCTCTGAGGCTAAAGTCCTCTGCACCCTTGGCACAGCTTGTCACCATGTCTGTTTGCATGAACATGTACATGTTATCACACATTAGAGCTTTCACCACCAACTATACTTTCAGAACAATAAAAATCATGTTTTCCTTCCTAATGACTTCCTTGACTTCCTGAAAGTCTCCTTCCTTCCACTGGCCTTGCAACAGGGCTGTTTGTACACTGTATGGCAAGCCTTACCCATGGAGAAGGGACCTGCCCAGGCCTACAGGTTGCTTAATGGGATGATGAGGCTGAGAGTTACTACAATCAAAGCAAAGTGACTAAGTTTAGCCATTCAGTCATCTGCAGTGGCCCAATGCTGCTGTGTATCAGACATTTAGACATGCAAGCAAATTAGGCAGAAGATGTGAGGAGCATGCTTCTGACTACTGCCACTGAAGCCAGCATATTTGATGGGCAGCTCATGTGGTCTTGCAGGTCCCTGAACCCCTTCTCTCCTTTGCCTTTGCAGCTGCTGTTTGGCAGACTAAGCCTTCCAGTCAGTGCCTGTGAGCTACCTGTCATTTCTTAGAATGCAGGTATTCTTTCCCGGCACTGATACTTAAATAGTCTCAATCTACATTCCCAATATCCCATAAAAATGATTCATTAGCTGTGATAGCAGAGGAGTAAAGCTTCCAAGAAGATGGAGAAGACTAATGAAATAACCAATGTTCATATTAGCTATCCTGGCAATGGAGATGGTGGGCGTGTGCTACAGAATGGTCAACCATGCTCAGAGTTACATCTCTATTGACACCTCCACTGTTGGCCCCAAAATAGGTCACAATTCACAGCCTCTCTGATGGACAGCACAGCCCTTCCTAGCTAAGGTGAGCATTTCTTTCAAGTATCCTTTGAAAGGTCCTCTGTCCTCTTCCCCACTCCTGCCTGCTGTTGCTGATACTACTACAGCAAATGGTATCCAATGCAGGGAGTGTGGGAGCAGGGCCATGGCTCACCAAACCAAGGCCGGCTAGAAGAGCAGGTCATATGCATGGGCAGGAGCCACTGCCACCAGGCAGTGAGCAGCAGCCTTGCATGTAGAGCTGTCTTGACTACAACAGCACATCAGGACTTTGCCAAGTCCCCATCAGTCTTGGAGGGCAAGAGAGGGTGAGGTAGCAAACAGGGCTTGCAGAGGCTGACCTGCCAGATCTGCAGAGTGGACACTCCTGGCTATTTTCTCTTTCATATCCTGTTGGTACCATATGAGGGACTCCATGTGAATCCAGACTGATTCATCCATGGAAGAAAACCCTATGTGAGGAGGAAACGACTTGATCTGATGACCTGTTCTATGTTTGAAGCGGCAAAAGTCTGGTTTAATTCCCCTCCTCTGCTGTGATTGACTGCATTCCTTCAACTCCATGAGATATAATCTTGCATTAATGCTATGAGGGTTACCTCAGAAACCACAGAATCATAGAATTATAGAATCACTAAAGTTGGAAGAATCTGAGATTCTCAACTCCAAAGGCAAGAATCTTCTTTATTTCTTAAAGAAATACATGTTTTGTGGCAAAGTGCAGGGAATGAAAGTATCCCAGGTCTGCAAGTAGGCTGTTACTGGGGACACCCACTGCATTTTCATTTTATGGGAAAACAGGCTGGGCAGGTCCAGCTTAGTTCCTCTGCAGTGGCTCTGACCTCTGGGCAAGTTAGCACTCAAGATATTAAGTAATGCCACTGGGCTTGTTTATTGATGACCTTGTTAAGTTGTGTGAAAATACACAGTTAGAGTGGATTTTACTGACGTAGCTCAGTGTTTACAAGAACCTCCTAAAAGAGTAAAACCCCAGTTTCCTCTCCAGCTTAATCAGTGAATCTCAGAGCTGGTTTTCATCCAGCTCCTGCTCTTATTTTCCATCTAAACAATTGCTTTATGGCTGCATAGAGAACTCCAAATGATGTTTTGGTGTTGCCTTTTCCATTCATCTTCAGGATTTTTCGGCTCATGGAGTCTCCCGTCATGCTGCCCTGGCGTGTGTCCATGACTTCTAGAGGTGCCTCAGAGGGCAGACAACAGGGAAGGACCAGGAATAACCTGGCTGTGATCCAGGAGAACTGTGCAGTCCGCCTCAAAACCTGGGCAAAGGCACGGGTGAGAAGCCACATGCTGACCAAACCCTGCTGGAGTCATCAGCTGGGTGAGCCACAGCTCCATGAGCCAGTGTTCCTGTGCAGAGGTGGCACAGCCGTGGCACAGGGCAGGCACCCTGGCATAACTCAACATCCTTCAGCTCGCCTGCTCCCTCCTACACCAGCATTAAAGTTTTCTCTCCAGCCCTTCCCTAATTGCTTGTTCCTGGACTCTGGCCACTGTTTGCTGCTCCCAGTGCCTCTGGTACAACTGCAGAACTGTGAAATGAGCTGGGTTAAAGACCAACAAGGGCAGCTGGGTTTCTACTTTCTTCTGAAGGGGTAATTTAAACCTCAGTCCTGTTAGCAGCGCATTTTTACAATTGCTTTAACTCAGGGAGCAGGGGATGACAGCACAAGGGGACAGGGGTGGGGGCAGGATGGATGAGAACATCATCAGTTGGCTTTGCTGCCAAAGCTGGCAAAGCAGCGTCCTTACATTTCAGCTCTACTAGAAGCTCTCTCTACCCTTCACAGGCTCCCATCACTTTGCTGGCAGATCCTACATTTCTTGAAGGATTTACTCTATTTTCCTTTAGGGATTAAATGGTTCACATAGTTTGACATTTATTCTGTCATGGCATATGTGGAACTATCATTAACATTCAAAGGAATGACACATCCAGCCAGCAGAGAATAATCTGCTTAATGGCTAAATAGGAAAGCTGTGTACATTAAATTGCAGTCATCTTCATGATGTAGTTTTCCCTGTGATAAAATTAAGACTCATTTCAAGACAGAAAATTAATTTTCCCTCTTTTTATTCATTGGGTGCCATAAATACAAACCTACCCTTTGACAACCTATAGAAGTCTCCACTATGATGTAATTATGGGACCAGATATGCCATGGATGCCTTAATGTAAAATCAGCTTCTGGATTTTTGGACTGATGACTTTTGAAATGACAGATAGCCTGGGACATTTGTCTCAGCTCACACTCTGTGCCAACTCATGAACAACTTTTACAGGCTGAACTCAAGCATTTGAAGTTTTCTCTTCTGGAAGGGAGGAAACAAAGTGATTTGAAGGAAGGCTGAAAAAATTGAGGGGGACAATAAGTACTTGATTTGTAGTGGTATAAGTTACCACCACGTATTTAGTTGTTCTCAGTAAGGGAATTAAATTTCTCAGTAAGGGAATTAAATCTGGATTAATTTCATCAGAAAATTCAGACCAATTTTACTTAAGCCCATGCTATTCTTTCAATAACTAAAGTTCCAGCTACAAATTTGCATAAACAAGGATAGAAAATCTTTGTTATGTGTTTTAATGTATGAAATGCAAGTAGAACTAGAAAAAAATTGGAACTAGGGAAGAGTCACTGAGGAACCAACAACAGCAAGACTTGAGACTACCACTCGAACTACTGCTTTCTCTGTCACACATTCAGTTCTTCAGTAGATGTAAAGCAGTTGCTGATACTCATCTTTAGAGTGCATTTACCACTGTGCTGCCCACACAGGTTCTAAAGAGTGTGAGCAATAGGCAGCCCCTGTGTGCACAGCAGCAGCAGCAGCATGAGCAGGAGATAGCATCTGGATGGCACACACACTTCTGGAGGAGGTCTAGCTCAAGTGAGACTTCATTCTGCATTTGCCCACTCATTTCTTTCCAGCCCTGCTCTCTCGGTTGTGTCAGTGAGACTATTTGTCAGGACATACAATAAAGACTGAAGACTTGGTTTGTGCTGAAAATAACCTCCATACAGATGAAGTTATTTCTAACCCAGGCTGGTTCACCTTTTGGCTCCAAATCTGGAGGTAGTGGGGTGACAAGTCCGGATTCTTAAGGGGTGGAGAATAACAAGAAAAGAAGGTACAGCTGAAAGCAGTGTGAGTCAGATGACTGCCTGAGATGGTGGTGTGTCACTTCTTGTGTAGGTGCTTCATAGCTGTTTGGCTATGGACCACAATGTTCATCCCAATCCTGAAGCACTGGTTGAAGTTACACCTAAACCACGAGTTTTCAAGTACTTGAATGCACAACTGTGTTAATTAATGACTATTAAAATATCATCAAAGGTGGAAGAACAGAACTGACGCTCCTTTCACTTGTCTCAAGGTTATGAAAGTACCTGGAGAAATCAGGACAAAGTGTGTTTCCTTCTCTACAAATTCCCATATCACCCTCCCCTTCATTCCCACTGGATAAGCACTTCTACTGCTGGACTCTGAGCAGCTCTCAGCTGCTAAAAACCAATCAGGCCAGATGTGTGGGACCTACACCTGGGTTAGAATGACCCCCTCAACCCTAGCATCTTCCCTGAAGACAGAGGAAAGGTCTGAAGTGGAGGGGAATAAAATTGACCTTCTCTGACTCCTCTCCCAGCCCATCTGCAAACCTGGGGGATGTCTCAGGCTTCTTCTCAGCTGAGTTCTGGTTAACTGGAAATGTACCAGGCTTGTACTAAAGTACCAAGCAACATGCTCCATATAGGCAAACCAGAAGCCAAAGGAATATGACCCTTGATATTTTCTTTACACCACAGTTTCCAGTATAAACCATATATGCTACAGCTGTGTGTGCTGCAGTCTGGTAATTAACAGCTTGTTGTTTATGTCTGGGGTGAATAATAAATACATTGTGTCCTGTCTTCTCCTCTTCTTCTCCCCATCCCAAATAAGTAGGTTCTGTGAGTGCTTTTCAGGGCTGCCCTTGGCTCTGAACATGAGCTATCCTCAGCAGAAGGTACATTGAAAGGGTATAAGCAACCACCACAAGCAAATACCTTAGTCCCCTCTCTGGCCCCTTGCCTCTATCTGTCTTTGCAACCTCTGACACTCCATGGGGAAAGAAGCTGCAACCTAACTTCCTCTCTCTTTCCCCCCACCCTCACTGCTCCTGGGAGAGCAAGGAGGGAAGCTGGAGCCAGGGTGGTCCCATCCAGCCTCACGGCAGCTGCAGCAGCTGTGGCCCTTCACCCTACAAGGGCAAAGCTGCTGGATGCTGCAGTGTGAAACCAAGGGAATGGAGAAATTTATGCCTTGCAACATTTTGTATCAATATACAAGCTGTGTCTTAGTTGTTTCCCTGCAAATATGATCTCAGAAGCTACCTCTATCATCATCACTTTTGAAATAAAATATACTTTTCTGTCTGACATCAAGATGAGAAAGCTCAGCCACAAAGCAAATGCTCCTTAGAGCTTCAGACTTTGAAGTGATTGTTCTTAACACAAGCAACAGGCAGCATTCATTAAAAATCTTAGCACTAGAGCAGGGTCAAGCCGACAAACTTAATATTCTGCTGCTTTACAAGTACTTACCAGGCACAAATTCATCCTGGCCTCTGCAGCTGCCCAGTATGATTTGAAGAGATAAAGGGTGAAAATCTAATGAAGAAGGAATGGAGTTTGGGCTAGTAGATGCACTGGATATAGAGGAGCTTCACAGATACTGTTTCTTGTTCCCAGAGGAGAAGGAGCTAAGATAACTTTGGCGAGTTTGCAATTGGAAGGGATCTTTTTTTTTTTTTTTTTTTTTNTTTTTTTTTCACTTGTGGCCAAGTCAGCTGCTGTATTAAAAATGGCCATGGTCAAAATCAGTGCTGGACATGGCTACAATATGGGAGTAAAACCCATGCTGTAGTACATCTGCTCCCCTGGCACACAGCCCAGAACATTAACCAGAAGTGTTGGGGAAGAGGAGGGGAGAGAAGAAGGAGGAAAGAGCTACAGCCTCCAGAGGCTTCTGTGTTCTAGCAGCAAGTGTCTCTAGGGAAAAATCTTCCTGTTTTCGGTGTGTTTGTGCATCCCTGTGCAGGACACTCTTAGACATATGATTAGACATTTTCCTGAACAGGACCACTCTCAAGTACAGATTCACAAGCTTTTGTCTTGATCTCTGACTGGGACCCTTGAAAGGACAGGGCATAAGATGCTTGAAGGGAGCGTGTGGGGGGATGCAATTACCAGGCTTGCCAGCCTGGCCAGGTGTACAGGGACTGGGAGGTCAGTCTGGGAGCTTCCCTGAGGATGCCCTGGGGTTGGCAGCCAGGGCCCTATTATTCTTCTAAGTAACAGTCTGTGCCTGCTGCAGGGAAGCAGATCCCTCTGTGCTGCCTCATTCTGCCCACCCTACCCAGCTGCTGGAGACTGCAGCAAAAGGAGTCCCAAAGGCAATGATTTGGGGTCAGAAACCTCCTGACCCACATCTGCCTCTTGGTAGAGCTCTGCAAGCTCTCACATATGCTGCCAGTCCCCAAGGGATGATAATTGTAGGATAGGGTCTTGCAGTATAAGTGCTTGGGGGACTATTTCTTTGTCTGGATTTCTTTGCTGCCACCACAGAGGGGTACTGATCTCTGCCTGGGAGCCCTGTGTGCAGTCACTGTGTCAATATTTAATCATGGTAATTAGTAACAGGCTGGGTGGCTCAGGAATTCACAGCTCAGCATTTACCTCATTCACCTCACCCATCTTTTGGGCACGTAAGGGATGTGTCTATGTCAGAGAGAAGCAGAGGCTTATGGAACTGCAGCTGCTTTTTTTTTTTTTTTTTTT
>VZDJ01000782.1:9403989-9623132 GCA_008694505.1 Cyanoderma ruficeps
TTTTTTTTTTTTTTTTTTGTATACGTTTTATTTATAGGCTTTTACAAATCCTTTTGCTCTGGTGGCTCATGATGCTGTGAAACTAGGAAGAGGGGAATTTCATTATAGGTCAAAAGGAGTTCTTTTTGTATCTAATCCATGGACAGCTGCCCTTTGCTACCAGTGTTTTAAGGCTTTTAAAAACCACACACTGGAGGCAGAGCAGCAAGCTGCCTCTTTCCTCTGAAAACTGGGTTAAAACAAGACCCTGCATACCTCACCAAGCTCTATCCTTTCACTATAGCAGAGTTGAACATATATCCAGTTACATCAGTCAATACCCTGCACCTCTCCCATAGGTATCAGCTACCAGGAGTGGGTCCTCTCTGTTTCAAGGCATGAGGTTCAGCCAGCAGAGTGGGGCTAACTGCTTCAGAAATCTTTAGGAATTTCTGTTCAGGAGTTACAAATTAAGCTCTCCTTGGAGACATCATAAATCAGATCCAAGGCTGCCTGCTTTGAAGAGCCCTTCCAACACAGCAGAAGGACTCTCACTTGTGATGTGCGTGAGCCATGGCTCCAGGATATACCCATTCTTCATCTGTGAAAGTTCAAGTTAATAGCTGTAGGAGAATGAATTAATAGGTGTAATAAAATCAAAACCAAATGCAAAGAGTTGCAAGGGGAACAGGTGATGAAATGGCAGATAAAACTTAACATTGATAAATGTTTCTAGGACTCTTTTTCTTGTAAAAAAGAAAATAGAGAGGGATGATGCTAAAGGTCTGAAGTCATAAGTGATGTGACCATGGAGAATAAGAAAAAGGTTTTAACTTTCTCCTCCAATACAGGAGGAGAGGAAAACTAAATAAAACTAGCAGAAGGCAGGTTCAATTAAGTTCTTCACCAAAACATACTCAAGTGCTGGAATATGTTACTTAACGCAGGATGTGGATGCCCAGAATTTCACTAGATTAGTATTTGTGGAAGAACAGATGTTTGGGGGGGACCAGAAATGGCTGTAGTGGCCTTCTTCCCCTTTTCTTTTTAGCCTAATTTCTTTTTAGTAGCAGAGGGGAAGTGGCATGTAGCCATCAGAATGGGAACTGCATTGAGTTCTGAACAGGAGAGACCTGTCAGACAGGGAAACAAAATTCACAGTTCATATGAGAAAACATGCATCTCCATCACATATTGAAACTTCTGATGCTAGCACTTACTGCACAACAGAGGGCATCCATCCATCCTCATCATATCCTCATCAGGGCACTGATCACACCACATCAGGTGTCTAGGATATATGACTGATAGGAAATGTAGGTTTGAGGTGGTCACACCACTCACCAGTCTCAGCACTCTGCAGCAATATGGATCAGTGGGCCAAGTACTGATAGCAGTGCTCCAAGACACTGGATAAGCTGTGCTCCTGCTTTTTTAGAGTGCAAATACTAGAAAATATTGTAAATACAGAGTGATAAGCATCTCTCCTGCTGCTAGCCTGTTCCTACAAACTGGGAGAAGGTCTGTGACACTGTGGTGTTGCAAAGGGGGCAGCAAGGCAGGGACTGTCCATCAGGGGCCGGTGTGAAGGGACCCAGCTACTTGGCTCTCTCTCCTGACACATCTGTACTGAGCTGCCATCTCTGATGCCTGCGTGCACCTACCACCCTATCAGCTGCCCACTGCCTCACACAATGCAGGAAATCTCAAGATGTCATTATCACCTTTCTCTGATGCCTGTGTGCACATGCCAGTGTGTATGCATTAACTACAGTCATGTGAACACCTATGCATGTATTTTTATAGAGATATAAATAAGGATTTTGGGTCCACTGCTTTCCAAGCAAATGAGGATTTGGAATTCTTTCTTTCCCAGAGGAGGCAATTAGGTAGTCTGTTTTAATATGGGCAGTATCCTGTACTGCCAGTGATCAGTGAGGATGACTGCCACAACAGCCAAGTGGTGCAGCCAGTGAGCATTTGGCTTCATCACTTCTTGACAGGACCTGGTCTCTGTGGAACACTCATAAATGATTATGCTGGGGGCACAGGAGCTGGCTCATTGCTGCAGACCCACAGCAAGACAGACAACAAAACCCCAACCAAATCCTGAATATTTTCTAATTACTGCTGTGAGGCTTCCTACTAAACCAAGTTCAGAACAGAGCTTCTTGTTCATGCTGCAGGGGAGAGGGATGGCATTAGCATCCCTGGGGGCTCATGAGTGACAAATAGAGGGAGGGGGGAATATCTGGAGCCCCAGTGAGCATGGATGGCAGGAGGCGAGTGAATAGGGAGCTTCACTCACAGGGTGACATCTGCCAGGCTCCATGTCCCCTCTGCTCCTGACAGCAGTGCCTCCTGGAGCTTTTGTTTCTTAGCAGCCAGAATGACAGCCTTGTGCCCCTCTTCACCAGAGAACGCCTTCCTTCCAGGCATGGTTGCTGTGCACATGGCATCAAGCATTGTCAGTGCCTGACAAACAATAGGGCATCAAGGAAAAACAAAAAGGTGGCTTTCTTCTAACACAGACTTTCTCATTTCCAAGCAATATAGCTTTTAGTGAGAACATCTTACCTGACTGGACCACTCCAAATAGCCAGGAAATATGCTCTGTGCTGGCGATGGTTAGAAAAAGCCCTGCCTTCTCAATGCAAATGAAAATTGGTAACAAGAGAGCTTAATATGCTCAGAGTTTCCAGGTTCTGTTTTCTCATTCCTCACCCTGTCACCTTGCTTGCATCAGTCATCCTTCCTGTGCTCTGACCCTGCCTTGATGCTGTCACCACACTGTGCTGTGACCTCTCTGAATGCAGCACTGTACCCCCTGACCCATTGCTGTGTCAGTGAGAAAGGGAGGGGGCTGTGCTCAGCCCAGACATGCCACTGTGCTCTGGAGACTGCAGGTGAGCCTGACACACCCTTAGAGCACCGAGTGTGTGCTTTGCTGGCTGGTTTCACTTCTGAACCATGCTCTGAACGCTTTCACTTCTGAACACGGCAGAATAACACTCATGGAGGACTCCAGGTGTGTATCTGAATTTGATATTGTATGGCCTTCACCACCTCGTGGACCTGTTTAAGGCTGTGAGTGCTGAATTAACTTCTTTGGCATGTCTGGAGCAAACAGAGAAAACTCCAGGATGGGCTGGAATGCAGGAGAGTGATTTGGGAACTGGCTGCAACTCTGAGGGCATCCCTGTGAACCCTTGACACTTGCATTCCCATGTTCTGTTCTTTCCCTGCTTTCCACGCAGTTCTCTAAAACCAACCTACTCTTGTCTGTTCCCATGCCTGCCTCTGATCTCTGATCTGGAGGGGATTGCTCAAGCCATTTTATCTTTGTAGCTCTTGGTGTTCCTAGCCACCGGGAGCTCTGCAGAAAGACCTAAGGGTGACAGTTTCCAATTTAACATGCATGGATGATAACACACTGTGGTGAAAATGTGTGGGATGCACTTGATTCACTCAGGTAAGTGTTATCCATAAGACACTGGGAATACCACAGCTCTGCTGTAGACCTGTATTTGGCATCTACCAGCACACCAAGACAAAGGAACTTGATATATTTCAGTATTCAAAGGAAAGCAATGACCCAGGGGAGTAGGAGTGTGTCTAAATAACACTACCAATAAGAAAAGACTTTACAAAATGGGCAGTGCTTAGTAAGACCAGAAAGGAAAACAGAAGATTTCAAATGAGGACTGCAGCCCTCAAATATGCTGTTGCTGATGGGCAGGGAATAGTCTTTCTGCAGGACAAGGAAAAGTGAACTTAAACTTCAGCAAGGGAGACTTAGACCAGAAAATGAAATTTCCTAGCTCCAGGCATTGTGAGACACTGGGGGAGATTGCCTAGGTGTTTATTGAGTCTCTGCCGCTAAAGGTTTCTAAGAGCAGACTAGAAAAACTCTTGCCAAAAATCTAGTTTCCTTCTAATTGATTCTATCATGGAGCAGAATGGTAGATGGTGGATACTAAAGGCCTGAGGCACTCCTATTTCCTGAGGCACTTTTAGATATGCCAATGATCTAAAGAGTTCCTGAGAGCTAAGTATTTGTTTTTAATACCAAACATGGCTGGTATATTTGGCATGGTCTTAATCATGGTCTGGCTAAAAAGAGAAACTTCCCTTTCAGTCAACTAGCAATGTTCCAAGCAAATTATCTGTATTAAAAATGCTATTCATGGCACATATTTTAAAAGCAGCATATTCTTCAGTTTGCCAGCCAGCCACCTTCTGAACATGGAGCACATGAAATCCTTGGGTCACACATTTATGAAACCTGTATCCCCATGGGCTCCTTAAGTTACCAAGGATCTGTGATTTATGATAAGAAGCAGCCTTGTGCGGCTTTGACCAGGGTAAGGAATGCTTACACATGCAGGTAAGGTGCCAAGTCAGAGGGGTTGGGAATCCCCATCACAGGCTGGAACAAGCACCAGGGACATTCCACTCTAGACACTTACAGTTACTGTCCAGTACGGTACAGAACTTTCCAGAAGAGCACGAGCTACCCTGGCTTGGCTTATGGTGCTCACAAAAAATCACACAGGTTCAGATGAGGCAACATGCCAAAATCCACTGCCAAACTGACACCCATGGAAAAATTGAGAACAAAAAGATAGAAGAACAAAGAGAAATAAGTACACATGAGGCACTAGAAAGCCAGCCACCTCCTTGTGCTGCCAGCCCTCTCCCTTCATGTGTGGATCCTGCAGGAATGAGAGGCAGAGAAGCGTGCACAACCACAGGGGAAATTATCTCCCATGCTGGTGATGCAGACTGAAGAAAACTATATCTCCAAACCCATGTGGGGAGTAGGATGGTACTAAGCTCTGCCTTAAGTCTTCTTTTGTTGGGAAAGTCCTGGCAGGATGGATCAGGAATTCTGTGGCAATGTGATTTAAATATGAAAACATAGAGTATGTATAAAAATTAATGCACAATTCAGAGCCTTCTGTGCTGGGCTGGGGTTTGCTTCTGACAAGCTTACATTAAGAAGCAATTAATTCTGAAAATGAGCTGATTGGACCAAGAAAGTGAGGCAAAAATTTTCAGTCTGACAGCCATTTCAGGCCAATTTCTGTTCTTTGACACTGTTTCAACAAATTCCATTTTTCATCTGCTATTATTGTGGTTTTCCCCAGAACAGTGCACAACCTTAAATTCCCCAGGCCTTGGGGATTTGGGGAGAATGTGGATAAACTCATTAGCAGGAGAAAAATGATCACTGAATGAATTAATTTGCATAGACATTTAAATGGCTGCTTGCAGACATTTCTTTCACTAAAAGGAATAGAACAGTTTCCTTTCGAAGTTACTGCCCGAAACTGTCTCGTGCTTTGGAGAACAATTTGCTGACAGCTCAGATTGAGTTTTCTTCATGTGACGATGGTTAGTTTGAAAATAACTGAGGTAAAACCTCACCTAATGCCTTGTTCCCAGTTACACTAGCTCCTAAGCTTGTATCTTGCTGAAAGCTTTTGCTTCTTGGTCTGTTTTGACATCTCAGTTTTTCAGCAAGGTATGGAGACTTGGGCAGTTGTCAAGCACACAAGTAAGGTAAGTGCAAGCCTTTGGTAAAGGGAAGGAGACAGACGCATTAGCTATCTGCCAGAATGGAAATTTACCAGGGGTGTGTCTGTCTGACCCAGCTCAGCACCAGGTTGTATTGTGCCACAGACGTGCAATGTCTGCCTTGGCACTTAAGACTGGCACACAGCGAGTTATTATGCAAAGGATGGAAATAATAGAAAAGATGACAGCAGTTTTAGACCTCTTTGTCTTCTGGGAGCCCTGGCTGCTGCAGCAGATGAGCCCTTCTGTCTTGATGACAGCACGCTGGGATGAGCCCCTGTGAGCAACTCCAGGTTCACTGGTGCTCCTACAGGGTGGTACCCACCCTACAGATTCACCAGTCACTGACAGCAGTCTGGTCCAGCATGTGGATTAAGCTTTGAGGAGTGCCTTGGACAACATGCTCTAATGCCCTTATTAATAAAATTATAGTTCCTGAATAGGTGCATGTGGTATTTCCAGTGGATAAGACGTATATTTATCCCCATTGAATACACAAACATTGATTGATAACTCCCTGCTCTGTGAGCATTGTGGTTGTCCTGTCGATGAGATACACCATGGTTAAGCAGCAAAGGCACAGCATCCTTCACACTGAGATATGTACCTGGATGGACAGCTATGGGCTGGGGAGCAGTCACAGGCTGCTCAGCACACATGGGAAAGCAGCAAACCTGCAGATTTCATCTCATACAATAACCATAATCCTTATGCATCCGTTTCCGGGTCCCACACAAGACACCAGAAAAAGCTAAGCATGCAGTTGGTTCTCCATATGAAAATAAAGAAAGTAGAGGGAAAATAAAAATACAGCCATAGCATTCATAAAGCTCCACAGGCTCAAGGGCACTGGGATCAGGCAGCTCTGCTGAAGCAAAAGGCCTTTCATGCCACTTCATGTGTGCGTGGGAACTACACCCTCGTGAATTGCAAACTTGTCCTTTAGGAGCGAGTTAGATAAATGAGACTCCAATATCAGAGCTAATGCTCCTTTGAAGTGTCGCTTTGCCTTTGTGCACTTCTGTCTCTGCATTATCAAAATGTCTTCCATGAAGCTTTATTATCACTGATAATGTAGAACTAAGAGGCAAAATTTTCTATTCAAGGATTGAGTCGTTAAAAAAAAACAATACTTCCCTGGATACTGGAAAATCAAATAGAAGACTCCAGGGCAGAAGGCTAATTAAAAAAAAAAAAAGCCTGCTTTACTATGAAAACCCTTGAGGGGAGATAAAAGCTGAAGGGAGGTGCATGCTTGAATAATAAAGCCTTAATGAGTTTGGGTCCATGTCTAACACAAAGAATTGATTTTGGCTGCTTGATGAAGTTAGCTATTTGATTAGAAAAATTTAATTTAAATGAACGCTGCCCACTAAGATCACTCTATTGGAGAAGTCTCTATTGCTGTTATAACTAAGTAACTATTTAAAAAAAAAAAAAAAGAAAAGGGACAGGAGTGAAAAAATCTTTTGGGCAATCACTTTTTTTTCTTATAGCTGACAGAATTAGTTGTATGTCTTAGCTTCTCTCTTTGCTATGTCCACTTTTTGTGTGCTTTATTTGGTGTCTCAGTAGTAGCTTGTAGGGAGTAGAAGGTAGCTGGAGAAATATAATTTAAAAGATAACAGGAAGATGTGACTGTAAAACATTAGCAAAATATAGCTGGCTATCAGCTGGCTTTATAGAAGCCAGGGCCAGGAGATATTTCCATGACATTTACACTTTACTTGAAACTGGGCTATTTCCAGTTTGAGAGTGCCCACTTAACTAGGCATGAATTCAACACATCATTCTCAGGGCAAATGCTTTCTTTTATTTAGAAAGGACAGGCTAGGAGTTCACTGGGCCACTGACACACCTCAAGATATTAAAAATAAAGCTGGGATAGTCCTAATATCTTGAGGCATTATCTGAGCTTGGGTTTGAGCTTCCTTTGTAGTAAATGGCAAGAGCGTGAGTCATCTCATCCCAGTGCAGACATTTCAAAGAGGCCAGATGACTCATGCCTATAAGTACCTACTTCACTGATGACATAGGCCAGCTCAGATGGAGACCTCTGATGTCAGATGAGATGACTCCCACCTTGACTTGGGACATTACTGCTGCAAAACTTGAAGTCAGATGAAAAACAAGAGACACAGACTGCTTAGTATGGTATGTTACCCTAACTGGGACTTCATGAGAAATCTCGTGTCTGATTGCTTTCTCACATCAGTGTAAACCAGCTAGAGAAGAAAGTCACCATCCACTAAGATCTCTCCTACTATGCTTCTACATTACAGGAGTGACTGCCTGGATCAGTTTAACAGGGGTAAGGTTGTGGGTTAAACCCTGTGGCTCAGATTATGCAGTCGTTCAGATGCATAACAGTCGGTGGCTGTAATGGTTAATTTTAGCCTGAGCATCTGCAAGAACCATGCCAGCAGACACAGGAGTACATGGTGTAGGAACACAAATGTCAGCAAGGCAGCAGGTTTCCAGAATTAAGACAGGACCAAGTAATAGTTCCCTTTTTCAACCCCCCTGTCTTCAGTCATCAGGCCTTCTCCTCCTCAGACTGTGACAAACGGTGACAGTGGTCACTGGTTCATCCACAGCAACTGAGATCCAGCTGCCAGGGTCACTGAAGAGATCATCCAGAAACTCCTGTTTGTTGGTGACTGTAACACCATCACATGCTTAGGAGGCAACCTCTGTAGCATCATCCAGGAGCTCAACCTAATCTTAAGTATCGACAAAGACCATCTTCCCTCAGGGTCATAATCTCCCTGAGGGGCCAGCTAAATAGGGGTTGTCAAGTTTATCAGTTGTGGCACCATCCCTTCAAATCAGCAGAAAATGCTGCATTCCAAAAGCAAACCTGTCATTTAGTCATCTACAAAGTTGTCTTTGGAATGGATGAAAGATTCAGGGCTCAGCCAAAATGACTGCATGTCTGATGCATGTTATTTCTGTTCTTCTCCCGATGGTTATTTTGGGCTCTGTAGAGTTGCCCAACTCAGCTCCCCCAAATACTGCCCATACTGGGTTCTGGGTATGTGTTGCATGGACACGTCATTGACACTGAGACTTTGACTCAAGCATCTAAAATTCATGTGCCCATCTTGTAGCTCTGCACATTCCTTCGAGATTGGTGTGTTTTCACAATCAATGACTTTGTGACTGCACAAAGGGTTGATGCATGTTGGCTAAAATTAGCTACAACACATCTAGGAAATGGGCAGTATAACAACATCTATTAATCATAATAATACTTGTAATACTTCCTCTAGTTTCTGAAACAAAACCTGTTTAACCATTCAAACTTCACAGGGAAATTCTGCTGTTAGGGCTCACCAGCATAACAAAGCAGACCCTGGTGCTGAAGTTTGCTGCAAGTGTTGTCTTGTGCAAACATGTTGCTCTGTCAGAAGCAGAACAAATAGATACTGAATTCCTACAGATTTTTGTCCTACTTCCCCTCATTTGCCTCCAGCTATGCCCTCTACAGCACTCCTATCTTCCACCCAGGTCATCTGATAAAGTAACAAGGTCTATGATGCTGACCCTTCTGAGCCCATGCACTGAAGGAAACTAGGATTACAGAGAGCTGATCTCTAAATTGCTGTTTATCCATACAGTTTGCATTTTCACCACATGTGGAAGAAGGGCAGGACAAAAGGAAGGGTCAACACATGCAATTTTGCAGTACTGCAGAATCTGATATGGTACAAAACAGCACTGCAGACACAAAGGCTTTGCCTCAGAGACCAGAGGAGGAAAGGAGTCATGTGCCAAATTGTCCTTTTTGATAAAAATGACAAGTGTTTTGAAATCCTCTAATTTAAAACTACTTTGGCATATTTTTTTTCTCTCTCATCATTGTTGGTGATGTTCAGTGTTGAAACCAATTCTCAGTTTGCTCCACCCCTGGCAAGTACTGAGTTCCACCAGCACGCCAGCAATTGCACCTACTATGGGCAAAAGGGTTTAGACATCCAACTTGCCAAGTCCTACATTGTTCTAGTTCAGGGATTATCTATTTTTGTGAGCACTCACGGATTGTTTAGATTGTTTTTCTTGACTATGCAAGTTCCCAAATAGAAATATTATTATTTATATCCATCAAGCCTCTCATTAATTCAAATTCTGTCCTCTAACAAAAAAACCATAAAATGACTCCTAAGGGAGGAGGTTGCTTCTGAGTCACTGACAGAACAGCTTGTTCCCTGTTCTTATGGGCTTCCCAGCATATCTGGCCTTTATTACCCCCTCTTTCTGGTTTTATGAGTCCTCGCTTGGATTACGATCAGCTGCCAGAGTCCTGCAAGGTGGCAAGAAATGAACAGGAACATCTGGGTATTTCTCTTAGAGCTGCCAATCACTGTCACTGCTGAGTAAATGACCTGAATGGTGCTCATTCACACTGCTGAGTAGCACTGAACATGAGTTTGGGGCATCTTTCAGCAAAGACATGTTAAATTATGGATCTGTCCTTATTTTTGTGTTTTGGAGGCTATTGGTCTGAAGTGATTAGGCATTGGAGTAAGCATGTTATAACACGGCAGGATAGCTAGCCATTCAATGACCTAGCTAATGAGGAAAGATGATCTCAGTCTGTTTATGAGAAGCAAAATGCTTCCTGCAGTGTCCAGATGGCAAAACAACTTGGTGTGCATAGCATTTCACTTCCACATGGCTGGGTGAAATCCTGTGTGAGAAACAACGATGTTGGGCCTCAGTCCTGGAAATCCTCACACGTGCTACGCTCTCGGCACACAGGCAATGCCTTTTGAATCAAGATTAGAACTTTGGCCTCACCTTTAAATGCAGTGGCCAGGCTTGTGATTGTCTACAAAGGCAAGTTACATCCAAAAGCTTCTTGCTGCTGCAATATGTGGACCATGGTGGGCCACTACTGCTGTGGTGTGACTTGCCATTCTCTTGTGACAGCAATGAGTATCTCTAATGAACATCAGAGTTGCTTCCCATCTTAGATGAAGGCAAGAGCAGGCCTGACTAGATGTGTTAGCATCACTGCTCACTTTCTGGCGAGCAGGACATTAATCAATCGTGACATGGGGAACAGCGAGATTGGGTTTGTAATTTCTGCTTGTTTGTTTTATTGTTTAAGTTAAGAGAACTGTAATGAGATGAAGTACCCTCTAGAAAAAGCTAATTGGATTTGAATAGCTTAATTAATGGAGACAGTCACCTACATAATCCCCCTTTTTCCCCCCAAGTTATGCAAATCAGCAGTCTGCAAGGAGTAAAAAGCAGCTCAGTTAATGATACAGTACTCAGATATTGGTTAACAACAATATTATTGTTTGGTGAGAAACCAGAAATAGTTTTTCTGTTCAGGTAGGATATATGTACATTCCAATATCATGACCCATATGGCAAAATATTCACCACCAAGAACAGGAGAACTTTATATTCTGGGTTTTTTGTTTCCTTCCAAAAAAATACAACCCAGTTATAAGTGAGAATTAAAATATAACAAATTATTAGCAACCAGCAGACATCTACTTCGTGGTTGAAGTGCTGGTTGAAGGTCTTCATCTGAAATTCCCATTTAACCTGAAGAAGTTTTCTTATGATTCCTGTTAATATTGATTAAGCTAATGAACTTGCAGTTGTAGCATTCTTGGCCACAGTTTAATAACAGTGAAAGGAGAACATTTGTGTTACATTCCTGCTGCCTGTTGGAGCAGGAAAAAGATACAATCCCAATATGGTAGTAGAGCTGCTCTCTAAACTGTCATCTCCTATTGTCTTCAGGAATCACCTGAACCAGGCAATGCTTAGCTGATAGTAAATTTGATAATGCCTTTCACAGAGTAAATGGGGGATTCAGAGAGAAGGAGCAGAATTTCCCCTCCCCCAGACTCCACAGGAAAGAGGTATCAGAAAAGAAAGAGCTTTGTTTCAGGCAGATGGAAGGGAGGGGAGAACAATGATGGGATGGGACACACAAAAGACCATTAGCTTGGGAGGGACTTCAGAGACACTGGGAGAAATAGTTTAAGATACACATTGATGGAAGCTACAGATTGTTTGAAATTCCCTTTCAGCCTGCCTAAAGTATGCCCTGTCAGGCTGGTACTGTGATGGACCAAGGGACAGAGTTAGGACTGTAACACTGACAATTCTGGCATTCAGTCATGGTGCTCCATTCCATTTTCTCAATGTTAGGTGGAATGTTTTTATGAAACACAGCTCTTCTGTTATGTTTCCATAGGGTTTTCCTTTAAAGTAGAACCACGCTCTTAGCAGAAGTTCAACTTACCCAGGACTTTACCTTCTGAAGTCCCTGCTGGAACTTGAAAGAAGCTACAAGCTGTTGAGTCAACTGGAATTTTCCTACCTCCTGAGGTATCTCTGACTATATCCCTCATGAGGGACGGCTTCCCTGAGACTCTTGTTTTGGCACTTAGGTACTGCTGATTGTAGTACTGACAGACTGGCTCTATCACCTTGTGATGAAATCAGGCATCTTAATTGTCTTGCAGGATTTAAAGTTTTTGAGTGCTCAGTGCTTATACCCTCTGTGGAGGTCTCTGGAGATCAGGTTTACAGTGAAGATGGGTATCATGTCTCCTTTAAAGTGCAAAGTACAAAAAATTAGCTACTGTGAAGTAGTGTAACAGGACATCTCTTCCCATTGTTTTGCCTTTGATTAAGAGACAAACGAATCCATGGCTGAACCTCTGCCACTTGGCAGATGTCCTTTTGGCTACCCTGCTGAATTGCAAAGAACACCAGGATTTGATTTGCTTCTTCTTCTTTTTACTTTTATTTCTTTTCAGTCATAGTGGCCTGATTGTGAGAGGAAATATTTAAACCCTGTTATTCAGCAGATTTCTGGACATTCTAACAAATGCTTTGTGAAAAGTCACGTTGATATGGTGAGGTGTAATCTAGTGGTCTTAATGTTACTCTAATATTTCAGATTTCTGCAAGTCTGTTGGAAGTGTATCCTTCTGCAAACAAGCTCAGAATCCCTTTAATTGATGTTACAGCTTTTTGAGTCAATAGGCGCAGCTTCTAACATACATGAAATCTAAGCTTGGCTCCTACTTCTCCTTTTCTTTCCTTTTTTTTCAAACCTCCTTATTTGTTTTCACTACCACATTCAAGGCATTGGTCCTGAGTGTCCTTAACATAGTAAATATGTTAAAGGTTTTGTGCTCTTGAAGCATCATGTCACAAAGGGGTTTTTCCTTGGAATATAACTGACACCTCCAAATTTGTCTTCTTTACACCAATAAATATTCTAATGAGATCATATGTGCCAAGAGCATTTTCTGTCCTCCAGTGTTAATCCCCTTGCAGGTCTCCTCAAGCCTTGGGAGTAATCAGGCCCATCATTGTTGATAATCAGTCACAGCTTCCCTGAACAAACATGTGCCCTGCTGGTACTCTGTCCACAAACCAATGCCAGGCTAATGAGGCAGCATGAGCAGGGCTTTTTTCTTTGATTGAACTTTGGGAATGCAAATTCCCTTCTCACCCTTCTTAAGCAATTTGGTTTTTGACAGATATGGCAGAGAAACTCTGGAGAGATACAGCTCTCTTTAAAACAGTACTTTTACTTTATCATGAACATTTGCCTACAAGAATGCCCAGGTTTTGTGCTGCAAACTGTAGTGATAAAAATGAGCAATCCATGCTGGGACAAAAAACCAAATTGCACTGTACACAGAAAAGGAATTTAAGACATAGGTGGAGCATGAAGGGGCCAACCATCTGACCAGGAATTATAGACAGTTCCCAGCAGATGTCCATTTCCCAGAGTTAACAGAAAACCTTGGGAAGCAGAAGATAATGTAGTTAGGCCTTGAAGCCCTGTTGTCTTAGATGGCTGAAAAAATTAAAAATAGAGCTTTTCCCACAGCTTCATTTCAGGTACCTAAGTCAGTAGGAACAGAACCCAGCTTTTTCTTAATGTAGGCCCTTATGTTTTGCCTGGTAAACAAATTTATGCATCTTATTTTGCAAACCTACAGTCACAGAGATTAACAAAGCCCAGAGGTGATAAAAGTATGTAAATTAAACTCTTCCTCAGCAGACACTAACTCTACTGCTTTTCAAATGAAAAGCATAAAAGTATATACTTAACTATGTTTATGTACAAGAAGAGGTGCTATGTTTGCAAAATGTCCATTTACATAACACCCAACTCTTTTTCTAAGAACTCATATAAGGAAACTATTAAAATAAATCACAAAGTAAATTAATGATTCAGAGATCTCATTTGTATGAATCCACTTCATAAAATATGTGTATGTGTGAAATAGAAGTCAACTGATCATAAAACAAAGCAAAACCACATGAGCTCACTGTGGAAGGAAAGCTATTTTTAGTCAAATTTTAAAGAAATGCATTCTATTCAAGGCTTCATATCATGCTCTATTAAATTATAAGAGTGAAAACAGGTTCTGATTTAAGAAGAGATAGCACAGCAAGATGCGACGTGTCAGAAATGTAATTGTGTACTGTGTGCTGATGTTTTGCTTGTCTTCAATTTGTTGGAGCTGACCAAACAGGGAAGATGATCGTAGCCAGGAGAATCTTAACCCTCAAGACTCCAATCCCACAGGTCTTACATACAGCAGCAATATTTCCCCCTCGTGTAATCAATAGAGCAATTATTTAAGAATTCCCAGGAAGTAAATCCCCCAAAGTACAATTTTAGTCACTGGGGCTGGAGGAGACAGCTATTTTTAAAAATTAGGCTATAAAGATTAAACTCACAAGTAATATAGGCATGGATAGGGTACCTCTCAGTGGCAAATGAAGCCTGGGTGTCATGCAACTGAATATGCATCACAAATCTGGCTCCAAATGCTGGTAATACGCATCCCTGTCTTCCCGTGTTCCAGCAGGATTGGTGAACTTAGTTACCTCCAAGGAGCTTGACTTGTTCCCGAGACACTCACAACTCCTCTTGTGGCACAACAACCTCTTCTAGCCCCAGTCCCACACAGTTCTTTTCATGTCATGGTTGCTAAAATCTGACATACAGGCAGCTTGAGTGGAGGCAAAGAAATGTATGTTATAATAAAAAAATGAAAACTATTTTTGGGTTAAAATGCTATCTCCAACACAAGGTTTGCATCCCTGGTCATTTGAAGGAGAGAAAGGAAAGACAGGTTTTGAGTTCTGTAATCCAAAACGGCCAACCTCAGACTTCTTACAACGTCACTGGAGAAAGGCAATGCCCAAGAAATGGAGGCTGGAATACTAAATGAAGGGTTACAGTGACCAAGCTGGATGCAACCTGTGGTGATCAAGTCCAAAGTACTAACAAAATCTTATCATGTAGGAGAACATTCATTGTACCCAAATTTAGTCTTCTAGATACCGAGCATCCACACAAACCTTGACACAGAGTTTATTTCCATAACCTGTGGAGACCTGTCCACCACTGGGGGCAATTACCACATCTACAAATGGAGTGTAAGCTTGGTGGGCTGAAAGGCTTTTGGAAGATACCTATCATTGATCATTGACTAAGTGGAGGATGCCAACTTTTTTCTCCTTAGTCTCAGGGCTGATCTTCTTTCAGAAGGCTACCTTTCTAAGATTTATAATTCCAGCCTGTACCACAAGATAAATATGCATGTAGAGAAAAGAGAGTACAAAAGAGTCTTCCTTGCCCAGAGCTTTTCAAAATCACTTGAACCACAGTTTCTTCTCAAACTTCCCAGTTTTGATGAGGTCCCCAGGTACCTCTGGAATGAGGAAGGAGAGCTGAGCAGCCTGCTCAAGTCTATTCTCTCTACAGACTCTGAAAAAGGACTTCCACAGTGACAGAAGAGTGACTTATTGAAACCCAGATGCCTTCTGTCCTTCTCTAGAGGCTCCTTCTGGTGCATCAGGCACAGGCGTGTGGCAGAAGGTTCAGGCTACAACTTGCCATCAGAGGGTCTCCTTCAATATTCTCTCTGAGGTCAATAATTCCTTCTGCCCACAAGCAGATTTAGCCATTCCAGCACAAACACAAATGGGCATAGCTAACCTGAAGAGAACATTTAGGACGTACATCTATACTGCCCTAAAAAGTACAGAAAAAATACCGAAAATTGCTTTTGAAGTTATTCCTGTGTCTCTTTTCACTGCCAAGTCAGAGAAACAATTCATTGGTTCCCTACTGACAGCAATATGTGACTTTTCATTGGAAAATAGATATTCCTGGTTGACTTCTGAGAGTGTTGCAGAAAAACGTTGGAAAACTAACAGGTCCTTAATATTTGTGTCCTTTAGGTTATAATCATAGTGAGGAAGACCAGAGAGAGACCCTCACTATGCCAAAAAACACTCAGCAGCTGTTCATAAATTAGGACATCTTATATCTAGCGAGGAGTTGAATAAAGGACTCATTAAACTTCAATTCATAATGCTTTGCTTCTGTACTGCAGTGCTTAGGAATGGAATAGTTCTGGAAAAGTCAGCCAGAAGAGCCAGCATGTGGTTCCAAAGCACTCCTATTTACCAAGACAACCATTCTGGATTGGTAGCAAATCCAAAGGCAACAGGAAAAATGGAAAAAGAAGGAAAGGAACTGAGCATTTAACTTGATAAACATCTCAGGAGGCTTGTCTGAGATTAGTTGATTGCATGGGTGTTTGGCAGGGTACTTACGTCAAGTCAACCCTTGCTTTTCTTCTAGACTTTTCCTCTTAACCCATAATATGACAGGGTCGTATTTATTTGGTGTTGCCCACACAGCTAAAGGTCATTTGATGACAGGTAAAAAATAGAGAAAAATAATCTCAATAAATGTCATTTGCAATCTGAGGGAAGGAATAACAAGTGTGACTCATTTTGAGAACAGTGAGCTTTCTGAACTAAGGTATCCATTTACCTGGAGGTCTGATGTAGCTGATCTTTGCTCCAGAATTTTTCTGTGGTGGGTTCTGACTTGTGGAGATCTGGGAAAATAAATTTGAGGGAAAAACAAATTAGGTGGTTTTCCTCTCTTGCATCCATGCTGCCAAAGAAAAATATAAGCAAAACCTGCAAAAACTCTCAGGAGACCTGTTTCTCTTCAAATTGCTCTGTGCTTAGCACTGGTGTTTTTCTGCAAGTTGTCTGTTGCATATGACTAGGTCATTTCATCACAAGCATGTGTTTCACATGACTTAAAATAAAATTTTCAGATCCCTCAAAGTTCTTTCTTGTCAAAAGCTTTGCTTTTCCTTTAGAATTGCTCACGTGCTTTGAATGCAGAGAGCCCTGTGTCTGACTTCACTACTCCATTAGACATAGAGAGGGCAGATCAAGGGACATAATGGGACAACAGATTGGCCAGCCTGTGTGCAGGTTTGTAATTGCCTGTTCCTGGCTCCTCTGGAAACAATGGAGGAGCAGAAGCAGCCGGTCTGCAGAGGAGATGAGGGGTGACATCTCCCTGGGAGTGCTGCCTGCCCAAGCACCCCTGGCCCTGCCAGTCCTGGGCTGTCCTGCCAGTCCTGGCAAGGCCAGGCAGGCTCAGAGGGCTGCTTTGAGGCTCTGGTCTGTTCCTGTCTGCTACCATTTGTTACCATTGCCCAGCACGGGCATCTTGCTCCAATCTGCTGCACCTCTCCATGTGCTGGTTCTGACAGGAGCAGCAATGATGATGATAGAGTTGGGCTCTGGACAACCTTTGAAAATTAATTTGGCCCTTCGTGTGTTACAAGAGGAAAACAAACAGCATAGTAAGCACCAAAGCGTGACTTAAACAAAAAGACTTGCTAAAGGCATGTCTTTCTCCATGTCCCCAGCTGGACTTGCTGAGTTCATAGATTTTAATGGAGTTATTCCAGCCTACCTAGCTGAGATTACAGCTCATTAGATGATGTATTGCCATGTAAAATTCCAGTGAGTGGTACAGTTTATTTTCTCATTTGTTGGTTCTGCCATCTGGCACAACTTTCTTATATCCTTCTCCGTTCACTTTCCTCTGAAAATATATTTTCTGTTCTCTATAGACTGTCACTTTTCCCTTGCCAAATATTAGCTTCATGACTGAACATTTCTGATTCCTTTTGAAATCACTTCACAACATCACTTTTTCCCCTGACAATACTCTCAGGTGTCTATTATGAGATGTTGGATTTTGTTGCCAGGTGCACTATGAGTTAAAAGAATACAGCTCCAGTTTGGGAAACATTTGTGCAGCTGCACAGCTTTAAGGGGTCCTGGTGACTATAAATAATAAAGGGAAACTAAATGATACACTACTCCATTTTGGAATTCACCTCCTGAGAGAAGAAGGCTTGCCTCATTTTTAGGACAGACAGGTATCATCCTGCAATGGCACAGGAGCATCCTGTAGTGGATGAGAAGTCATGGATGTCTCATCCACCAGAATGACACATTTAATCTGTAAACTCTTTGTGATTGTTACAAAACATGTTCTCCCAAAAAGGCTTGTGCTCACCTACTGAAGGATGGGATTTGGAATTTTCCTGCAAATATTCCCACATTTGATTTCCTTTGACTGGATAGCTACAAGAGGTTGTTCTAAGTATGAAAAAGTGCTGCTGAGCTCTTCTCTCTTTAAGACACACCTGAAGAATGCATCCACAGGTACTGGTTGGTGCCTGTCAGCTAATCCTTAGCAAACAGGAAATGTGGGAAGCAGAAGCATCAGTGCGAAGCCGTATAGTCCTGTTCTGCCAGAAGAGTTAAGGCACAGCACGGGGTGGGGGTTACTTTGAGCCTTCAGTTTTCATGGAAGTGGGAAGTGCTCAGCAATTCTTGGGTGGTCCTCAGAGTGTTTCAAGGCCAGGTCTTTTTTTAGGACATTAGGTACGGGTTGAACCACTTAGAATGGATAAACAACAATTATAAAATAAATTGTGATTATAATATTTATGGTAGGTGATGTCTAAGAGCAAATGAAGCAGAACCTTTTCTGCCCTGGAGGGTGTCTTTTGGTTGAGCCTGTGTTTGTAAAATGATTAGAGAAAATGAGGTATATTTAAAAAGACCAGGAGCAGCAAGAACCAAACACAAGAGAAAATATTTAAACACAAAGGCAGGGTGGCTGAAGGGCCATACACAGAGGGAGAGTTCTTCTGCATTTCATTGCTGCTTCTTTCACACTTGCAAATACACCATTGAGAGATTACCTGAATGAAGTAAAAGCAAGGATGCAATGCAAAAAAGAGAAACTGTGATTCCCTAATAACTGACTGGAAGGCTGGTGTAGTGGATCAGTGAATGCCATGAATCATTTGCAGACCAAGATCAGAGAGTAAAGGGGACACAGTTCACCTGGCTGGGCATTTGTGCAGGGCTTTGACTAACTGAGGCATTCAGAAAAACATTGGTTTTTCTCTTCTCACTTATAATCTCTTTTCACCTCTGTTCCTTCCAGGTTCAGCCATGTACTTGCTAGTCTACCTTCCCTAGTTCTTACTTTGTTTCATCATGTTAGTGGAGAAGCTGAATTTCAGCTCATTTCAGTTGTTTTTTACCAAGAGGAAATCACACCTAAAGATTTCTATCATATTTTGTTCCATTTCTTCCAAGTGCTGAACCTTTTATTGGGTGAAATAGAAAAAAAATCTCATTTTTGGAAAAATAAGTATTGACTCATGCTGTGCCTGATCCTGTCTCATATTTTGCCTCCATCTGATTGTAGCATCTTGTAATTGGAAGACCTATGGAACTTGCAATCAAATAATTCTGGTGTATATGGAGTTCATATCCAAACAGTCAGATATGGGCATCCCATAAACATAAATCAAATAAATCTGTAGAGCAGGAGAAATTTATCTTATCCAGATATGCAGAGCTGTCTGAGACCTCTCCTAAAATCAAAGTGTGATGCATAGCAAACAGCTTGGAGGAAGAGTAGCAATCAATACATCAGAGACAAGGAATGGGAAACAGGGCTGTAAACTGATGTATCCCTAATGCCACAATGCTTCTGAAGCAAGTTTGACACACCTCTTGTGCTTTTACGGATACAGCAAAGTCATGCCTGAGATTTTCAAAATCCCCATTTGAATCTGCAGTTCTGTCAGAGTCTAAGCTGACCGAGGTTGCTGTTACCTCTTGACTACCTGCCCCTCTGCCCCACGACACTGCTGACTGGATTTTTCACCTCTCCCTCACACTGGCAAAAACCATACCTAATCCTGCAGTGAGCTGCAGAGCTAAACTGGAAGGAAGTGCTTCTTTTCCCCTCTGCACACCTCATGAAATGATTTTCTCATTTCTCCCCCTTAACTGGCTCTCTGTATGATCACACAGAGAGAAGAGAAGAATGGAGAAAGCATGTAAGGAAAGGCAGAGGGCAGCCCCACTTTAGATCATACACTAAACTGCTGTGGAATTTCAGCTTTAAGAACACAACCCCACTCCCAGTCATGCATATGTGTGTATGTGGATGTTCCAAAAGGACTGCACATTCACTTGACTGCTATGGCATTTGATACAGGATTCTTGAAACGCTGGGTCACCTTGATTCACGAGTTAACCACAGGGAACTACCATATTTTTAGCATTTATACTTCCATTAAAGTACAAAAATTGCTCTTATCTATTATGATTGTTCAGGAAATCTTCCTAGTAGGTCCAAACTGTGCAATGTTTCCTTTCTTCAGTCCAAAAATAGTCTGAAATTGTACTGATGAGATATAAATGCTGCCCAATTTGCTTGTTTCTATTCAGGCTTTGACTCAAAACCTTGTTGACAACATTATAAATGTCAACATTTGATACATAATACATGAATACATTTTAGCAGATGGAGAGGAATAGAAATGAAGCCAAGATGCAGTTGAGGCTGGGCTTGGAATTGCTGGAAGGAGAAGGATGAAGAAAGGTGAGATGCCAAGAAGGAAGTAGAGCAGAAAGAGAGAAAGGAAGGGAAATCACTCCTACTGAATTTCGCTGAATCAAATACTAAAAGAGTGAAGGGATAACAAACAATCCATTACCTTCTGCAGCAAAAGGTGAGGCTTTGCCTTTGTTCATTCTATGAAGCTCTCTTTGAGACAAACAGGAGCTGTGCTATGGACAGAAGGCAATATGTTTGTCCATACTCATACCATAGCCCATTCTCTGTATCCAGGGGTGGAGTTTGTTCTCTTCCACAGCATGAGCAGGACACCCCCTTGGTCAGAGACAGCTCAACTGAAACAGCCCGTTAACCACCAATTTTAGATTAGCAAGAGTAACCCACTGCTTAGAACCAATAGCTTATACCAATACCACAAACTGCACTAAGCTCCTGGAAGGTTTTGCCATAACTAAAAATTATGATCATTTTAGGTTAAACAGATATGGGGTGCTACCATTCATCACTCAGTCTGTAAAAAAAAATCAAACTATTTTAAAAGGCTAATTGCTGTGCAGCAGAAACACATGGCATAGAGATGAACTGTCTGCAAAACAGTAGTTGAAACCTGCCAATGCTAACTATACTTTTAGGGGCTAACAAAAAGATGCCAGAGGACAGAATGAGAAAGGTGAAAGTAAAAGGTAAACTTATGATTTCGCATTCTGGGGACGAGGTTACCAAGGGCTATTATCACTACCTGTGCATCAAACAGGCACAGAATGTGATTTTCAGAAACCCCTTTATATTTTCTAAAAAGGAGCCCCTATGAACCATCTCTTTTCTTCTCTTTCCTATGTTGTTTCTGTACTGAATATTCACACTTCTTTTCTTAGAAAGACAGCTGCTTTGTCCCAAAGTGTCTGCATTTAAAATGTAAGTGTATTACTTCTGATATTCACTATTCCCATGCTTTTCTTTCTCAAAATATAAAAGAACAGCAACAATGCAATACTAAGAGGAAATTTCCCTAGGAAAACAAGGAATCTTTTCTATTTTAAATCCTTGGTAGCTCCATTTTCATAGAGCCTATCAGTTTGTCTGCTGTCAGTCTCAGAATTGCTTACCTAGCCTTCAGCAAGTGCAATGCACAAGTATAAGTCTGACAAACTTGATTTATGTTAAGAAATAACTTTCTTGTTGTCATAGAAACTACTGCAAGATGATCCAGGCATGAGTAAAAACTAACAATGAAAAGCAGGTTGCTGGTTTTGCCAATGAAATTCCCTTCGTTGTTGATGTCCCATCAGTAATTTCCTTGCCCTCTAATGCAAAAAAGGTAAAAAGATGGTATCCAGATGGTTGGCTGAGAGGAGAAATTTGCCTTGAGGGAGGCTTCATTGTCATGAGAAAGGCACATGTCTCAGCCCAGAAGAGGATGTGCAGCCAGCCCAACTTCTCCTGCAAGGCTGCAGCAGGGGAATGTTCTTTCCAGTAGGGAGCAAAGCCAGACTAGAAATCCCTCAAGCCTGTTAGGGAGTCGTCCATGCCATGGTGGAAAGAAACAGAACAATTTTCTTCTCTTATGCCATGGGTTTGCTTCCATCAGCAGGAATGAATCATAGCGACATTTTAATGTTTGCACAGCTCTTGGCACTGCGCTATGCATAAACAATTTCTGCTTCAATAAGAGGAAGCATTCATCTGGACAGCAACAAATACAAGGGAGTAAAAGAATCAATGAACTCTGAGCATCATGACGTGTTTTCTGTACCCACCCCAGCACTGCCTGCCCACAAGCTCTGTGACACAGCACTGATAATAACACCCTGCCCAATATAAATGATCATTCACTGCCATTTTTGCACAGCGAGAGCACAGGAATGTACACTGTGTACTACAACACCTACTACCCTCCACTCAGTCTCCACCATCAGTCATTGACATGTTAGGGGTGTTTATCCCCAAGATTTACAAGGGCAATGAACATTGCTAGTACTTGCCACTACAACTGTCAGACTGACTTGACATTATTTCCCAAGGGAAATCTGTTTCTGCATCTGCTACTGTTGGTTCAGTTTACAACAGGCTTTCAGCTAAAGGTGCTGTAGATCCCCTGCCTCACAAAAAGACAAAAGGACAAAGGTATTACTGCAAAAAAATCAGAAATCCTGCAATATTTTGTGCGGCCTTTGAGTTCCTTTAAGTAGAAAAGCCAGAGGATTTCAGTCCGGAATGCTCCTCTGCTGAAATTAGTACCAGGAACAGTCCAAAAAGAGGAAGACATGGATAGATTATAACTTTGTTTTGTTTTGTTTTTCCTCTCATGCTGAGTACTTGCAGTATGTTCAATAATTACAAAAGACTTTAGTGAACCAATATTGACTCTTTTTCAGCTGGTACACGGTCCAGCGAGTATTGTTTCCCCCCTAATATTTATCATTTGAATGTATCTGCCAGACAATCTCTCCAAGTCCTTTCTGAGATGAAGCTTACTGCTATTAATTTTGCAAGTGTAAGAAACAGAGGCAGGTCTGGCATTGGTTCCGATTCCTGATAAAGTAGAAGCATCTTTTAGCACTGGGTGTGCCATAGATTATGAAATGAGAATTCTGAATTGATATTTTCCAATATTCTCTGTAAAATGCATTCTTGTAGGCTTTCCATGCAGCATTCTCCTTTTTAATAAAGAAAAAAAATACAGACTAGAAGGGGCAGGAAGACAAATGAAACAGACTTGCCTGATCATATAGTGGGCATTTTTGACAGGGCTCACTGAACTCCAGTTTCAAGAATCTGAATAGAAAGCCTCATTTGCTCTTGGTCATTTGCTCATTGCAAATGACCATTTGCAATTTGGTCATTTGCTTCTTTTCTCAAGAGACACAAAAGGGCATGGAGGATGGAAAATTAAAACAGAACTCAGTCATTTGATTACTGTTGCTAGATTATAAGAAAGTGCCTATCTGCCACTTCTCCTGTATGTGTCCCATATATCCCTTTTTATGTTCACTGCCTGTCCACAGCTTGTCTCATACATGAATCTCATTATGTCTCATTATCACATTTCATTCCCATGCTCTTTGCAGTGCAAAACAAGGTGTGTATTTGGTTATGAAAATGCTGGAGGGGGTTGAGGGCCGTTTTGCATGGGAGATGCTGTATTACCATGTCAATCACTGCTCCTTCTCTTAGTCTTTGCAGATGAATCCTGCATGAGCTTCAGCTGGGGTGCTTCTGGAACTGGGGAAGCTGAGACTTAGGTAGCAGGTTCTCAGCCCAGGTCCCCTGGCATGTGATTCACACACTGTTATCAAACTTGCACTGGGGGGCCTGACAGTTTCCTCTCACCATGCTGAAGTCCAGGTTTAGAGCTCAGCATAATTTATGGTTGTTGGGTGAAGATGGTCTTTCCCAGCTGAACTCTTTCACTCTAGGCCTACATATAATTTTTAATTTTTTTTTAATTTTTTTTTCCAGATGGAAGGCTGTTGCCTATTAACCAGCCTAGCTACCAAAAGGGGAGTAGGGGAGGCTTTTGCTCCAGCATTATGCCATCCACTGATGCTGGCTGGATATGCCATTCCTACCTGTCATGCAGGCTCCTGCTGCAGTTTGTCCCCTGTGAATGTGGGTACAGATGAACCTTCTGCTGCTGCTGATCTGCTTCCCACTTTCCCCTCTGATGCAAGCTGTGTGTTTTGACCTGTATTCAGCAGGGGATGCCATTAAACATCAGGACCTGAAGGCTGCCACAGTCTCTTGGAGGAAGTTTTCTTTTCTCAGAGGCAGCAGGACATGCAGAGGGACTACAGGGGGAAAGACCGTGGCACTGTCTACACGGGAGGGGAGTAGGCATGGAGGCAGAACTGCAAAACAAAACAAAACAAAACAAAACCCATTCAACTGGAATAGCAAAGGCTGCTGGGCAGTGGTGGTTGCTGTGACCTGAGCTGTGGGCATCCTGCTCAACTGCATAACCTACACTCCCCAGAAGAAAGTGATCCCCGAAAATGAGTGCTTAAGTCACCTGTGTGCTCATGAAACAATAATTTTGAAGAATTAAGGACTTTAGTTAAAATAGATATTGCTGAGGTAATACAGACTAACTTCCTTTTGTTAACAGAAGCCAGATTTAAGGAACTGGTAAATCGTGAAGACTGTTAAACTATGTATGTGCATCCTGACTAATCAATGGACTCCAAAAACACAATACAAGCATAAATCCAACAATCCTGGAAAAACAGGATTTAGTTGTCACGTAGCACTAAAAGCTTAAAAAGTCAAAGCGAGGAAGACCCATCTTACTTCATCATTTTGAGACCCCACCCCATGAAAAGACCACCGACCCACTTCAAAGAACAAACTACTCATGCTTAATAGCTTTTTGGCTAATTACCATACAAAGCAGTGAATGGGATGTACCAGAGTTATGAATATGCATTTGTGTTTTGGGTATTCAATACTCCTGTACATAAAAAGACCCTGTGATCATCTGTGAATTGCGTGTGTGTATTTGGGAGCTATCCCGCACGTTGCTCAGTGTTGTAATAAACATACACTTTCTAACTTTAAACTGTTAGAGAGTCTTTGTCCGTCATTGTGGATATCGGTGTTAGATCAATATCCATATTTTTTTTAATAATTGACTCAGAAGGCGCAGCCTGAACTGCATCCTGGGGCAGCTGTAGATCCAGAACATTCATGAGCTCTTGGTAGAGACTTTTTCGGAGAGGTGGGACAGGCGAACGGGTCGTGGAGACCTGGAAGAGGAGAATGCTTGCAGTAATAGAAGAGTAGCAGCAGGAAGCAGGTTGGTAGGAGAAAAGGTATTACATTTGCTGGATTATGGATATAAAATGCCCAGCTGCCAAATAAAACCGTCTGCCTTGTTTGTTTCTTTTCTTTTTTTAACGAATAATCAGTGACTTAAAGACAGAAAAAGATAATAGTATGCCCTCTTTTATATTCCAGAGCGTCCCCCTTCTCCCTGCTGTTTGGCATCGCGCCCATTTCCAGCAGGCACTTTCAGATGCAGATTTCTCCCTGAATAGGTATGGCGGGGCTCTTTGTCCTCATCTCCCCTACCTTCATTAGCAGCTCTGCTGTTGGGGGCCTTGCTCAGCTATCAGAGGGACCAGGGCCGGACGAGGAGCAGAGCAGAAAAGGCCCCCTTTACACTGATTCATTACCATACAAATGGAGCAACACCCCAGCCATGCAGAGGGTGGTATCTTTGTAAAACACGCCGCAATAGCACACAAAACAATGATTACACAGCGCTTATGCGCCAGTTTAAATTCACCCTGGATAGGCTGGATAAGGCACATTTATATACGATAAAATGGATTCCCTTCGGATCTGCAAATGGTTCATAGATATCTCTTGAGATAGGGGCACTGCCTGGGGCATGGTGGACGTATCTGGGTAGTAACCCATCAGCAGGGCAGCAAGCCGTGACAAGAAGACAGATGAGGAGAGATGATGCCTGTTGTCTGTTGCCCTGGTTCAGGCTAAATGTTGAAAGATGAGACATCTGTGTACGAGACATCCGTGTGCGTGTGGCTCAAAGACCAGTCATCCAACATTAATGGTTTTTGGAGGTTTGTGTCAAGTAAGAACACTCTCAATTATTAAAATTTGCTTTGGGTAGGAGAAAAAAAATGCTGGGTAACTCATGTGTTCAAGAACTGAAAACCAAACCTGGTTTTAAAGTGCCTTTGGTGAAATATAATCTGACCTTTTGCTTAGTGAAAATAGTATATAAGAAACACCGTGAAAACGCCATTCTACATGAATATATTAATTCTGTAGCTTTATTGGTATGTGAACAGTAACACCATATAGAAAAAAAGGATTGACTGGTGAGAACATGCTCCTGGATGAACATGAGATGGGATGTCACACGTGCAAGATAAGGAATTAATTGTAAGGAAGAGATTGATTTTCTCAGGCCATTTGGGATATGTTCCCTCTCTGGTAGAAGTTACACACTTCTCCAACAAGACTGCTAATCTCTAAATTTCCTGAAGTTACTTAAAATTACGCTTCTGAAGTTGTAAGTATCAGGGTCATGTTTGGGAGGAAATAAAAAGTGAAAGCAGATCTGACAGTAAAGAGAGACCACAAATGGGGTTAATTAAAGAGCTGTCCACACTCCAGAAACTGGGGAGCTGCTTGCCTGGGCTGTTTAAATCCAGCATTTCTGGATAGGGGCTTTCAGGAGGAAGAAGATACTGAGGCAAAGCCTGTGATCCTCCAACTGCCCTTACAGGTTTGCAGGAAACAGATCAGAGTGGGAAGGGCCACACATGCCTTTGGGCTCAAACCCCTCATCCAGCTAAAGGACCATCACAGCCAGATGTTGATAAGTTAGTATTGCCAGGACAAATGGTGTCAGTCTCTCTGTGGACATCTTGTCAGTATTGTTGTGAATAACCTCTGTGTACTAATTTGTGCCTGAAAAATAAAATAATTCAAAAGCAGGTAAAAACAGTTCACCGAAGGATTCTGAGACGAGGGGGGGCAGGTCAGAGGAAGATTTAGGAGATCAGCACATGAATGGATGTAGCTCCCCTGGAAATGGGAAAGCAAGTATGCCTAACGATCAAAACATCTGCCCAAGAGACTGATTAGGGTCTGCAATGGTCACTCAGACATCTTTTCTGGTTCCCCTGAAAACCCACTCGGAAAAATCAGAATCCCAAAAGGAGAATGATGAATATCAATATTCCAAAAGAAAACCTGCCTCGAGGGGAACTAAAATGTATAAAAACTGGACCTTTGGTGGTGGGATTTTGTGAACAGAGGGGAGGCAGATGCGATAGAGGCCTGTCTCGCGTTCACCCTGTTCGATTCCCGGGATCAAATTGGTCTTTATCGTAGCTGCGATTTTTTTTGATTCGTTTCCGTACTTGCTGTCACGCGAAAATAAAATTTTGGGGTTTTTTTAACTACGATTTGGGTCACCTTGTTTATAACAGTATTGAGGGCCCAACCACTCCAGAGGGTGGTTGGACACTGGAACAGATTGGCCAGGGCAGCGGTCATGTCCCCAAGCCTGCCAGAGATCAAGGAGTGTTTGGACAACGCTCTCAGGGACCTGGTGGGGTTCTTAGGGCGTCCTGTGTGGGGACAGCAGTTGCTCTTGATGATCCTTGTGGGTCCCTTCCAACTGAGCATATTCTGTGATTCTGTGATCCCTGAGGATTCACCCAGCTGGATGCTACACCCAAATGTGCCAACAAATACTGACCAACTCATCCAAGTGTTTCCTTTGCACTGCACTAGGCTGTGCTATAACCCTAAATCCCTCTGCTGTCAATGATCACAGTGGCAACATGGGGAGTGCCATTTTACAAGAAAACCATTTAAAATGAGGGTTTTCCAGTGATGCCCCGAGATTCATTGGAAACAAATGACAGAACAGCTTGGGTTAGTATAAGGCTGAGAACTGTGGGATATACCCACAGCAGCTCTGACACCCAACACAAATGATAACCAAAGTGCTTGTGCAGCTCTTCCACCACTGTTTTCCTGCCCTCCTCTCTCACTGGAAGGTGCACTAGGATGGAGATGGGTGATGGCACTTGAATGCAACCCTGCAGCGTGGCTGCACAGGCTCTAGCTGGGTCTGCTGCTCACTTGAATTAGACCTAGAGTGGAGACAGATCCCGATTGTTCAGAGCTGAACAATCTGGATTGAGAAAACCTGGTTCATCAATTCCAACTCTTTTATTGCCACTATCAAAACATTTTCTGGAAGCATTTTATAATGTCTACCTATACCAACAGCCACACAGCATGCTGTATTTGTAACCAGATAATTACACCTTCCAAAATAATTCTTGCCCTCTAAATACCTGAGCAGATAAGTAATAAACACTTTTTTGGCAAGTAGTCTGGAAGGCCTTCAAAAGCACAGTCCAGTGATGAGAAGAAGAGGAACAAATCACCCTTTCTGTAACCTCTTTGATTTACAGAGAGGAAAAAACCCCTTAAAATCCACCATGTTTCTTTGAAAACCAGCATAAGGCAATACTGTCTACAGAAATCTGCTTTATGTCCTCTCAGGTTCTCACTTTTCAGTCATATTTGCTGGTATGTGAAACACATGTAAGCCTCTCAGTAACAGCTATGCTTTCAGATCTTTATTAATCAATAGAAGTGGGAGACCGGCATATCCCTGATCTGGGAGAGAAGGATAGGGAAAAGATTTTCTGAGCTCCATGAAAAACGAAATTTGGAATATGATTCACGAATTCTTGCAAATGTTGATCAATTGACCTGCACCTTGGACGTGAGCCAGGCTGTAGTCTCATTAAGAGATTCCAGATTAATCATATGCCTCTCAAAGAGGCATCTTAGTGAGATTTTTCTGCAAAGACTATTGATGTCATTCCAGTTACGTTTAATTCTGGTAAATATAAGGGCAGGTTTTTTAGCATGCGTGTTACAGAAAGAAGTGAAGAAATATATCAGGCTAGTTTAACGACAATTTCAGCACCAGTCTGGTTAAATCTGTTTCTAAATCAATCTAGCTCTGCTACTTCTGTGACCAAACCACCCACAGAAAGGCCTTAAAAATCAAAGTGATAAACCACCAAGGAACAGCAGTTTATAATGAAAACAACAGGGATGATAATTAAAGTTCCAGCAGTGGTCTGGATTGGCAGTCAGCTCAGTTAGCAAACTAATAAAGAGACAGACCAAATTCTTTACTGCCTGTCTGCGGGACAGATCAGCCTTGACAATGTTCCACCCTCCCTCTCTAAAATGGGGTGAGACTGTTCAGGCAATAGGCAAAGCTGCTTCCATTTGGCATCCTCCTCCTTTCTCATGAGTTTTCACCTACTGTTTATTGAGGAGCTGTTCTATTTAGACCTCCCCTCTCCATTTGCCTCTGGACTCCCAGCTAATCCTTGTCTGATTACTTCTGTTTTGGTGCCCACAAGACTTTTTAGTAAGAATTAATTTCTTACCTGAGAAGTCTTAGTATGTACCATACAGCAATATTAGCAAAACCCAATAGATTCTGTACCATTTGATTTCTGGGATTTTGTGATTAATTGTGCAGCATTGACAGTAAATACATTTGGAATATGTCAGCTGCTGATCAGAAAAAATATTTATCTCTTTTTCTCTAGTACAGGTCATATCTATAAATCACCAGGTGAATTCAAAAGTGGCTTCTCAAGCTGCTACAATCTCTACACAACAATGTATTTCTCTGACTCATTTTCCAGAGATAGCCTGCTTCATATGAACTTAAAAGGTATATTTGCAGAAATATTTATTGCATGTTCGGTGCTTCATGGCTCTGCTTAGCAGGTGAGCATTAGTGACATGGGTTTTTTGTGACTGGCATCTGCATAACTTGGATACTATGAGTTCCCTAAAAGTTCTGTTTCCAAAGCTCCTCTTATCATACGGATATAGTACAAAATGCATTGACCTTCTGTGCCTATTAACATGCTTTTACTTACTGCTTGAGCTTCTTGCAATTTGTAATGTGTTTTATCCTGACAAAATGATAAAGAGGTAGGGAGTAGAAAGGGAGGAACAGAATTAGCTAGAGACTAGGCTGCCTTATAAGTTGCCCAAATAATTAAGCCTGAGAGCTGAAAAACAAGGACAAGTTTTCTTCTGACCTGTGCTGCTGCTCTTCAAGCATCGTACCCTCTTTCCTTTTGTTCCTTTTCTTCTGGGAAAACATAGTGTCCTTCCAGCTTTCTTCCACTGGGAGGATATCCTTCACATAAATAATTTTTGATTTAACAACATATTTTTAATATTTTTTAGCATCCTTATTCAATTTAACTTTTTCTCTTCCCTTTGAAAATGCCCTTCATAATAATGGAATTGCATTAACATTTCTCCTTCAGCCTCCGCTGCAAATAGGGACCTGAACTGAAGCTCTGGTTTGAACTCTATTAGTAGAGGCACATCAGTTCAGGTGGGTTACAGCTGTTGGAACCTGCACTGTAATATTTTCCGACAGAGCAAACTATCAGATCATCAAATAAGATTTTAAATGAAGTCTGAAGTCTAAAAGGATTCTGGAAAGAACCATTTTCCGATCAAGGCAAGGAAAATTACTTCAAATGTAATGAAGGAGCTAAAAAAAATTAAACAAAATGCTCCTCAGCTTCCTCGATTCTAGGGGTTTTACTTTTTATTTGTGAATTTTGTAAAGCATTCTTTTCCTCTTTTGTCACTGTCTAGCACACCACACTGCATAACTGTCATTGTGCATTTACATTTTTCTTTGTTGCTGAGGACAGCCAGCATGAATTAGAAGCCGTTCATAGCCAAATTCTGAAGTATCAGGATATTAACTTGGATGTGGCAATGGATTAAAGCAGGGCTGTCCCACCCCTTCTCCCAGCCTCGCAGGGGAGGGTGTTGATGGGTCACACAGCTGCTGCTGAACTGCCACTGTTCCTGACTGACATATTTTTTGCTTTACTCTAACACGTCAAGCTGTCTGTATCCTTCTGTCAGCTCCAGGCAAGGATGCCAGCCTCTCAGATAAGGGCAGCATGATGAGGCAAGGTTGGTACTCGTGTCAGCCACCCCAGCTTGATCTGCTGCTGCATGGGTCTGCACACTGCCAAAATTCTGTCATTCCTGTCTTCTGGGCAGCTACTGTCTGTAAAACCAATCTACTACTTTACAAAAGTTATTCTTTGACCCCAGATCGGGGATTTGTTGAAGTCCTGAGTCACCGGGAGGCCCCATGGAGGCTCTCTGACCTGGGTTGTGGGTGTAGCCCCAACTCAGGCTGTTTGTATGAACAGGAGGGTTCCCTTCACTGAACCCCACTCCTAAGCAGAAGGCAAAGGATCAAGTGAGAGATTTAATGTTAAGCACCGAATATTAAATTATTACCATTCAACCTAACTCGCTGCCTCCCCCCAAATGTTTGAAATTCAAACAGATTGTTGCTCTGCACAAAGCAAGCCAGTGCTCTTAGTTGGGAATGTATCTGTTATTGCCTAGCACCACACTGAAAAAACATTGATTTCCACACACTCTGATTGTTCCTAAAGGCTTAGGAACTAATGTCAGCTGACTGTGTTTGTACTGGGTGCTCAAACACTGCACCAAATATGCTCTGCAAACTAGTCACCTTTAAAATGATAGTGGCACCTTCTTGGATCAATCACTGCCACCAGATTTCATGGGTTTCCTTTGGGTTTTCTTCTGGGGAGCAGAAAGGGAAAGGATGAATATGAACATGATATGATGACAGTAATGTTGAAGTGATTTAATTAAATGTTATTAATATACATTTGGATTTTTTCCCATGTTTTTAAATTTCCTCAGGGAAATTTGCTGCATTCTTTTCTTGGCATTTCTTTCAGTCTTTCGTTCTTTTTCCCTTTTTCTTTCTTCTTTCCATTGTCCTTTTCCTTTTCCTTTTCCTTTTCCTTTTCCTTTTCCTTTTCCTTTTCCTTTTCCTTTTCCTTTTCCTTTTTTTTTCCCTTTTCCTTTTCCTTTTAATTTTCCTTTTCCACTCTAGTCTATTATACATTCTTGGTTTTACTATTTTATTACTTTTTATTTTGAGAAAATTTTAGACATGTGACACAGTTTTGCATGCTTTTGCTCCTAATAATAATTATGGGCCAATTTTTGCACCCTATAAATTTGGATGGATAAACTTGGTGCAATTTTACTGATAGAATAATGGAATTTTAACTGACATTGGACTCTAACCTGACATTTTAATGATTGATTTGCATGGTCTCAGCTGCAAGACAATTTGTCTTAAGCCCCCATTAAATCAGAAAATTACTGTTTCTGACTGAATATGCCAATCATTCTAGGTTATCTAGTGAGAGATGCCACATGCTTTCTCTTGCTTTAGCCTTATTTTTTGACAGCTACTTACACTATTTATTGTCTAATTGGGTCTGCCAATCCTCCGCTCATATCCCAATCTGTCCAGCCCAGACACGAAAGTCTGAAAACATTTCTAAAATCTGCATGCTGTTGTTGATGACAAGATGTGGGGGTGGGGGCAAAAAAAATCAGCCTAGCTGTGACAACACACTTACTTCTGTATCATTATTTCCCAGGAAAAAAAAAATTTGCAAAAACTGACGGAAGGAATGAGCACCTGGGCTGATTCTGATTATGAGAGGAGGAAGGGTACTGTGTACAGGACAAAAGATACATTTTCTTCTGAGGCTTTCACACTCACAAGGCAGTAAGGGCTAAATCCTGCCAGTCATTGTGAAGGAGGAGGAGGAGGAGGAGGAAGAAAGAGCTGCTGCCCAGGCAGTACCAGGAGATGCAGCTAGCTGGTGTGCACACCTCAGTGTGTGTCTGAAGGAAAAGGATGCCATCACACAGAGCAACCACTGGTAGGGTAGGCCGAGCCTTGCCTCCATGCAGAGAAACAAGAACTCCCCTGTGATGGGTCCCACTGTGAAATCCTGCTCATCAACACCAGGATTCTCTCCATGAAGGATACATCTGCCAACCTCACAGCTGTGGCTTGCCAAACAGCACACCAGCATTTGGACTGCAGCTTCTCAGTGGGGTTGGCAGAGCTCTGACATCCGCCGGGACCTGATCCAAAGCTCATGGGATTTAATGGGGAAAAAAAAGTCCATTGATCTCGGTGGCTTTGGATCTGTCCTTTTGCTCGTCTCCTTTGATGATTTATACAACACTGACATGCATATTTCACTTCTGAAGCACACAGAGCACATGGTTTTAATCTCACCACTTCCCTGGTGACAGGGAAGGAACTGTGCTGGCAGCCAAGACACTGAAAAACATTCATTATTCTGTATATTATTATTACTTTTACTTCCCCATGGAAGGTAGAAATTACAACTCACAAATACTTTGTTTTACAGTCTTTGCCTGCCCTTAAAGACACAGTAAAATATTGTAAAGTGCAAATTTTTGTGTGTGCATAAAAATGATGAGAATGTTTTGTATTGAAATGGGAGGTAAGAGAACATCAAGAACAAAAAGTCCCCAGGGAAAAAAAAAAGAAACCGAAAAACCCCCCTCTTGCCTAGAAACAGCTCAGAGAGGGAATCTGTCCAAAGTACCAGGAAATTCTCTTCTCAGATTGGAAGGTGAGAACATTTTAATCTTGTGAAGTCTTTGTTTATAACATCAAGACTACTGGGCCATTGGCAGCAGTTCTTTAGTAGTTATGCTGATCTGGACCAAGTCCTACAGTAGCAGTGGCTACAAAACAAAATTAAAATAAATCACAACTCAAGGTTCCTCATGACCTCCAGAGCAGTTTTCAGGAGCAGCCAGGGCTTGCTCTGTTGTCTGTCAGACCCAGTATCCCGTGCATTTCTCCAAGGGATGCCCCCTCAGCACCCACCTTCATGGAGACAGAGCACCTCCTGCCCACAGGATAGACCCACAATCCGACAGGCATTTTCATAAAGCAGGAGGGATGCTTAGCTGTATTTTTAGATTTTTCATTCCTAATCCAATACCCTTTTCCTTCTTTGTTTCCTCACTGGCTAGTGCAATTTTTTCAGCACTAGATGTCAGTGTGGACTTGCAATACCAGTTTGCTCTCAAAGTTTTATTTAACAACAGAGAAAGAATTGCTACCCAGAATTAATCCAAGCCACTCCAGCCTCATGATATGCTTTCAACAAAACAGGTCTTTTTTTTCCTGTTTAAACTCCACGTGGAAAGTGTAGAACTGCCTTCTGTCCTTGACTGGAATTAATATGGCTGTAAAAGGACCCCATCTAAATTGTGATCATATCATGACTGAGTTAAAGAGGAGTTACCATGAGTCCAGAGAAAAAGCTTTGATTAGAAAATAATAAAGAAAAACGGTTTTGAATTATCTTGATAATTTGTGACCCTGCTAAGAAAGCATTGCACAGGTGGTCCCCGGGGAGGATCCTGCAACTAAGAGTACCCATCTCAACAAGAACCTACTGACAAGATTGAGTCTTTGCATTCCTACTGCCTAGAAAGATACTGCATCATCTTGAAGTGTTTTGCTACACCAGGCAGTTACAAGGACTGTTCTAACTTGCACTTGATTTACTATTTGCCTGGCATTTTCTGAATATTGAACTGAAACCAGCTTGGGGCAGAGCAATCAGCCAGGAAGTGTATGTTGTCTTTCTGAAGTGATGAAATGACTGGTTTCTGCCACTTTCAGAAAACATTTTGCTTCTTTAAGAAATTTAAGTCCCTCATTTCCGATGTTGTTATGGGAAGGCTGAGGAAGATGGATGAACCCTGACTCCCCTCATTTTGCAAGCAGCAATCTAGAACAAGACACAGCTCCTCTTGCTCCTGGAGAAGTACAAACTGGGGAAAGGCAAAGCAGAGAGAGGAGGAAGTGGGTTCACAATTCTGATTTCTCATCTCTTACGTTCATGGGTTTTGGCTTCTGGCGAGTGGATCTGAGCCAACACGACAGATGGAGCCTTTTACACCACCCTCATGCTTGGTTTACACCAGGCGTGATGCACAGAAGCCAAGGCAGAAAACGTTTCTGGCAGAGAGTGTGGAGCTCTCTGACATCCTCCCAACGCAGTAGCATTGTAGCAGTGATCTAGGCCTTCAGAAAAACCCAGTTACATGCCTTTGTATTCTCCACGATGCATTAGCTAACAAAGTATTATCCGGATACATACATCAGTGTGCCTCACATTTATTATACCTTATGGTTGCTACTGTCCCTTTGACTCCTGCTGCACAAAGTCACTGTGGCACATGTCACTGCCCAAGCAGCTGTGCTTAACATTCCTGCGTGGTTTTGTTTCTCATTATTAGGCTTATCAGTAGCAGACTGCAAGTAGGGGGCTGTAGAATATTAGTTAATAATTCATATAAAATATTAGCAAATATTGTGCAAAAATGAGGACAAAGGCATTTATTCTTCTGGGCTCTGAGAAGTTAAGGTAATACTTGGTGGATAATAGAGAACCTGAGAGAATACAGATGGTACTTGGCAAACATGGCCCCACCACCTGCTCCCATTCCTACATTTTTTGCTGTTATTTTTCTGTAATACTGTTTTCCATTTACTTTCCTCTTTCTATAGATGTCTGGCATTCAAAGAACTAGTATCAATAATGAAAGATGTATCCTGTAAAAGAGCTTTGCTTGCAATCAGCTTGTGAAGACAGATTTACCTGTTCAATTCTCACTGTGTCGCGACTTGAATCGTCTTCCTTAATGTTAATGATCACGAACTGCTCTAGATAAAGCTCTTTGTTAAGCCAGCTGCCTCTTTAGGTGCAGAAGGGTTTTGTGGCCTCATCCTGCACTGAAAAACAAGTTAGTGTAATTCAGGGATACACCTCCAAAGACTACCATTATTTCCCCCTGCCCAAGTAAAGGGAGTTTAAGGTGATCAATTGTCCTCCCCCGACTCCCAAATACACACTTGGCTGGCATTGCTGGGTACTGACATAGCAGATCTAAACCAAGAGATAGTAAACATGCTTCCCATCTGTTAGCTTGTCCTCCACCCCCTCTTGGAAGTCACAGAAACAGAAAAATGAGCTGGATGGCACCTTTATATGTCAGTTTGTACGCCCCGGACCCGCATACCCACAGACGTGTGTGTCATGCCTTGCCCAGATAAACCTGCACTGATGTCACTTCATTAATGGAATGGTGCAGATGCCTCCAGAGTAGAAATGGGCATAGCCTAAGCAGCCATTTGCCTTCCATTGTTTCTCAGGCATGTAACAAAAACGAGGGTCAGGGAGGGGGGCTATAACTGCATGAAAGATCAGGAAACTACACAGAGAGTTGATTAGTGCAAAACTGATTAAAAAAAAAAAAAAAAAAAAAAAAAAAAAANCAACCTACCAACAAGTAAAACTAACACATTTTATGGGAGGGCCAGTAACAGTAGTGGCCTGTGCCAAAAAGGCAAATTCAAATTAATAGCATTTGGTATTGTTTCTGGTTACCTACATGGGTACTCAGTGCTATGATAATACAACTGTGAGTGTAGGACAGCATAGAAATTATTAGGGTGAACATCCTTTCCTATGAGAAATCTTGGACTGAAATATATCTCTTAAAGTACTACTTTATAGCATGTGGTAATGAAGTGCACAGCACAAATTGCCATTTCGACAAGTATGTTATTTCCAAGTATTTCTTCCTGTACAAAATGATCAATCAATAAGTCTAGTCAAAATGTCAGTATATTTTCAAGATTAAGTTATCTTCTTTGTGAAGATCAGTTTTCTCTACAGGCAACTCTAGAGTACAAAATACAGCATATTATTTGCAGTGTGATAGAAACTTCAGAAAAGCATAAAATTCAAACAAAAGATAGGAGGCTTTAAACAGAAATTTTATAAAGCAAGGGTGAACTTCCTTACCCTTGTGGGTATCACCAAAAATTTCCAAAACAATTTCTGAAACCAAACCTTGAGTTTCACAAGTAGCTTGGTTTTATTATTCCATGAAGATTGATCTCAACATGTTCCAGAATTATCATATGTCAGTGTCTAAACCTTCATATGATTAACATCAATATGTGTAAAGAGTTATTCAATGCAAATAAAAATCTAAATCTGGATAATGGGGTCTCCTGCACCTATATAAAGGCCAGACACCAGCCGGAGCATCACTGACACCAAAATCTATCTAAAGGGATTCCTACAATAGGTTTATGTATTGTTTGTAGGAACACTGAGAGGGATTATATGGGACCTGCTCCCCTCAGTGTACAGATGTGAACATAAAACAGCCTTGTCTGCTGGACGGCTTACTCTAGTTACAGATGTAAGGCATGTGCACTTTACCCATCTTATTTCAGGGGGATAAAACAGTTCTGTTTTGCTTTCCCTATGAGCAACTGAACATATCAGAAGCCTCTATTTTCAGTTATCTGTGCAGAAGAGGTGTGCAGAGCTATTTCTTTCAAACAGATGAAATACACAGTATTGTAAAAACTGCACTGACCTCTTCCAATCACAATAGGCACTCCTAGCCTGATACCTGCTCAGAAAATCTAGTTGGCTAAACCTTTTTTAGAAGGTTTCAGAAGCCCACACTAGTTATTATAAAATTAAGCTGTATGTTATGAGGGTATGCCATTACTTTTTAAATCTTTCTCCTTTAGAAAAGAGTCCCTGATTGGTTCTGAACAGAATGAAACTCTGGCTGCCTTTATTAGTTCAGGGTCAGATGCTTCTGTCAGTAATGAAACCTTGCTTAAATCCTTGTTTCAGTGTCCTTTAAAAGCCAGCGAAGAAGGGGGCAAGAGGGGAGAGGGGAAATTATCTGTTTGCACAGCTCACTGTCGAGCAAAATGCAGGCTCCTGTTCCATTTATCAGCACACATTTTCCCAAATGTGCAATATTATGAATTTACATCTAATTTTGTATGCTTAAGGGCACACCTGTCACCTGGTATGTTCAAGGAAACTGGTCAAGAATCAAGTTCATTATTTTCACTTGTTGATAGACAAGGTGGTATAACCAGAACTGAAATGGAGGTATGCAGCTTGTAACAAAGAACAGTGAGTATATTTGCCTGTCTAAACCAGTTTTTTCCCCACTATCCTGGACAAGGAACAAGTAGTGCTTATTTAAGTATGACTATGATTCCCTAGATACGTTTCTACAGGAATAAAAGCAGCATTCACCCATACAGACCTACAGAAGTTCACTTTTATAAAACTATCTGCTTCTCCACTGAGTTCTTGAAATCTACAGAAGTATGGTCAGCAGCAAGATACTCTGCTTTCCCTCTGCAACGCTTCCTCTCGTCACTATTGATTTTCTTCTGTAACTTAAAAAGTTTTTATGCAAACATGAACAAATGGGTGGAGGTTACAGTGTCAGGTACTTGCCTCTACAAGACAAAACAGCAAATAGGCATTTGTTAGAAGAAATGTTAGCTTGAAAACCTAACTGTACTGTTCTTACATAAAGCAAATTTTCATATCCAGAAAAATATCTATTCATTTTTCAGAGAGACCAGGAAGAATTGAGGGGAGTAAGCTGGCTCAAAGGCATGGCACTTTTTTTTTCTGAAGATGTAGGTGTTATTTGAGAGATGTGATTTGTTTAGACTCACACTTGATAGTGACAGAACTGCAAATATGTCATAGATGCAAAACAAAAACTGAAGCCTATTAAAAAAAAAAAAGAAAATCATATTGCACTGGGAGCAGTCATGCCCTCCGAGAAGGGAACACAGGCTGTCCTGTTGTGATTTCTTTTCTGTAAAATATTCTATGCTGTTAAATGCAACTTTCTGAGTGTAAGACTGAGTAACTGGATGTCTTTTTTGTGGGGCTTTTTTTCCACCATAAGCTTCATAATTTAATCCTAAATTGAATAAAATATTATTCACAGTCAAATATTATCTGTATTTAATACCTGCTCAATTCTTAAATCCACTGTAAAAAAAATAGAAAGTGCTGTGATACTGTGTAGCAATGTACTATTTTCAAAATGCTGTTTATTCTAGCAGCTGAACAGCTCTACTAACACTCAGCAGTGGAAATTTTAAAAACTCCATAAAACTCTGAGCATGCTCCCTCTAACCCTGCTCCAATAGGGCTCAACATGCCACAGGCATTCTGTGAGCAGCAGAAATTATGAGTCATGTTTGCAACATCCTTTGCCCAAGCAGATTCCTGGAATCTAGCAGGATAGGAATTCCTACGGTAGCTTTCCTTTCCATGGGAACATTAGAATCTCTATCTTCTACATTACCACTTATTTTCTATACTGTTAATGTCTCTCAGAGATTTGGCTGAAGCTGGACATGGATTTAAAAAGTAACCAGTGGTAGAGCAGACAGAATATCCACACTGTTTTTGTTTGTTTTTTTTTTTCCTGTAGGGAATTGAACTAGAAAGTGCTCATGATTGATCTACTTTGGAGTATCTACCAGTGCTAGCAGCTTATAATTCACAAGTGGGGATGACATAGCTTGGGACGGCAGATTATCGACCCCAGCTGTCTGCCCAACACCCAGCACACAAAAGACTCTTGATGAGACAGCTGTGGAATCACTGCCTCTTGCTGAAATGGGCAAACAGTTTACAACAGCATTCTCTAAATGGGGTTCAGAGTATTCTCAGAGTGTCTCAGCTATCCAGAAAAGTGGTGTTGGAATGAAGAGCTAGGGCTAGTAACCTCCTGTGCCACCCCCAGCCATGGTACCTCTTCTTGCAGACCCAGCTGTGAGCTGCAGTGATGCCAGAATGTGATGTCACACGCAGTTGTAAGAGACACGGCAAAAGGAAGGGGAACAGGAGGCCTCTCACATCTGAGAAGGAGCATCAAAGATGCCACAAATGTAAATGTAATGCTCCATAATACTTTGCATTTTAATTAAGGTTTGAATCAGTTTTATGGTATTAATCATAACATGGCTTGGATACTGTGACGCTGCGACATAGGCAGGAATGTAGCTGGAATCCCTACTGAGACAGTATGACGGAGAGTCCTGAAGCACTGCTTCATGGTGACATAGTCTATTTGAGAGCAGACAATAATCCATAAAAACAAGCAGTTTTCCTCAGATGACCGACTGTAGGAATCATGTTTATATTAATTCAGTGTATGCAACACCCAGTATTAAACAAGGCACGAAACAGTTTTATGTCTCCGAATATTTTGTCATGAGCAAACTGAGCCTGCTATCCACATGTGTATTATTCACTGGGATAAATTTTTCAGCCTAGTTAATCCTCGTGTAAAAAACCCCATGACTTTGAGTGAGAGACTGAGGTATACAGGATTTTCCTGTATCACCTGTGAACCAAAGATGTCAGAGATTTTTGTCCTTCTTGTTTTGCTTCCCGGTATGTCCACGTCTCCTGGTACGTCCCGGTTCTCAGAGAACAGACTGGCAGCAAACCGTCAGGGCTGGAAGTCGCCGACCCGAGAGAGCTCCCAAGGGGACCAAGCGGCCCTTACCTTACCCCCCTGCCCGCCGAGGAGCGGCCCAGGCGGGGAGCCGGGAGCCGCCCCAGGCACTGAGGTCGGGCATCCGGGCGTTCGCCGGAGCCGCAGTGGCGGAGAACCGAGCGGCGGCGCGGCAGGAGGGCACAGGAGGGCACCGCCGCTCTGCCACCGCGGCCCTGCCCGCCCCGCCGAGCCGCCTCCCGCTGCCGCCGCTCCGCTCCTTCACCTGCCGGGGCTCGAACGGAGCGCGGACACAGGGGCCGCCGCCGGCCGGCCCCAAGCACGGTCGCTCGCCTTCCGCCAGCGGCGCGGCTGCCCGCGGGACGCGCCGGCGGGCGAGGGGACAGCGAGCTCCCCTCGTGTGTTTGAGTGCGTGTGCGTGTCTATCTGTGTGTGTGTCTGTGTGTCCCGGCGGCGGCGGCCCTGTCTCGGGAACTCGCCCTCCAGCCGAGGCGAGCGCGGCCGGAGCCCACGCGGGCCTCACCTGGCGCTGTCCCGCACCTTGCGGGAGGAGCGGCGCGGGAGGCGGGGCGGGGCGAGCCGCCGGGCCCGGCCCGTTGCGCCGCCGCGGCCGGGGGCCGGTCTCCCGCCGGGCGCGGGGGGGAAGGCGAGGCGGCGGCCCCCGCCCGCCGTAACCGCTCCCCATCCCGCCCGCTGGTGCCGCCCCCAGCATGGCGACACGGTAGAGGAGCGGCTGCGCCGGGGCGACCGCCCCCTCCCGCCTCCTCGGCACAGGCACGGCGCGCCGCGGGCGAGCGAGCGGCCTCGGCGGCGCTGCTGCCGCCGGTGCCCCGCATAGGGCTCAGCGGCGGCGGACGAGGAGGAGGATGGCGGCGGCGGTCGCGGCGGGGGCGGGCACAGCGGCAGCAGCAGCGTCGGCGGGGCCGAGCGGCCGCGCGGCGGGAGCCAGCACCGTCCCGAGCAGCTCATGGTGGCGCCCCAGACCCGCCAGCAGCGGCCGCGCCGGGGCCGCCAGCTGAGCCGGATCCCGGCGGGCGGCTCTCCCCTCTCCACACCGACCCACCGAGCGACCCGTCCCCCTTCCCCGGCTCTCCTTCTCCCCCCTTCCCGACGCGACCCGCGCCTCGGATCGCCCCCGCCGGGGCCGGACTGCGACCACCCCCGGGCGCCGCGGGGAAGGCGGCGGCTGCGAAGGGCACCGGGCAGCGCCAGGCGGCGGCGGGACCATGGGCGCGAAGCAGAGCAGCCCCACCGCCGCCAATGGCCGCACACGGGCGTACTCGGGCGGGGATCTGCCTTCCTCCAGCAGCAGCAGCAGCGGCGGCGCTAACGGGACCGGCGGGCGCTCGGCAGGCGGCGGCGGGCGCTACGCGCACCTGGCGGCGGCGCCTCACGCCGCTCCCGGCGGCGCGGCGGCCGCGGCGGCCGGAGGAGCGGCGGCGGCGGCGGGGAGTGCCGCGGGGTCGGCACCCCGGAGCAGGTCCTTGGGCGGGGGCACGGCCTCCGGGGCCCGGGCGGCACAGTCTGCCTTCAACATCCCCCACAGCAGCGGCCCCTACGGCTCGCAGGACTCGGTCAGCAGCACCCCGGAGGAGGGCGGCCGGGAGCGGCCCGCGGGGGGCGGCGGCGGCGGCTCCTCAGGCGGGCCCCGGCTAGTGATCGGCTCGCTGCCCGCGCACCTCTCGCCGCACCTGTTCGGAGGTAAGGGGCACCGGCGGGGCGGGGAGGGTTTCGCTGCCTCTCCCGGCGCTGCAGGGCCGGGGTTGCGGGCGGTGGGATGGGGTGTGTGGGGGTCTTTCCCCTGCTCTGAGATGGGACGGGTAATGAATCATCACTCCGGGGAGAGCTGCGGCTCCTCCAGGCTGGCGTCCGGGTTTGGAGACGAGGTTCTCGGGCCGGCGTCTCCTATTGTCTGTAAGGAGAGCTGTGAAAGGGGAGGTTAAAAATGAAACGAGCCCGGCGGCGGGGAGGAAGCGGAGCCTCTCCGGCCGGCGACTTTAGACTCTAATAGCCGTAATCAGTGCCTGTGTAAATACTCTTGCCTGCTACTTACATAATTAGAATTTAATTGGATCATGTGTCTCCGCCGTTTATTCTAAAATCGGACCAAACTCCTCTTTAGGCACTGATTAATGTGTGGCTGATGCTTGTTCCTCTTTCTGAGTTCTCGGGTTCTCTGTTCAAAAAGTCCTCATTCCTCAGGAAAACAGAAGTTAAAATAAGTTCCTTTGTTAACGCACTCTGTAGGAGGTGAGCAGGGCCGGATAGCTGTCCCTGCCGCTGGAGTACAGGCTTGCAGCACCGGTGCCCTGTAGCCTTGAGGATGGGCACATGTGCTCTTGAGGCAGGAGGAACACTCAGCTGAACTCTAAAATAGCCAGGAAGCTGAGGCCCTTTGAGAAGCACATTAAACGTGGAACACGTTGTAGTTTTTTTGTCTGTCTTGTGCTACCGAGATTAATAGGCTGTATAAGACTAGCATTTTACCGCCTGTGTTTTTTACCTTGAAGTTGAAAATCATGTTGTTAGTTGCCAGCTGCTTTCGAAGTTGCTGACTCCTTTAAGTACTGCTCATTCTAAAGGCTGTTCATGTAGGTCAAACAATGAGCAAGTCTTATTTTTTAGTGGATGAATTCTTCAACTGATATTTTTAATACATACCTATATATAAATATATATACCTATATAAACTTAATACCCCAAAGCTTTTTTGGGGGGAGGAAAGAAGAGGCTAATGTAAAATTTCTACGTTTCTGTATTCTTATTAATCCATTTATGACTACTGTGTGTAGCAGGTTGGCTTTTTGTTTTCAGTAATTCACCCAGTTTTTACCCAAAGCGGAGCTGTGCAGCCTGACCCTCGCAGAGTACACGAGGTTTCTGTCACATGGCCTGCTGCCTCTGGCGTGGTGACCACAAGGCAGCATAGCTCTTACTTCCTATATCTAAAACTGCCTCCTCCCAGCGGTTGAACATTAACAGAAAGCTGTCAAACCCTATTATAATAAAATATTATTTATATATAAAGCTATTCTCATAGTACCAAGCTGCTGGACAGGAGTGCTTTGTTGCAAGGATACTGATTACACCATCAGAGTATCTTGAGGGGGAAGGAGGTGCATGTGTTTCTTCTAGTGATGAAAGGATGCGCTGTCATGGGGTACCGTACAGCTCCTGCTAAGCACAAGGGGGTCATTAGAATGTGTATCCAATTGTTGCTCAAGGGTGAAACTCGTTTTTTTCCCCCTCCTTGCTTAAACACTGTGCTGCAATTTGCCTTAGTGCCAGGAAGGAGTGGATTAAATGTAAATGAAGTGATGAGGATAAATAACCTAGGAAGCTGTATTTAGATGCAGGGAGGTCTCCTCAGAATAACTCTGAATTTGGTCTTACTTTTCTATGGCATGTAATAATTTTTTAATTGCTGTACTACCCTGTATTTTGTCCTTGGAGTGATGCAAAGCTTGTTGCTTTTACCGGTGCAGGAGAAGTGCCAGGAGGGGTACACTGTCTTCATCCACTCACTATTAAATAAGGATTGCCATATGTTAGGAGTATAACTGGAAAGTTTCAAGATACAGTAAGGTTTTTAGTGAAGAAGCAAATGGATTCATGACTGTATTGTGACCACATAAAGACAGTGTATCTTAGTGGGATGAATAACTGCTTAATCATAATACTGCAACACCTGTGAAGAGGGCCTCACTTGAAGCATTATTCTTTCTTCCAATTTAAATATTTTGTGATGTTGATGATACATTACTCCACATCCCACTCAGTGTTGCCATCCTTTTCTAGTTGCTTTGTGTTTTCTTGATTCCTTGTAATAACTACATGCTTGCGAAAAGTAGCCCAACTGGAGATCATACGTTAATAGCATCAACATTCTGAAAAATAACTTGAAGCATTGTTTTTGTCCTGGTGATAACTAGCTCAAGCTTGTCTAGGTGTGGTATCTGGCATTCATCTTGTGTATCTTGAGCATGCTTGAGGTCCCCTCCCTTGTTTTGTAACTTGCAAATTAGCTGAATTATTTCTTTTTATCCTGAAAACTGCCGAAATTAATTGTGAGGATTAGCATAGCAATTCTGTGAAAATTAAAATAAAAAGGAAGAATAAGAATACCTTCTGTAAGTTGAACTGAATCTCCAGCTATTTATGTTTTTAGGCATACTGCTTGGCTTCGTCAGTCAGTGACACGTGGGTGGTGCATTTGTTAAATTACTGTAATTCATTTGCCTTTAGTGAATTACACTCTATTGTCACTTTTACTGAGCTGTTTTGCATGCTGAAGTAATGTATAGATATTAACCCTCTGATGTAACATGCTTAAATATATACTAAGCTTGTTAATGCACCATTTGAATGAGAATATAAAAATTACATTAAAGTATTGGCAAGTGTGTTCAGTTCATGCCTCTGTTCCTTTAGTAGGAACTGTAGTACTAACAGCCTTTCCTCATGTTCCCATCTGACTTCAGGCTAAGGCACTTTATGAACAACATGTAGTGGAGTAAATACTGCTGTGTAGCTTTTTCTCATCTGAGGGGGAGTTCAGCTCACTCAACAATCATGGCCTTGGTCTCACAGAAAAAAAAAAAAGCATATATGTGTGTGTGTTTAACTTTGTGCTGTGAGCATGCCTGAAGTAGACTTAGGGCGTTAAGTAGAGTGAGACCCAAATTCCGTAAGATCTTACGGCACTCCCAGAGAGGCCAAACCTGTGCATGACATTCAAGGGCTTTCTTGCAACACAGTGCCAAGTTCCAGCTTCCTTTGAGGTGATAACACTTATCGGGAATTTCGACCAGTAGTTTCCCTGCTCTGTTCCTCAGTGAATGGGACTTCCCCTCTCCTCCAGCCCCAAAGTAAACATTCTTACCTGCTGTTATGTGTAGAAGAGTTGGCCCTGAGGACCATGGGGGGGCCAGATTCACGTTAGTTTTTCTACTGTGTTTTTAGAGATTACGTACTCGTCAGTACTGCAGCAAAGCTACCACTGTAGTACAATATAGCTTGTTTTTGTCAGTGATGCAATTGGTTCAGCTAAAAATGGACTTTTGGGATGGTCTTTGCTTTGGGTAACTGCTGATGTGTTACTTCCATCACTTAAAGTGTTGACAGCTCCTCAGAATCCTTTTCATATTTATGTTCCTGTTTCTGGGTGGTCATAACTGGGAGAATTCTTGGCAAAAACACCTAGTATAAGTATCCTGGTGTTCAAATTTGGGAATGTTGTTATAAGACAATAATGCCATTGAACTCTTTTTTGTTTTGTCAGTATGAGTCTCTTAGGGAATAATATATTAAAATTCAGCTGAAGGTGGCAGAAACTCAAACAGATTAAGTTTTTTAAATTTTCACATCAGTTCTTCTTTCAAGATGATTGAGCAGACTGTACAGGTATTATATAAAACCTCAGTTTGTGTTGTGTATGGTCATTTACAATTCTATATGATGTTTTTATAGGTAAATTTTTAAATATACAGTGTTGTCAGATACAGATGACAGTCTTCATGTCAAGATTGGGAGTAATGATTTGGAGATTAAGTTGCATCTGTTCAGCTTTATTAGGAGAAGGAAGTTTGTTATGTTCTTCTTAAGCTAAATAATGATCAGACTTTTTTAATGAAGTACTTTACAGTGCAGGAGTTATCACCAGCTACTGGATGTACGTAACTCAGCATGGGTAGAACCTTGTAGGTATATTGTAGTAGCATCTGTTTGTAATAATAGTGGAAGTAATGAATGAATTCTTCACTCTATAAAAGAAAGTTTATGAGAGGCTCAGGTTCCTGAATTCAGGAACCTGAATTCCTAGTTGGATTGTAGGAAGCAGATAACAGTGGAAGAATGATATGAATTCTCAGAAGAGTTTTTTGGATGTCTCTCACACTGCCTAGAAGGTCACATCTTGTTTTGTTTCCCATCAGATCTGTTCAGTTATATGATGCATTTGGATATTTTTTTGAGGTTCAGCTGTCTTTTGGTCACTTCCTTGCCCTTCTCTTCCAGTATGACACAAGTACTATCGCTTGTTATGAAACTCTGAAACACTTCAGACTTAATGCTGCTCCCATTTTGCCAGCCAAAGGGGCACTCTGGGGTCTTTGCCTCCTGTACTGGGAGAAAGGCTGGGAAGTGTGCCTTGCAGCGGGGCTGGGATGCTGGGGCAAGGGATAGTTATGTTCCATTGCATCAGTGAGTTGACCCCAAAGTGAGAGAGAAGTGAGAGTCACTTTTGCAGTTTCTGAAGATGTGGAGGATTTTGTAAATACATTAGCATCCCCTTCACTGAAACACAGATTGAAAAATCCATTGTGCTAGGGGAGCAGTCCAAGGATAAATCCAAGCCCTATTGAAAATGAACTTTAGAAAGTCTGTTCTGACTGCTGAGTTGGAGGAATCCAGTCCCTTTGCAGAGCCTCACTGTTGCAGTGTTTAGTTGGGCTTCTCTGCTCCCGTGTACATTCAGTGGGTAATACACAGTTCCTGATTTGGCAGCAAAGGTGTAAACCCTCCTGAGTCAGGGACAAGAAAAAGTATCAAAAAAGTCCCACACCACCAGCCACCTGCTCCAGTTCAGTCAAGAGAATGCTTATAGTTTCAAATGTTAAGTGTTTGGACAAAGTGAGCTGAAAGTAGAACTGTTTGAGTCTTCTGGTGGTGGTCACGAAGTCCCTGGGAGTCATCTTTCACTTCCTTCAGCTGGAGAGCAGTCTCTCTGATGATGAGTAGCTTGGGGCAGTGAAGACTGAGGTGAATGATAGGGGATCTTTGAAAGGTGTTTTTTTTTTTTTTTCCTTTTTTTGGAAGGGTGTCTTTTTTTTTTTTCTCCCCTCTTCCTGCTTGATTAACAAAAGGGTTTAGGAGAAGCCAAATAATAAGAAATAGCAGCACTGCATTTGTGGGAGAAATGTAAACAGTTAACCGTCTGAAGAAAAGGAAACAGCCTAATTGTAATGGCATATATAAATATTTCTTTTGGTTATCAAGGTAGCGATAATACCTGATTGAACCTTTGCAGTGCCAGTTCAAACAAAGGTCTTCCCCTTATTTAATGTCTTCTGAATACCTGTGCAGCCCTGATATTCTGACAGTGTCTCTCCTCATGTTCTGTCATATAATTGCAGACTAGTCTCCAACAATCTCCCAAGTAATTTCTTTGTCTCATAAAGAAAGCCTCTTGTCACTGCTAGAAATTCAAAACTATTTTTAAAACACGTTGCCTATGCATCTGTTTGGGTAAGTTCTCCTCCCCTGTTCTTGCCAGCTGCTCATGAAAGCTTCATCATGCAAATGTTCTTGAATTGCTCTCTTAGCCTTGGAGGAAAGTTTTAAGTCTTGAATAACATCCTGAAAAATTTTGGGTAGGTTTACCTTGCTATTTGCATGCAACCAATTTTATATTATTTTCAAGATTTTTCTGCAGTGTGTCTACCGCCCATTAATGGCTTAATTAGTTTCAGGAGAGGTGTATGGGCATTTCAACAGATTGTGCTCATTTACTGTGGTAATGGAGCATGTTGTTCTTGCAGATGTTTAACCCGTGAAAAGAAAGTGAGAAATACTTGCGTGCTCTGAGTTTTTATTTTGGAGCACCTTTAAAGACATGCATCTTTCCAATCAAAAGAAAACAATTTGTATAAAACCACAGCTACCTGAGTAAAACCAGAGCTGCATATCATAAGCATCTAGGAGAGTGGTTTTTGTTGTCTACTTTCTGGATAGATATTCCCTAAACAAGTGCCTGTGTTACCAAGACCACCTTTCCTTTGTAAATTATAATCATGACTTTCATGAGTATATCTCAGTGTGCCTCCAGAGGTCTTTGACCTCTGTTGTTTGGTAGGCTTCAAATTCCAGGTGCTTACAAAAATGGAAGGGTAAGCCATGAAACTAATGAGGCTGGTTCTGCCTTTCACTCAGGACATGCTTCTATTTTCTGCATGGAAATTGAGTAGTATTGACCTGGAGAGATCAGGAAGCACACAGGAAAATCTCACAGGCCTCAAGGTGTCTCACTGCCTGCCAAGCAGAATACCAAGTGTTGTGTGGGATTTGACTCTCTCACTCTCAGTTGTCTTCCTCAGGGACTGACCCAGCTGGGTGTTTTCTTGCTAGTCTGCTCTGTCTCAAAATCAGACCACCACAGCCTGTGCACAGTCCCAAAAGGGTGGGTGTGCTGCATACCATCAGGGTTATTTTTAGTAGATTCTGTTTGCTGACTGACTTAGTGTGCTATAAATACAGAGTTCTCATCTGGCATGCACTTTGCGTGTCTTCTAGTAACTTATAATAAATTCACCTAAGAATAATGGCAAGGAGAAGCAAGCTGTTAGGATTTGTTTGGCTTTCCATACAGAGTATCGTTTATATAAAGCAATTATTTAGTAACATTTTAACTGTAAATGGCTTTTAAAACTAGTTGTATTCCAAAACACTTCCTAGTTGGGCTCCCATAATTAGTCCTTATGTCAGGTTGATTTATATTGCATTTTCATTATGGTTTTAAATGTTGAAGGTGGCATTTTTACGTATGAGAGGTTACTTGAGCATCTGGAATACTGTCAATACTAGTAAATTACAGTATTTTTTATGCCAATACTAGCGTATTCCATAAGGGTTATTCTCTGGTAAAAAATGAAGCTTAGTTATGACTCTGCTGGAATGTTTTTCCCTGAAGTGTAGGTATATATGCAACTTCTTGAATTGAAATATAGTTAAGGCACTTAGAGGACTCAGTGCAGAAAGGGGAGGATCCCATGTCTTATTAAAATACAGGTGCATTTGTCTTTGAGTGTTGCATTTGAAACAAAATTGAAGGATGGATTCTTGCTGAATTTAGCTGAGTGTAACCTAAACGCAGTTGTTCTGTACTGCTAAAATAAAGAACTGCCATAGCATACCCTAACAGATGTGAAGTTTTCCATGTGCAGCAAAAGACAAGACTGCTCACAGGTGCTTTCTGCAGATTGCCTGAACACATAAGCAGTATTTTGAGAATCTTAATTTTTTTTAAATAATGAAAGCTGGACCAAGCTGGTGATAGTCCTTCAGAAAACTTACAAACTAGATTGTCATCCTATCAAGAATCTTAGATAGTTCCCTGAAAATCACGTTCCTTTGAATCCTGATTTCCTGCAGCTATCAGAAATTTTGCTTATTGCAGAATGAAGAATATCGCTCCTCCTTTATTATTCAGTGTGAATATGGATAAAAGTTCCCGTTTGGGAAAAAAGAATCTTGCTTCTCTAAAGAAAATGCTTTGGCCTACCAAATAGATCAGAGCATCATCAATTAAGCAAATGTCAGAGAGATAATGGTGGATAATCTCCAGAACATAAAGAACAGTGACAGTAGTAAAATGTGGTTTTCTGTGGTCATTTAACTGCTCTTCTTTCACTATGAGGCAGTTCTCTTTCTTCTCACTGTCTTTACTGCATCAGCAAGGAGGACTGAAGTAGCCTAAGATGCCAGACTTGAGAATTTGCTGTCCATTTTCTTGTGTGGGTTGTTGTCTTTTGGGAAGAATGAGTTTCAAATCAGACACCTGTGTTCTGAATATTGGAAGGCATAGTTTGCATGTGTATGGGTGACTCAGGGCTCTTATAATATCTTACATTGGATAGTCGTGATTCATCTTCAGAGCTGCTTGTGATGAAGTTCTCTAAAAGGTGGTATGGCTGAGTTCAGGTGTGAAGTGTCCAAATACAGGGTTGGCTATGCAACTTTCCTTCTGAGTTTTCAATGCTGTGATTTTTTTCAAACTCGGTTGTAAATTAGAGCTGGTTTGAGTGTTTGAGTTTTAGGTTTTTTTCACTCTCTCAGCCATGTGGGTGTAGTTGTTAGAGGCAGTCAGATCAGTTTGCATAGATACTTGTTTTATTTTTACATTGGGAGTATTACTCAATGAATGACGAGTAGATTGGTTGCCTGAGTACAAAGCAGAGCAAAGATGACCTGATTTTTTTGTTAAACCTCTAGCAATCTATTCACAAATTACAATTCCAAAATAATAAAACATAATTTTAAAACTATTTCTATATTTTTAAAGTGCTGTGTAAAGGAATAAAATACCTGCTCCACCCATGCAGTAGTGCCATAAAGCTGTTGCTGGCTAAAAAGAAATTAACTAGTAAAACAGCACATGAATGAAAACAGCATGAAATTCACATATGGAAAGGGGCTGCATGCTATTCAAGAACCCTTTGAATATCTGATTCAACTGTCCTAACATTTGCATACTAGATATGTAATATTAAGATACTAGATGACAAGTGTAGAGGCATTGCCTCACTTTTTAAGGAGTGAAATACAATTAAAATTAATTGAAGAGTAATGCATGTTTACTATAACTCGGCTGTTGGATTAGTTTATATCCCAGTGTGCCATATCTGTGAGTTTGTGTGTTTTGTAAGTGATAACATTTTCAAAGACACATGATACTGAGCTTCTTCATAACCACGGCTGTGAAAAACCAAAGTGTTGAAAATACTATTGAAATAAAATACAGTACTGAAATAGCTTCTGGTTTGGAGGAAATACAGATGCCATTGCTAGAATAATAAACCGTGTACCAAAATAAACTGGTTTTCATGCACTTGATAAGATCGAGATCCAGTGACAGCATAGAACTAGGGAGTGGAGGAAATGTTCCTTGGAACTGTGGGGCTAGTTTTGCTGCAAACAAAGGGATAGGAAAGCTAATGCAAATAATGTGTTTTACAATGTGCAAGGGGGGGGGATGGATGACGTGTGCAGCCCAGGTTATTCCCTTTGTGTCTCCCCGTGGCCTCTCCAGTCATGAAGCACACAGTTGTGTTCAGCTGATGAAGTCAGAGGAAATGAGGGACACGTTTGGAACTGGAGGGCAAAAGTTCCTCCAAGTGGGCTGGGCTGGTATATGCGACTTCTCTAGAGGTGTACAGGCAACCAACCTTTTACATGTATCTAATCATTGTACATTTTGCTTTAAAGCTTTTCTTAGGAGAAATGTTTAAAAGCATTGTAAGTTTGGATGATGTAGTTTCTTGACATGAAGCTGTTTAATATGTTGGGGAAATCCATTAATTTGTGAAAAGTGAGCTGGAATTAAGCTCTCTGAAGAGAACTTGGACTGATAGCAGTGTTGGGATTGTTCCTATCCACACATATTTATGTGGTCATGGAATTTGAGGTTAGGGAGTGGTTGTCAAAAGCATTCTAATTTTTAAATTCTGGCCATTGTTGATTCTCTTTTAGGGACTGGCTAGCCAATAAGCAAGTTGCAGAGAAAGGCTGCCATGTTACAACAAATATAAGCCCAGGCATACTTACCATAGATAAAACTATTCAGAGAATAATTTTTGCCAGGAGTTGAAAGAAATAGTAGAAATTAATTTTTGTTATTCTAAAAGCAAGGACCACAACAAAGGTCCTTGAAATCTTTTGCTCTGATGCTTAAACTAACAAGTTAAAAGGGTAAATATTTAACAAGTTTTTTAAACAATTATTTAGCCAGTGGTCAAAACTACAATTTGCCAATACCCCTGTATTTTCCAAAGTGCTGCAAAATGCTGGTTATAAGATGCACCTCTAGGTACTCCTGGTTTTCATCACTGTTCTATCATGGATTTGCACCACCTCTGGGCTGTTAAATAGCTGTGTCCCATGGCAGCCTAAAACTTTGTTAGCTGTAGGCTGCAACCATTCTTTGAAATATGCTTAAAAGCAAATGTTTGTATTCAATATGTTGCTGGTCGAGCACAATTCACAAAGATGCAGAATTAAAATGAGTGAAAAATGTAAGCACCCCAGGAAGTGTTAACCTCAAAAGAAATCATCTGGCAAGGATGCCAGATTTGTAAGCAAGAGAGAAGGAAAGGTCTGTATGGAATATGGAATAGTGATGTTTGTTGCATTCTTACTTAGAGGGAATTGGGATGCAGGGATATGAGTACTAATGCAGTTGTTTTCTAATCTCTTAAACTATGGCCCAGTGACACTAAAGTGCTGTGTCACTTATTGAGAGCCTCTCCCTTTTTCTTCCTTTTCCCTGGCCTTTTGCTGTTTTCTGTGTGGATGAGTCATCTTACTTGCAACACCTTTATTAGTAACTGTAGTGCTATTGAAAACAAAAATAAATATGCAGAAACACTGACTTAGCTGGGTCTAAAAAATACTCACATTTAAAAAGAAGATCAGTGTTTGAATTTAGGACTTGTTTCTTTGTTTTTCTTAAAAGACATAATTTAGGGTATTACATATAATTTTGGTTTTAACTTTAATATCCTAGTTTTACCTAGCAATAGTATATCAGTAGTATTAATGGAGGAATAACACTGAAGAGAAACCTACTGAAATAGATAATTAGTTCTGTATCAAAGAGAAGAGGCATTTTTGATTAAATTATTTAACTTAGGGCATCTATTCATAAATATTTTCTTGAATTCCAATTTTTCTAACTTGCATTTCCCCAAAGTTGAAAATTGTGATGTAAATTTTGCTTTTTTTGTTAGGAGTGTTTTGAAGCACATGAGTTAAAACTGATAAAAATTGCTCCCTCAAAGAGCTAACCATGTAAATAGGCTGTACATCTAGCACAAGGCACTATAGCCTGGAATTTAAATGTCAACATATTAAATTCTAATCCTATTGGTTTTCTGTTTATGCCTTAAGGATTTGTAAATTTACAAAATTACACACTTGTAATTTGATTTCAGATATGTGAAATTTCAGATAGAAATAAGAAAGGGAAAAAAGCCTCAAGCTAGGACCTTATTTTTCTTTTATTTTCCCTCCTGTAGTTTCTCTCTGACATACTAAGCCTCATACTCCTTCAGGCAATGATGATGAATGTACTAGGTACAACGTTTTTCAGCTATTGGTACAGCTAAAACACTGTGAGGACAGCTTTCCTCCAGTCAGTGAGTCTTGCTCCTGCAGAACTTTTTGTTTGCTCACAAATCTACCTTGAAGGGCATAATCCCATTTGTCAGGAATTGTCATCTGTAACTGACAAGGATTTCTTCCTCTGCTGAAGGGGAGGGAGCTCTTCCTGCTGTCTCAGTATTCATGTTCTTAAACTGTTAGATTTGTAACCCTCTGCAGAAACTCGTACATTGTAAGCAAATTTTAATGGTGCTTTCCTAACGCTGGAAGTCAGTGAATGCTATGGCAATTGAACCCTCTAACTGAGAATTACAAATATCACCACAAGTATTGGTATTCAGAGAGGTAAGTATAGGAGGAAAGATACTTAGCTAGAAATTTCAGTCAGCTGTTGTTATAAGCAATACTTAAAAATTGCTTTTTCCTTTTTCACAGAGTGTTTTGGAAAATAATTCATCATTTAAAAAAAAAAGTCATTATCATATTTAGCTTATTATGCATGCAATGACTTTTCTCCAAAAACTTTATGCTAAAGGGCTTGTAAGGACAGATTTCATTCTAAAGAGTGATGTGTGGACAAAAGTCTCTCTGGTGTTCATAGTACTTGAAGAGATCTTGGCGCTTCTACTGGCACTGGAATATGGGATCAACTGTGTTTAGCCCCTTCTGAGCAGATTATGTTGGTTCTTTCTTAATTTCTTAGTGGAAAACGATCTCATTTCTCTGGTATTTTATTTTGACAACTAATTTTACCATGGGAAAAATTCCTAATAAGTAAATTACTTTTACTGTTTTGCAACTGATTTCCAATTCTGAATGCAGGAATTTTCAATTTGTGCAATTTTTTAAACAGATAGTTCATTTCTCATTACAATCATGAAGGGCTCTATTCTTCCTTTCTCATTGTACTTGACTCTCGCTAGCTACTAGCTACAATTTCAATGATGCATATAGCCTTGATATGTAACTGAAAGGACATTTATTGCACTTATTATCTCTGGATTTTTATAGCCTTTTACCTTGAATTAGGCTTGTGGAAAGCTCTAATTTGCTAGATGTGTCTGACCAAAAAGGACCAGCCTGGTGATGAAGGAGACAACAGAGTTACTTAACAATAAAGTTACTCTATTTAAATACCTGGGTGGTTTGTTTCTGTCTGTGGCTGCCTGCCTAGTGAGATTCAGGAGGATAGATTGATAAGAGAATTCATTGAAAACAGGCTTGTGTATAGAGTTATCTAGTGTTACTGTTTGTGTTAGCTAGTAAACTTGAAGCTTGTATAAACAAGAAAGGCAGCAGCAATTATTCTTTAAAACTAAAAGCAGCTGTTTGGGCTGTGAGAAGACGTTTCTGTAACACAGATGAAAGTACCATTGTGCCTGTTTATACAAGTTGGCACTGGTGCTGTATAAATAGAGGAGAATTTCAGGGATTTTCTTACACTGGCATGTACCTCATCATCCTGGTACACAAACTGAAATTTTTTATCTTTAAGCCATGAATCTGGACCTGAGGCTGAGAGTAAAACCTAAAGGGCTTGATCCTGGCCTGGCTGCAGAAGACTGACCTCACATAATAATGTTTGTATCATTCTTGTGGTGTTTTGCTAACTGCACCGAGTAACAGGATGAACAAAAGACTGGTAATCAAGGACCGATTGTTTGGGGTTAATTCCCGCTCTGTGGAAGCCGAGGGGAGGAGAAAGCGGCGCCCCGGGCGAGTCCGTCCCGGCAGAACCTGTTCAGCACCGGGGCCCTGGACAGCTCAGGCGGAGCCCGGTCCCGGCGGGCGCTCCCGCCAGGTGCTCCGGGACGGGAGCGCTTCTACAGCCCGCAGGTGAGGAACAGCGCGCCACCCTGCCCCAAAGCTTTCCGCCTGCCTGCTGAATCCTAGTTAACAGACCGCGAGTTCCTCATAGGCTTTCATTTGCCCCAGTGCCCTGTGGTGCAGACAGCCGCATTCACAGCCTTGAGGGTAGAGCAGGTACACTTCCCTGGAAGGCTCTTTGTTGTTCTTTCCAAGTTTGACTCACAGGCCTGCATTTTCTGCCTGTTATTTTCTTTCTTTTTTAATCAGCAGTTTATCCACTTGTTCATTTCTATCTTAGAAAATAGGTTTCTGTCACAGCTTTCCAAAGCATTGCTAAACCACCAGCTTCCTTGTTCTTAGTTTCATCTCTGTTGTTCATTTTTCACGTGGTTTTAGGACTTTCTGGAGCTAGTTCTCATTTTCTGCTGAAAGTTTCGGTAGGCTTGTGGTTTCAACTGGACTTCCCTGCTTACAGTAAGTGGAAGTAGAAAAGAAAAAGCATATTATGCAGATCCTTGCTGTTCTCACTGTCTGCTTTACCCTCTGTGACACCACTGTTTTGAAAAAGAGAAGATTAAAGTATTTTACCTTAAATGTTTAAAAAACTGGAGAAACCTCTGATATGTTTTGAGTTAGTATTAGAAAGATGCCTTGAGCAGTAGGAGGCTCACTGAAAGATTAACCTTTAGAAATAATACTGGTTTTTCTTGACAAAAGGATAAAATCTACAAGGTGGTATTCAGAAATGTTTACTTTTGAAAAGGGAGAGCTTTGCATCCAGTAATACTGAGGTAACAAGACAAGATCTGTCTTGTGTTTGGAGGAAAAAGAACAAAACGTGAATAATTAATTTCACTTAATGGCTTTCAAAGCCAAGATGGAAAACATGGTAATACTTCAATTCCTGTGTGAAAATAAGTTTTGTAAATACTTTAGTAACCTTTTTCCTTTCTTTTTATGACCCTGCTGCAGAGAGCTATGTGGTTCAAATATTTTTTTAATATTGTTAAGTGCAGTTTATTTAAGACAGTAGGTGCTTTTTTTCCCTACTTAATGTCATCTTTTTAGCAAAGTCTTGCAGGATTTGCCTTAGATGTGGGAATCCTAAGTAAATATGAATTCCTTTTTATGCTGATGACTTTTTGGGTATACTACTATATCATTACATCAGGTTCTATAAGAACATTGGTAGCTTTGTTCAGTTTGCTGCTGAACAAATTAAAAAGGAACCCACATGCATTTTATGCACTCCCTCCCTACTGGAAGAAATAAGGCGAATTTCAGGAAGAAAAGAAAATTAACTGGTTTTGCTATTTCTGTTGTTGGAGTGCATTTTCTAAATGAAAAATGGAAATCCAGCATTAAACAAAATTAGTATTATGGTTTTCATATTGTCCTGGAAAAGATGTGTTTGCAAATCGCTTGTCCCTAAGTTATGGGTAATTTTGCTTTGTTTAGGTTGGACCCCTGCCATATATCTGGGAGCTGTGGCAAGTTGTTGGGTGATTTCCAGGGCTGCATTTTACCTTTCAGTATTATTTTTTTCCTCCCCTTAATCGTGCTTCATTTGGGAGATGGTATATAACATGATTTTATTTATAAGTCAAGGGTTTTTGTTGAAGTCACATTCTAGGAGTTATTTCCTTGGTATTCTAGTTTCTTAGGTCTGATAAGAACAGATTTTCCCTGTATAATTATAGAAATATAGAGATTGGACAGTAAATGAAATGCTATTTGTGTTGGCTTGGTTGGGGGTGGAACCTACCATCCACATTTACATTAAATAAATTTTAAACCTGCTTTAAGCTAGTAGTTTTATATGGGTTTTTTTTTTCCTTGCTTAATTTTCAGTTTCTTTTCTGTAAAACTCTCCCTGAGGGACAGTTGCTTGATAATACAAGTTGTCATAAGTGCCACTTTAGAAGATGTTCCTGTATCTTTTGTAAATTGCTTGTGTATGAGCCATTTGTCTATGAAAAATAAGGCAGCTTTGTAGCTGTCTATATTAATACATTTGAGGTCAGAATTTTTGTGTAAATTGGTTTTAAAGACTCTGATTTGTGTACTCGTGTTCTTGCCAGAATAGTAGTAGATTACTATTATATTACACTGTATTACTCTTTTAATATTTGAAATTGATTCCAGACGGCTTGCTGTGTTATTTTGTGAATAGCACTGTACTCACCTTTCTTTATGACAAACCAGGCCAGGCCAACAACAGCAATAAGGTATTGCAGGAGCTATAATCCACCTGCGCTGTGGGTTAGTAATAGAGTGAATTGAGATACATTTGATTTTGTTTTTCTGAGCCTAGATCACCTGTTTCCCCTTGAAGCTGTCACTGTATGGCTCTAGAGTGACTAGGTGACAGTGTAACAAGATCGGTCTGTCTCAAGATTTAGTGCAACCCATGTGAATTTTATTGCAGGTAGACACCTGGTAAATGAGTTAAGGGGGTTTTTTTCTTCTGGCATTTATTGTGTAGATGTTAAGTGCTGTGAACGTCCTTCCGTAATGAAGAGTTTAATTTGTAATGTTGTTTTGACTATCTCTGACATCAATAAAAATTGTCCTATTTACACAATAGTGAAGAAGGACAATTTTCTTGGTTTTGACTTCTATCCAGAAATGTATTCTCATGTATAAAAGAATTCTATTCCCATATATATGATGTAACCCTTCCAGCTGCATCTGTTTTTTCTTCTTAGGCCATCTTCTGGATAGTTGTGATGTAGTTTTTAGCTAAAGCACCAGTTTTACACCAGAAGCAGAGTTTCAGTCCATCCTACCTTGTTCAGGGCAAAGTACCTGACAGAGAGTGTACCAGGCTGAAGTCTTCTCTTCACAGAACAAGTTCAGCATTCACTCACTTTGCAACCTGGAGCTGAAGGAACTCCCTGAAGGACTGGAGACATGTTAGTTTTCTATAGCATGCCCACTGCCTTGCAGAGAGATCTTCTAGACCAGAATACAGGATTAATAGAATTGCTACAATGTTTGTGCAGTTCTGGAAAGAAGAGACATAAGTTTAGTGGTTTAAATGGCATTTGCACTGCACAAAGCCAGGAATTGTATTGAGTATTGCTTCATTTCAAGGGAAAAAGCCCAATAAAAAGAGGTTCCTCTTAGTGGCATATCTCTTGGTTTACTGATATCTGATCTGATACAACTGCTGTAAAGGACAGGTATGGCAAGACGTATTCTAGAGAGAAGAGTATGCTTGGCAGGAATGCCAGGCTTCCCTTAGGAGCTTTTACTAAGTGTTCCCCAAAATAGTAGTCAAAGGCAAGTTTTAAAAACAGTTACTTGATAAACCCACAAAGCCTGGAGGCAGAGGCTGTGCTTTACATGCCTATGACTTACTTCTCAGAAGTCTTAAATACAGGTAGAATTTGCTGTGGAAGAACTGGAACAAGTCTGTCTTTACACCAGGGTTTATGACTTACACCGGGCTTAATCTCACTATTCTGTGTGTGGCTGCACTGTGAAATTTATCACAGTTGCTCTTACACTCACCTGTGTGCAGTGGACTTACTTGCCTTCTGAGGGCTTCTTCCACAATGAAAGGAGTGGATTTAAACTTGTGTGCATGTGGGAAACAGCTCCTTTGACCTCTCCTAAAATCCAAAATGAGAAAGCATTTTAGAAAACTGGTAACAGTGTGAGAGATTTATACTTAAAATTATGATGGGGATTTTTATTTCATAAGACATTGAAAGTACATCTCCTGTCTACTGGAACAGAAGTATTTTTGAGGTACTAATGCTCCTCTTAGATAAAGGAGAAGATTTAATTTGAAAAAGAAAAGTGCCTATAAATTATGTTAAGTGTTAGAATTAACAGTGTGACAATTCACTGCCTGAACACTTAGCAGTGTGAAATCTTTCTTGCTTGGGCAATGGTTTGCATAAGTAAAAGTGCCTTTTGAGAACTATTGTTTCCTTCACAGACTATTTTGGAAAGTTAGGAATTTCAACCTAGAATGAAAGGCTACTATGGGAAAACAGATACAAAGCTGTGTCTCTAATTATTTTGACATTGGGGTAGTAGCAGTAGTTGTCCAAAATAGTCTGCCTCAGGGCTTTTAATGCTGAAAAGTCAAACGATCATATTTTTTTCCAACTGCAGATCCCTGTTAAAATGTGTGAGGGGCATTAAAAAATAATTTGAGTGCCTCTCTGAAGAGAATTAGATCCCAGGTGTGTATTGTGGAAGGTGGTTTTCTGCAAGTAAGTTGTTTGCTGGTAAAGTATGTATATAGCACACATTTGGGGCACATCTTTCATTAGCTTGTCTCTTGTTCTGCAAATCCACAATTTTTTAATATAGGGTTTTGTTAACTGTTTATTTTGGAGTTTTTTGTCATGGAAGAGTTTATTTGGGTGCACCTTATTGGTCTTTGCCCTCTAGCTGCTGTTTTGATCATGTCAGTCTCCAAATTGGCTAATACAGCAGAGAAGAAAGGTGAAGGGATGGATATGTAAATAAATTGGGAGGAGTGCAGGCTCAAACTCTGGCATTTTTTATGCTGCCATCAAGAGCTGTTCTAAAAAGCTTTTTAATTCTTTCAAAACATGATTTTTTTTTTCAATGAGCATTTTATTATTTATGTTTAAACTATGCAGTCACTGGATTTAGGGACCTGTGGTAGAGCCTTGCTAACTCATTAGGTAAGGTGCTGGTTAAGAGGACAGTGCTACATAGAAAGGCAGAGCAAATTTATGTCGCTCATTTACTTTTTCTGTGACCCCTGTCTCAGTGTCATTGTGGGCAAACAGGCATTTTTATATAAGGTGACATCCAGAGACTTGGGAGACTTGTTTGACTTTCTGTGTAAGGTAGGACTAGTTTCCTACTGCCTTTCTCAAGTATATAATGGAGACATTGCTCCCATTGTAACCATTGCTTATTCTTGTCTATTTTGGAGTGTAAGCTCTTTGGAGGAGGGGCTAATCCATACGTGAGCAAACGTATTTTTACCACTTGGCATGCTGTGGTTCTGATCTAATAAAGACATTGCTGAAACAGGATTACTAACTATGATTGCCCCTCAGTTGCTTGTAAAAAAAAAAAAACAAAAACCCAAACCAATCTTTTTATTAAAGTGTAATTCATTAACATGTTGCAGTTTCATGCTCTCAGTTTTCAAACTCAAGACAGTGTCTCCTTTTTTTTTTTTTTAATGAGTATTGCTTAAGTACATCAAAGGACAGGTCATGATTTTCTTTGAAGAGTGAAGAAAAAAACCACACCTCTTAAGTTAGGTGTAGGTTTTCTTACCTTCAGTAGCCTTATGGATGAGTAGAGCAATGAAAGCATATAACACCCTATGTGAAATGTGTAATTAGATAAGTAAAAACATTTGAGTTACTGTGTCGTTTTTTCAAAATGCTGAAAAGTCAAACTGTCATTCAATCTATTTTTTTCCAACTGCAGATCCCAGTTAAAATTTATTTAGAGTCTATGCTCTGTGTGTCTGTATGCATGCATATGTGCATCTTAATAGCATGATCTGGTTAATGTAAACAAGATTTTTCTTTTCTACACACAGATGTTTAAAATGGATAACTAATCAAATTTCTCAACAGTTTGACTAACAGATCAATGCAGCAGTTGTAAACAGCAAGAAAATAGGAAATGCTCAGTAGCATTCCTTACAAGGGATATTTAAACTAAGAGTGATACAGAAAATAAGAACAGTTTGTTCAAATGGTGATGTCTTGCCATGAAAAAGCAAGAATTACATTTCTGCTATAGTTGCTGTGGTAATGTGATAGTAGTGGTGTTACATCATTTGGATGTTTGGTTGGTTTGGGATTAATGGATGTTCTTAAAGATTTTGCAGAATATGTTATGGGTGCTGTGTACTCTTTAATAGAGGTGAAAGACTAAATATAGACAAATCTCTCATTGATATGTTTAAAACATGTAACTCAATAGCTTTTCTTCACTTTTTACTGACAATGAATAGTTGGGGGGGTATATCTTTTTGACTTCAGTTCTCTTTTTCTGAACTGATTATGCATCTTCTTTACTGTTCCTCTTATTAAGCATTTTGGATGCTTTCTTCACAATGGTACATTCCCAAATGCTCTTAAAAGGTTCTTAGACATAGGAACTTTGGCATAACTAGTGGCTGCATTACATAGATGTGTGTTATTGAAACTTCAGCAACACATTTCCCAAAACACATTTTCCCAAAGTTTGTATGTTACTCATGTTTAACACTTTAATTATGCTAATACTGAGGAATTTAATGGTCTCATTCCAATGTACACTTTTGAAATTAACATGTTTTGTAACCAACCCTTGAATATTTCTATATTTTGTAATATTCTCTTTAGTTGTCTTAAATGTCTGGCTTCTTATGGTCCAACACCCTAGTATGGCCAATAGTCCACACGTTGAGGTAAATATTCTCCAAGTTGGAAGAATAGATGGGTCAATGGAGAGTGAACTTCTCTTAGCTGAATGTTCCATTTAAAAACAAAAGGCTGCTTTATGATAAGCAGAGAATGTCAGTGCTTTTAAATAAAAAGTTAATCCTTAAAGAAAATTCCTTTGTTCTGACAATGAACGGTACTTTTAAACCAGACTTTTCTATTGAGTTCTCTTCTTATTCCTAAGCCATACTCCTACTCTGGAAAAAAATCAAGCCAAACAAACAAGAACCACAAAAAGCCATCCCCAGAACCCCCAGACAACCTCCGCACAACAAATTCAAATAACCAACCAACCAACCTTACTTACTCGACTCTCACCAGTTTCAGGTGAATGAGAGTAAATGAGTGCATTAGTTAGGTATTTCCCTGCTGATTTGATAAATGATGTCATCTCTGGAGGAATGCTATTTTGGAGAGATAAAGGGGGAAAATAGGGAGTATGATAATACAGGAAAATCTGCTGTTGTGCTCAAGTAATAAAAATTATTGTATGTGTGATGAAAAAATAGATGAAAGGCACAAGAAAAGTATGCTTTGAAACCTTTGTTCTTGACTTTCTTGAAACTGTAATAGGTAAAATTTTCCTGTTATACTGAGTAATAAATGTAATACTAAATACTTCTGGTATATAATTTAATGTTACTGTCAAAAAATGAATCATTTTTCTGTTTAGAATGAATATATAAACTCCTGGGAACATCCCACATAATAATTTAACATTTTACTTACATATATTCTTCCCAGATGTAATATTTTTATTTTGTACTCTGACTTTTTTGTCATTGATTGGTTTTCCCCTTTTTTTTTTTTTTTTTTTTTTTTNCAGGAACAAGTAGGTTATTGGTAAGTATTTCGACTAAATCCAACTTTACAAAGTTTTGCCTTAGTGAGGACCTTTTTTTTTTTTTTTATTTACCCTCACTTACTTTGGTAAAAACTTTGTAGACAACAGACTAATTGTCTGTAAATGCTGTGCTTTCTGAGGTCTCCATTATCGCCTTGTTTGTGTAGTAGAGTAATAGTTCTCAGATTTTCCAAGAGACTTTGTCTTCTGCATGCTTTCAAGCAGCATCATTATCTGTGCCGTCTTCTAAGATGCTGCCTTCTCCTGGGGCTTGCTCCTTTGTTCCTGTCTGCTGCGTTTCAAGTGCAGTGTTTACTTTGTCTCTCCCATTTCTTTTTTCATAAGACCTCGTATGCATTTTGGCCAGTTTGCTCAGAAGACTTCTCTGCGTCCAACAAGATGCTCTGTTTCACGTGTTCAGTTGAGTCACCCTTGTCAACCATTATTCAGCCATTTTCATATCATACCTCTTCCCTTTTAGCTGTCATTAAATATATTCTCAGCATGGTAAAGCCACCCTCTCCTCTCTTGTTATTGTGCTTCTTGTAATTTTGATCAGATTTGTTGCACTGTACAGTTTTCAAGATATTTATGCCTGTGCATTTTGAAGAAGTAGGACTTGATTCTTCTGATCCTGGAGCAGCTCTTCCTACACTCTTATTTTCAATTATGTGATTTCTAATGGAAAATTTTCTTTAATCCTGGTATGTTTTTGAAAGTAGTGACTTTATTGACAGTGTGAAGTAGAGCAGGGGAGTGTAGACAAACACTCTGTTCCCTCTAAGTTCCCTGCACTTAAAAATTTGTAGTTGTCTTGCCGAATTACTCAGTTGCTCAAGAAGTGCCTTCTTCTGTCAACAGAACACAGTTGTCCTGTCTGTCTTCCTCCACTTGTATTGCAAAGCGATGAGCAAAAAGACCTTTTTCAGGTGTTTGAGAAAAATGTTGCTCCAGGCAATAAGAGAAAATTGAGGGAGTAGCAAAATTCAAGAAGAAAAAAAAAAAAAAAACAANGAGACAGAATTCTTCCTCTTTGAACTATGGTAGGTGAGTTAAGAAGAAAAAAGCAATGGGAATATGGGGTATCTCTGAAGGAAGAGTTTTCAGGCATTTCATTTGTGTAAAAATTTTCAGACTTCCAAGCTGGCCTGCAGTGAGCTGTCATCATAACTGAGCTAGTTAGGCAGGTTGATCTTGCCTGCTGAATGTAAATAAAATATGTTTGTGCCCTGAACTATTGATTTTGCTTTCTGGCTTTCTGAAGAAGGTAGTCATTTGATCTCAAAAATGTGTCCACCCTGGCTCAACTTCATATTCAGACAACAGCTCAGCTCCACAAGGTTTCACCTTGGTGGCTGGTGGCCCCACTTGTGTACAGAAGCCTCTGAAATGGTGATAGGGTTAATTTCTTCCCATACTCCTTATGTTACCCTGCTGGTGAGGCTAGAGTGGCACCTTGCTCTTGTCTCTGCTTGTCAAAGATCTGATGATGGAGAGACATGAGAGAGAAGAAAAGTGTCTGTTCTTGTCCTTGAGTCAGATTTTGGAAGGGAGTCATCACACCTACATGAAAAAGAGAACTGTGTTTCCTTGGCTTCTCTCCCCTGTCCCCCTCCCTTGGGGAAATGCAATGGGAGTGAAAGATATTCTTCTGGGCAAAGTCTCATTGTTAAGTGATGTTTTTGGTTGCTAGTTGAAAATGTGCTTCTCAAGCATTGTAAGCCAAAATCTTCTGGGTTTGGGGGGTGGGTGGAACCTTTTTTATATGAAAACTGATGCCTGCTCCCAACCAAAGTTTATATTCTCACTTGTCAGTCTTCAGCTACTTCAGATCGATTGAGAAACTTGTGGTATGGATCTGGAATAGGAAGGGTGTGACATGTCTGAAATGCAGGTGATGAAGTAGTATGTTAAAGCGTCAATGGCTTACAAGTCACTTGAAAAACTGTTCTTGTTTATGTGCTTGTCAGTTTGAAAGTGCAGGTGCTCTAGGACTTTGGATGATGGGGACTTGAGCAATCTCATTTAGCTTGACTACAGATCCCTGTGGATGACGGGGTGGGAGGGTAACACTGACCTGCAGAACAGGTGGAGCTAAACTCGTTGCTCCTTCTCCCTTTGTTGGGTGCTTGCATCTATCTGAAATGTCACTTGTAAAAGGCTGTTCCTCTAATAACAGCTGTTCTTATTTTTCAATTTGAAGTTAATATCAATCTTTCCACGGTCTTTCCTGCCTGTAATTTCATCTTCTAGTTGGCAAGATATATTAAAATTTGGCTTTTTTTCTCTCACTCTTAATGATTGTGTTCATTCAGTTTCTAAAACTGTGCAGCTGTCAATTATAGTCAATATTATGTGATACTTTTGCATTGATATTAGACACCTGAAGTTGTGTAGTTGATGGAGGCTTTGTTTATGAGTCAAAAAATGTCTTGTTCAATTTCTCTTCTTCATTCTGTACTGCATTATTTTTCAGTGATTGCTACTGGAGATCTAACTTTCCCACTTACCAAAATGAAGGGGGCTGAAGAAGTTATGTAATAAGATTCTGTCTTTCGTAACATTTTGCTTAGGAGATAAAGTATTATCCAAACATATCTTTTCTAATTATTCTGTGGACTCTTAATTAGATTACTTCAGGTTTGTTTTTATTCCCCTCTTTATATATCCACCTTTCCCACTGAGTTCTGTGGGACATTTAAATCAGAAGATACAAGAGAAAATCCCTTGTTGCCCTCAAGGAATTCGCAGGTTTGTTTACTTCAACAAAAAGTGTTATGGCACAAAAGTGGAGAAGAAAATCCCGCTAGATTTTGAACCTGAAATCATTAACTACTTCTTTGTTCTTACTGTGACTCAGTTTTCTAAAAAACACAGAGCTTAGAGTGTTTGTATTGTGTTTCTTATTCCTATTTGATTTCATATTCTCTCCCAAAGTGAGGGGAGGATTTCTTTGTTTCTTTTCATCTCCAGAAGTCTTTCCAGGTGGTGCTGTGTTCTCCTGGCTTAGACAATTGTCAGCATAAGGAAGGATGAAAGGTAGAGAACTAGATGTGATTTTTCACTGAGACATTTTCTTCTTTAACAAAAAACTTATGTCCATAAAATGCCAAACTTTCTCCGAGTAGCCATTTGTATTGCCAGCTACTCCACCTAGAAATTTTCCTGTGGAAGTTTCCCTGGGAATTGGTAATTCTCTTTTTTCTTTTGCTTTCTGACTTAAAGACTTTTTAAAATGTTAGTTCTTTGTTCTTGAATTTAGTGCAAAATAGTTTTCATATTCTCTTTGATGGTTAGGGTAAACTTGCCAGGCAAGATGTTAGCTGTGTAAAACCAATATGCTCTCATATACAAAGCTTCGTGGTTTTGAGCTTATAGAATTACTCATTCCTTTTTTTCCACTTCAGCTGTCTGAGGAGAAGAGAGAATTCTGTGACCATATAACTCTGATAGACCATGTAGTCTTTACTGGACAGCTTATTTTTTTTTAAACTTCTTCAAGTTTTACAAATTTGTTTACAGAGGAAGGGAGTAATAGAATTTTATCTTCACCAGAATTGTTACTTCACTGAGAAGGTGAATTATTTCCATTTATTTTTCTGCTGTTCTTAAAATTTCACTTCATAGTCTTCTACACAGTTGAACAGAAAAGGAAGAAGTGGAAGAAACAGAGGCATTATGCTTTGACTTTAAAATATTTATGCTATTTTGATGTAAATTCTTATAAGCCAGTTTAGAGAATTTGGTCTAGGTGAAAAAGTAGGTGGATACTGAAGTAGTTGGGGAAAAAATCCTACAGCTGCTTTGGGAAAGCAATCCAAATCAAGTATCACAGTGGTCTGCTTTGGGTTTCAGTCAACTTCTTTTTTGAAGGCTGGATACTTGAAGAAACTAAATAAAATGCTTATTAAAAACTTATTAGCACTGTAGAAGGCAAAATTTTATGTTCATAATTTTTTAACAAGTTAAAAGAGTGCTAATAATGGATTAAGAAAAGACAGATAAGAGTTAATAAATGGGAGCAGAAATATAGCACTAAAAATGGACTTGGCTGGCAACAGTTCTGCTGAAGATTTAGGGATTGTTGTGAGATATGAGAGGAATGAGCCAATCACCTGTTGGTTTGTTTGAAATGTACCTACCTATATATACACCCATGGAAGAGATATCCTGTGTATAGATAGGTCTATATATACATCTAGTGTAATGGAACAATGTCATAGGGAAGTATTAATTTCTGCTTAGGACTTGTGAAGTCTTAGCCTGAAAGCTGTGCCCAGTTCTTGGCAATATACAATGCTAAGTTTGGAGAGAGGCCAGAGGACAAGAAGAGCAATAAAAGGTTTAGGTGCCAGGGCCTGTGAGGAAAGATTAGAGTAACCTGGGCTTTTTCAGACTAGGGAAAAAATAAAGGATGCACACTTCCCACTGACTACATGTGTATTATACTGAGCAGAGTTACTGAATATTTCTTACTTCATATAAGAAGTAACCAACTCTTTTTTTGTGTTCTATTGTTTCCTTTTTAGCATCATTATGCAGGCTTTCTTTGTGCGACAGTTATTTTGCATACCACCCTCATACCATCAGATATACTGGATGCTGTGTTTCCAGATTGTCTGTATTTCTTTTTCTAAGTAGCACAGAACATGTGTGAATATGTAAGTAATATTTGTCAGGCATCTTATTCTCAAATACACCTTTGAAAAAGTGTGTGTGTGGATGCAAGGATTTCTCTTATGACTTTAAATGCAAAACAAGGTGGATTTATCCATCCTATTTGAAAACATGAGGATACAAAGATGTAAAATAGTAATTTGCTGCATACTTGAAAAGAGCAGCTGCTCCCGTTCTACTTTCAGTTTAGCTTTGGCAGTGTTCCAATTGATGTTTTCTGCTGAAAAGTGACTCTGATCAGGCTGATTCAATCTTTTGTGTTGGTGCAGGGCTTTTTTGTGCTTACTTCTTGCTACAGCTGTTTAATATGGACTGAAAGGATCATCCACTCTTCTATGCAAGTCTAATATGTTTCTTTATGTGCAATTCTGTGACAGTGTTGTCTGGAAGCTCTTAGCAGTTGTTTTTTTTGTTTTTTTTTTAAACACCACAAAGTAGATATTCCAGAATAAGTGCTGGCATGATTTTGTAAAAATCTTAGCAATCTGGGAGTTTGTTTTTCATTGGATGTTTTATGTTTGCTCTGCTGTGCACTGAAGTGCAAGTTAAGCAGTCTGATGTTTGCAAAGCAAGGCAAACATAGTAAGGTATCACTAAAAGGTTGAAATTGGTGGCCATAGAATGAGTGGCCACTCATCAGCCTGTCCCTGTGGCTAGTTCCCAAGTCTTCCAGAGATGAAAAAATGTGAGTTCGGTAGATGGGTGTGAGAGAGGATGGGATTTCTTGGCTAACTGGAGGTTCATTTGCAGAAGATGGCAGAGCTTGAAGATAGTGACACATTCAAGAGAGAATGAGAGACAGAATTCACTTCTGGCATAAGGCCTGATACTTAAGCAGGTTTAGTTATTTCAGATTTTCTCTGTCACCTTGGGATTTTCTAGTAGCTGTACCGTAACTTTCTGTTCTGTCTCCATTTCTTGTAATTGTAATTTTTTTGTTGTGTTTTAAGTAGTGTGTTACTTTCGCTATTGTAGCCAGGGTTGTGAAACTAGATGGTGGGAGCTTATAAGAATTTGGCTCCCTGCCCTCCTAAGGATGCAGTTATAAAAGTCAGCTAGAGGTGTGTGTTTGCTCAGTTTTGGTTCTCAGTTTTTTAGTCCTGTACTTCTGTACGTAGGGAATGGGTGAGAGGTGGTCCTTCAGCTGATTTAGGATGTGTCACAGGCTGAGTTCTCTACTATGGGAGAAGGAAGAGCAACTTTGCAGTGATGTACTGACAGTGACAACACTAATACAAAAGTTATAGTTACCACCTGGGACAAAAATAGTGGATGCTGTGAAATCATCACCTTCCTAAAAGCTAGATTTTTACCTCAAGCTGTGTATTATCTGTTGTGCTCTCCTTGTAAAGAGAGTGAGAAAGTGGTTGATTGAGTTTCATAGGTTTTTGGAAGACTCTTCATGTGATGCTACCTCATCTGATAACTGCTTCTGCTTTTTTGTCCAAATGTCTGTGAATTATCTACAAAACTCAGTAGAACAAGTCATGTAGAGAGCAAGTTATTTCTGACCCATTGCTGATTGTTAAAGTCATGTGAAACTTTCTTTAAGTCATTGGAATTGTTCTTTGAGAAGGTGGTAAAAACAAACATAGGCTATAAATGTTGTTAGCCTGCTGGGCAGGGGTACAATAGACTCTTTGTTCTTGCCCAGTACTTAATTGTAAACTGGGTCATGAAACTACTGCCTTCTGATTTGAGGAAAGGTAGGAAAATATGAGCTTCTTTAAGGACCTTCAACTGTCTTGTGGACAGTGTAGATTGTTCACTTAATTACATTTTTCAAATACAGTTAGAATAAAGTAAATATTTAGTCTATCGTCAAAATAATTGTTCTTTGGGATTACTGAAAGGAGTTGGAAATGGTAATTTCCTTCACACAAAACTTACACTCTGCATCTGCTGGGGAAGATGGCTAAATCCAGAACATTGTGAAGGAATGAGAAATCGGATTTCACTTGTGTTTAAGGAATGCTTCAGGAAGCGTTGTTGAGCCTGAGGCTCTTTTTCTGCTCTTATGCTAGTCTCTGGCATACAGCTACTTGTGGTCACTAGAAAAACGTATTTTCCACGAATACATGTTTTACTTCTGTCAGCTAAGTTGTTCCTTAAAGCTTTGTTAAGTGTGATGGCCTCTGTTCTTTGGGTTCTTCAGTTCTGCCCACTGAGTAGAGCTACAGCAGTCAGGTGTCCCAGACTTGCTGTGTCAGGAGGATGTTGGTAGTTGTTTGACCATTACCTTCACATCCTCCCTGACACAGGACAAGCCACAACAAAATGTATTCTTAAAATACTTACTGTATTGCTAGAACACAGATTATTTATTTGGTTTAAGGGCAGGTGCATGGTAGTAAAAGCATATTCATCTGAATACTCCAGGTGGATAACCTGAAAGATTTTTCACAACTGTCTATCTTCAAGCATGGTTTTAAGTAAAAACAGTATTGTTATTAAATTATCATTATTATTCAGTCAAGCTCTCCTCAATATTTTATTTTTGGATTAAAATATTTCCTCCAAGAATTCCTGGGATGCATACCTTCTTAACACTGTTAATTTTAACAGTGCTTCTAAGGACCTGTTGGTGGTTGTCCATGCCCCCTGTCACACCCAATTATATGTGCTCATGATTCAAGGGAATAAGCTAGAAGAGTTCTGTCCAGGAAGCAGAGGGAACTTGTTAATGACTGTCTCAGGGCTTAACTAGCCATGAACATAAAAGTTAACTTGCTGTAATACAAACACCCCCTTCTGTCACAGCAGGACTCGGTCTGAAGTATGTAAGGAGGTTAGAGGGTATTTCACATCAAACTATATTGTCAATTATGCCTTATAGAAGCATATAAATGAGAATAATGCATGGGTCTTAAGTCTGGTCAAAACCTAGTAATCAGCAGTAAAAGGGTGATAAAGGTTGAAAGAAAATTTACCCTGCTGGGTCAGTTTTTGAAGAAACCATAGCAGAACAGTAATGGGTGGGTTGGGTGTTTGGAGGACTGAGATACTAATTTCGATTTTAGTCATGTTGAGGTGTAGCCTGCATGAAGGAGGTTACACAGTGGCTGAAAGGTCACTGATAAAGCTTTCAACAAGTAAAATAATGCTTTCAAGTAGTTTTTTTCCAGAAGACATGTTTGGCTGTGCTATGCTTATTGATCTGTTGTTTGTAAAAATGTGGGTTGGGGGAGGAGGAATAAAATTAAGGAGAGAAGAGTAATATTTAAACTGAAGTGTAAGATTGACACAAAGAAGAAACAGATATGACTAAAATTGGAAGAAGCAGAACTGTACTTCATCTCAGGAAGTGGTTTCTAGCACATGTTCAGCTGCTGCCCCGAGTTCCTTATGGTTGTTGCTAGCTGTCCTCTTTGACTTGCTTCCTATGAGCTGCCAGTAAGAAATAAATCATTTTCTTGAAAAAGGAAGTGCAGTACTTGTATGAAGCGCTAATGCTTCAGGTTAGTTGCTTGATCTACATCTGGGTAATAATTAACAGTAAAGGTGAAAATTCTCAGGCATCAGTTATTTGAAAGTGCAGCATCAAGCTGCGTGTCATCCTTGACTGACTCAGTTTATTGTGGACTCCCAAGGTTAGAAGTACGAAAGCAAGAGGCAACAAACTAAAACATGTGGGAGCAGGCCCACATGGGCAATGCTGGTGGAAGGTGCAGTGACCTTTTTTTACAGGCCTGCATCATTACTCTTAACAGCATCAGAGAAGAAGTTGTGCCTTTGGGCGGAGAGCAGATGTAGATCAGATATTTTTGCCAAATGTTGTCCTATTGAGCAGTTTACCTGTAGGTGTACTCCTTAACAGCTATTATGCATCGAGATCCCTGTTGGTGGTTTCTTTGTCTCTCACTTGTGCGTTAATTATTCAGCAGATCAGAATCAATCAGGTTCTTCTGTGGACTGCAAAAGTTGTCCAGCTGATCTTGTCCTTTAACTGGAAGACTGCTGTCTTTGGCAATGACATAAATTAAGGTATTAAGCACTTTTGTCATAGACTGTTATGCAGTTGCATCACAATCCAGACTGTCTTAATTATTCTTTACCCCATGTTGCCTGAGGCGATGACCTAAACAAGGTCGTGCTTGGCTAGGATGAGAGCAGTCAGACAAAATCAGTGCTACAGGAAGTATTAGTGATTTAGTTGGTGAGGCAACACCCCAGAGTTAATATTTTCCCCATGCCCCAGACTGGTAAAAGATGCTGTAGCTTGTATGACGAGATGTAAAACCAAGATCCTTGGTTAAAGTTTCAGTGCAATTCCTGGTAAAAATGAACATGTTAATTCAGGATTCCTGCCCAAGTTCAAATTTTAATGGCGATGTCCTCTACACACTTGTAACTTCTGTTTTAGTAGAGTCATATGATCCTCTTGTCCTCTACACACTTGTAGTTTCTGTTTTAGTAGAGTCCTATGACCCTCTTGCTCCTGCCCTAAACTGCTCTTAAGTTGTTGGGAAAGTTTGTGTTCCAGAGGTGCTGACAATGTTTGCAATTGTCAACAGAATGATTTCCAGAAACAACGGTCCATTTTGAGATCTTCTGAAATCAAGGGAATCGTATTTGTGTATAGAAATGTCAGGTCAAAACTGAAAAACCTCCAAGATTTATTTCTTCTTTCTATGTGTGCAGAATAGCTTTTTGCCTTGAATATGTATATTTGCTACATGGTTGAGTATGCTCACACTTACATATTTTTATTTTTTTATACAGGATTCAAGTGCCCTGTATGTTCAAAATTTGTATCTTCTGATGAAATGGATTTACATCTTGTGATGTGTTTGACAAAACCAAGGATAACCTACAATGGTAAGAAAGAAGTAAGCTGATAACTATTTATTCATTTTAAACATCGGTGTGATAATAATCCTTTACTTAATAAGATATTCTGGTAACTAGTTTGGTGGACTCAGAAATTATGGGGGTTTTTTTTGGCTTGTAGCTTATTTTTTCAAATTATTTCCTAAGAATTTGATCTTTATACACTGCATGCCAATATATTTTGCTCTGTGTCCTGCAAATATGGGATTATTCTTGTTCGAATGTGTTTATTCCATGTTTTGACCACTGGTCAGTGTGTGTTTGTCCAGTTGAGATATGTGTAGTTTACACATCCTTTCATCTTACCACATCAAGTAGTGAGGTGGGTCGATTGAGTCTCCTGGGGACTTATATTAAGGACTGTTACTTGACCTGCTGTGCATTTGCACTGTATTCAAGAAAATCACACTGTCTGGAAGGAGCTAAAGAACTACTCCTTCTTGAGTCGATTCCATATGTGATACTTCATAAAGATTGGTTGTATGTTTTTGTTGTTTTAATCAAACTGGCCAATATTAAATGAATCACATGTAGTAGTGCTGGTTTTTTTCCCCCTACTACTAAGCTCTCCTTCTAGGCAAGCTTCAATGCAAGGAAAACAAGACTTTGCCACCGAGATCAAACCTTTCTGTAACTGTGGCTTAGGCTGACACTCAGTTCAATGGCGAGCACACTTAAAGGCTTGAGGAAACCAGGAATTAGAAAATCTTACTGAAATTTTAGTGCCTGCTTTGGCAGAAAATCTTACAGTGCATCTTCAATGAGATTATTGCCCAGTGGTCATCAGATGTCAGAACAGAATGCAGTTGGAAAGAAATTGTAGAGAGGAGAGGGAGCTGGTCTTTTTTTTAGGTGAACAGCAAGAAGCTGAAAGTTGGTGCTCACAAGTTACAGCAGGGAAAAATCTGATTCAGTGTTAAGTAGAAATGTCACATAATGAGGGGGGGTGAAGGCACTTGAAGAGGTTGTGCAACCACCATCCTTGAGCAGTTTAGTTTAGCTTGGTCGTGCTTTGAGTGAGGGGCTGGACCAGATCATCACCAGAGGTCCCTTCCAACTTAAGTTATTTACTACACAAATAACCTGCAGTGTCCTGGGCTCTTTGACCCTGCGGGCACCTTGCTGTTAGGGTATTCTGCACTGGACCATTTTATTGAAACAAGTCCTGAAGATTGGTTGGGCCCATCTTATTTTTTGGATAGCATAATGCTATCCAATACTACTGGCCCTTAGTTGCAAAAATAATTTGAAATCATATGCTTAAGAGTTGTGAAATCCATTTGAAAGCACAGTACTAAGGAAAAGTAAATATTTCTTTTTTCTTCCTGGTGTTACCACACATATATTTGAGACGGTTGACTTCATCTAACAAAGAGGACTTTTTTCCTCTTTATTTTTCCTTTTTCAATTCATTTTCCAAGATCAGTTGTGTACTGAGGGATGTTGGATATTGGAGGGAAGAGAAGCATGCTAGTCACCCCAGTGAGGGGAGGAAAATGCACTTGGGATCAGTTAGGGTGGAGCAGGAGGAGGCAGACTGGCAGAGAACAAGCTCTGGCACTAATCCATCTGATGAGGTGTGCACAAATTTGACTGACTGAAATCCTTTTCCCCTGCTGCTTCCTACATGTACATATGAGTGTGCTCAGCTGACTAACTTTTGTTCAAAGAGACAGCAATTACATAATGTAAACTCTCAGTACCACTTAGGATGTTTGTTTGAATCACGGTGGTGCCATATTCAGACTCCTTTTTCCTTCTTGCATTGTTTCAGCTTATGCACTGCTGGTTGGAGCTCCTTTGGGCCATCTTGTTACCTTTGTACAGTTTTTTAAGTCAACAAATGAGCAGCAGTAAAACCTGTGAGTGGCAGCTGAAGCCACTCTGGATAATCTGCAGCATGACTAAAGTGGTTGTGGGCAATGCAATGTGAGTTAACAGCAGCATGTCATCTTGATTTAGGAGTGTGTCTGCTGTACAGTGAGCCTCAGAAACTGAGTCTAGGAAATGGTTATGTAAATGTAAAATAAGGAAATTATCAAATGAGGTAGGCTAGTTTGAGAGAGATACTCAGAAGTATGGTCTCATTTTCATAGACACTTCAGAGAAGTGTGCATTGATCCTTGTGGCTCCAGTTGGTTAGCTCCTGGAGTCATGGACCAAATCTTAAATTATAGTCTATAGCTGGCTGTTTCAATTACTGCAGCAGGAAGAAATTGAGGATATGGCTTCTGAGTTGTGTAGTGCTCAGTTGTTACTTTGTGTTATAGATGTGGTCCCTTTAATGAGGCTAATGAAAGAAAATTAACTATCAGATTGGTAACTTAATGCTGCCATGATTTCAGGCCTGAATGCCTATATGCATGCATTTTTTTCCTGTCTGTTTTGCTGTTTGTCATCATGAGATCAGTGATGAATCTGCCTTTTTGCCATAGGCCAAGGGCATCTTAAGTTTTGTTTGAGAGAAGAAAAGATGCTTCTGTTGACTTTTGATACCTGCTTCCAAAATGGAAGGCATCTCTTTATGCTTTACTTTCTCATTGTTATCTTGGCCTCATGCCATATATACTAGAATAGAGCCAACAAGGCATCATTTGCTTGTGTTGTTCACTGATATTTCCCAGTCCTGTTATCACTAGAATGAAAAATACCTTTTTTCTTCTCTTCCTTTTTTTCTCCTCACCTTCTTTTGTCTCTGAACTTTGTGTTGCAAGTGGTTGAAGGAAGCCGTAGACTTTGCAGGTGCAGAAATATTTAGAGATTAAGCAGTTGGATTGAATTGCACTTATGTCTTGTTCTGTTGTAGATGTGTTTCCTTATGGTACTGTAAATGTATTGTTCTTTCTAAGAAGAAAAACCAGGGAACAAATTTTATGTATTTTGTCATTCTGAGAAGACAGACCTTTCTTTTTAAATATGAGTCTGAGGCATACAGTCTCCCCAGAAAAATGTTACAAGACTGCTTAGTTGTGATTTGAAGTTTAAATAAATTAATGAGTCCTCCCAGCCAATCTCTAATTGCTTTCTGAGCTACCTTTGTGCATTGCTTTTGGCATTTGAAAGGGTCAGTGAACTGCAAACTCAGGCAGCTGTCTGATTTACATGTGTTTTCTGAAAGAGTGGTCACAAAATTGTCTCAGTTCTATGCTGTAAGTTGTGCTGATTTTCATATAAATATATCAGTACATTTTATTAGCCTTATTCTTTGAAAATCATGTGACTTGCCTGCAACAGAGATCTCATTGCTGACTCAATTAGGCATTTAAAAGAGCTCTTTCTTTTTTTCTGTGGAACTTTGTTCCACATTTCTTAAACTACTTGTGGTGATCACACATGAACCAATATCTAGGCATTTTTCTACAAAAGCCGGTTAAATGATTGGTATTGTGCAAAAAACATCATGGTGTTTGGCGACGTTGTCTTTAAAAATCTTCCCTAGCAATTAGCAACTACTGTAACTTGCTGAGTTGCTGAGGAGCCAGAGTAGGCCCCATGCACTGGTTAACCACAGGTTGCCAAAAGCCAGTTTTTGGAGAAAGTGGGTTACTTGCTAGTTGACGGGTTTTTTTTAAAGAGACTGCTAAAATATTGTGTAGCCATACCTATTCCTTTGAGCTTCTCCGGAGCGTTAAATGAGGCCCCCTTGCACCATCTTGTTCAAATTTGTCATGGTGACAAGCAGGGAGCCCACTTAGGGACTGCTCTGTGAAAAGTGTTGCTTACCCTGTAGCCCTGTGTTTTAGTCAGGTACAGGCATTTATGTGAATTTCTTCAGTGCTTTGGAAGGAACTTGCCTTAAACTCCTTGCTGATGATTACACGTGCCTGGTGAAGTTTGGGGTTTGAATATAAGTATTGCTTGTTTTGTGTTGTTGCAATATTGATACAGCTTTTTTTCACTGGCAGATGTTTTATATAAGATTGAGGAGACATAGGAGAGGCTTGTGTCTTCAGATGCTTTGCAACAAATGTACCCAATTCCTTCTGAGAAACCTCCACTTGGCTCTGAGAATTCTCGTTTTCGTTTTTAAATTCGTTTGTTTCTCAGCACACTATGTAAGACTCCACTATTTTTATTATTGTTAGAGGGCCCCTCAGAGGGCAGGGACAGCAGCCTGGCTCCTGGCCAGATGGGGAAGCCAGTGACCCTGGAGAGCTGGGGACAGCCAGTCAGCTCACTAGACTGGTTGGCTGGCTTGGCGAACCGGCCTGTCCTCTTTCAAAAGTTTTGATTGAATTAGCACATTCCTGTGGAATATTTTGGGTTTCATCAAGTCAGCACTTTCTGTTGGAATGGTGTTCTACTGGAAACTTTCTAAGCCGATCTGCTCAGAGCCGCTCTCTCAGGGGTGGTTCTGCTTTGACATCGGTGCTGCTCTCACTCAGAGCCCTCTGCATTTAATTCACATGTGGCAGTGGGTGACTGTGACTGTTGGCCAACATATTTACTCAGGTTCATTTTAAGGGGAAAAGCTTTCACTAGTGTAATTCAGACAAGAAGAGTGTTGAGACATCCAGTGCATGAACTGCTGAAGGTTTTTTCCTTGCTTGAAGTAAAGACTGTGTAATTTTTCTGTTTAAATTACAATAAGTGAACTTTTTAGACCTATCATATTAAAAAACAGCAGGAGATCAGACATCACAGATAGCAGGGGTTACAGATACGATTTTATATTATGAGTTTATCCAATTTCTTTGAAATTGAGAATTACGATGTGGAAAACTGTTATAGACAGAATATTAAAAATTAAGGTATGTGTACCAGAAGGAAAAACAGGAGTGGAACTTAATGTGCTCTTCCTGTCTGGCAGTGTACTTTGTTTTCTGGGGTGTTTGGTCCATCACCAGGCACAAATAGTGGGATGTTCCCATGCCATCTAACCACATTCACAGAATCACAGGATATTCTGAGTTGGAAGGGACACACAAGGATCACGGAGTCCAGCTCCTAAGTGCATGAACCACACAGGGATTGAGCCCACAACCTCGGTGTTATTGGCACCATGCTCTGACCAACTGAGCCCATCTCCAGTTGACTTGGGCCACAACAGTGCAGTTGATTCAGATGAGCAAGGATGCAAAGCAGGGGGTTGTCATGATTTAAACACACTGATTTTTGTTCTAAATTGGTTTGAGGTGTTGTGTCAAGTTTTGTCTTGTGAGGAAAGCATTTCTTGCTGGGACTGCCATATGCTGAGATGCGCAGGTGAGCAAGTGTGAGAATTTTGAGCTGGAAGCAATGTGTATTGCTGTGTAAGCAATAATCCTTCTAGAGGAGTTTTCAGCACTGAAATGATGGCCATAACATGCATTTTGATCAAGAGTAAAGATTTAAATACTGGCATGAATCACCTAAAGACTAAATAAAAATATTTTGGAAACATTCTTTGTGAATGGGGCTGACCTAATTTATAATAACACGAGTTATAACCTTTGTTGATTGCTGCCTGTTTCAACATCTTTGGGGCAAGATACTGATGCCAGAACTTGTTGAGCTCATATTACTCAGTAGAATGAAAGAAAAACAGTGCACCTTAACCTAATATTTGAAGCACTAAACTACATGTTCTGGTAGTCCTGCCCACTGCAGTGACTTGACTTGGTCGCTTCTGTGCACCAAAGGAGAGTTCCTTTATTCAGCAGGGCTGATACTCTCCATCATTTTGACTGATGCACTCAAAACTTCAGGAATGAAAAGAATTATTAACTTCAGGTTAATTTCTCTGCCAGGGTTCCTGAGATCATACCCTGAAAATGGTATGACCTTGCAAAAGGGCATCTTGCCAGTCTGCCTGGAAAAGCTTAAGCCTTCCTCCTTGTCCTCATCCTTTAATAGGACTAGACTTTTAGCAGAGCAGTACAAAATAATGCTAAGGCAGATCAGTTATTTCATTCCACTTTATCCAAGGTGTAAAATTCTCCATAGAATTTCTTGATTCTGTAATTTTAAAAGTTTAACAAGATTCTTGGCTAAAAGTTTCTAGCTTCTTACTCTGCCCTAGGTGGTTCTTTACACTGTCCTCAGGGATGCTGGGGAGGCAGAAGAGCATACTTTAAAAGGTAGTTTAACAGGACATGTAAAAAGACACTTATACAGTTAAAATAGTGGTATTTACTCTTTTTTGATCTTGTGTACTCGTGAACATCCTCCAGAGTATGTAGGAGGTTAATTCAGTTTCCCTAATGCTTTAAAACTGTTTTCTTTAGTAGTTCTTGAAAATATAAAGAATTGAACTTTGAGATTTTGTTTAATGTGGTGACAGTAGAACATTATTACAGTAAATAAAATTTTCATCTCAGACATTTGCACAGATGTTCTTCTGTGAATTAATATAATATTGGCCCAGACTTTTCATAACTTGTCTTGAAAATCATTGTTAAATTTGAGGAGGGAATTGTCATTTTAAGAAGAGAAATTCTGTTTGAAGTAATGTTTGATTAAAATATATTGACTGGTTTGTACTTTCTCCCTTTAAGAATTGTTGATAATGTTTGAACAAGAGCAAACTTTTACCGATGTTCACCAATCTAGGCCAAAGATAGCAACTTGTCCAAACCAGACGGCCAAGAGGAATGGTGGCAAACTTAATTTCTTCCTCCATTTGTTCAGTAAGGCTGTATTTCCTTCCTGCCACCCCAAATCTCTCCTTCAACAGTTTTTGGTACCTCACAGGAGAGCATCACTGCAAAAGCAGCCTGTTACATTTGAAGTTTGTTGGGAAGGGAGGTTGTTCATCTTGAAGAGTTATGCTGTTAAATGTCACTAAATATAACCACACTCTAGTTCAACTTGTGCAACCTGTGCCTGCCTCCTAAAGGGAGGAGGTAGGACCTGCTTCAGTGACCCCATTCCAGCCTCAGTCACTGGATGAACTGGGTCAGTCTCTTAGAGTGTGGAGTTGCAGCACTTTAGAAGCTGCAGTCTCTTATCTTTCCTCCACACCCACAAACTGTCAACCCTTTGCTATAGAGCCAGAAAAGTAAGCTGTGTGTTTGTAGTGGCGTGGCTGTGAAGAAAGTTCATCAAATGGGAACACAGTGTAACTGACAGGGAAGTACTTTGAATGTCTGGAGCAGCAATTCCCAGAACTGCAGACTGCCCCATTTATCTCTGCAAGATATACTCATGGAGATGTAGTGGTGGTGGTTGAAGTATCAATATTGTTTATTATTTTACTTTTCATGCAAGAGAAAGGTGGGATATAGATTTTTAAAGGAGCTCATGGACAGCTAATTTTCATGGTTCAGGTTGGAAATGCTCAATAGGTGATGCTGGATTTTCTTTCTACTGTAATGCAGTAAAGTTGACATGCTTGGATGCTGCTGAGAAGGACACACTGCAGAGATCGCACCTATTAATATCTTAAACTTTTTTCCTGATTTGTTGTGCATGTGACTTACTCTTTTAACAGACCTTTGGGGGAGAAGTATTTTCTGCATGCTTTACCTTCAGCCAGGCCTAAGTCTGCTAGACTGAACTTCCTGTGACAGAGTTGTGGTTAAATAGTTTCAATGTCACCCCACACTTAATTCAGTTCTTGAGAGCAGGACTTTTTTTTTCTCGGCACGCTGGAATCGCCTTTATTTAAATGCATACCTGTGCCTTGGGAATATTTTATATGCAGCACTGGATAAATACAGTAAAGCTTTTGACAGCTACAGAACAAGCCCGCTTGTTTCTGAAAGAAATAGAGAAAATGGGATCATTCACATGCTGAATAGCTCAAGTTATTTTTTTGCTTATATGCTACTCCTTCACCTCAGATACCACTGTTGTCTTGCTGTTGCACTGACAGTGCTGCTGAGGTCAAAATGCCAATTCTTGTCCTGGAGAATGGCAGCTACACCTGTGAACCAGCGCCGGAAGGAAGGGGTGCAGGTGACGGGAGGAGGGGTGCAGGTGGCGGGAGGAGGGGACCCGAGCCCCGCGCTGTGCGGGGTTGTGCCTGTGTTACATAATGGCAGCGCAGCGCTGCCCGCAGCAGGGCCCGGGGCCGGCCGTGCCCGCTCGCCGCGCTGTGACTCGGCGTCATGTGATGCGGGCAGACAGGAGCTACCTTCCCTGCCTTGCACTTAATCAGTCTTTAGCTCGGAGAGGTCATTCGGAGGATGTCATAAATCTCGGCTGCAACTGCTGCAGTCTTGTGACTGCTGGGAACTTAGCTCCAGGGGAAATAGTGTTCCTAGTTTTGCTGGTTTTGTATGGTAATTCTGCAGTCTTTAAAGCTGATACCTCTGAAACCTTAAGATTTTACTCATTTGCTAGCAGCAGTATGCCTTTTTTTTTTTTTTCTCAGTTGCCCTGTGGAGACAAAACCTTGAAAATAACCCTTTTCTAATCATAGAAAATGGATTTAATTTGCTGGATTTTGAAATAAAACTACTTGAAATCATTAGGTTTTAAAAAATAAATGCCAGAATACATCTCAATGATGCTGAGTGATCTGTGTAGGGATTTCAAGGTATTTCCTTCCCTAAATTTCTCACTGTTTTACAGGAACTAATACAGATTATCTGCAGATCAGGACTTCATTTTTTTTTTTTCCCTAAAGAAGTATAAAAGAAAAAGAGGGACTCAGTCTGGCTCAGAAACTGCCCCAAGGGTAGATCAATTTGAAAGTACTGCCTGAAATATCATTTGTAATTTTATTTTTTTCTTCAGATTAAAATCTTGCTTTAAAACCTGCTACCCTTTGATTACTTAAATAGTCCTGTGCTTCTGAGCTGCAGACTCAGCCCTTCAATGTACAAAATAAGTCAGTCCAGCTTTTGTAGGGGATTTCAGTGATAAAAGAAGCCAAACTCTTCAGAAACAAGCTGGGTGAGAACACTGCTAGTGTGATAGGGTACTCTCACTTCTAAACTGGGGATTATTATCACTGCTTACATAGGGGAAAAGATTACCAGTTTCTGGTATTTTAAACAAAATCCAGTGATTCTAGAACAGGATGTAAAACACCTGCTGACATAGGTACAAAATAGTAGATTTGCCTATTCTCTCCTCCCTGGGGGAACCTCCTTGCTCCCCAAAGTTTGCATAACTTTGTCTCATGTGGCTAAAGATTTGCTCAGCTTCAGAAATATCCCCGAGTTCTAACATACAGCTGGAACATGAGAAACTTCACTGGTGTTTAGTGCTGGATTATATTAACACTCATGAAACCTTGTTAAAATTTCCTCATAAAAACCTCCATTTCAACCCTGCACTAATAGCTATCTGTAATATGAAGCCGTATTAGATTTTCATCATTATGACCATGTTCCTCATGCCCTCCTTCCTTGTGTGAAGTTTCATTAGGTACTATTCATGTGTAATGTTAGGTATTTGATAGCCCCTGTGTCGCTAAGCAAAAATGTAGTATTCGCTGTTAATTTTTAGCCCATAAATAATGTTCATTTGTTTGGGACGAAGAGGTGGAGAAAGGAATAGTTTGGTTAACACTTAGCTTTTTCCTTCCTCCAGTTCCAAGGAAGTCTCTTTTAATCTATGCCTTTATTAGCTGAAATGATGCCATAACGGTGTTCAATAGTTTTGGTAACCTCTAAATTGAAAAAAATTAGAAAAACAAAACTTTAATATGGCAGTAGAAATACACTGCCAGATTATGGGCATGTAACTTGGAACAAATACTGGAGAAGTGTCTTTGGGGACTTCTGTTTTTTTTAAGCACACCTTCCATGTTAATCTTTTTGTGTTATTGTTCGTGAATGATCATGACGGCTGAGTACTGTTGGAATTGTGCTTGTTTTTTATTTCACTTAGTTGCTTTAAAATTTAAAGGAAGGTTTATTGATGGCTTCTTTTTTTGTTGTTTGGGTTTTTTTCTCATCCTCTTGCAATTCAACACCTACATATTCTGTATCTCACTGGGATAGTAATAACCTGTAAGTACCTGTTAGCACCAGAAATACTGTATCTCTATGCTTGCTGCAATAAATTATAATACTGGATAATGGGTTAGTGTAGAGTAGAAAAACTGAGATAACTTTGAAATCTCTGACTCAATATCTGATGTTATCAGAACCGTTTGCATTCAGACATGTTTTGGATTCCATCTATATCACAAGGATAATTGCATTTAAAATAGGAATAGCTTGTAAAAAGCAGTCTGTCTGCTACAAACAGAAAAGAGAGACAAGTAGAAATTATGCAGTGATTTATATCCTTGTCCTGTGTATGCACATTAGCACCAGACATTGTGTTAATTTGGAGAAGGCTGATCTGGAGCCTGATGGGAAAAGTACCTCCTGGGCCTAGCACCTTGCACTGGGGTTAATAAGCCAGGCTTTATGCACACTGAGTTTTGGCACCAATGTTTTTATTGTGTGTTGCTTAGTAATGCATCCTATCTTCCCTAAGAATAGTGTCTTAGTCACACACACCTGCTTTTTCTCTCCCCCTCCTGTTTTACCTTAGGCTCATAGTTTCATCTTTCATGCCATCTCCCTGTGCACTCATTTTGCATCAGATCAAACCAAACTCCTCTGCTTGCAATGAGTCAGTTACTTGGCCAATGTTAAAAGACTGGAAAAAAGACTTGGCAAAACTCAATGTGCTCAGGGCACCTGTAGGAAGCCTGGAATAGGAACCTGAAAAAGGACAAAGTGAACAAAACATGGAATCAAATCCTTCATCCAACTTCAAAACAAGTCACCATTAAAGTAACCCGTATTGCCCAGACTTACAGAATAGATAGCTTCATCTGAGCTGCTTTTCTTCATTCCTTCTCTCTGCCTGTGTTGTTCAGAGACACTTACTACCCTACCCTTTCCTTCTATGAAGTTTTCTGATGTGCTTCTTTTATCTGCCTTCTGTCAGGTGAGAGTTGTCACACATTTCATTAGGCCAGTATGTCCTCATCACGCTCCTGGTTCATTCCAGACCATGAAGAATGAAACATATTATTTGAAAATCTTTGCAAAGCAAATTCTCTGGCTTTAGTGGTGGTGAATGGTTGAAGACGTGCCATTTGGAAAACTGTTCTCTGCAGTCTTTTAGGTCTTCTTTTGTGTTGGGGATAAAATAAATTTAGTCACTTTAAAAAGCTGACAAAGCAAAAGGGATTTCCTAAACTCAGTGGGGATCTTTTTGAACAGCCACATCAACATCCTGCACTTTTGAGATATTATCCAACTTAGATTTTTCCTTCAACTTGATCAGGCAGTCATCTTCTGTTGTTTTCTCTGCCACATCCATGCTCTGCCTTACCTGCCAAGTTTCTAAGTACATTGTTGGTGATAGCATCCAGTCTTAATTTGGAAAAGTTGCTCATTTTAACAGACTTAGAGCATCTGAGCGAAGTCTTCCTTTTGCCTGTAAAGTTATGGGAAGAGACTTGTCTCTGCACTGTATCTGGAAGGAATTCTTCACCCTTCTCCTGACCACAGTGGTAGCTTTTCCTCATGAAATCATTAACTCAGATAGCCAAGTGATTTACTACCAGAAGAAGCTTCTATAGACAAATATTCTTGGGGTTATATGGCTGGCTGGTCGTGGTAGGTTTGGGGTTTTTTTGCTGTTTTGGTTAGTTGGTTGAGAGGTTGTTTTTTTTTTTTTTTGGTGGGTTTGGGTTTGTGTTTGTTTGGGTTTGGGTTTTGGGTTTTTTTACCTTTGGTAAAGAAGTCACTGCTATGCAAATCAAGGTGGAATTCAGGTCTCTCATTTTTCTTGAGCATACCCTGCTTGGTAACCCTGCCCGTTGCTTAAGTGGAAATTGTATGGCTCACCTACCTTTGACCTGAATTTCTGGCTTGCAGTCCCAAGTTTTCAATAGACATAATTTGATTTTTCATCTGTCATAGCAGTTTGTTAGTACTGGTATGGATTGGTGGATACACATAAGCAGCACTTAAATATTTTGCTTTGTTTTACTCCTAAACAAACAAAAAAATGATAAAAGATCTGCATGTGTGGATCCCACACTTCTGTTCTTTCTTGCCTGCTTCTGTAAGTTTCCTTCATCCCAGCTCTATCTCCATCTCCCTGTAAGAAACTGTCCTCTCTAAATGCAGCAGACTCTGTCAGGATGCATTCTGATTGCCTCCAGCCATTTAATCAACCACTCCTTTTGTAGCATGTTTGTGGTGTAAGATCCTTTTTGATGGTAAACTCAGCCTTGAGAAGTGTAAATCATTCTTACCTCGTGGAGACAAGGAGCATGTATTCCCCAAATCATCCTTTCTTTATGCTGTTTCCTAAGGTATCTTGTTTTGTTGCTGTGTTGTTTCTTGTGGGTTTGCCCCTTTATATGCTGCTTTTAACTCCTGACATTCAAGATTAACAAGAGATAACCTGAGAGGTCATGTAATACTGATGAAAAACCAAGAAAACAGCCCGAAGGCAGCTTCCTTATTCCATGTGCTGCAATGAGCAGCTTTGTTTCAGGCAGCATGTGCTAGGGTACACCATTCCTGGTGGGATTTCACGTGGGGCACAAGTGCATTCACCTGGGGCACAATATGGCTGCATTCAAGACTTTTTCACCCAATCACCTCCTGAAAAAACAATATTTAGAAGTATTGTATCCCAAAAGCAATGTTTCTGACAGGAGCGGGGTAAGCCTTGGGACAAAATAGACATGCCAAGGAAGACTCCTCAAGAACAAGGTACCCCTGGGGTCGTTCAAAAAACAAATATATGTCAGTTCACTTGAAATGGGGACTTAGTACCAGATGGGTACAGCTGGCAAAAAGTCTTTTTACATTGTGTTGTGGAAAACAAGACTGTTTATTTGTGGTTCATTTATGAACAGGTGCAGCTCTTTGGCCCATACCTAGACTAAAATTTGGCAAATTAAAGACATGGTACTTACAAATGTGGTGAATGAAACTTATCTTTACAAGTCAGTGGAACAGGAGAAAGTTATTTATCTATCTTGAGATTATTTAATGTCCAAAGGCATCTTAACCTGCCATCAGACTGATTAAACAGACGTTGGAAAGACTTAAGCAGAAGTTTTAGAGTCGGTCAGATAATTGTATTGAGAGCATATCTTGAATTACTGTGGAAAGGCATAGTCACTGGCAATAAATCTCAGGGTGGGAGGACAAGACATTTCATGGCCAGTTGGGCTGATAGAATTTATCTAGTATGAATACCTATTTCACCCCAATACTTTCCGCCAGAAGTGTAAATATGAACTGAGAAAGCTGGTACACTGATAACATTAGCACAGGAATGGCTGTGGGTGTTGATGCTTGGAATTGAGGAACTTTATTTCTCTGACTACTTGGCCTTTTTTGCAAACCCTAGCTTTTCACTGGGAGCCCTGAGGTGCAAACTTGACTTTGTCTTTGAGCAAGATACTTTAATTGGACAATGTATCAAACCTGTGTTATTTATATTTGGGATTTAATTTTTTTTTCAGAACCATAACTTGTATTGGCACCCTGTTCCTCCAGCTAGGTTTCTTGTGGTCGCTGAAGCTGTCTCTCTACAAAAGAACTCAGTTTTCCTCAGTGTGCAAATGCTTCTGCCTTCTATATTAATTAGCTACCTGGATACAATTCTGTTTAGGTAAACTATGACTACACAGCACAGCCAACTCCTCCTGCTCCCTAAGATGTATTTCTATCGCTACTATTTCAGTTTTTATCTTTATCTAACCAGAAGTATTTTTCTCTGCAATAGACACGATTGTTATCTGTGTGAACAGGAAGCATCTAGCTATTTCTCAGAATTTGCTAAGCTCAGAATGTCCCATAAAAATTTAAACCCAGTTCTTCAAATGTGGGTTAGCTAAGAAACAATGAAACTTCTGCAGCCATCTCCTTCCATCACAGCCTGGTGTTGCAACACAAGTATTGCCACTTAGGCCTAATTCTGCAAATACTTTTCTTGTGTGACTTTCCCTTTGTTTTGTGTTCTCCCTCCCCTTTACTTTCACGTCTTAAGAAGAGGGAGCACCAAAGACTGTAGACAATGTGTGTGCAGGAAGTCTTTCATGATGGATATCTGTTTGTAGATAGCTATCTCAGTCCTGGACCAGCACTGAGCAACTGGTGAGAGGGACGGGGAAAACAAGGATAACGCTTGGACTTTAAAGTAGGAAATTGTAATGGGCTGCCATGTTGCAAGGGGTGAAGTGTTTGATGCCAAACAACATCACCACACCTCCAACCCAGCAATTCATCAAGCACTTTGTCAGTATTTGATGAAGTGTCACATTTGTTGTAGCTTGTTAGTTTGCTTTGGAGAGGTTTGGTTTTTGTATATTGTGGCTGGGAAGGTATTTGTGGATTGCTTAAGTTCTAGGTATTACCACATGAGTCGTGCAGTGGTGTTTGGGGTTATTGTATGCATGAAAAGTTACTGCCTGTGCTTGTTTGATTAGCACAAGGGTATTGGTTTTTTTTAGCAGCATAAAAAGGAATTTGGATTTAAGTTATTCAGGGGAGCTGAATACTGAATTCTCACCTGCTCAACTTTGTGGCATTGTGAATCCTGAAAACTGCTTAGCTGTGGTACAAGTTAAAACATTGGATGTTAAATATCTTCCCTTTTACATCTGATCCAGAGGAGGTGGCTTATATTAGAGCAAAAAGAAATGTTTCTAGTTAGGAACCCACTGCTTCTTCAGAAGGTGTGTTCCCTGCTAAGGGTAGTGAAGTTCCACTCCTGGCTGTGAAGGCACAAACTTCATGAGTGAGCTAAGCTAATGGCTTCAGCTCTGCCTCGCTCAATCTGCTGACTGACCCTGTGGCTGTGAAAGCTGAGTGGCAAAACAAGCATCTGCAGTGACAACTGAATGATGTTCCTCCTGTTGGGAGCTCTGAGCACTTAAGAATCATCTCTCCTTCAGAGTGTCTTTCTGCCTCAATTTTTGAGCAGCAGTGGATGGCTGACCTGGTCATCCAAGAAATCCCTAGAGAATCAAGAATATTCCTCTTGTGGCAGCCAGAATAATGAAAACCAGCTGTAATATCAGAGAAACTGCTGGTTCCCCTAGTGCTTAGGATGGACTGGGAAAGACGGGTTTTGCTTGCAGACAAGACCAGTTTGCAAAGACAGTCACTGAGCTACATGAGAGAAGCATATCCTGTGTATAATGGTTTTCCTTCCATTCTAGTGTCTACTTCTCCCAAGGACATTAACCCCGTATAAGAACCCTGTCCATATTATTTGTATCACATAGTTAAAGATATTTCTCTCTTCCTTCTTCCTCCAGTGCCTGCTTTGCAACAGAAAATGAAATGAGATGATGGAGGACGGAATGAGTGGTAGAAAATACAGGTCTAGAAAGAACACATTTTAGGAAAAATGAGTGTGAGGAGAAGGAAAGCATAGTAAGAGACAGCCAGAAAGAAATGGAGAGGGAGAAAACCAGATGTGACAGAAGCCATAAAGATTTAGTTAATCAAGTCAATAACATTTAATAAGTATGTAATCATATACACACATGCTTCCTGCCTGCTGAATAGTCAGGTACCTGTGGAAACATGTAGGTCCTTCTTGACATCTTGTGATATCAGCAAAGGTGATAGCAGTAAAAATGTAGAATAAATTCTGCAATATGGATGAAATCATGCTCTATATGTGAACAAATATATTGCTTTCTAGATGTCTGGAGCTTTACATACTCCATTTAAAAACAAGCAGAGATGGTCTCTGGTACTTTACTAAGACAGTTTTTAGTCATCAGCTTTAAAATTGAATGAACGTGTAACAGATATGTGGTAAATGTACTGTTTAATAAAGTTTCATCATTTTTTAACAGCTGTTGTTTTACCAATTTTAGTGCCAATACTATTCAAAAAGTATGTTGCAATTAAGTTTCAGTTATGTTTCTGAAAGGGTTGTCCTTTGTGGTGTCCTTCACTAGTAAGCTAGTTGTGATGGCAGCTTCCATGGACACTTAAGGTTTCAAATTTTAGAAAAAATGCAGACATTTTGAAAAGCTGTCATACTGAATTGGGTCAAGGTGTTTCTAATCTGGTGTTCTGTTTCCAGTGAATGCCAGAGAGGAGTAAAATACTGCAGCTATAAAGTGATAGCTGCCAAAATATATTGACATTTCCATGATTTGTGACTTCAGGTTTCTTGAGCCTAGGGCTGTATCTGCCTGTGTTTTAAAAGGAAAAACAAAAATCACCAGCACAAATTTTAATTACCTTATCCAGAGGGTATGCAGTGCGTATGCTTTTGCAGTCCTCAGTTTAAAGACACTTTAATCACAGATATTGCCTATAATCCTAATTATGGCTGATTTAGTGGCTTTCGTAATTATTGGATGTATTTTCAATAGTTCTAGAGAAAATTTTTAATTGGTAATATATGTGCAAAACTGCCAGAATGCCTTTTTTAAAAATCCTCTACTACCTATTTTGCTAAAAATGCAGAAATGGGGTAGAATTTATTTTCCAGTAAAGATAAAAGCAGAAGTTTAAGAGGAAAAATTAGCGACAACCCGAAGTTAAAACAATAGTAACCAGGGATAGGGGAGAAGAGGAAGAAGTACTTAGGAGGGCCATACTATGGGGTTTTTTTCTGAGATTTCATCTTTGACACCAGTCTTTGGCTATTGAGTACTTGTTCAAGTAGCTGGGAAGGTGGAGGAGTGTTTACCTCCTATTAGGTGCAGTGCACGTGGATGTGGGGGTGTGGTATTTGTGTATGTACCCACATGTGGGTGAAATGGAAAAATGTGGCTTATTTCCTCTTCCCACTTGCATTTAGGTAATACACTGATATAAATGTTTTAATCATAACAGAGTAAAGCAGCTTAAAACTTTATCGTTCTTTTGGTTTGTGTGTTTTGTTGTTTGGTTGGTTGGTTTTTTTAAGGGAAAAATTATGAAATAGAATGTATCTGCTGAATCACTCTGCTGCAGGAAAAGATGAAAACAAAAAACCTCTTCAGAGGTTTGAAAACAAAAAACCACTGCAGTGATTCTGTGCAAAATTATATACAGATTTTTCTGTAACAGATATGTTTAAAAGTCATTGTTAAATGGCTCTTAAATTGACTTCCATCTGATACAAGCCAGCGTTGGTGTAGGAGAGTGCTGTGTAAGACAAGTAGAGAAGAAAATCTGACCAGATCCAGGTCTAACAGGATTATTCACTCCTTCTTTGTCTGAGATTGATGATCTGAATCACCTAAAATGGTCAAAAGGTAGTCAGATCCAAGGTGTCATAAGTCCATGAAGGACTGGTTTTGCTGTCATTGCGCTGTGGGTGTAATTAATTATGAGCTTAATTAAATGGGTTGGAGTATGTTAACGTGCAAGTTACACATAGGCATTTACAGCAGTTGATTTTTTGTTCTCATACTTTCAGTATTTATGCACAAGAGCCTTGAGTGGGATTCATGAGGTTTACACAAGTAGGGAATGCTGATTCTTCATTATTCCAGAGGAAGAGGAGGATTGTGTCCTGTTAACATAACCTCTCCTGCAGGGGTGGTGGCAGAACTGTGCTGCGTTTCTGAGCTGCAGCCTGTGCCAGCCGTCATTTTCACCAGCTCCCTCTGGCATGACTGAGCAAAGCCCAGTGTGTGCCTGGTGGCTCATCCCAGTTGGGAAGCCTGGGGTGAAGCCAGGGAGGGCAGCAAGCTGTTTGCCAGGGACTTGTGCAGTAGGGCCAGTGCTGGCAAGAGGGGGAGTACAGGAATACTGGAGGGAAATTATAGGAGTGTCAGACACTTACACCAGGGCTGGTGGGAGATACAAATGTTTAAGTTGGCATCATGCCCGAATGTTAGCCAAAAGGTGCAGAACCTTGCTAAATTGCTCAGTGGGAGTTCAGACCCAAGCATTGTGCAGTCTGGGGAGTGCAGGGTAAGCCAGACATGTACAATGGAGAACGATGGGAAAGCTGTTCACAGGAATACTTTCTTGTATAAACTGTATTTTTATCAGACAGCTTTTTAATTTCTGTTATCAAAGCTTGACTAAATGCTCCCCTCTCAAGAGTGCTTGAGGGAGTGAGACTGGGATTTAATTCACTAGAGATATCTTAGTCCCATTTTGGTTTGGGTAGCAGCTGCTGATCTGATAAAGGGACTCTGTGGAAAAAGTTACTTTTATTAAGTATGCTCCGTATGTATGATAGATGCTTGAATTATTAATGGTGCTGCTTCCTACAACTTAACTGTGAGAAGAAAACTGCTAACAGGAGTCCTTGTAAAGTTGTGCAATGAGGTGGTCTAGGAGGATGAAGTTTGACAGCATCAGACAAAGATTGATATCTCTGTAGCTGGACAGTATCTGGACAGTTTGCCTACTGGTATCCGATATTAGAATACCTTTGTATTAAACCCAAACAACCAAATACCAAAATCCAACCTCAAGGAAGTGTTTATCCTTAGCACCCTCTTCTGGGCAAGTTGACAGCTAAGAGTTGCTAGAATCTTTTGTATTGTTGTAAATTACCTTGTCTCCTCAGTATCTCTAATGTTCTGAGAACCTTACAGCTTCTGATTGAAGTTTATTGGAGTTTACTGTGCATAAAATACATTTTAAAATTTTCTTTGTTGTGGTGGATGTGTATTGTTTATTATTTTGTTTTTCATATTTTTCTTTATAATAGTTCACTTCATGTTAGATATTTTTCACATCTCCATGAAGGTGGTACACATGTGGCATTATACAGTAATTTTAGCATAACCCATGAGTATAGTGGAGACTGAAATAAGCACTGCTTTAGAAACCCAGGCACCTGCAAGACAGCTGGCTGTCATTTGATGGAGACAATGTAGACCTAATTTCCCTTTACTTTCTTGCTGCCTTGGTAGCTTTCTAGTTCTCTGTCATTTTCTGTGTTTGGAATGTCAGTGGTGATGGAGCCACAGGAGAGAACAGCATAGAGCTGCTGGTTTCTCAGACATAGCTGCAAAAGGTACTCTGTAAGCAACCACTTGAGGTGCCTTTTGGCAAAGAAGGGGAAGCTTTTCCCATGAAACCATGGAAACTTGAACACGTGGACTTTATTTTGCCAAGTGTGTGCTTTTCTGATCTGCCAGTATGGTTGCTACATGGTCTCTTGTTGGGAATGCCCTGTGGACTTGTGAGGTTGTGTCTAACAAAGACTTCTAATCTCTATCTGGCAAACAGGGTCTTATGTGAACTTGTGTTTTGTTTCGTGCTAAGACTGAATTCTGCATCCCACATTCTTGCTAAGAGAAGTGTCCAAGAGAGAAGGTTTTTATTAAAAATATGTTTTCTCAGAAACTTCTTAGTGAAAGCCAACTCTTTTGCATTCCTAGTAATTTACTTTTTCTTCCTTTGTTCCGGGACTTGGTAATACTGTAAAAAATTCAAAGTCTCCAGGAGTCATTGGAGCCATACAACAATGATGGAGATCTCACATTCCTACAGTTAACAGTTTCTTACTTTACACTAAGAAAAAGGTGGATGGGATGTAGAACACGCTAATGTGGTTGAGGGTGTGAAATACGAGTTACCAGCAAGGCTGGTCAAAGAAAGCCAGATGTACAGAAGAGAAATGAGGAGAGTAGAAAAATCAAATGACAGGCTAAGTGTTTAGAAGCTAGGAAGAACTTTACCTAGTCACTTACCTACAGTGCCTTGTCAGAGAAATGGTAGGTTCAGGCTTGAACTTAACCCTCATGTTGGAGACTGAGCATGGGTTCTCATCATGAATCTTCAGTCAGTTGGTGTGTCACTGATCCTTACCTTTCTGCAGGACAAAAAATCCCTTCCTCTGTAGCTGTCCTTGATGTTCTGAATAAAGGAACATTTTGCTTGTAGTAGTCTGATTCTTAACCATTTCACTTTGTGCTCTTTCCTCAGAGGATGTGCTGAGTAAAGATGCTGGGGAGTGTGCAATATGCCTGGAAGACCTGCAGCAAGGAGATACTATAGCACGGCTGCCTTGCCTCTGCATATATCATAAAGGGCAAGTATTCCTTAGGATGAATGTAAAATTTCAGGAGGTCACGTTTGTGGGGTAGCTCTTCTTACGGGGTGCTTAAAGAAGTGCTTTAACTTAGTTGCTTTTTGCACTTAAAAACAACAAAAAAACAGCAGTAGCAACCTTAAAGATGTTTTTTAATTACATCTTTCTGCATCTCTACCAAATGTATCTGAAGTCAATTTTCCCTGCTACAAGCTTCTCATTCTTGGAAAATCACCCAGATGGGGAAGGAATGTGTATCATGGCTGAGGAGCTTAGGTCCTGTGGGCTTAAGTTTTGTCAAATACCGATGGGGTTGGGCAGGGAGAGGGAGGAATGTTTTTTTTAATAAGTGCCTGTACTTCACAGAAAGTAAAATGTCAATGAATGATATAAGCAAGATGATAGTGTTAATAGTGAATTAACCTGTGTATAAAATCTGTAATTTGTAAAATGCTTCCCTAGAAAATTTTAACACTTAAGAAATTTAGCTTTTCAACAGTGTTTAATACAAATATTGCAGTGGTTTGGGGTTATTAATTTTTCCAGTGATGTGTGCATATGCATATACTTCTTTGCATAATACAAATTCTACAAGTCATTGAAATTGAGAAGCCAGTTTATATTCATATCCTACTGCTAAATGTTACTGGTATTCATGTCAATTGTTTTCATTTTTTTTGTCTTGTATCTAACAGCTGCATAGATGAATGGTTTGAAGTAAATAGATCTTGCCCTGAGCATCCGTCAGATTAAGACAAGATTCATATTTTTAGGTAATGCTTGTTTATGTTCCAACAAAAAGTATCTTGATTATCTGAAATAACTGTACTATTTGTTTTTAATTGCGAATTTACTACTGTGTTTCAGAACTACAATATTAATCAGTAAGGATTGATGTGTATTGCAATATAGGTTAAAGGTGTCTGCATCCTTACATGGAGTGGTCTTTCCAGTTTTAGTACTGGAAAGTGGCAGTTCAGTGTCAAGAAACCTTTAGCATTAACTTTCTAAGAGTATTTTTCCATAGAAATGAAACAAAATTAAAGTAATTACACAAAAAAATTGCATTATTTTGGATTGTTTCATGAGTATTGGCATGTATTTTTGACAGAAGGCTTTTGCAATCATATGTAAAGGTGGAAGCTAGGTATTTTCAAAACTACTTTAATGTTAATGCATTCCAGAATGTTTAAAGCATAGAAATAAATAAAAAACATTGATGTGTTTCTATCCATCCCATCTCACAGAAGTTCACATTTTTCCAGCTTACGTTTTGTGTTAATGATTGCAGATCTGCAATTTGTGTTAAAAGTTTGAAGGATAGTTTTGTTCTTTAGTTGACTAACTCAGCAATTTTATCTTACATTAAACAATTGCCCCTAAGCCTTGTGAAGCACACCAACAATCATCATAATTCTTAGAGAAATAGAGATACCTGAAATTCTGTCTGGTAGCTGAGAGTTTGGTTTTGTTGTTCTGAGGGAAATTAAAAAAAAAAAATCTGAAGCATGCATGACTAGCATTTATTTGTGCATTTGTTTCATGTTGCTTCATGTGTCTGTGTTGTAGGGGCAGCAAAGAAAACCTCAAGGAAAATATTCTGCTACGGAGATAATTGTTTTAACCTTAGGGCAGCGTTAGCCAAAATTAATAAACAAACACATTTCCTATGTTGCCCCCCTATGTTTCCTATGTTTCTGGTTGTGGCAGAAGGCTGCATGCTGTTCGTGAGCACCTCTGTCTCTGTATGTGCTCATGGCTGTCCAGCCTCATGTTAAATTCTATTTGCTTTCTCCACAGCAGGGATGGTGATAACTGGGGGCTTAGGAAAAAAAGGGAAGGAAAACTCAGTGGTTGTGCTCATGCTGTTTGAGTGGCTTCTGTACTGAAATAATGGTATTTTGTCTTCTGCTTTTCCAACAGCTGCTTCCACTGATCAGAAAACATAGGAGATGGGAGGGTCCCTTGCTGAACACAGCGTGCCTGGCTTGAGGCTTAGTTCTTTGTGGCTGAAAAAGGCAAAGATGGACAGCGACACAGAGAAAGCATTGCAGACACCGTCACTTGCCAGTAGTGCTCGGTATACCAAACACTCATGCAAAGGACACACAGGGATTTTGAAAATGCTGCACATCCTGTAACAATCGACTCCCCAGAGACATTACTGACACTATTTTGTATCGAAGGCCAAAGTTCCTGATTTCAGCCTAACTCCTGGTTCTGTGAAGAAGCAAGTTATTGGACATGTTTCCTACTGCCTCCAGTGGAAGCGGAGACGTTCGATACCTGCTATCTGAGACCCTCGCAGGGGGACAGCCCCAGATTTGAGTGGGAACATTTTCACCTTCTTGTTGGCTGAAGAACAGTAAATGTCAAACTAAATAAAATCTTAACAGTGTGACCTTAATTTACTGAATTCACACCCTGTTTTACGTTCTTCACTTTTTTCAAGAACAGAAAACATAAACCGCTCCGCGTAGGAATACTGTATTTCAGAGTTTTGTAACTAAACCTTTGTCACAATGCAGTCCAAAGAGTAAAACCAAGACAGGTAACTAATTTATATTGATCAAGCTATGGAGATTGTTGAAATCTGCACACTGTATTGCTATTTAAGTAACTAAAACATCTCTTTTACTGCTTGTGAGTCAAAATGACAGAAGGAAATGCAGCAAAGCAAAATCTTACAGCTATGCAACTTTTTTTAAAATAGGAAAAAGAAAAGAATTACCAATTTTAAGTGCTGCCAGTTAAGGTAATTTGTTTAACGGGTATTTTTTTAAAGATGTTTCAGGTAATTATTTTATTGTACTACTCTCATCTCCAGGCTGCCTCCTGAGGTGTAAATGAATAACTGCAAATGTGGGCACAGTGAGAGGTTTTTATAGGCATGGGCGAGAGAACATCGAGGTGGGATTTGTGTTTATTTTTCGATCATGCGCAACTTTGTTTCCTTGTTTGAATGTTTTTTTGGTGGCAGGATCTGTAGTGCTTTGCATCTAAACCCTTGGTGTCTTCGTGTGGAGACCAGCATTTGACAGTGTGAGTTTTCATTTAGTTTGGGTTTTCTTTTTTGGGGGGTTTGTTTTTGGTTTTGTTTTTTTTTTTATGCATCTGCATTTATTTAATTTATTATTATTTTACTGTAATATATTGGTATACCAGAGCTCCACAAAACACAGGATGTCTCTGGGTGGGTACGCCGAGTAAAACTGTGGATATGTATTAGTTCCCAAAAAGTATCACAGTTAAAATAAATAACTTTTTTTTAAAAAGACAATAAACTGGAACAGATATCAGGGTTGAGAAGCATACTTTTTATATCGAGAATTAATTGTAGTAGTTTCTGAATTTCACAACACAGGGAAGAGTTTATGAATATTTATTAGCAACAGTATTCTTAGTGAGCCTCAATAGTTAAAATAAGTTGCACAACACTTCAAACGTTTGTCTTGTACATAAATAATTCTGGTTGGTTTTTTCTTTGGGTTGTTTTTGGGTTTAGGTTTTTTTGGTTTTGTTTTTCTTTTTTTTTTTTTTGTTTCAGTACACATTTCTCTCTGTTGCTGCTGTTATTTATATCAAAAAGGGCAAAGAACAGGAGCAACTGCTGCTATCTGGAGAACAAGTGCAGTGTGTGTTCCTAAACTCTCCCATCTTGCTTAAAGAGCAGTTTTTCCCTGGATAACATTTTCTCCTGAATGTTGCTCTGTAAAATGCCTTTGTTATGCTGCAAATCTAAAGGAGTCCAAACTAGATAATTGTTGTAATTGCCAGTGCAGTTTCTACACTTTTGGGCTTGCATCTCACTGGTTTTAGCTGAACCTGTAAGCTGTGTGAGGCCCTGTTGAGTTCTCTTTTTCAGTGGGAGCAGAATCATTTTGTCACACGTTCGATTCTGTAGTCACATCAAATGTATAGTCATTCCCTGTACAGAGTCCTTTTTCAATGGGAATATTTGTGTTGCCTTGTATTATCTTGGGGGAGGGAGGGAGGGGATGAGGAATTACAGCACCTGTAATACTCAAATAATGGTGTTGCCTGCAGGCCCATTTTCGCAATGTTTTAAACTCCTGATATCTTCTGAAAGTAAAACTTTTCCATTTGCATTGATTTAGTGTTTACTGTTGGCTTCATGCCTACAGAAACTCACCTGTAGTCATGTAAAGGGGGTAGGTCGGTGTTTTGATGTCCTGTGCTGAGGTCATAGGTAGTCTTTGGCCTGAGGGTTAAGTAGGTGAATACAACAAACATAAATCCATTTACAACTTGCGCTCAGTTTTGGTAGTTCATACTTCCAGTTCACTTACTGTTTCCTCAAAAACCTTCATTTTCTGTATTCACATGGAAGCAGCTGATTTAAAGACCCAGCAGTTAGGACTATTGTCCCATGTTTAGGAATAGTGTTGGAAAAGCAGGTCACTGAGTTATTGCACTGGTGATGCTTTTGCAGGCAAGGGTCCATCACTGCTTCCATCAACACAGTAGAGCAGCAATTCCTTGGATTATTTGAGGAACTGATACAAGGTCAGCCTTAGTTTGATGTTCTTGATCCATGAATCTCTTCTGAAAGACTATGGGAGGTCTTCTTGTATACCTGTAACATAGACCAAGCCTGGAATGAGCCTGGAAACACGAGAGCGATGGTTGGGTTTGAAAACACCTGTGGAAACTCACCTAGGTAAGCCTTCTGTCACCGTCAGCTGGTGATGACCATGCTGTAGGCACAGCTCCAGTCACAGACAACACCTTCATTTTGAAAACATACTCACAGGGGTGTCGACTCATTGTGCTTCAGAAGGGAAAAATAAACACCAAACAAGTCCTGTGTCTCAAACAAGGAACACCACGCTTGTCCACAAGAAGCAATAACTTCAATTTCGGTGCGATATGCTTCTTTGCCTGTAAATATCTTGAGATTGCCAATTCTGTGCCATTTCAGAGTATTTTCTGTCATCTTCCCTAAGTATGTAAGGGTGTGAAATAATTCCCATACTCAGGTCTGCCGTAAACATGCTGCTTGCCAGCAGGGGAAGAGTAGATTTGACGCTGTCTTGAAATGTGTGATTTTTCTGAACTTGTAGCATACCCATGTCTCTTCAGTAGCAACTCGTGTTTTGAAGTTCATAGTGGAGGTGGCTGTGAGTTGGATTGTATATAACCATTCCCTGTACAATAACAAGGGAGTCAAAACTGCTGTCAGCACAGGGCACCCTTTGTCCTGGCTCTTATAAGTCACTTTTAAATCAAAGTGAAGTAAATGCTTCACTTTGGAGGGAGATAGCTTATTTTCTTTCAGTGTGTACATTCAGCAATGAGTTCAGTGGGATGTAAAAGCAAAATTACAAAGCACACCACAAATTATTGGTATTTTATTTTTGGGAGGGATAAAGCCAAAACCAGATGGTCTTACTTGTAGTCAAGCTAGCTGTCATAATCAAGGGTAGGTGTACTGGGGTATTTTGGAATGGAAAACATGTAGGTGATGTGCAGAAGTGTGGGTGGATACTTGTGACCTTGGTTTTTTCCCTGCTTCCCCCCATATGATGTAAAGGGGGTTTATGACTGAATCTCAAGATTATCTTATTCTACTTCTTAATTTTAGGAGCACTGGGTTTTTAATTAAGCCTTGCTGAAAGGCTGGAGAGCTGGTAAAACAGACTCCCAGGAGACTTAAATCTCAGCAAATATGGGAAAGATAATTTTTATTCAGAAATGTAGATCTTTGGTATTTCTGGAGGGGTATGTCTAATATGTGATGTGCTTAAGAGCACTTTTAGTGCACTGCCTTTTCTGTGCGAGGGCTTTAGAAACTTGCTCCATTTCTTCTGTGTTCCACCACAAGCAAGGAACTTGGCACTTGAATGTTATATTCTCTCTTTGTAAATGGTGGCAGGACATGTTGGTTTTGATACAGTGATCTCTCTGAGTTTCTGTGGTTTTTAGCTACTTTCCTGTATTGAAACAGTATTTATGTTCAAATTTGGTATTAATTCTGCTGTGCAGTTGGGAATTTCCTGCTGAGAGACTCCCACACACCTGGGAGTGCGGAAGTGCTACCATGGGATCTTCCAGCTTACCTTTGCCAGTGCAGGATTATTTCTTTTTTTGATGAGTGCATCTTTTTAATGATTCACTTTCCACCCTTCCAAGCTTATAAAAGTCGTTTTAGTATCAATTTCTTCTCTGCCTAGCTGAAGATGAGATATATGTTAGGCCATATTCCCATATGAATAGGCTTTTCATTGGCATCAGCAGAAGTGATGTAAGAGGTTGTAACTGTAAGAGAAGGCTTGTTATGGGGGGTTTTTTCATGCAGCTCCTACCACATAACTTTTTGTCATTCAAAAGACTGCGTGAGAAATTCACAACAGAACTGTGTCCGGGATTTGTTTCCTGAATGGAAAACTTCTGATGTTTCTGTTTCTCCACATAAGATAACCTGCTTCTAAAATCAAGTTGGAGATGTTTTAGCCTGTTGGGGGTTAAAAAAACCAACCCAGTCCATACTCTCAAATTACATTTGGTTATCTTACTCCACAATTGTAGGCTGGCTTCCCAAGCTGCTTGTGTTCTGTAAAGTCGTGTCTCAATTAGTACATCAGAACTGATGATGGGATAAGCTGTAAATTGACCTCACTGTGGGGCATTATTAGTTGTTGAAGACTTGCTCAGGTAAACCACCATAGGAATTTGCTGCACCTGAAAAAGGCTGGACTTGGTTCTGTCTTGGATCTAATAAATTGCCAGTGTACAAGAAGTAGAAGGCAGCCAGCCCACTCACTGATCTTTCTGGCAGCTTTTAATCTATGTGTGTTTGTTTGAGAGACTTCTGCCCTTGGGTGTGCTTTGGCAAAGATTTTGCAACGATAAATAGGATTTGCTCGATTTTGGCAGAGTTTCAAGTGTAAGTAACCCGACGTTGCAAGAACATAATCTGTTGCTGAATCCTGTTCCTCTTGTTTTCCCTTAAATCTGTCCCTTTTAATGCTGATATGTTATATTTCATAGTAAACACTTCTCAACATGACTGGTCACAAGCTCTCAAAGTGTGAAATTCTAAGAGGAAGAAACATCAAAGCTTGATTCTGTGCTCTCGTATATATTCAGATGAAGTTGAAATATTTGTTACCATACAGTGAAGAATTCTCCCCTAGCTGATGTTGCCAAAGCACCATAACTTTCAAGGAAGAAGGGAGGTGGCTTAGCTGTAGAGGGGATGCTTTAATGAACTACCTAAAAACTACTTGTAACAAATTTTAAGAGCTGCAGTGTGGCACTGAATGAGTGGTGATCCAGCGTTAACCTTTATCCCTTGGTTACAAATCTCATCCTGGTTCTTCCTACCCTTTGGCAGGTACCTGCTGGTAGGGAGCAGAGTGTGTACTCCCTTTTTTTTATATGCCTCTTCCTACAGAGCTAACCTTGCCCACAGTGAGTTAGAGGGAAGTCCAAGCTAGCTTCTGAAATGCCACCTGTATGTGCAGTGGTAATGGACAAGATACCTTCTTTCATTACCTGGAGCGGAAATCGGAATGTAATCCGCAATGTCTAATGTAAATGTAAAACATGTTTGTTTGTTTTGTTGTTTTTTTTTTTTAATTGAGCAGTATGATTGCAAGTTGACTTAAGTTGTTCTAAGGTACTCTTTTCAGTGGTTTGCCAGTACATAATCACGAATGAAAATATTTTTTTATTGATTTTTAGGTTGTATGTTTAACATTCCATTCATGTAAAATATGTACAAATATATGTAATAAATCTTTTGAAGCACAGTTTTCCTCACACTTCCAGGTGATTTTTTTATTTTTTTAAAAATACTGATCAAAGAGGCACTGCTGTGGGACAGAACTTCTCTATATCTGAGCTGGAGCAGAGGAAGGAAAAGCAGTGCATGGTTTAGAGTCACAGCCAGAAAAGCATCTTGGCATCTCACCTGTACTGCAGTCCCGCAGGTGGGAGTCCAACCCTGTGGGCCAGCCTCTGGCCCCTCTGAGCCCTTCTCACTCTTCCCCTGTCCCACAAGCAGTGATGTGACAGGCTTGCATCCGTCTGCCCAGGGGAGGTCTCAGCAGATGAGGGCTGATGTAGCTGCTGTTTTGTGGGGGTGGCTGGAGGCTGGAGGTGAGATGTCTCTGATTAATACATCCTCTGTAGATCTTCAGCAGACATGATGGCCTTCAAGGTTAGCATAAGATAGAGCTGTCAGGTCAGGAGGTGGGGAAACTCATGGGTGGTTTCAAAGAAAAAAAAAAGGAATCTGAGTCCTTTCTCATCATCTTGAGTCTGGGAACCTCCATCAGAGGATCAAAGTAACTTAATAGCTGCTCTTTCCTTCAGTTTCCTCAAACCCAAATACCACTTTAGCTTCCTCTCAAAACACATTATGGTTGCTTCTTCAAAACTGATTCCCTCACAGCATACCTGTGGCTGGGCAGTGCATGGATTTTTTTGTCCCCAGTGGTTACCAGCACTCTCATCTATCCCTAAGCAGCTGGAAAGGAGGCTACTATATAACAGGCTCTTGCAGAGACATGTTGCTGGAGGAACAATTTCCTGCCCAGAGCCACTGGGGATGTTAAGTTGTTCTCCAGTGGAGCATCCTGGCAAGAGCAGAGCACTGTGATGCCGGCTGCCTGGAAACTTTCCTGGGGCAGTGGCTGCAGCTCTGCAAGTCAGGACACCTGCAGAAGGTAGGTGTGCACGTGAGAGACCTGGCTGGCTGTGGTACCACTCCAAACCTTCCTGCATGGCCTGGTGGCAGCTGGGGAGTTGTAGCCCTTGTGCTGAATGTAAAGTGAGATGAGGACAGGAGCACAGATGAGCTGTGTGGTTTTGGATAGTGTACAGGGTAAGTCTGCTGCGGGGAAGGCGTGATTTTACACCTCTCCCCCTACACCAGTTGGGAGTGGAACTGTGGGTGCTCTGAGTAAATCCAAGTGCATTTCACCAAGGTTATGTGGAGGATGTGGGGGAAAATGAAAGGAGTTCACTCTCCAGGCAAGAGGTGCTTCTTGGGTGCTGCTCCCAGTCAGGGAGACTTGTGCAGGCTGGTAATACCTGCTGATGGAATGTGATGCACAGATTTATGGCACGTGTTCCCCCACAGCTGTGCATCTGTCATTTCTTGCTCCACTTTTGAGATAAGCCTTTTGGTGTGGCTGGGGGCAGCTGAACCCTTTGCTAAAGCACAGATTGGACCATCGCAATTCTCTCTGTGGGAGATGAGAATTCTAATGCGTGAATTATTCGCGTCTGCACCCAGAAACAGTTGGATGTAATAACGGAGGAACGTGTTCCTATCATTTGTCAGAGTAACTTTTTTTCCATCACCCCTCCCCACTTCCCCAGCTGCTCCTCCCAGTCGCCTTCTGGAATTCCTTAACTGCTGGTTATTTCTGTGTTTTCCTGCTCAGTCTTGAGCTGTGTTGTGGAAGCAATTGATAACTAGTTAGAGCTGAGTTTGGCTTTGCATCAGAAAAATCTGCTGGAAATCATTCCAGTTCAGTAGGTACAGGATTTCATGCATGAAATTTAAATTAGTGATGTCTGTTGGTATCACATCCTACCTTCCTCCCTAAGGCTGGGATATGGGACATGCCACCTCTGCCCCAACTTGCTAGTCCTATAGGATCTGGGATGCTGTGCTGGCCCCAAGGTATTCCTGGGAACTGTCAGCAATAGATGGTGATGTTTTACACGTGTGTGCTGTGTCTGGCCCTACCACACGCTGTTGTTTGGCACAGCCAGTGGTCCATGTCCACTTCTGGATGCTGTGCAGGAAGATGAAAACAACATACAGCCTGCAGCAAAGAGAGCAAGAAGGTGGGAAGAGTCCCCTGCAGCAGCAGGAGCTAAACAGGGAAGTGCCCCCCCTGGCTTTCCAGTGGCCTGTTCTGTAAGGTCTGCTTCTCCTTCTGAGGCTACAACACCTGAGCAATGCGTGTGCCTGAGGGGGTGCAGGCTGGAACCTGCTGCTGTCTGCAAACATCCCCCAGCATGTTTGTTCTGTAGAGGAGGCTCCCAGCTCCATCCCACCCTACCGGGAGACGGCTGCCAGTGTCCAAAAAGCAAAACAAGGCCATAGAGCACACTGCCTGTGAGGTGCTGTGCAGCTCGTTCCTGCTGTCTCCTTGCCAGCCAGCCACTGGGAAACAAGGAGACTCAGCAAAAGCCAAGTGAGATGGAGTTTTCCAGCCCTCATGTAATAAAGCATCTGTTTTCTGAGGGGGATGAGATCAGCGATGCATGGTGGCAGGGAGGAGGGTTTGACATAAATAAATAACTGCATAAAGCCCATCCTCAGCTGACGCAAGATGACTCACTCCTCGTAAGGGCAGGAGCGTAGAGGCAGATCTGGGGCCCAGGGACGCAGCCTCGGCTGAGCCCGCTGGAAATCGCAGGTGCTTCGTGCCTCTCCGCATTCGGCCCGTTATCTTCAGAGTCATGTTTTGTGTCGAGCTTCTGCCCTACTTTCGTTCCTTCCTGTTTACAGATTGCTTTGTTTGAACATGCGTTTACATTTTAACAAAACCTCCCCCTCCCTTCCCTCCTGGTTGTTTCCTTAAGCCGGCTTCAAACAGAAGGCAGAGGAAGCCGCCAGGCCTCTCCCCGAGCCCCGCGGGGCTTTGTCAGGGAGGGGAATGACCCCCGTGGGGCTGTTCCCACCCCGCCTGGCAGTGGGGCCTTCTCACCCGCTCCCTCCCCCTGTGGGCCCGGGGGACTTCTCCAAGGAGCGGCTTTCCTCCTCACAAGCCACCCGGGCCAGGATTAACATCTGCTGAACTCGGGATTAAAGTGTCTGGCAGGTAATGGGAGCATGAAAGCTTGACAGCTTCATTTGCTCCAGTCTGTGAGGTCCAAGTCTCCCGGCTTCAGCTAATTAAGTTGCTGCCTTCAGTGAGTAAGGGGAATCCCCAGACAGGAGAGTCTGGGCATAATGTAGTTGTTTGCAAGGGGTTTGCTGGAGCTCTGGCATCCTGCCCCAGGGGAGCAAGGGGGACACTTCTGCACCAGGGCTGGTTTGCTGTCAGGCACAGCCGCTTGCTGCAGTGCTGAAGTGTCCCCTCAGCCGTGTCACCTGGAGCCACCTCCTGAGCCAGCTGCCTGTGTGGGCGCTGGGATGGGCAAGCGTGGCACCATTCTCAGACCACCACTGCACCATGGGCAGCCTCCTAGGGCTGCAGGGAGTCCCCCTGCCAGCAGCCCTGGTGCCAGCAGCAGGCCCTGTGTGTGGCAGGAATTTGTATCCCCACCCTAAAGGGGTGCTTGAGCCCTGCGGGTGCTGACCTCGAGTGGGTGAGGTGGCATTAGCACTGCCCAAAACCTGCTGTTTTCCAGTGCATCACCCAGACTCCCTGTCTGCAAAAGGCACAGGGCATTTCCTGCTTTCCTAGTATAAAGCAATGACTGTAGTTTTTGCCCCTGGCTGAGTAAGACCAGTTTTTATTCCTTAACCCACCTGCTGTGACCCCTCATGCCTTGATGCTCCTGAAGCTGAAGCTGCTGTTTTCTCTGAAACATCATCCCTGTTTTCACGTCCCCCTATGTACCTGAAGGCAGCTATTTCAAACGTCTGCACTTGTGCCATCAGCTCTCATTTGCGTCTGGGAGTGGAGAATGAATACGGGCTGACCTCACCCCTGTCGAGATTCACAGTGGATACGATCAGCAATTTCCCAGGATGAAAGAGGGGCTCCCCTAGCACCCGTGGCACTCCCTGCATCCTCTCACCTTTTGTTCTCACTCCAGCAAGTGTGGAAGGACTTGTCCTAGTTGTCTGCTGTGTTTTCAGAAGGCTGACCTATCCCACAGAGCAACTGAGAGCCTCCAGCAAGGAAGGAGAAACCTCCTCCTGTGAGCAAATTTGGAGTCCCTGAGAGTGCAGCTGGCAGCTCCCAGCCTGGCCTCCATTTTCATCTAGCACAATCCTGCTGTTTTGTTTCTACCTACTAAGGCAGCGGTTAAGGCCTTCGTATACAGCTGCAGCTTTTTGGTGCTGAGATTACTCGTTCCATCAGTTGAAACCTGAGAGGTTTCTGCAGTGACCTCTCCTTCCTCATGGCAAACCCATCCCTCACTGCCGTTCACCTGGCTCTGATGCAGCCCGACTGCAGCCATTTGTACAGCTTTGCAGTGGGCTCCTGGTTTTGTCTGCTGAAGCAAGGTAATGGAGCAGAATGAAGGCACAGAAAGGCAGGCATGGGTGTCTTGCTGTATTTCAGCATCAGTACTGCTCCCTCGGCATGGGATGGTGGGATTGGGATCCTGCTGTGGTTGAAGAGCAAAGGCTACGTGGCCTTGCACCACCCTGCAAGTCATAAACTGTGGTCTGGCACCTGGAGACATGTGTGACACCAAGTGAGCCACACCAGGCTCAGACAAACACCCTTTCCTGAGGACCTGGCAGTGTGTGACTGGAGCAGGACTGCACTGTGTCACGGCAGGGCTTCCTTGAGGGCTGCAGTGTCATCTGTCACCAGCAAACACACTCAACTAGCACCAGCCAAACACAAGTAGTAACACCTCAAGCCAGCAAGTTTTGCCCCCAGCAGCAGCGGCAGGTGGAAATGCAAAGAGCTCCTGCAGTCAGCGTGGCAGGAGGACTGCAGGGCACAGCATGGCTGCAGCACCTCCCCGAGGCACCACTGTGCTTTCCCTTGCTGCCCCTAACTGCACTGGCACCTGCTGCTGGAAGGGCCCCTCACGGGCAGTGACAGCTGTGAAAGGCCTTCTCCAGCTGTGGCAACTCCTTTCTCTTGTCTGTAGCCAGAATTAACTGGGGTGTCATTGTCCCATCTTGTACCAGCCAAGCATCTGCTGGACAGGGCTTCAGCAAAGCCCAAGCACTAGCGGGCAGCTTGTTCTTTAAAAAGCTGTTTATTATCACAGTGGACGAGTGGAAAAACATGACGCAGTGTACAGAGAAGGCTTCAGCAAATTACAAACAAGTCTTAAAAAAGTTGCAGTTGTCTCTGAGTAAACAAGGCTCTCACTGCAAGCTGCAGAGGTGTTGCTCCAATGCCCCTTACAAAGAGGCTGGTAAGACTAGGAAGAGCTTCAGCCAGAAATGCTGTGCAGATAAACAAGGGATGTCCGGCTGCTCCCAGAGCAGCAACCAGTTTGCCCAGCATGACTCCCAGAGCTGTGGGAGCAGATCCTCTGCTCTGGGTGAGCTGGGAGCAGGATGCTATGAAACCCCTTGGTTCTGTCAAACCCAGAGTGAGCTGTGCTCAGACCTTCAGCCCAGTCCAAACAAGCGTTGGCTGCCCAGAATCACCTCTGGAAGGAGTGGTTGTGACTGGCTCTGTAATCTTGTTCAGTGCCAAACCCTGTCCTACATGGAGCTGGGCTTGATCCTGCTATCACTTACCCTGAGGCTGCATTTAGCTGCTGCAGGCCTGTAAATGCTGCTGCAGGCCTGTAAATGCTGCTGTCCCTGAAAACACCCCCTGGATGCCCAGCTTGTAACAGCCAGGTATGGCACAAGATTTGCAACAGGGCTGAGCTTGTCACTACAAACAACGCCAACGGCTGCTCTAGCCCAAAAAAGGGGCAGATGTGACTGCACTGGAAAGCTTGGGTGGAGCTATTTTAGTCAATTAATGAAATGAGGTCAGGAACTGGAGTTTTAAACATATTTTCTACCTGGTAAATGAACAAATAATTCTGTGATTAGAGCAAAGGAGGAGCACACTTCCTCAAACACAGGCAAATTACACCTCTGCTGAAGGCCCTTCCTTACCTCTTCTCCCTTCCATCAGAGTAAGCTGACAAAACACACTTTGACAAGGTGCATGAGTCTCTGATTTGTTAAAGTCACTGGGAAGTCTTTAAAGGCTTTGCTTTGGCAGATGTTATGGCAATTGAAATCCAGCTCATCTGTAACTGTGTGCCCTTTTGCTTCAGTAAACAAATGGCTCAGGTGCAGAAATCATTCAAGTTAGCTGAGTTCCCTCTGGCATGGTTGAAAAACCTCATCTGTCTCCCTGTGAAAAATCAGTGTTGATACCACAGGCACAGAGGAAAAGCCACTGAAAAATAACTAAGTTGGTTTTTTTTCCCTTTATTTCCTTTATAACTGCAGGTTTTGTGAGAAGCCCTATGAGTATTTTAAAATGTGTTAGGGAGCTGAAGGGAGCAGACAGAATTGAGGGCTGGGAAAGGTTTGCTACCACATAGGAAATGGAGAAGCTCTGACCTGCAAAGTAAGCATTTTCATTGCTTCATGGGGCAGAGTTGAGAGATGGGGAGGTGAGGGTTCACTGGTTTGGCATTTTTACTGGAGATTCTTCTTCCAACCTACCAAGGTTTTGTGGGTTAGTCAGCAACTGGAGAATTGTTTCTCAGAGTTTCAGGTGTGGGGGGGAGGGGATGGTAGCATGGAAGAAGGAAGGAAAATGGGTCACATTTTTCCATTTTAGGTTTATAAACTCAAACTCTACCCCCTACACTGTGAGGTAGAGTTTGAGTTTATTAAGCTCCCACAAAAAATAATCAAATACCCCACTCCTTTGCTAACTGGTTTATTTTAAAGCCTCTAAAGTTACACTCCCTAAACAGTAATCATTTGGGGGAGGATAATGTTGTCTTGCTGGTCCTTATTATTAATACTGCCCCTTGCCTTGCTCTGTCCACTGACTGAAGCATAGACTAAAAGCTTTTCAAGCCAATCTCAATCTTCCTGTGTGCTTGCCTGTTGCTGGGAGAAGGGATTTCTACTCGACGCAGTTAATTTTCAATTGTCCTTTCTCCCCCCACTGATGCTGGGCAACGTGACATTGGTGTAGTGCCACCAGCACGGTGCCTAGGCCAGGAGCCAAGGCAATGAACAGCCTGCTAATTAATTGTTCACATTTCTCTCCAGACCCCCTCCCCAGAACAAGCACTGTGGAAACAGGAGGCAGCTGTTTCTATGCAGCCCTCTGGAAATCTGAAGCAGAAGTGGTTTACTGCCCGTGTTATGGTTTTACAGGGATGGCAATAAGGACTTCTGGTTGCATGAAAGAAAATGGATTTGCTTTGATATGGGAAAAAAAGATTACTGAAACTAATCTCAGCCCGATGCATCCATTTCTACCCATTCAAAAAAACCCAACAACAACAAAAAAGCAGTGTCTACAATGCTGCCTGTAGTCAGTGGAGAAATAGGGAACTAATTTCTAGGCAGTAAGAAGGAATTAATGTTCAAAACACTGACACCAAGCAACTACTATGGATACTGTTTCTGGTAAAGCTGTGTATATATTCATTTTCAGTTCTGAAGCAGGTAATAGTCAGAGCTGGTGGAGTTTGTGCATCTTGCACCCTTTCTTGCATCTGTATACTTCTGTGTCTTTATTTGCGTATATAAATAAGTTAAGAGATTATTTACATCACTGTACAGAATAGATCTAAACTCAGTTATCAAAATGCATGCACCTGCCAGTGGATTTAGTCTGTTAACACTTTGCATTTCATCTTCAAAGCACCGAACAAACATTAATTATTTACCCCGGCAACTTCCCACTCTTCAAAAGGATTAACAGGCAGGGTAAGGGATGGAGCTGAGGGAGTGCAGTGTGCTCATAAAAAGGCAGGTTATTGGGTATCTCTCTCCTGCCATGAGCACTGTAGATTTATGCCTTTATAAACTCTGCAGTCCAAGTGTAGGAGTAACCTTTGTTAACACCAACTTGGCAAAATGGGAAAGTCCTCATTCAGAAGCAAATGATCCGCTCTTCATTTTCAAAAGCCTTGGCCTCTTCTTGGCTTATCAGGTTCCCGTTCAAGCTGGAGGAGCACAACAAAAGGGATGTGAGTGAAAGTAAGGCAGTGACTGTTGCCCATCTCCTATTTTTCCAAGGCTTTGGTGCAGAGGTTTGCAATGCCATGTGGTCTGCACACTTCTCAACTGGGAATGGGTGTTAGGATACAGCACTGCCATTCCCACTGCACATCTGAGGAACAAGGCTTCTCCCTCAGAAATAAAACCTGAACACACACCTAAGCTCCAGTAACTGAACTCGGCATTGGAAATCCAGCTGTCTGCATTTCAGCAAGCAGCACATAGCTGACAAAGGTTCTTACCGTGCAGTGGGCTGGTTTAAAGACATTTCAAGTCTCCAGAGCATCTTGTGTCTTCCATGACAACATGGGAAGAAAATTCGGTGAAGTACTCGGGCATTATTATTGTGAAATGACCATTAACAAAATTTGCAATTCTGGCTATGTAAAGATAATCTACATTGGTACTTACACCCCTGAAAATGAGCAGCCTGGTTAAGTGCTGCTCTCAGAAATGTTGAAATCATGAAACCATTCAGATTTATGAAACTACTTGGGTTAATGAATGCAGGCCAGGATCAAAAGACAGATTTCAGTCTGAAGATTCAGAATGATCTAAGGGGGAACTGATGCCTCTTCTGTAGAGGAAAGCTGACAGTGGCTTTTGAAAAAAGTACCTCTTCCACGTCTCCAGGAAACACACTAGTCAGACAGTGAGTCATTGTCTTTCTAAGCAAGAATTCAGTGTCCTTTCACTAAACAAATACTTATATTTAAAAATAAATTTCATGTTCAATAATAAAGCAGCACTGCTAAAACCAGCTCAGTTCTATTGACTCCTGAGCTCCTTGAGGTGAGGGAAGGAATGTGGTATTTGGCTTTCTGCCTTAAATGTACACGTGGGACTATGTGATGCCCACCTAATCTAAAACAAACAAATCCTACAAAAAGTTAATCTCCTTGTAGCTTAGCACTTTCAGTATGTTTGGAGCACTGCCCAAAAAAATCCGAGCACAAATTCTGTGAACCAGACTCATAATGCTAATTAAAGTAACCATCTCCTGCTTGTTTGGCATTTAGGTCCTAAAAAGCTTGAACATGTTCAGAAGTTTAAAAATAAAAACAACAAGCAAAAACTTGGTCCATAAATTCAGGCCCTGATTCTGCAAACACACACGTTCTGCAAATCAGTGGTACAGACAGATGTGAACCAGGAAAACTGCCTGACATTCAGAACACACAAGGAAATATTTCAGTGGCAGTGGCTTTTTCCCTGTTTGAAATCCACAGCTGGAACTACAATCCCTGCCTCACATAAACTTGCTCTGAATTTTTTGGGCTGGGAAGTAGTAAGGCCAGTAGGGTTTTACAGGGAAAGAAAGTTTACAAAGTGAGCCTTTGACAAAGGGACCTTTACCAGATTTCTTGAATAGTCGTGTTCTCCTTGAGAGCTTCACTGAGGCACTTCACCCCTTTGGCTGTAATTTGATTCTGAATAAGCCTGAAAAAAAAAAGCATTTCAAATCAATCTAACATGAGAACTATTTTGCAGCACATGCACAATCTACGCTCAGCTTAACATCAAGGAGCAAAACTGTCTGCCACAAGAAAACGACTGTGATTTTATCTGTGAGAATGATACACAGTATTGGTCAAATGCCCCACATGCACTTTCAGAAACAGAGCTCAGAGTATTCATCTTTTCCTTTTAATCTTGCATGTGGTTGCATTCTGGAGATACTGAGCAATTTTAATTACACAGCTGACAAATTTCTGCCATGAACTGTTCACTGGTGGTATGGGATTGTGATATTTGGACTGAGACAGACAAACCTCTCAGCTCTGCTTTCTTACTAAGAAGACTGTGAGACATTTTTAAGTGATGTACAGAAAATTCTGGAGTACAGACCCTGTGTAGGCCTAGTGTTTTAGCACTTATGATCTAAAAGTTGCCAAATCCTCCAGTCTTGCTTATCAGACCAACAAGATCTTTGAAAAATAAAGCACTGATTTTGACTCTGGTATGAGCAGGTGCAAGTCTCAGTGAAGTCAACTTACCAGCTATAAATTACGTCTCATCTGAGCTTAGGGAAGAAAAAAAGCACACATAATATCCTCAAGCAGTAAAACGGATGAAGCAGTAGGTAACTCTTATTAACCACTGTAGACCACCTCACTAGCTAAAGATGAACAAAGGCCACTCATCTGCATGAGTATAAAATACTCATCAGCTTAGCTCAATTCAATTCTCACCTTTCAGTCTGCCATGGTGAGCCCCATAGCTGTACCATTCCATGTGACTGGTTGCATGAATCCTTCAGGATTCAAGATGAGGCTGAAAATTGGAGTGTATTGAACAATCTCTTAGGGAGGGAAGGAAGGAGGCATTCCTACTAAAGGAGTTTCTGCACTTGGTATATGAATCAAAATGCAAAGGGATCCAGTAGAATCTTTCAGCTACTGGAAGAAGACTTTAATTCAGCCTCAAGTTCAACTGTCTATATAGGTCACCACCTTTTGGAGGTATCCACTGGTGTAACCAACACAGTAGGAAATAAATTTGTCCACTGGCAGACACCCTTGGACAATACTGAGCCATGCCAAAGACATTGATCTTGATTACTATGCCTGCTTTGGCTGGGCTAAGTTTTATTATGAATTCAACCCAAACTGCTCAGTGAATTAGATCTGCAGCTGTGCACAAAGAAATCAAGCATTTCCCCCACTGCCTTTTCATTTTCAGGGTGATGGGCACCACAGCTTCTGCTGCTTTCAAAAGAGGCTACAAGTACTTGGCACCCATGACAGCCAGCACACTTCCTAAGGGGCTGGAACTAGGATTAATGCAGGGAGTGGCTACAGTGTGGTCAGCCAAGTCTTTGTAAAGCATGTGAAGGGACTCCATGTCTGATGTCGCCTTGATCTCTTGAAATGAATGGATGGCTAATTTTTTTACAGCTCACATCTCCCCAGCCCTACCCACTGGCAACCTCTGGATTAGAAAAGCCAATGCTGCTTTTTCTTAGAAGTGTGAAAAGTCTCACTGTGATTGCTAGAAATAATTCCTGGTTTCCTGGGGATTGATGCCTTGGAGATGCATGTCTTGCATCAGTGTATTGCTAGGCCGAAAAGAAAGCACTGGGCAAATGTGACATGTATTTAAGTGTCTGTCATGTAGGTTCCTGGTTGAAGAGTTACTTTTGTAGCATGATGATAAACGGAATGAATTGTAATAACCTTATTCTATTCTAGCTGTCTGCCTGGGGTTTTGGGGTTTTTTGGTTTTCAGTTTTTTTTCTTTTTTTTGAAACTTTTGGTTTTGAGGCCGATACTGTTCCCCTACTGAGAGATGAAATCAATCATTAGTTTGAAAGTTACCAGAAACAGCTTGAACTTTTCCCTGTATGAAAGCAGGTTCCAAATGCTAGACAGCAGCTTTATTAACTTCCCATTAGAACTGTCTACAAGCAGTCAGCTGCATCCAGACCATGCACAGAAGCTGTTACTGTGACCTACATAGACTTGGAAGGTGAAGCTTTAATGTAGTGTCTGCCAAAGAGCCTGTGCCACTGTGGAATGTAACTCACCATAAATGCACCAGTTTCTTGTTGACCTTCAGCATCTCTGCAAAACTCATTGCTGCCTCATCATCCAGCTCGTTTTTAGTCAACCTAAGTGGGAGAGAAAAAGTTCACTTAGGACGTTGACATTATTTTTCAGCCCCCTGTTTTTTCAGCTTGTCTGTGACTTAGCTTTAGACAGCCAAAGGGGGATGTGCTGTTCCTGCCCTCAGCATTTGTAAAGGCTGGACACAAAGAGATATTGAAGAGAAGCCCTGGAGGTAAAAGAGACAAGAGAATCAGACCTTTATTTCTCTGAGCAATGTTCTAGTGATACTTTCTGATAATGCTTTAGTGTCTAAAAGGTGGATGAGGTATAGTGGGAAAAGGTACAGACAACACTGAAGAGGTGCAAAAACTGAGGACAAAGAACTTGACTTTGGATGATGGAAAGGAGAGAAGATGGGGAAAGCAAGATGGAGGGAGCAGAGCAAGGCATGGAACTGGCTCATTGGAATGTATCCCAAAGGACACGTGTTGCTGATCCATTACTCATGTCCACATTCTTCCAAAGGGACATCTCATAGCTTGCTGATAGTGAAAGCATAGGGGATGAGGAGAGGGAGAGAAGGAAGAGGGGAGAGTAGAAAGGGCAATGGGATTGGAGGAAATACAACAGCATTCTGCTCTGGAAAAGGAAGCAGAGGAGAAAGAGACCACACTGTCAATTACCAGAATATCCTCACGGAGTTGTTGTGTTGCATGGCTTCAGCAATACTTTTGCCTCCCTCTGTCGTGATGCCATTGAATGCGAGACTGTGAAGTAAAGATACAAATGTCTAAGAAAAGCAGCACCACTTGGCTCTCCCACTGCCAAATACTAGGCAATATCCTGGATGATCTGCTTCCCAGTTGTACAGCTCAGCATTTGTGTGTTTCAAAGGTTCACATACTTCACAAACCACTGAGCCCTTACAACTTTTACAAGTGAGAGCAGTTCACAGGCTACAGCCTGAGTGCATGTCTATCATACAGTCCACAAGGTTTGCTGTCAGTGAGTTGTGCTTTTGGGGCTGACAGCAGAGTTTCACCCACTAATTTTGAGAGCTGAGGCTTTTAACAAGCACAAAGAGTTGTGCTTAGCAGTACACCGGTTTTTACATGCATTTGTCATCCCTGTATGAACAGCCACTTTGTCCTTTAAGTCCTTCAGGCATCCAAATACCTCATTCTTCTTCCAAATACAACACTTTCTGTGGTGTATGGAGAGATGAGTTCGTAAATGCTTTCCATTGCAAACCAAAACCATTTCTTAATCTGCCCTTCATTCTTTGAATAGACATTGGCAAAATCATCCAGTTAAAGCTAAGGTCTGGGCTTTCAGAGTTCAAAAAGCATCTCCCCTCACAAAATAATGCAAGGCATCAAAAAAGGTAGAAAGGGGAACTAAATAGAGCAATGGCACAAGTATGTATTGGCATGAGTCCCTCCTAGCTTCAGCTTAAACTGGATATTCTCAGTCCATCATGACTGGGCTTAAAAATGGCAAATAAAGTAAACTGATGTAGTAGGGATTATCTTCCCTTGGTCTTCACATAAAGCTACCATGGGTGCTTACTATGAATTCAAATCAGGGAGCAGGCCTAGCCAGTGGGAGATAAGAAACAAAACCAAGAGCAAGTACACTGCAGAGCAGAGGATTCACCTTGCACAAGTGCCAGCAAACCCGAGCTCGAGACAGCACAGTGACTCCTCTTTTTTTTCTGCAGCCACATTCATCAGCATATTTGCTCTTGTCTGAGAATCCCTGAGCTCTGATTCAGGTTCAAAATGTTTTCTTTTGAAAAACACAAGTCTGCAAGTCTGATGTGTCTGGATGGATTGTACAATTTCAGGAAGATGGCTATTTCAGATGACTTTTAAGTTTAAATATATCTAGGTCACTGCACCTGTACAGTTTTTAATTTTTAAGCTTGACTATCCACTTGCAGAAAACAGTACAAGGCACCAGCTCTGAAATCCCTGGATCTGAAGTGGCAGCAATAAACTCTCCAGAGATCCCCAAACTCCCAGAGTATTTCTGAAGAAACTAGTGCCATGTGCCACCTTGTGGGGAAACTGAGGAGCCTTGCCTGGTCCCTTCCCGTGGAGGCCAGTGGAACTGGGGAGACAAATGGAAAGGCTCACCACGAACCCAGTGCTCCAGCTGTGTGGAGGGATTCCAGAACATTTTTAAATCCCCAGCCAGCATTTGAAAGTCTAGCAGGGATGGGCTGTTTAACACTGCGTTTCTGCTGTGCTTCCAACCTTACCCATGTTATGGCTCCCAGAAGGCTGGTTAGAGATCCATCCCTGAACTCAGTGAGGATAACATCTCACTAGCACTGAATGTGTGATGGTGTAGCTCCACTAGAGCACAGGATGAGCCCAAATGTAAGACTGTCTCGGCCCCTACCCAAACATATTATGGCCTAAAAAGTCCTTTGGTAAGAGCTGCTGCACTTTCTCAATAGGAACTCTCACTGGGAACCCGATTCTGTGACAGCTGGTGCCTCCTTCTGCTAATGCTCCCAAGATCAAAATGGTACCCACTGACCATGTGCCTTCACAAGTGCCAGAACTCTGTGCAGCTTGAGGGGAGGAGGTGCACAGAGAGGAAAGGATGCCAGTCCTGTAGTATTTTTATCTTGCCTAAAGGCTGCACAGGGCTCTTTGAACAGAATCTGGCCTCTTGCTTGCACCAGGGACCTCTTGGTTGCACAGCAAAGGCTGCAATACCAGATGGCATTCCAGGCCAACACTTGGTAGAAAGAGTCATTGCTTCACAGCAGGATGGAAAAGCCAGCACTACACTGAGCTGCCTGGCTCTGCCAGTGTTTTACCTCACGTTTGTTAACCTGGGGTGGTTCCTCAGGGCCTCTGCAAATGCCTTTGCTCCTTCGTCTCCAACCTGGTTACCCCACATCCTAGTGACGAGAGGAGAATAGGAGATATCAGTTGTGCTGCCCCACTGACTCTTGGCAATGCATTCTCCCTGTTTCTCTCCCCTCCCCTCCTTCCTGATTACCTGACAGTCTTTGAGGCTTGTGAGAAGCCTGGCAGGTACCCTCCCCACTGAGGCAGGTGTGTTCCACTCCCTGCACATGGCACCAGTAACCTCTGCTGACTCACCAGTACCCTCAGGCCACAGCACAGAGGCAGCTCTAGGAGACAGCCCCCTTGCAGCAGGAGTGCTTTTGGGATCACCTTGCTGCACCCTGGTAAGAAATAGTATTTCCAAAGGCAAAACAACCCTTGATTACACAAAGGGTTATTTTGTGAGAGGAGATAACATGGAACATGCTGGAGAGATTTGACTGACATTTACCAGGAGTACCTGGTCAAATGCTTTCTGTGCAGACAAACCACATTGAAAATTCACCCTGCATTACGAGGTTTGAAAACACCTCTGCTGAGGTCTATGTTGGGCTTTTTACAGGGATCCTGGCTTGATGACTCAGAGCCACACTCAGCTGATGGGTAATTAGTTGGCAGCTCTGCTAAAATCAATTGAGCTCTGTGGTATCTAAGCACATGGACTTCCAGTAAGTTCCCCAGAATTTCCTTGTCCTTCAGAGCCAGTGCAGTTTACTAGTTAAACATTTCTGCCCAAGCTATCCTAAGTCCATTTGTAGTGATCATTTCCTCCACAGAAGAAAACAGTACTCCTTCACTGAAATTACAGCAATTACAGCACAGCAGACCCAGATACATGAAAGTGTGCAGGTTGTTCACTGTATTTGTGAAATGTTGTAGAACAACAAAATTAAAGGCCAAAAATCTGATTGTACAAATCTGATTTTCATGGTTCACAGATAGTGTGATTTTCAAATGGCCAAGCAGGGATTTTAATTCCATGTATTCAAGTACTAAATTTTAAGAAATGTGCTTTCCTGTACAGTGAAAAAACTGGGATTTGCCAGAAGGGACAGAAAAATAAATAAAATAAATCAAACTTAGCACCTTTGCTGAGAAAGAGAGCAGGAACTAAAGGTTTGGAGTACATTCAGGCCTCTCTCCAATAATATCTCTCTGCAGTTAGGGACAGACTAAGAGAAAAAGATGATGTGAATTCCTTTTTATTCTCCCAGCCCGCAACTTTATCAGGATGTGATGCAGAAGGTTTGACAGTTGTAACAATGACACTCAATAACTAGGTGCAGTGCCAATTGTCATAAAACCACACAAACTTAAAAATAACCAACTATGTCTAAAGGAACTGTGCTGTCATAAAGAAAGTGGCTAGCTTTCCATACTGTCCTCTTGTTCATTTGTTTCTCCTTCAAGGTTCTGTCAGAGCAGTGAAAAAGGAAAAAAACCAGATGCTAAAACTGACACCACACATTCTGTGAACTGAAGAACAACAAAGCAGCCCTCCTTTTCCATGGAAAATGTGGCTATGCCTCTACACTCATTTGTTCTAATGCTGCTGTTGAGGAGGGAAGCGTGAAAAAAAGGAATCCTAAGGGATTTACAGGTGCCTGGCCAAGATCAAGCCCTAAGTTCTGCTCCTTAGCACTGAACTTACCCAATTTCAAACATTGTCTTGCTCTTCTGGATGGCCTGGGCAAGGCACTTCCCTCCTTCGCTCGTTATTTTGTTTGCTCCTATTCTGCACAAAATACATAAATTGATGAGGTGCATCCCTTACAACTGTGCAGCCATCAGAACACCAGTTCAGAGAGTCACACAAGTACTTAAGGCTAATTAACTCTGGAGGCTACCTGCAGTTAGCAAAGATTAACGCAGACTGAAAAAATACTGCAGGCACTTGACCTTTGACTAAAAGGCATAATTTTATGTTGTCTTTTGCATATTTTGCATGTCAGCCCTCCAAATCAGAAATATTGCAGTAGAGTCTTGGGTTTGGTGCTCAGTATGTTAGAAATGAGCTTTAAGAACTGATCCTCAGGGTAAGGACCCCAGCGCTGTTTTTAATATAATTCATAGTACCAGCAACTGCTACAGAGCTCATGAATTACATGCAGCATGTTTCATGATGCCACAGGGAACAGAATATTTCTTGACTGTGTGTTTCCAGAGGAGATTGTGGCTCATAAGCACAGACTGCAATAATTCCAAGTCTTTCTCTTGTAAGGCTCTAGGCAGTGGCATAGGTCAGTGCAGCAGTCAGTCTCCGGCTGGCATTTTACACAAAGCCTTTTCTATTTTTGGCCTATGTGGATATCAAATGGCTGGAGTTCAAGGGAGAGATAATTGCATATAGATTGATTTAAAGAACAGACCAAACCCAAATCCCCCAAGTCACTACATTTACATAAAACTGTCTTGTTTGGCTGACTTCGGGCACATGAACCTGCACTCTATCTCAAAATAATTTCTAGGGTTACTGTGTTGCCTGAAAGCAACCATCTTTCAACAGGCTTTTTTGTTAAAGCTACATTAAATAAGCAAAGCACCGTCAAAGCAGTGAAAGTACCAAAGTGCTCCTGGCTTTCTAAATTCTGCAAATATTTCAAGTAGGAAGGATGTGGCTAGAGTGGGGTTTCAAACCTAGTCAGTGGTAGAACAAGGACTAGAACCCAGGAGTCCCTGCCTGACAGTTCCTACATTCCCTCCAAAAGCTGACATTGCTGCAGTTACCTCTGGTTTCTGCTATGGTCACAATTAAACCATTGGTTAATGATCTACCTTTATGTCCAACCAATGTGCATGGCCAGACACTCTTATCGGGGGCAGTTCCAGGAATTAAAGGGAACAACTCACCAAGTGAATTTGGGGAATTCCAGAGTTGAGGTATGACACCAGCACAGCCTGACCCCAATGGCCCATAAAAGATCAGACACTAAAAAGCTTGGTACTAAAGCCAAGGGAATTTGCCTGTTGGAAGCAGCAGCAAGGTCCATGCACAACTTAAGCCTCACTCAGGTGCTCAGACCGGATTTAGGTAAAGAACATGTCTCATGCACTCCTTTAACTCACTGCTATATTCCAGAAAAGACAATGGATTCAAGAGTTTGACCTGCTGCCATCCATTGCTAGACTACTGCAAAATAAATATACAACTGCAACCTAAATTATATTTCATTCCAAATACAATTTTTGTCTTTTTTTCTACTCTTCCTCACCTTTCAAGTTGCTTAACGTTAATTAGGATAGTGCAGAAAGGGAAAAAAAAATCCAACATACTTAACATATTCCAGGCTTGAACACTCTTCAATTAGCTTTGCAACGTATTTGGCTCCAACATCAGTGATTTGGTTGTTGTATAAGCTTAAAGAAAAATCACATGGGTAAAAATAGGTTATTACTGCTGTTGAATATTTACAACCTGAATGTTTTATGATGCACACATAGCATCTATCTTTTCTGTATGGCTTTGTACATATTCAGTTGCTTGTATTTCTGTTTTGATATATAATTCATATTGTGATGGGCTAGATAAAAAATATAAGGAGAGCAGACTGCAAATCATGAATATTTATATATTTTTTTAAATAAATGTTCTCCACAAGCAAACAAAGCTTCCCTTTATTCCTGTGCTAGTACAGAAATAATATTGCCAGAAGATAAGGCAAAAGACAAAACACCATAATGTACTTTTGGTTCTTTTAAAAGTCATAAAATCCCCTTGCAAATATTACTGAAGAGCAGGTACCTGAGCAGTTGTACTTACATGAGGGCACCAGAGGAAAAAAGCTATTCTTGGTATTCATGTTCACCTTTCAAAAAGTCATTTTTATGTAGCTACTTAACCAAGAGCAGGAAGTCAGAGCTAGCGTGCCTTCCAGCTTCAACTTCATTAAGAACTAATTAAGCTCTTGAAAGAAATTGGTATCATGAACATGACACTTGAAGCTGCATGTTCCTGACACTAGTCTCTACCAAGCTGTATCAGTTTTGCATAGTTGAAATAAATCAGCTTACAGCAGAGAAAACAGCAGGCTGTAACTACACATGCTCTCTTGCTTGCAGTCTATCCCTTCCACAGCAAAAAGGCTTTTGGTATAAAAATTAGCATGCTCACACAGTTCAGTCACCTGACAGTGGTCCACACTGTGTCACAGAAGGGTTTGATGCCAGCAGGAGGCTGTGAGGGAGCGTGATGGGAGAGGAAGCTGTGGCCCTTGTGCCAGTGAACTGTTACAGAGCCATTTCTGACACAAAAAGCTGCTTTGCTTAATGAGGAGGTAACTGTAATTTCCAGCCCTCCTCTGCTGTGTCAGTACTGACAGCATTAGAGTTTCATTATCTAGTATCACTGCTGAGTGTTTTCCTCCCAACCTACCCCAGGAAAGACACAATTCGGTACTTGGAGAGTTCTTCATACAAGATCCTTACACCATGATCTGTGACCTGATTTACACTGAGCCTGGAAAGAAGGGAATGCAAAGTCTGAATCAATACATCTTGCAAATGTTCATAACCCGTGAGTTAACAAATAACTGGAGGCCTATGCATTTTCCTTTGATATTTCAACAGGTCCTTATTCCACATATTAAAAGCTGTTAAGGGAAATGTGAGCTCAGCTTCATGTGGCTCGCTCCAAAACTGATTAAAATCAGAGAGCCCCAGATCTCCTAGGTAATGCCCTGGAAGCTGTCCACAGAACTGAGAACAATAAAATTTAGGAAGTCAGTCACCAGATAAACATCTCACCCTCCTCCTGTGCTTACTGTGATTTCAGGAAGAAAGTCTGCTTAACACCCCAGCAAAAGCAAGCTGGCCAAGCTACTAGTCTTGCAATCCTCTCTGAGTACCAGTGAAAGCCAGGCATCTTGAAAGTCACAACACATGCAGGCTTCACCAAATAAAGGTTGTGAAAAGCCCGGGCCAGAAAGCAGAACTGTGCTCCCATGGGTGTGCTACATGTTTCTAATTTTATTGTCCCAGCCAGACATGAAACAAATCAATGCCAGTCATTCAGAGAATAAAAATGCTTTGTCTCACAGTTGTTTTGGGGTGGGATTTTTGTTGTTGTTGCTTTGGTTTTGTTGGGGTTTTTTTGTAACTCCTCAAGCTTTTTCACCTTCATTAAATGGACAGGTCCAAATGAGGCATTCCAAATGCCATGAATCACATTTTCTGGATAAAGCTGTCCTTATGAAAACATTTTAACCACATTTAGTTTGCACACAAACTCAGTAGCTGAGGCTTTCCTGCTGAGAGTCTCTTATCACGAACAGCCTTCCTAGCTTTTGCTAGTTAGCAACCTAGTCCCTTTGGAATGCACCAGCACACAGGAGAGATCAGCCAATTTCTGCAGATCAGAACAGTCTGCTTCTTTGAAAGGGATGGTTAAGCTGTTGGAAACAACATTTCCTGACCTGCAGAAATTGCTCATTAGAAATAAAAGTTCCAACATCTGAAGATCCATAAAAACAAAAGGGCAACCTAAAAGACTGTTTTGGTGCTGGGGATGGTGTTAGGATCACACTGTGTACGGCACATGATCACAATAGGCACAGAGAATGAAAAGCTGGCCTTTTCTTCTTTTTTTTGTCTTACATATTTATGCATTTTCCCCAGGAGTTTCCCTATTGCTTTCTCTTGGGAGGTCAGTCAATTTGCAAATAACTGGGAAAAAAGCAAGAATCACTGGCTTTCATTTATTCCTAGAGGAAAACAAGGCAAGGCAAAGCAAACAGGAGGAATAAATCCAGTTGTTAAAAAAAAATTCTCATGAGGCTGAAGGGGCTTTAAAAAAGATATATATGAAGCTTCTGATTTTCTGCACCTGAATGTTTGGACAAATAAGATATAGCTACATGGTACAACCTCAAAGGGCTGGAGGTGGAACAATCTGGCCTGTGATGTTGGAGGTGGAGTTAGTTCTCCCTGTTCCCACCAAGCCATGCTCTCCTTTCACATCACCTCAGGGAAACACCACATCTGAAGGTGTCAACTACATCCTTTCATGGATGTACATGATAGCTTTTGTCCTATGAATGCCAGACATTTTGGTAGGATGCAAAAGCAAGAGATGCAGGGCTTCTGATCAAGGGTTACTGTGAATAGGAGATCCTCCCTTACCCCTTATGACCAAGGGCAGAGATGGCCTTAAGCAATCTTCAGATAATGGAGGATGCCCTTATGTTTCCTTTTTCCCTGAAACACCTTCTGTCATAAAAATCCTCTTCTGAGGCAAAACAATTTGAGATGGAGCTAACTAAACCTACAGGCTGAAACAGTCTGCACCCTTTTCATTTTGGTTTCCAAATTCACAGCTTATCTCTGCTCCTGTGACTAAATGAACAAAGATTTCAGAAGATCTGAAACATTAATTTCCAGCAGCACTAATCCTCATCTTTCCCCACTTGCGAGATCTGTTCCTTCAGCCCACCAGTTTGTGGAATAAACGAAGAATAAGCAAGGACCTGCTTACATACAGAGGCTCCTACCTGATCACTGCAAGCTTGCTGAAACAAGGCTGCAGCTGTTTTATTCCATAGTCATTGATGTTGTTGTTGTCCAAATCCAAAGCCAGGCGCTTCTGGAAGTGGTGCACAACAAAGGAGATGGCACTGCAGTCGGCAGAGCAGGCGTTGCAGTAGGTCAGGTTGATGTAGTTGGCATGCATGCGGCGGGCTGCCATCCTGCCCACCTTCTCACTCTGTGTCTCGTGCAGGCACCTCAGCATCCACACAAAGTTGGGCTGCACCTGCACCTGATTGTAGCTTTTAAGCCTGGACCGAGTGTAGCCTTTCAGGTGGGATTTCATGCTCTTCCCAAGGAATGTGATGAGTGTTTTTCTCTTCCTCTTAATGACCGCAGGCGAAACTAAATGTCTGAAGAGCTTTTGCCTGGGTCCAGAAAGTAGGCCACAAAGAAACATGTTGATAAAATTGAAGTGTTCTTTATTTTGGAAAGGATCCTCCCCTGCTAGTTGTTTCTTCAACCAGGGCATACGAAGGCAAGTAGGCTGGGCAGTCTCCATGGAAGAACTTTCATTGAAAAACCCAAGTAACTCCTTGGTACCCACCTTCTCCTCCATAACCAAGAATAAAGCTGTGAAAAAAGACTGAAGGGTTAAGTGCAAGAACTCATAAGTGGCCTGACTGTCACAGCCACTGTAACCTTTAACTGTCCTGAGAAAGCCCAATTGCAAATCTTCTTCAGAGATGTTTGCCGATGAGACTTCCTCCTGCTCAAAGATAAAGGAAGAGTTCTCCATCCCTTTGTAAGCCATTTTACCCAAAGCCAGAAGACTTTCCTTTCTTGATTTGAACATCTCTGCTTGGCTCCTGATATTGCTCTTCAGCAAACTTGTTTTCACAGATCGGTTCAGGTGGACTTCAATCATGAGCAAAAATACATCTGTTAATGTAACAGAACTGTCTGGAAGCTCGTGGCTGTCAAACATGGAGTGGAAGTGTTCAAAGCATTTAAAGATAATCCAGCAAAATAAAGGCACTGAACACAAACTGCAGAGATTTGGGTTAGCTTCCAACTGGTTTGATACCATTGCTCGTCGCCGCTCATCTTTGAAAAACATAGCTGTGTATTCCTTCAGGTTATTCCTGGAGAAACCACGGAGCAACACTTTCTTCCTAATGATGTTTTTTTGGATCTCAGTTCCTGTCCTGGCGGTAAGAATTTTCTTGGATCCCTTAAGAAGCTTTCCTCTGAGAAGGCTTACGAGCAGTGCCAGGGGGTGGATGGGTTCAGTGGGTGAGCATATCTCAGGTAGGCTGCTGAGATCAAAGTTGGAATAGATCTCATCAAAGCCATCAAAAGTGAAAAGAACTGTATGAGGGAACTGCAAGATGTGATGGAACACTTCTGTGGGGTCCTGGTCTGGGTAGCAATTATATTTGAAGAGCAGGTCTTTCAAACATATGGCTTCATCTTCCTTGAAGCAGCTAAACATCCTACACCGAAAACGGAAGAAAAACTTGGCCCCTATGTCCAATTGTTTTCTGGCCCAAAGGTTCTGTATCTTTTGCAGCAGGATGGATTTTCCAATTCCTGCATCACCGTAGACATAAACAGTCTCTCCATCTTCATTAATTAGCCCAACTGCATCATCAAAAAGGGCTTCTAATTGACCCACCTGGCCAAGACTTTCATTGGCAAAACTGACCAGCTCCATAACGCTGTTGGAGTAGGTTTCTTCAAGCAGCATCTCCTCCTTCTGAGCATACAACATAACAAACTTTGAGTCCCGTCCCAGTTCATGTCTGAGTTTCTGGCAATACCTGCTAACTAAAAAGACAGTGAACTATTATTAAAGAGACTGTTATTTAAAAACCTATGTATACAATGACCCACCTCTTTGGGAACTCAGAGAGGGTAATACACAAAAGTAATTCTAATGTGAAAAGGGTTCTTTGGCAGATTAATTCTATTTGTGCTGCCATCATCACTCACTTGGGAAATTCAACTGCTAAAGAAAGGTGAGCCACCACTTCCTGAAAGCCAGTACTGATGCTGCATTGGTTTAAGGGGCTGATACCCTTCAGCTGAGACTCAAAGCCAAGCTCCTGACCCTTTGTTAAAAGCTGCTTAACTCTCTGCAAAGGCTTGTTGGAGTTGTTGGTCACTGATTTCACTGTACTTACATCCTACCTGCAGTTCTATCAGTTAGGTGGTTATTCTTTCCTAACTTCTTTAGTCATTTATATTATTGCATTTTAGAAGCCAAGTGCCAGGCACCTCAAAAGATTTTTTTAAGATGACAGAAAAAGAGAGAATCTCAGTTATTGTGCAATGTTGGCTTGTGTTTTTCAACAGAAACTTTGCTTTAGATGGGGACAAAGTATTTTTTTATGTTTATGTAGTATGGAAAAACCTCTCCAGAGGAAATAATTTCTGCAACACTTAAACTCTGATTTTTAGGATTGCGAAAAATCATCTTTTAGGATGACAGAATAATTCTGGTTGGAAGGGACGTCAGAAGGTTTAGTCCTACCTCCTTCTGAGAACGGGACCATTTCTGATGGCAGATGAAGTTACTCAGGGCTTTGTCTAGATGGATCTTGAAAACCCCCAAGCATGGAGACTGCACAGCCTCCCTGGGCAACCTGCCTCATTGCTTGACTGTTCTCAGCATGAAATGCTGGCTAGTCCATGGCCAAAACATCACGGTGTTGCTAATAAATTGTAGTAGAGGCCTAGAAAACACGAGAGCTGGCACGAGGTGCTTCTGCCATTGTGTTACACACCCACAAACAATTGCAGAAAGAGCCTGAGTTTAACAAAACAGGATGTAATTTATCAACATCACCCTTGTGTTACACAGTGTGCCTTTTAATTTGCCTACCACTGCTAGCAAGCACACAGTTATTTCCCCTGGCTATGCCTGCCTGAGCTCTTACTCTCCTGTCACCTGATTGGAGCTTCCTACACAGCAGGGCAGTTCTAAGGGAAGGGATTGAGATGCATTGCCTTACCTGGATCTGTATTTACCACAGGTTTACTACAAATATTCTCTGAAGGCTCATAGCCTATTTCATCCAGCCAAGGCTGAAGTTCATAGTAAGCATCAGTGACTTTCTGCAGGACATAGACGAAATACTCGGAAATTTCTTCTCCCTTGCTCTGAACCAAGTCTAGAATTTTGCGAACCTGAAGAAGCACCACAGGAAAGATCATTGATACACAGCATTTTATCACAGTTATGCTTGTCAACTTTAGGAACCTTTAGGAACACTTTAGGATCCTTTCTGGACTGGAGCAGGGGGCCAAAATCAAAACTGGTGCTTCAAAAAGGTGAAATCAAAATCTATCTCTGAACTGGATCCATCACAACACTCAACTGCCGTTTGTGTTTGAATGGTGTGAGAGAGTTGGTTCTGCAAGTTAAGGTCTGAACTTGTAGCTCAATCAACACTAACCAGAAACAAAATGGATAAATACCACTCCTCAAGAGGGAACCCAAAGGATTTCCTCGGCTTGGCTAGATAGTGCATTTTAAATCCTGTGCTGTTTAAAATGAAAATAGAGGTGGTTTCTCAGTGCCTCAAATTCACCCTGTTTTGTAAATACTCCAGTCACATCTGGATTTGCCTCAGGATCCAGCCAGGTCCAGAGCCGGGTAGGCTGAATCTCTCCCTGGATCTTAATGCTGAGCCAAAACCCTACAACTCTTCCTTCCAACCTAGCAACTCAATTCTCCAGGATCTCTCTGTACAATGGCCCCATTGCCTGCAGTTATTTACTAAAATTAATGGCTACCAGGCAGTGGCTGGAGCAGCTCAGCACAAAGTGTCACCTCCATGGGCAAAGCAGAGGGTGATCTCTGTGCACCAGTACAAGGCAGTCCTTACAAGTACAAAACCCTCTGCAAGACTGAGCAATCATCCAGGGGCACATTTTGATCCTAGCAAGGATCCCCTTGCTAGAAAGGAATGGAGAATGCAGTTATAAACCAGACAAAGGGTTTCTAGAGACTGTGGTCTCTTGTGAGCTTAAATCAGGGTGATGTACATGCAGCACAGCAAACACATGGAGCTATTTCTGACAATTTGTATGCTCTAGAAAGCAATTTTATGCCTTCCAGAGAAGCTCCCACAGAGTCCACTTCACTTGCACCACGGTGGCCTGCTCTCTGTCTCTGCTTAGACTCCTGATGCATGGCCTCCCCCTCAGCCTTGGTACAACAACCATGCATATTATGCCTAACAATAAGAAATTGAGATAATCATACAGTGTGCATTTATTCAGCTTTGACTCTACACACAGTGTGAGCACTGTGTTACCATTTCGACATGCCAGCAAGAATGATTATTTTATGAAAATCTGCACTGTTGGTTAAGTCCAAGGTCTTTGAATTTTGCCTGCCCCTAACTGTGACAGGGTTCTGAAGCTGCCTGATTGGTTGGTCTGGGAAACAATCTCCTCAGCTGCTTAAAGCTATGATGCAAAGACCAACTGTGTACATGCTAATTTTCTCCTAACAAAAGGAAATAATTTTTGCTACTGATGTCCAAAGATGAATTAGAATCTCAAATATGCCAGGGTACATCAATTTTCCATAGAAACATTTACAATGTACATAGATCTTCAAAGAGAAAGGAAGGTGTTCATGCAGACAACAAACAATCATTAACTTCTAAAACAACATTTCATTTCTGTCTCTCCTAAAGCAGGATGATCTGTCCCACAGCATCCTAAAACAGATTCTCCTTGCTATACTCTAACAACCATGTGGCCACCACTTTATGAGAGGACAAAGCTGCAGCTGGGAGGGACAGAACAGCAATTCTTACAGCTGCCAACAGGCATAACCAGCAGTGCCAGCCCTGCTGGAAAGGGATGTGCTGGAGACACTCATCCAGGAAGAATGGGGTGGGAAAACTCCAAAACAACAAAAATTAGAAAACACACTAGATGTAAAATTGTCAGATAAACCCTTAAAATCTCGTGATAAACTGAAAGTAATCAAAAGCTTCACTGGCTAGAGAAAAATAATATATATACCTTATCTGCTTGAGTAGGAAACTGGACAACGATCTCTGCATCTTCAGTGGAGAAGTAGTCGTTCTTAATCAAGTTATCAATCAAACACTGCGTGTTTCGGATCCTACTGACCAGAAGCTCTCGGTGAACCTTCAGCAAAGCAATGAAGGACCGAGGGCTTGCTCCCGGAGGTTTTTTCACAGAAATGTCCACATTAGCACAAAGTTGGCCTTCCATAGCTGAGATACCATGAAGCTGCTCCACCAAGCCTCATCTTTGAAAAACTGTCCATTTGTAGTGACAGGTCAGCTTGGATTTAACTTCAGGCAAACACAAAATCTGTCCTTCATATCACTGAGCCTGCAAAAAGTAATTGTACAGAACCTCAGTTTAAAACTCATTTTATGCAATTACATCCTTCCATTAGACATCACAGAATACTCCCAAACTCTGTGTAGTATCATGGCCAACTTTTTAATAATGTTTCTTCCTCAGGTACTTCCACTTTTTTGTTCAGGTTTTGAAAAATAAAACATCTACAACAGGCAGTCTCCCTCACGTACCAGTATTTTACTCTAGCTTGCCTCAAACACCGCCACTGGCATCAGCTTTATTAACTGCCTGTTCCTAGTGCATAATTTGATATTTTTTATTAGCTTTCCATATTTCAGTCGACAAAGCAGGGCATCTGTCCAAGCATAATCTGGACAAGGAAATAAATGGAATAAAATTATACTTCATAGCAATTAATTTTGTAGGAAGAATTAATTTATAGTAGCAATTCACTCTGCTTTTTTGTTGTTACAACAAGAGACTGTATAAAGTGCTGCAAATATAATACCTGTTCCTGCAAGCAAGGCATTGTGAACTCTGAGACAGTTTTAGCTCAGCTAAGGAAAGGAGTTTAGCTTCAGGACACCAGGTTCACCAACACCAGGAGGGATGTTATTTTGAAGCCATGCTCTTTAGCATGCATGCTCTCTCCTAGTCTGCAAGTGTATGCATGCACAGTGTATGCCCTTGTTCTCTAGACTACCTCTTGGGAGCTCTTTTTAGATGTCCATTTACTCCTATTTTTCTCCACAAGGCATAAAGCAAGAGGAATCAGGATCAGACTGCTCTCTATTGTATCACTAAAGTAGGTCTTGTAATTGTAGTTAATGTGCCCACCATAGTAGGCATGAAGTTATATTGTAATTGCAATTTAACAGTAAGTTCATTTAGGTACTATTTAAGTACAAAATTGCACACACGATTTCCCATGCAGGAGGCTGATTTTTTGCCAGATCACAACTGAATCACCTCCACACAGACAATGAGAATGTGCATGATCAACACAAATGACTGACAACCCCCAGTAACAGTTAAAACATACTTGTTTTTTCAGCAGGTCAAGGGATATCTGGAAGAATGTTCTTAGATTCTGATTATAATCATATCAACAAAACCAAAAGACAAAACCCTTCAACAATTCTGTAAATGCACCAACTGTGCTGCTACAAAATTCTCATAGTTTCCCAAGACATTCACAGTGATGGCAAACTTTCTCAAATGCTCCCCAGCACTCCCTTGTCAAGCCCTGCCAGCTCACAGATTATCCTAAGTGACCTGCTACTGGAACAATCTCACTTCTACTGGTTTTCTATATCAGAAGCTGCTGTCTGCATCAGTGAAGCTTCTCCTGCTTGATGCTGGAGAAAGACACAGTTTCTGCTACTGCATTTTAGTGACACTAACTATCTACACTCAAGCCAGCAGGGCAAACCAGCTTAGCTCCTCGGATTTCCCAGTAGGTCCCAACTTACGGTTGCTGACCTGCATGGATGCAGATCACTGCATTAAGAGTTGGGCTCTCCAAGGGCTGAGACTTGGCAAATCCCCAGCATAACTGTTCTGGGTCACAGCCAACTCCCCAAATGGCAAAACTGTTTCAAACAAACGGAATGTAACCAAGTGGTCTGAGTTTCTTACCACACCAGTAAGTGACTGCATCTACTCAGACAAATCAACCTTTCACTACCCCATTCAGATGACCCACCCGAGGAACTGGCTGACTTCTGAGTCACTCAGCTTCCTAGAAGCCACACTGGCACATCTCTTTGTTCAAGAAAGCTCATTCCAAGCATGTTGAAAACATAATTTAATCTTAGATCTTTGTGGGCTTTAGTTAAAGAGATAGCATCATCTTAAACATACAATAAAAAATATTAACCCTATTCTTTCAAGATACTGCACCCACCCAAAATTCCCTGCTTGCTTTGGCTATTCTAGGACCACATTATTCTAATGCATATTCTTTCTTCCTACTTTGTAAGAAGAACTGAGACAAATATTCAGAACACCATAAGAACGGACCAACATGCTAAGTGTACAAACCAAATAGAAGTATTTTCTTCACTATTTCGGTTCCATCTACAAAGAGCATAAGAAAAGAAAGAAAAAATACAGCAGCAGGACAGAACATGAAAAATGTGGAATGACCAGAAGGTCTCAAAGATGTCTGCCCTGCATCTGACTATGTTCAAGTCAGTACAACTCATGGTTGCTACTGGAAGGGGTGTGCATACAAATGCTGCAGGACAGAGCATGTTCCCTTTCACACAGGGTGATCTGCAGCAGAACGGAGAAACAAGAAAACAAGCAATAAGGAATATAAAATGAGGCTAAACATTAGGGAGAAAAGGAGAAAAAGCCAAAAATGCCAAGCAGGGAAGTCAGGACTGGCAATACAAATTCTGTGCATGATGACGTACTCAGTGATATTTTAAATTAAAATAATAAATTTAATGCAAACGCCCACACCATCCAGTACTGGACTATTTAGTACTTTTCATCAGTCCTTTTTAGTAAGAAAAAATGGAAATTTCCACTATGCACAGACTAAGAAACTCCATACCAGAGGAAGAGCTGAACACTTTAAATGGTGCTGGAACAGAAAGACTTCCTGCTACATGTATTCATAGCAAAGTGCACCAGCTATATGAAGAAACTTGACATACATGATTCAGTTTCACTGGGGCTTTCTTTGTGTTGTTGGGGTTTTTGGTTTTTTGCTGTTGGGGTTTTTTTTTGGTGGTGTTTTTAAAAACTTGAGGCCAGTGAGTGACAACATGAGGTCTCCAGCTTATCTGCAAGCCCATCACCTCTCTTTCTGGAAAGAGTTCCCAGCTTCCTTAGCGCTTCAATGAGTTCTTCAGCGAGGGAACACGAGGTTACTATGTCTCTTGTGGAAGGATCTGTCAGTTTTACAATGCTAGGTTACACATCTGCTATGTTTAAAGGTAGATGCTTATGCAGCTTATAAATAGGTATTGAAAGCAGTTCCTTACTAGAGTGCATACAGTGTTCTTTGACTTATCTTGGGCCTTCCAGATACTGGATTCAATTCCAGTGCAATTCGTGTGACTGATGTTGCATCAGTCATGGTGATACTGTTAGAAAAGACTGAAACATACATTAATGTGAGACACCTCAGTGTACTGCCTTCCATTTCTGAAAGGGCTAAAGTGAATAAAATCATATTTCTGAAAGACACCTTAAGGCTCTTACAAGTTATGGTCAAAACAGATCACCTCTTCTAACAGCAACAGCTTGTGAACACATCTATTTGGAGATACGAGCAAGAAAAAGGGACAGATTTGTGAGCTTGACAGAGTAGCTGAAACAGCAGAACACCTAAGGAAGAATGGAGACAGACAAGACAGATGATGCCTGAGTGAAGAAGGAGTCTGGTATGGGGAGACAAACAGGAGAAAAACTCATGGGGAAAAGCTTCCTATCTGTGAACAGAATGGAGTTCTAGTTCCTAAGAGGAAAAATAAATAAATAAACCAACTACTTACTGAAGATGTTGCCAATGATGCTAGAGAAGAAATGCAGGAAATGTCCATTTTGAGGACAGCAAAGTCCATCAGGTGAAGAAGGCAGAAGGAATTAAAAAGAACCTGGGAGCAGAATACTTACCCACCAGCTGTAAAAGCCAAGAAGAAAGGGAAAACAGGGTCTTGGCCAAATGAAATGTTGATGGGGATTGAAATTATATGAGAAGCAACAGCAAGTGTGGCAAGCAATAAACCTGTGCAAGTGAGAATAAAAAGAGGAAGCAAGATGGGGATCAGGCCAGGAATAAGGAGGGAAATGAAAAAGGGAAATGAAATTTGTCATAGTAAGAGGTACAGTAAAAGCATCAGTACTTCCAGCAAGGTTTTGTACAATCCATGTCAATAAACTGCAGTGGCACCGATGCCTTCTGCATGAAGGCACTGGCACTTTTATCTAGTGTCTCCTCTGAGTTCCCTCTACTCTCAACATTGTGCAACCATACATACATTTCTACTTTTTCTGGCCCTGCCCTCCTCACATCCTCTTTTTACTAAGATCTCCTAGCTCCTTCTTCTAACAAAACTGCGATGCCAGTTCCAGTGCTGAAGACCCCTGGTTGCAAAGAATGTGCTGGTTTATTTCAACAAGGTCTTGTCAAAGGTAAATGTTGTAGATAAAAGGTCTGAAGGATCTTAAGGAACAGCTAAAAAACATTTCAACTTTTGGGTCAGGTAGAGAATTGAGTCTTTATTGGGCTGGCTGCTCCCAAGGAGACTGTGTAGGATGAGGCAGTAAAGGCAATACAAGGAGCAACTTAATTAACAACTGTCCCTTAAAGCAACTGATTTGAGATCAATCTAGAATATTTCTGAGAGCTGAAAGATCAGTCAATACTGCTTCTTCTGCAGTCTTGCTATTCTGACAAGAACTGTTCCTCTAAACTGCCTGTGAAATAAAGTCCCGTGCTACTTACCTAGTTACCTGCAAACAGCAGCTGCAATATCTTCAGGATTTACACAGCACTGGCAGGACAACAGTGAAGCATACCGACCTGAGTGCCAGCCCAGGGCTAGTGGAGTCCCCACCCGCACAGATTTCTGTCCTTAGCATTCAAAACACAATCACTGTTCCAGAGGTAGCTGTATGAAAACTATGCTCCATTTCACATGAAATGGAGCCCTATGCCCTTTGTGTCTCCAAGTCAGTTTTGTTTCCTGAGAAAAGCTATTTTACTGTGCCAGTTCCTCACTACAGAGTCATTACAGCAAGAGGAGAACTGGAAACTTTGCTATGCTTGGTAATCTGGACTCTGTCAGGCCAGTATAAATTCAACTTTTTTCTATCATTGGGAAAGACAGAAAAGGGACTGATTTTCCAAATCTTATGTCATGCATGCAACAGCAGTCAGTCCATGACTATAATAAGTCTATGACTATTTCCACACAACAGCTCTCACATTTAAAAGAACTTCAGCTATTTTACTTAGTTCAAGAACAGTGAAAAATATGCAGGAATCAGAGGCAAATGGGCACACATGCTACACAGAAAGTCTGCATGTTTGATGAGAAGCAATGCGGTGTATTCCCAAAGGTACTAAAAAATAGCCTTTTATTATTATGGCAAAAATGGTGCGTTGGTAGAGCTCGTACAGAGTCCCTGTGCAGACCTTAAATTATTCTCTTTGTGTGAATTACAGCATACTCATCACACCCCACTTCACAATCTCTAACTATCATCACTGATGCTACATACATCAATAAATGCCCAGGGAGCCATATGTTAACATCATGTTCCTGTAAATCCATTACAACTCACATGCTCTTGCATCGCTCTGGGGTCACGGAGATCAGCATCTTTCAGTGGTTTTCCCTCCCTCCTCTCTCTCTCTTCTGACTGTATCATAACTTTTTGTAAGCATCCCTAGTTATTTGAAGAGCAACAGATATAAAAGAATACAGAAGAAATTATTTCTGCCTCCATCTGGTAAAATGGAAAGCTTTTCTTTAAAAGGCACAGGCTTTGACAGAAATATTCACATCCCTCATAGGTTTTGTTCCTTCATATCTTAACAGATTCCTCTGTAGAGAAAGAGAACTTTATATATAGTGTTTGAATCCATTAAGAAGCCCCTGTCAAGAAGACTTTATGTGGCTTCCTTGTAATCCCTTCCCGGTGGGAAAAGATCAATAAATAATAAGGAGCCACTACTAGAAAGCAAAGAAACTTTGTCCAACCAGAGAAATCTTCGGGATTTTTTTGTTGTTGTTGTTGTTTTGGGGTGTTGTTGTTGTTTTGTTAAGAGACAGAGGAGGAGAGGGCAACTTACTGCTGTCTATAAACATGGAACTGCTTTTAGTAATTTACTATTTTCACATTCAGCCAGCAGTGAATCCTACACCGGAAAGTTGCAGCTGATGGAATCACGGGACTGATGGAATCATGGCCAGGCCACAGGCACCATCCCGCCCTGCGAGCCGCTCCCGCCTCCTGCTCTTCCAGCTGCTTTCGCGTTAGGTGAGCAAAGCACCGGGGCCTAAGCGAGTGTCGCCTGAGTCCGCGAATGGATTGGGATCTCCGCTCCGGCTTTCGGGGAACAAATGGCTCGGGGCATCCCGCTACCGCCGCTCTCGGGGCAGCCAGGCGGGCGCCAGCGCAGGAGGGGAGCGAGGCATTCCTCACATCTCCTCCCTCCCTGGGACCTCGCCACCCTTCCCCAAGTGCGCTCAGGAACACCACATCCTCGCCAGCATCGGGAACACGGTTTACGCCGGGCAGCGCAGCTGTGTTTCGTACGAAGGCGCTGTCCCCACACCGAGGAGCTGCGGGCGCTGCTGCCCTGCCCGCTCCTCGCTCCCTGTCAGCGCCAGCCGCCGCCTCCCGCGGCCGGGAGGGACCCTCCTGAGGAAACACCACGGAGCCCCGAAGTTCCCAGCTCAGGAGCGGCGCAGCCCTTCCACTCCAACCTTGCAAGACTTCCAGGCGGTACCGCAGAAACTTTGCTTTACAGAAGGCAGACACTGGAGCTCACACCCGCCAGCCCTCTCCCCCGACAGCCCGCCTGCGCCCCGGCCCTTCCCCGGCACTCACCGCGGCGGCCGAGGGACGGAGGCCAAGGGAGGAGCCCACGGGCGCTTCCCTCAGCCCCTCCCGCCCCACTCGCCGTCTCTCCTCCCCAGCGGGAAGCTGCTCCTCCCCGCGCAGGAATGGCCGAAGGCTTCCCATTCAGCAGCGCCGCATTCCCCTCGGCCCCCACCCCTCCTGCTCCGAGAGGTGCCAGGGGTCCTGCGGCAGCGACCATTTCCCTCAGTCAAGCTCCCGCCGCGCAAGGATACTGCCAGGGTATTATTGCTGTTTTCTTCACCCATTTAAAGGTTGAAAAGCCCAAAGGTGCAAGGTAAGGGTAAGGCAAAGAAGTGGTGCCGATATAGAGTGTTTCACGCATAGTTTTGCACTTGCTACTGACATTACATCCATTAAAAAACACGAACAGCCGATGGATTCCCACATCACCAGTTTTTATTCACATAAGCAACGCAGGCTGCACAGGGAGGTCGTGGAGTCTCCCTCTCCAGAGACATTCCAAACCCACCTGGACGTGTTCCTGTGTCCCCTGCTCGAGGTGACCCTGCCTCGACAGGGTGTTGGACTGGGTCATCTGCAGAGGTCCCTTCCAACCTTAACAATCTGTGATTCTGTGATATTCTTGAGGGGTGCACACTGAACAGGCATGGCAGAGGTTTGGTAATCACAATTTTATTTACTCAAACTAGACAGTACTAATACAGAAAGTACAATGTTTTCCAGCAGTCACCGTGGCCAGTTCTGGAAACAGGCATATTACATCAGGACAGCAGCTACGCATATCTGGCAGATGTTTATAGAAAACCTTTTATACAGAGAAGACATGGTCAGTCTGTTATTTTATCATTTGTTTATCTAAGCAGTCACACAGTGACATCAATTATATCTTACACCTCTCTGTACATCAAGAGAAAAAAATACACTGTAGAGAAGATAAGCCAAATCTCAGTGATTTGACATCTTCCAGGTTGTCAATTTTTCCTCATCCCCCACAGACTAACTGCAGGTGTTGCAAAGTACCATGAAAAGAAAAGTTACAAAAGCTTCCAGTTTTGCATTGGACTGTCAAAGCTCTTGGGAGAAGAAACCAAAAAAAATACAAGAGGCCAAGTCTGTTCATTTAGGGTTTAACAGACAAACAAAACCACAGAATAAATGTGCTAGGGCTCAAAGGAGACTTTCCGATTTCACTGGATCAAGGCCTAGATGGGCGAACAAGCCAGTCAAAAAGGTAATTAAAAGAAACCCTTGGAAATATCAAACTAAAATGAATTCTTTAAAAATCTCTTGGTTACAGCTAATCAGTTCACCTATTACAATCACTAGACATTGAAAGGAGGAAGCTATGATGGTTTGAATGAGATGCTTTGCTGAATGTTGTCTTCAGGCCTAGGCTGCCTTTTGGACTTAGCTTTGAAACATGGAAGGAATTTAAAAAATGTTATTTTTTCTTTTTTTCTTGACTATAAAACAGGAACAGGAACTCCATAGCATCAGATAGGCTGGGCTTTAAACCACTAAGAGAAGTAGCAGAGAAAAAGGTTTAGCCTTAGAGTTTTGAGTTCACTTTGCATCTAATGAATGCAGTCATGTATACATATAGCTTTAATAAACAGATGACCTGATCCCACAGCCCTTATTCCTCAGAAGGCAACAGGTACCAAAACTCATGAGGATGGTCTTTTTGTTTTAAAAAGGTCAGTAAACTGGACACAAAGCACAAATCTGCATGCAGCACTGCATGACAATTACAGAAGGATAATTTCTAAATCTACAATGTACTTGCAGCATGTACCCGAGCTTGAAGAAAAAAGAAGTTACCAATGTCACTGTGTCTTCAGACTGCAAGTTATGTCTAATGGTTTACTGTAGATGCAGAGCAAACTCATCTTTTCTTGACAAATAAAGAAACTACTGATCAGGACAGTGAGGAGAGGCATCTAAACCAAGGTGAATGGCCAAGCAAATGCGAAGGTATTCTATGCAGAACTTATTTTCTCTGCTTTAATAGCAGCTTCAATCTCTTCCATGATTGGCACCGGTCCTGCATAGTTATTACTTTCAATAGCTTCTAATTTCTTCTGATAATCAGTTGGCAAGCCATTCTGTTTTGCACCCATGCAGATAACCTATAATTAAAAGGGAAAAAAACCCAAATAAACAAAACCCCAAAAATTTTCAGTAATAGAAAGGACAGACTCCTCCAAACAATCAGTTGAGTAGGAAGAACCATTTAAGTTACCCAGAGAATTTATCTCTAATAGTGCTATTTGTACCTAAGGATAGCCAAAGGCTTCTGGGAGACCACTGAAGACCAGAACAGTGTGAACAAAATTACTCTGAAAAGGCTTTTAACTACCCCTGAGATTCTGATGTGCTACTGAAGTGCACAAGACTCTGTAATTAAGCTGTTACTCAGTTATTCCATTCTTTCTTCCAGACAGGATGATAACTTCAATAATATATGCTGCTTCTCACTCAGGTGGTGTGACACTAAAGTTGGCTGAAGATTTAAAATAGTTATTTTTAAAATTAAGCTGTCCAAAAGACAACAATGAGTACCTAGACAGAGTACAGGAGTAACAGAAACAGACACTTAACTCAGTGAAAAAGCACAGATTCCTTAGTTTGTTCCTGCAGCTTTCCTTCCAGACAAAAAAATAAACTGAAGTATTGGTACAGAAGAAAAGATGCAAAAGTGAGAGGAAAAGAGGAAGTTGTAGGAACACAGCTAAAAGGAGACACCAAGCAAGCTTGCATATAGAAATAAACATTTTAAATATGCTTTCATGCATTTAACAGCGTGTGTTTCAAGGATGAGGTGTCTAGAAAGAATGAATTTTGCCACAAATAGTGTGTAACAGTAGACGGATGTAGTTCAATCACTGTGTGCTGATGCAGTCATCTTTTAAGTTTTTAGCTCTCTTGCCTGGTTAACTTAAAAAAAAGCTGGGGGAAGAGGAGAACAGAATTAACAACTGCTCCTGACAGCACCAGGAGGGAATGATAAAGTTGCCAATAGTGGAGGTCTGCACTTACAGCATACCAATGAGAGCTGACACAGAGCAGCAGACTATGTATTAACTCCCTGAAAAGCCCTAAAGATCTTCCTTACCATGAGATGGGTTGACAGGGAAGAGGTTTGTGGAAAAGTAGAGCCTGCTTTCTAAGCAAGCCCTCTCTTCAGCAGTCCCACTGTAGCTGGCCTTAGCAGTGCTCCTGAAAGTCAATTCATAGGAGTGAGTTCCTCAGCTTGGAGAAGGCAGCACATTTGGGATTTAACAGACTCACTCCTGGTTTCTTTACTTCAGGCAGGAAAAGCCAGCTGCAGTGATGTCTGTGTAGCAGCACTGAAGCTGCCCCACTCAGACAGACACACAGCCACACCAGCCAGCCTGGGCCTGCACAGATCTCACAGGATAAGCAGGTCAGGCCTGCTGCGTGACTGGATCATGTGTCTCTGTGGAGTCAGTGTTGCAGAAGAGTGTTGAAACACTTCTGCCTCACCAGCCATCAAGGGGGAACCCTGCAGTGCTCTGCAATGCTGCTGGACTCCTGTGATGTGCTGATGATGTGTCTGGTAAAATGCAACAGCTGCACTCCTGTATTAAGCGATAGCAAGTACTTCCCAAGACAGTAAGGGTAATCCATGTCCTGGAAATGAGAAGGTGCTGTATTTTCCCCACAGAAGCTTCCCTCTGTCCTTTCAGTGGAGTACATTCACTTTTCAAACACAAAATTCCTACATGTATGTGAACAACATCCTCCAGAAATCTTTGTGCCAATCATAGCTAATTCACAAGTTAAATAGCTAAACCAAAATCCCCAAATTGATTTAATAGGCCTGTAAGAGCTAGGAATCTCCTGTGAGCATCATCACAGCAGTACGTTGCACAAGGACTGTTATACCTTTACAGCAGTCATCCCTTCCATCCACTGTAATTGAAGTACTTATTAAATAGCACAGAAGTACTGCATTATAAACTTCTGCACACTCTTCCAAAACTGAAGTGATGCAACGCCTACCTTTTTATACTGTGGAGAAGGGGGACCAGAGACATAGTCCTTCATCTGGTAGCTTCGACAGGTCAGTACCTTTCCTGCTTGAGTGTGGACATTAACTTCTATTGGGACATAAATGCCATCCTCAACTCCCTCCTGCCTGTAAAAGACATACATTCCTTTCATGTCAATTAACTGATCCATCTTTCAAACCAACCATGCAATTAAACATATGGATTTATTATAACAGAATTCAAGGCACGACACTGGTCTGTGCTTTAATATACTCAAAGAAAAACAAATAAAGCGAAACATATTTCAGCGCTTTTTGTGCAAATTTGTTTCATGTTAAAAAAAAATGTTGCTAGAGAAGCATCAGCATTCACTTTTATCATTTCAGCTCTGTAAGAAATGATGAGTTGTGATTAACCTGTAAAGTCAGAAGGAGAATTCTCCTGAACTAATTACTGTGAAAGGCAGATAGTCTGAAAGAGAAACACAAGATTATCAGAATTGATGACCCAGACACATGTTCCTTAACTGCCATTCAGATAAAGAAACAATTGCAAAGTTTTATCTTGCCCGTTGTGTTACATTTTAATAAGGAAAATGTGCACAACTTGTGCAATGCACTTTCCAGTGAACAATCCAAGACACCTTTTAACTTGGACAAGACATACACAGCAGTAATGAGCTAGGTCACGGCAAAAAAAACATTTTGTTTTTTTTTTTTTAATGAGCAAAATCATGCTTCAAAAACCAAAAACTCAAAACCGAGGCTATTTATTGTCCTGAACCACTGGCATTTAGCCACTAATAAAAATCTGAGGAAACAGTAAGAAGTAAAGGAGAAGCTTAAACAATACAGGAGACTTTATAGCACAATTAATTTTAGATGTGCTTTAGCTACGAGTCATAACCTGGTTTTAACCCTGCTTGTCCAATATAAATTTGACAACTCATCTTTTTTTCAAAGACTTGCTACCATTTCAAGTTATTTAACATACATAATGTGGGCCATGTTAGGTGAGTAACTAGGTTAAGTGCAAGTAAAGACTGGAAGCTAACTGCAGATTCAAAGCCAACAGACTACAAAATAAGTCACATGGTTGTGTGAGAGCCAGGAAACTGCTTAGTAACATCCATTGCTAGACTCTATGAGGCAAAGTCATAATTTTGTCTGTAACTTACAGATTTGTGAAGTACAGAGGACAAAAACCTCATAGAAGTGACTGTGAGACAGCAAAAAAAATTAATTTGAAGCCAAAGACTTCTGTCATCTAAGCAAAAGGTTCCCCTCCCATATTTGTTTTGTATATATTAAATTGTTTTGTTAGTATTTCAGCTAATTACCTGCAGCATCAATTACACATTCCCTCCTCTGCTCCAGGATAACAAAGCACAGGCAACTTTACCCAGATTAGGAGGGGTAAAAAAAAAAAAAGGTGGTCCTTTTTTTTTTTTTTTGGATACATGGTAATTTCAGGAAATAACTTGGTGGAGAACCTACAAATGTATTAGCCTGCACGCAGCCAAACGATCCCAAGACCTGCAGCAGGAGCACCTGCAAGCTCATTTGTGGGTTAGGGGCAATTCTTAGAATAGCACTGCTGACTGTGATTATAAAAGCCAAGAGCACATCCCATTTCCAGTTCACCTCCATGGCATCAATGAGGCAACTGGGAAAAAGTAATCTGTAGTGCTGCAGATTTTGGTGGTGTTCCAGCACTCAAGTCTCTAGTACCTCAGCAAGCATTGAAATTTATCCCCTGTCAAACAAATACCAGGGACCTGCAATCCTACACTATGTCAACTGTAAACACTGTGTAAACACTTATGGAAGTCAAAGTCCAAAATACTGTCCCCATGGAGGGGAAACACAAAAGCAGATGCTGTCAGACAGGATCATCATACTTAGGAAGTTTATGCTTCAGGAAAGCATGGGAAATTAGGAGTTTTAAGTACAGGGCAGCAGAAGGGGGTCAGGACATTTAAGTGCTACTGTAAGCAAGAGCAGAGGAACTCGGGAGATGGCAAAGCAGGGACATGTGAAGCTGTCCCCAAGCACAAGCATGCCAGCTAGATGCCCATGCCCTCTTGCTTGAGGCTAACACTCCCGCCAGGACAAGAGTGCTCAGAGTGGCAATTACCATAAGGTGCTAACAGAACTAGGGCAACAGTTTCTGTTGTATTTCAGGTTCACCCTAGGCAACAAAAAGCACATTGAAACTAAGTTTCACAGCCAGGGTTTTAAGGACATGTTTACACAGTGAAATTGCAACAGTACCAGAGGCAGGAGAACAGTATTGAGGCAGTGCTTTCACTGGGTTTACTATGCCCTGCTCCCTTGTTTTCACTGGCCCAGTTTTCTACTGGAATTGTCAGTGATGAACTGCTCTGAACAAACAATCCTCGTGTACCAGAAGCACCATGATGTGTAGGCACATCTCAAAAGCTGCCACAAGCACATGGCAGCAGACAAAGTTTTGGAGATTCCATTCTAAACCCTGAATTAGACCCTGCAAGAAGTCATGCTATTCCTTGCTTTATTTAACCAGGTGGTCTTTTAGACTTCAGCCTGGAAGCAACTTGCTCAGGGTTCCTTGAGTGTCTCTTAGTTACCAGGCACAGGTAGAACATTCTCCACCATGCACTGTAAAGGTGTAGTCAGGCTCTCCCATTCAAATGGGGAAACAATAACATCCCAGCTCCCTGCTTGGATGTTCCTCAAGCTCACTAAAATTTACATTCTTAGAAGAGAAAACATGTTAAATAACTTCCTCAAAAGGTCCCTCTGCCTGTATTAAAGACCTCTCTTCTGCAATCTTGTCCTTATCCCTTCCTTTTCTGCTTCAGCTGGAGTCTACAGATGTATACAGACAGACATTGATGTCAGTCTCAAAGGAAATTCTCCCTAAAGTAATGGGAAAAACACCATAGGACAAATACGGATTTTAGAATCTTATAAGAGACAGGAAATTGGGAAGACAGGTTAAAAAAAATAAAAAGGAGCATGACCTATTGACTTCAAACCAAAATAACCCTAAAAGTAGTTTTAGCTTGAAAACAAAGCCATCTTAATCACAGAAATGTCAGAAATTCAATACACATACTGTGAAATAGAATTCATATTAAACATTGAAACATATTGAACATATTAAAAAACCATATTAAAACATTGAACATATTAAAATTGAAAGCATCTTCTTGATTCCAACACCATGGCTTCCACACAGCTCTTTACCAAAAATGAACTATTTTCAGTCACTCTCTAAAGTAGAAGAAGACAGCAAAAGTTAAGTCACCTACTTATCCAGCGAACTTAAATTGCAAGTGTTCATTTTCCACACAATTCCCCACACTTCATCTCCAGGGCTCTGAGCAATGGTAGCTGTACCTCCATGCCAGACAGAACTTGTCCTGCCTTGATGATGGCCAAACTCGAGCTTAAAATCCTGCAAATGAAAGCAATGCAGAGAATCAATGCCCACTTAAAAATAAGGGCTGTTGGCTGCTCTTGACATGAAAGGGGCAGCCAAAGGACAGTAGTACATGTAGGCAGCTGGGACACAGAAGGATGAGCAGACAGGTGCCACCTGATGCCACCTACCTGGTGCCAAATCCCTTGCAGGCTTTTGCAATAAGACTTAAATGCCACTATGCAAGATCCAGGAAATTAGTAAAGAAGTCTATAAGATGGTGAGCTTTGGGTCTTGTCCTCATACAGTAATAAGACTACCCAGTTATAAAATACCACCCATTGTATTTTACAATGTTTTGTGCCATCTCATCACTCATCTGGAACCCTCTTGGGTATTTTTAAGTCAAGGCATATGTCTTCTTCAGTGAGCTTATTCAGGTGTTTACAAGTAGAAACATTCTTTTAGAAAACAAGTATCACTTTTTCTTACAAGCAATATCAAATATTAGTATATATGAAAAAGAGAATAATAGGTTAATGAATGGTATCAATGTAATTTCTCACCTGACTCAATACACTCAGTATCCTCTCCTACTTATTAGCCAATTTGTAGATTCTTCTCTAGCAGTACAGAGGAGAACAACCCCTCTCTCCCTCCCCTCAAAATCCAAACCACCCAGCTTTGAGGAAGACTACCTGCTTAACAACAACAAAAATAAACCCCAAACCTATGCAGCCCCACAGCTTTGCGTATTTCTTACGACCACCCTCTTGAAGCTATGATTTTGATTTGAAACATACACATGTACACATTAATATTCCCTCTGAGACATATCACTCCCTTGTAATATGTCCTAATAGATACATTAAAAGGTTGCCAAAAAAAAAAAAAAACCACCCCAAACCCACCCCCCGCCCCCCCAGTTAAACAGTTGGAGGCTTACACACAGAAAACCAGCACTTTTCAGAAGACAAATCAATTTTTGTGTGTGTGCATAAGTGACAAATCCTGGCAAAGCCACACTGTTTACTCCATCAACAGAGTCATCTTCCTGCCCCATCAAATGTCCCCTGTTTAACCAATTTCACTAGAAAAAGGTTTACTTAGAAAAAAAAGAGAGAGAAAAGGGGAAAAAAAAACCCCACTATTTTTTACTTTATTCCTCCAGTTATATTTTCTTGGACCTGACCTACACTGAATAGCTGCAAGGAGCTGTATAAAATCATCATTTGGCACCACCCCCAAAAAACAGGAACAGAGATTTCACAGAAACAGCACAGTTCACTCTGTGAAGTTCACTCTGTTCTGGAAGCAGGAAACTCTGAGTTAGACCATGTGTGCAGCTGCATCAGGCACTGCTGGGAAGATGGGAAAAAACACAGTAGATAGTTTCTTGGGTCAAGAAATTGGTCTTTGGTCCTTCTAAGTACCAGTGTAATACTCCTTCTGTGCTTGTTACATGTCCCATTTCTTAACAGCTTTTGGCTAAAGGTTAACAAAGCTTTAAAAAGTAAAATTACAGGGAAGTTTAGCTAAAGTTTAACTAAAGTTTTTACTTTAGTTTAGGATTCAAAGCACTCTGGTTACAGGCTGTTTCTCCTTTTTTTTAAGCCCAAGTGGCACTATCACAGAGCAGTTAATAGGAATCAGCTCCAACCTTCCTGCAGTCCTTCACTCCCTAGCATCTGTGACTTTCCAGCTGGAAGCAAGGGAGTGAAGCCACCCGGTGTCGGCAGGGAACATAGCAATTGGTCGGCAGGGAACATAGCAATTGGTCAAAGGCCAGCCAGAGAAGGCAGCCAACCTGCAGTGGGGCAAAAGGTGCTTACTGGCTAACCTGGAAATCGACCTGAGAGCCAGGAGAGCTGAAGAAGCTTGCTTTTATTCAAAGATAAGCACACACTACTAGAGCCTTTCTCCCTGCCCTCAGGTCTGATCCTGCAAGGTGCTGGGCTCTCAACACGTTCAGTGGAGGGGTAGCTGCAAGTTACTCACGCTTTACAGGAGCAGACCTCAGCTGCCAGGTTGATAGTCTCAAGAGACACCAATACTCTGACTATGGGGAGTTTATAAATGACAAATTTTTGGAACTTTTTCATACATTCTAATATAGATCATGTCCTGCCAGTTACCCCAAGAGAACCTTCAAGTCATCTTTAAGTGGTATCAATTGATGCTCTGCTTCTCTAAGCATCCTTGCAGTTGCACACATCTGTACATCAACAGCTTCAATGGCCACAAGCTTGTGTTTCCAACCTACACTAAAGCCAAGTTGATACAATGGTATTTAATAACCCTGGCAGGGAGAAAACTATCCTGTAGGGTGTATGAAGGTGTCAGCTGCAGATGTGCAGAGCAAGGTGAAAGCTCCCACCTGCCTGTCACACAGCACAGGGAGAGCTCCTTGCCTGTATCCAAGACACCTCCCACTAGACTGGTTTGCTCAAAGCCCCATCCAACCTGCTCTTGAACATTACTAGGGATGGGGCACCCACAACTTCTCTGGGCAACCTGTTCCAGTGCCTCACCACCCTCGCCATGAAGAATTTCTTCCTGTTATGTTAGGTTTCAAAGTCTGTAGTGCTTTACAGGCCCAGGCCATGGGTCATGGCTGGCAGCCTGGAAGATTAATCCCTGTCGGAAAACCCCACAGCAGTGGGGTATATTCCTTCTGCGGTGGGCAGCCCCAGCAGCGGGCTCTGGGTCAAGAAGCACAGGACAGCCAGGGTTAGAAGGGACTTCCCGAGATCATCTGTCCAACCCCTCCTGCCAAGGCAGGGTCACCTCAAGCACATGACACAGGAAAAGCGTCCAGGTGGGTTTGGGATGTCTCCAGACAGGGAGACTCTCACATCGTCCCTGGGCAGCCTGTTCAGTGCTCTGCCTCACTCAAGGTAAAGAAGTTACTCTTCAGGCTGACGTGAAATTTCTTCCGGTTTAGTTTACATCCATCGCTCCTTGTCCTGTCACTGGGCACCACGGTACAGACCCCGCCAGCATCGTCTTGACGAGGATCCCTCCGCCTGATCCGTGCTGAGCCCTCCCGGCGGGAGGGTCGGACGGGCTGCAGCACCGCACCGCAGGCAACACGGGGACACGCGGCTCCCCGGCGACACTCGGGCTCCCTGCAGGAATGTCTGGCTCCCTGCAGGAGCGCCGGGCTCCCTCAGTCCCCCCGCGGCCCCGCCGGACGCCCCCTCACGCACCTGCAGGCGCGCCAGGGCGCAGAGCGCGGCCGAGGGGTTGCGCAGCAGCAGCCGCTCCCGCAGCAGGTTGCTGCCGTACGCGAAGTACAGGAACCAGCAGCCGCCCTCGCCGCCCGGCTCCATCGGCCCGGCACGGCCCGGCACGGCCCCGCCGCCGCTTTAACACCGCCTTCCCGCCCCGCCTTCCCCGCTGCTTCCGCCGCCGGGCGGGAGCCGGCGTGAAGCGAGGCCACGACGCAGAGCGGCGGTAGCGCCTGTGGGAGGCGTCAGGAGAGCTCCCGGCGGGGCAGTGACGGCAGAGGAGCGCTCCGCCCTCCCTCCATCCGTCCGTCCATCCAGCCGGGAGCGCGGAACGGCGCTGGGCCGGAGCCCCCGACCCTGGCAGGGCTGCGGGGCTGAGGCGCACGAATCCAGCCATGAGCTCGGGGGCTCCGCATCCTCCTTCATCTGGCTTAGCTCATAACATTGCAGTGTCGGTCTGAACAACATGGAAAAAACCCCACGTTTTAGGAGAAAACTTTCACCTTGTTCAAAATCTACACGCTTTTTGACAAATCATCACAATTGTTAAAACTCTTGAGTGCTGAGAAAAAACAGAGGGATTCTTTTTTGAGTTTTTTTTTTGTTGTTGTTGTTGTTGACTTTGGTGTTTGGTTTGGTTTTTTGTGGGGGAGGGGTATTTTTTTGTTTGTCTGTTTTTTGGGGTTTTTTAAAGTTTCGTTTCTTTTGGGTTTGTGTCTTTGTTGTTGTTGTTTGTTTGGGTTTTTTGGTTGTTTTGGGTTTTTTGTGTGTATGTAGAATATTGAAAGTTCCAGTAATTTAAAAAATGTTATGAAAAGCTGCTTGCCTTTCTTTTAGAAGAATGGCTTTTTGATACAAAGGAGTAGCAATTGTTACGTGCTTTGTTATAATCCCTACGTGTAAGATTTTTCTATTTAGAAAGAAACATCCACCTCAGCTTGTAAGGAGCAGCTCAGAGAAAGCCCGAACTGGTAGCACAGCACAGACTAACACCTGGAAAACCTGCCTGTTCCAGCATCTCAGCTGCTTCCTGGGGGCATCCTCTGTGAGGAGGAATAGGCTGTCAGCAAGCAGGGCCTGCAGCCCCTGGTACCGAAAAAAGCATCCTGGCCACCTCTGAGATAAGCAGTGCCAATTTGTAGATACATTCCATGAGAAGTAAAGTAGAGCAACTTTTCCCAGCTGGGAGTGCTCAGAGCAGAGTAAGATGGGAATGTGCAAAGATAAAAGGTGAGAAGATGCTGGTGTGGGCAGGCAGAGCTGCACACCCATGCATGGAGGCACTTCTCCTTCCCTGACCTAAGCAATACTGGAATGGGACAGGAGGAGCCCTTATTGCTGGCAGCTGAAGCAACATATATATATGTATAACACAGCCATGGAAAGCTGTAATTAACAATAGTGTAACCATTAATGGTGAGATACCACTCATTAATGCAGTTAAAGTAGCTCTCAGCACACGCTGGCCTCCCTCCTGAGCAGAGGCAGCTGCTGCAGGATTTAGCACAGGATCCCTGACAGCACAGTGCCCAGCCTCCCTGGGCACATCCTCATCCTGCAATATAGAAGGGAAAACTGCTCCTTCCTTCAATTATGTGTTCAGTACTCCATTCAAGTCCTTGCTTTAGTTTTCCCAACACAGGCATTGGGAAAGACAGATGCATCATGAAGCACGTAAAGTGATGAAAGTGATCCCTCCTGAGTAGTACCTTTCTATTTTTAGGGATTATTTTTCTTATGTAGGAACCAAGTATTGTAAAGTGAGGGGGATTACACAGGTCATAGGAATACACAGCAAAACTCCCTCACTCTCACTTCTTACAACAACAACCAGTAGCTGAGCCTTTCTTTTGAAAACCCATTTCTGGTATATGCTTTTAGTCCCTTTTCCCTAAGGACATACAAACGCCATGAGAAATGTCCCTCTCTCTTCTTCCACCAGCTTCTGGACTGTTGCCTCATTTCATCCAGAAAGCAAGGGGTTTCAAAGATATCCAAGTTTCTGCTGATCTCAAGGAAAGAGTCAAGAGGACGGCTGTGAGACAGCAGGGATCCCATGAGGGAAGCTTCCAGAGGAGCCTATAAAGCCCAAGGGACTAAGCCTGCTGGTGAACAGGTTTTCCAGCCTCATGTTTGCTGCATTACACGTTTGGGCTTTATATGAGCTGTCCCTTGTGAGCTGAGGTGGACATTTTTTTCTAAAAAGAAAAACATTATATAGGAATTGCAGTGAAACATGTAACAATTGTAACTCTTTAATCTCAAAATGACTTTCTAAAAAGGCCCCAACCAGCCTTTCATAACACTTTTTAGGTTATTAAAACATTTGACATTCTGCTCAAAAACAGGCATTATTTTTATCAACACTCAGACTTTCAACAACAATTGTGATGATTTTTCATTCAAAAAGCATGCAGATTTTGAACAAGGTGAAGCTTTTCTCCTAAAGCTTTTGTTCTTTTCCATGCTGTTCAAATCAAGACTTCGATGTTATGAGCTAAGTCAGATGATTGACAAATGAGGAGTTGGAGCCCCTGATCTCCTGGCTGGCTTTGTACTCCAAGAAAGCCTCTGTTAGCAAAGGCAGCTAGAAAAATTACCACCAAATTTATGGAAAGAGAATCAGTTTAAAACACTGCCACTTGCAATTCCAAGTATTTCATCCTTCAAAAAGGCCTTTTCAAATTAAAATCTTTTGAGGTTTCCATTTTCTGCAGTCTGTACTGAATACCAAGCCTATTCTCTTACCAAGAAACATGAGCCAATATTTCCAGGAGCGTGGTTTTGGTATGCGTGGTGTCTAGACGTAACATGATGCTAACTCAGGTACTATTTGAACCACCTAAGTAAACCTTAGATCTATGGTGATTATTTTTATGAAACTGGTTCAATCAATTTGCATTTCTGAAATCCATGTCTTCCCAGCTGGCCAGTCAGATGGCAAGGCAGCATGGGAGGGAAGTGAATTTGCTCTGGAGTGAACGCTTTGCAAGTCTTTTTGCTGATGTATGTCCAAATCATGACCAAATGGCTGTATCTGCATAGGGAAATACTTGGGCACTACGGGCAAGTTTGGTTTCCTTGCTTGGAAACCAAGTTTACAACAGCAAAAACAGGGAGGAGGACCTTTCCTGTAGGAATTTGAGTAGAAACCTGCCAGGCTTTGGTGGTGCTACCAGATTTCACACTTCTGCTGTTTCGTGACCTTACAGGTGAAAATTAACTCTCCGAGAGAGGAGTGTGTTAAATGAAATCCTGTGGGGTCTTTTTGAGTTCAGTCATTTCTAGGTGATCTCCAGTGCAGCTGACATGAGACCTGTGTTAACCTGTTTGAAGCCCCAAACAATTTGGAAGCATTGTTTCCCCTTGCCTGTCGCTACAAAACTGGCGCAGAGTAAGCAGTCAGGAGTACGCCTCCCGTTCGGGACCTTCCCAAACATGGGCGAAAGCTCTGGATACCCACAGCTATTTGTGCATTGTCTGCGGAGGAGATCAACAGGGTAATTTATGCTAAGAAAGCAGGAATTTATTTCCATCGGGTTTTTTGCCTAGATGTAATACATTCCTGAGCATATCTACCGTAGTGGGGAGAGAAAAAGGAAATTAGGGAAAAATAAGGAATTAAAGAAAAAATGAGAGGCAGTAGGATAAGTTAAACCTCCTGAAATGTCTGCCAGTCACTCAACGTGCCTCCCCATCATTCCCTTTACACTCCATGGTTGTCACAGCATGAGCCATAATTGATACTGAAGAAAGAAAAGAGAACCTGGAGGAATAATAAGGACAACTGATGCAAATGAAGTGCGTGTGCAGTCCTCCCCACAGCTTTTCACTCCTCCCTGAGGAGCCTTAGTAGGATGTGCTCTGCAATTAGCATTTCATCAAAATGATACCTTTTTGCTGTGAGATGGTTACAGCTGGTGGCAGCTTCTTAATACAGTGTGAAAGGTCTGGGGGTCTGCAGAGATTTCATGTTCATGCAAATGAATGCAAATGATTTTACAAGGTGTCACGATGTTGCTGTGCTTGTTCCTTCCCTACAATACAGGGACCACGTTGTCCTGCAGAAACTCAGCCTCTTTCCCTGCCCAGCTTGACACAATAGCCACTAACCCATGCATCTTGTGGCTTGACCACACTGACAACCAGGAGAAATATCCATCATTCATTTTGAAATTCTGTTCTCACATGTTTCCACAAACAGCGTAGTCATTTAGGTGAGGAACTATTAAAATGGCTGGGTCTATGCATGTATCCACCTGCCTTTTTTTTGGTTCTGCCCAATGCCACAGTGAGTTTTGGGCCCATCCTGGGGCAGCCCTGAGCTCTCCCTGGCTGCTGCACACTCAGTGTGGTTCTGAGATATCACCATGTGGTTGATGCCATCTGAGGTCTACAGGTACTTGCATGTCTGACTTCAGCAACTGGTTAATAAATCTTGCCAAATACATTTTGTTTCAAAGGAAAAATGCTGCGTTGTACTGCAAAGACTGTACATGGCACCCAGTGTTTTTATCTTGTGTATGAATGTACAGTGGGAACAACTTAATAGTGGGAACAACAAGAAAAATCCCTGTGTGTCAGAAAAAGAAGTTGACTCTGATCACCTTTGTGGAAGTACATTCTAAATCTGTCCTTTTTTCCTAGGACTTAGTGTTTTACTTCCCTCATTGTAAAACTGTTCTGAATGATAGCAGTTCTCTACTGGTATGACACAAATGGTTACAGGAGATTTTCTCAGTCCCTTGATAATGAAATCTCTTAGTTTGCTGTGTCAAGAGGATTTGTCAGTGTGATGTTTCTGTGTCTTGTTGTCTCAGGGTGCATTATCTTTTCCCACCACAGAAGTGATTGCTCCTTCCAGAGAAACAGTTCACATTGCCATCTGCCTCTGACAGGGACTTGCGTCTCACCAAATACCAAACAGGTTTTCTCTCAAGTCTGTCAAGTACTTGAGCCTATTTTCCTATGAAAGTTATGACTATCAAATGCAGACCAGCAGATGAAAAGGCTCTATCCTGCACCCTTGCTATTTAGTGTTACTTTTACAATGTGCTTCTGGTTTAGGTTTTTAAAAATTATCTTTTAATACTTAGTATTATTTACAGGTTAATGTTAATTTGCTTTATTCCCATCCTTTTACCTTCTGTAGGTTGACGGCACTCTTGTTTATTTCTTCTTTTATTCTCTTCCAACACAGAAAAATTATCAAATAAAGTCAGTTCCAGATGATGTTTTCCAGTCCTATATTAACCCTATGGCTTTACAGTTGAACCCTGCAGTGTATTTCACACTAAGTTGATATTTCTCCTTTTGTACTGCCGTGTCTGTAATAATTTCTGTGCTGCAAACCTTCTGCAGAAGGCATCACGTGGCTCCAGCCATGATGCAGGGGTGTGTCTCATAGCCGCCTCCTTTCCCAGAAGCAACATCACTGAACTTCTTGAACTCTGAGGGCAACTATGAGATGTTGGGATGGAGAAAGGCAGCAGTATTTCTCTATTTGTAAGAGCAGTGCTAGAACAGTTGCAGGAGCATGTGACATGGCTGTCAAAACAGGCCCTGCTTCTACTGTTCCTCCTAGTTCTGCACAGACCTCACAAAACAGGGTACAGATTCCCACCGAGTGATTCTGGGCAGAAAAGTAACAATTACTGGTGAATCCAATTCAGTTCTTCCACTGGGCTGGTGGCCTGTGTGGGTGCTTTTGTTGTGGAATAAAGGCAGCACTGTTTTTTCATTTGTTTTAAACTCATTTTAGCATGACATAAGCTAAACCAGAAAAATCCCTGTGTGTCAGAAAAAGACCCTGAGCATTGCATTGGTGGGACAACAGCGGTTTGAGCTCACGCTGTGGCTTGCCATTGCTCTGCTCCTCTGTGTAAGCAGATCGCTGAACAAGTGACGAGACCTGGTCCAGCTCAGCTGCACAGAACTTGACTGGGGTCAGGGGGTTGACACAATTTTCCTCCCTTCCCCACTTGTTGGAGTAAGTCCAGAGAAGGACCACTAAGAGGATTAGAGGAACGGAGCACCTCTTGTATGAGAAAACACTAAAAGAATTTTAGCGTTTTGTCATTTAGCCTTTTCCAGGATTGTTCAGCCTGGAGATGAGAATAGTCTGGGGTGACCTTATTGTGGTCTTCCAGTACCTGAAGAGACTTGATGAGAAAAATGGAGAGAATCTTCATACCAAGAGCATGTAGTGACAGGACAAGGGGGATTTGGGTTAGAGCTAGGTTTAGATTAGAAATTAATAAGAAATTCTTTACCGTTAGGGTGGTGAAACACTGGAACAGGTTGCTTAGAGAAGTTATGGATGCCCCATCTCTGGGATTGTTCAATGCCAGGTTGGATGGGGCTTGGAGCTACTTGCTCTAGAGGAAAGTGTCCCTGCTCATGGCAGGGGGTTGAAACTAGACGATCTTTTAGGTCCTGTCAAACCCAAGCCATTCTATGATTTGATGATGACGACGATACAATGCAAAACCAAGAGTGGAAGAAAGCAGCAAGTTCTGTATCTCTGGAGATGTTAGGGCAAGAATATTAATGCCCCTCTGCCATCTATGGGCACACCTCAAGGAGAAAACAAGGAAGAGTAAATCCTTTGTCTCTCAAAGCTGTTTTTCTTTCTTTCTTGCACTTCTACATTGTAGCCTTTTGATGACTGTATTCTTAGCGCTTGTTCCCAGTGATGGAGCACTTTGCCTACCACCTCTCTCCCCTAATTTTGCTCTTCCTTCCAGAACCTCTGCCTTTGCATCAGGGGTGTAACCTCTGGAATGGAACAGAAGAAGAAACTTGCTGGTGGGAAGGGTACTGGCACTTTGTTGTTTTCTTCACCAGAAGAACCTTCTGGGATACATCCAAGATACATCAGGTACCATTTGTTTCCTTGAGGGTCTTCCATGTTAAAAAAGCCATCCTCAGGCTGTACTTGCAGATCTCACTCTTCATTAAAATGGATAGCAGTGTTCACATTAAGTCACCTTCTCTCCAGCTGCTGCCTGTGATGGAGCAGTGCCAGACAGGTGGACATCCTTCTCTGAGTGCAGTTTTGGTGCTTGGGAAGGTGACCCTGGCACAAAGGAAAGCCAGCCCTGGTGGCTTCCCCGCTGTGGCAGTTGCTGTATAATTGCCTCATCTTTGCTGTTATAATTTCTTTGCAGAACAACAGCTATGGAGAGATGGATTTTGTTTCATGCAGTCCCAGGCCTTGTAGTCTGTTTCCCTAAGGAAGTGCAGCTCATGCTGTCACGCTGTGTGCCCACACCACTTTGTGCATCCTCCACATCCTGGTGACTACTGAACACATTGGGCAATTCCTACCAAGCCTGCAGACAGGTACTGATCTCTGGGACCATGTGTTCCTGTGAATTTTAGGAAAGGTGCAGCTGGGGAAAAAATAAGTCTCAAGGAGGGAAAGGCAGCAGTTTGAGCAAGCTGTTCTTAGACAGAAAAGACACTGCCCAAGAGAGAGAGAGGGGCCCAGCTACATAAAAAATTCCAATAGAAATTGGTTTGTCAGAAGTAAAGAGACAGATAATCCATCAGAATCTGATTTCTAATGAAGCACTCACCCTTCAGTCATACAAAAATCACCTGCCACAAGATCTGAATACAGTGGAAGCAGGTTGTCTTAGGTTCAGTGCTTTGTATGGGCTTGTTTTTCTGTTCATCTCTCAGAAAGAGCACTTCTGCACCAAAAATTCAGCTTGCCAGACAAGTTAACGATGTCAGGAGCAACCTTGGCAGAAGTTCTGCCTCAGAGCACATCTATTATTCACAGGGTTTGCAGTGTGCAGGGATATACAGAAGTCATGTCCTGCCGAGGCACAGAATGTCTCAATGACAGACAGAAGGAGAATAACAATATTTTCTTCCAAGGCACATGTGGCCCTGAGCATCTCTAGGGATGTGCATTTGGTAGCTGATTGGAAACAGACTTATTTTATTTCTGCCTGCATAGAAAGCCCTGATTTTTTTTTTTTTTTAGAAGTCAGGAAAAAAAACCCAAAACAACAAACATGTTTTCAGCAAGCTAGGACAGGTCTTCATTCCTTCCTTTCCACTCACAGGAGCATAATGAGTGGGAAGGGAGGTCCGTGCAGTGGGTGTGTTGCAAAAACTGTTGTGCTTGAATGACAAGGGGTGTTGGAAAATAATGAGTAACCGGACTAATTGCAGCCAGCGGTTATCATTGATCTAGTTAATCACGACTACTTTATACCGAGTGCTCCTCTGTCATTTTCACTCTACCAAACATTCAAAAAAATAGTAATAAAAAAATCCGTCTGGCTAGTGCGAGGGCGATGTGACCACCAGGTGCCACTCTGGCTCCACGGGGAATGTGAGGAGCCTGTAAGGCTGGGCACCGTGGGCAGGAAAAGCCAAATCGGGCAGCCATCGCTCACTGTGTCTGTCTCTGGATTCTCCTACCGGCTGTACGTAGCTGGGACATCAGCTTCTCCCCATCCTTCAGTAAGGAGGATGCTGGAAAACCGTGAGTACCACTCACCCTGGTCTACACTTGTTTGCCAGCAGCGTCTTTGCACAGGGAGGAAGGTATGGAGATGGAAAGCTGAAAACCTGCTGCTTGAGAAGGCTGCAGCCTCTTTGACCATCTCCTCATTTTGCCATATATGGGAGAAATTGGTGCTTCCTCCAGCCCACATCCTGATGAACACCCTGTAGTGTTATTTAGCACTAAACAAAGATTTTGTAGTTGCTTTAAGTGCAAGAGTTGCCCCTTCAGTTTTGGCCATGGAATTCACACCTGAGGTTTCCACCACATAGCCTTCCTGGTTTGGCTCGTCTTGTGGGCACAGTTTTCTGTGTCCTAGGGAACAGGGCCCTGGCATTTCCTGTCCTTATGTTCACTCCTGAATGAAATCAATCCCTCCTGGAGCCACAGCCACTGCCAATCTCTTGGACCCCAAGTACAGTGGTTTTCATGGACAGAAGCAGATTTTCCTACCTGCTTGCCACCATGAGAATTGTCCCAAAGGCTAACTGGTTACCAGTGGCTCCAGGGGACAGCCTGCGATGGTGTGACATAAACAATGTTTTTCAAGATTAAGGGGGTGGGAAAGCACAGTTTGCACTTCCACTCTTGATTTTTTTTGTTGTTGTTGTTCATTTGTTTTGTTTTGTTTTGTTTTGGTGATCGGGGCTGATTTTTGAGTGTAGCAGTGTTTGAGAAGCAAAGGGCTTCTAGAGCTCTTAGAGTCAGATGGGCACCAAGTGTACTCCTGATGTAACCAAAATTCATTTTAATAAGTTCTGGTTTTGCCTTCTGCTTGTCTTGCTTCTATCTTTCTGCAGGTCTCCATTCTGTCCTGCCCTTAAATGACTTATTGGACTTATTTTCTGAGGTAGCCTGTAACATCCCAATTCACTTCTCTAATCAGATCTCTTTCCTTTTGAGTTCCCCATGGACTAAACAAGCCTGACATTGCCCTTCTTGTCTGCTGGTTTATCCTTTATGTGTTTACCTTTTCTCTTCTTAGTTCATGAATAAAGATGTTAAATACAAGGTCACTGGGGGCTGCTGATTTCCAAACCCAGGAGCTAGTGATATTTCAAGATCAATTCCATTATGTGATTATGTCTCCCTTACTGAGTTTTCTCAGGGAAATCATTTGTCATAGAACAGCAGGCTCCAGCTTCCTGTAACCCTCTTAAATCAATCCCATCATATCGCAGAAACCTTATTTTAATATCCTCTGTTGTAATTGTTTAATTGTTTACTTGAAGGAGCCTTCCTGGTGTATTTAGTAGCATTCAGGTTTTTAAATAGATTGCTATTTTTAAACAAAAGAGCTAAAAATGCCACCCCCCATCAGCAAAGGAACACCCAAACAAACCCAGGTTTTCTGGAAAAATGATGAACTGAAAAATCTGTTGAAAACTGTCAGTCTCATGTTGATGCTGGCCAGCTCTTTGGGGTCCTTCAGATAGTGAGTGAGGTAGCTCATTTAGGGTTAATAGGAGTTTACAATATTTTACAGGCTGAAAAGGGGGGAATGCAATGCCATTATTTGAATCTAGGGTGGTTATCCCCATGGAGACTTTTGCAAGCATATTTTCATGTTCTTATTCTGATGTGCTCCCTGGAGAAAACTGATTCAGCTGATCTGCAGAAACCTTAAAAAAGATTTTAATCTGCTGTCTTATGTTTTACATGCATGTCTTGCAGAACCTATTCTTCTGTTAGGACAGGCTGATGTGTTTGTTGAGCTCAAAGTGGTATTTCCTAGGGAAAAAAAAGAATCATAGTCCCAAGAAATCCAAGTCATTGGCTTGGTATCCTGCTTTGTATCTGATGTGAAGTATTCATGTCAGGGTGGGAAAAGAGCAAGTATGCTGTGGCCTTTTCAGCAATGTCCAACTGCCGCTGTTTGTACAAGGAGCAGAAGTTGCTGCTATTTCTAAAATAGTGGTATTTTGTTGGGTTTGGAGGCCTCTGTTATTCACACACTTGTCCCAGTGATAAGGACTCTATCCTGGCTGTGGCAGTTTTTGGTTAGCTAGAATATTTGACTCTGGACTGAACACTTTCTGTTTAGTACCTAGCATCAAAATCCTTCTAGGCCACCCTACTGGTGTGTTTCAGTGTAGAGAACAATCATCTACAGATTTGTCTTCATTTGCAGACAGACCTACCTGTTCTGCAGAACAAGTTCTTCCTGCAGTGATAAACATGCCAAAAAAATTGCCAAATGCAAAGCTGCTGCTCGAATAATCACACTGGCTGATAAAAATTTGCACTTTTTTTTCCCCTCTCACCTCTGTTCCCTAAAGAAGTGTGCTTGTGCAAACGAGAAAGCAAATACCTCTGATTGTTTTCTGCATGCCTGGTCCAGCTTGCCTCTTTGGAAAGGCTCTTTGCCCATTCTGAATCAGGAATCTTCTATGGAATTAGCCCCGGATCTCCTGCTCCTTCAGAGGCTTCTGATCTCATCTTCCACCCCTGCTCCCTGTTTTAACCAGCTGGGTGAGCCCGGTATGTGCCATCAGTGTTGGGTTTTCACACGTGCTCCCTCAGTGTGATGAAAGAAAGGCAGTAATGGAAAGAATTGCTCATGCCTCAGGGCTGGGTGAAATGCAGTGTGCCAACACCAGAAAGACACAGCCTAGGTGTTCTTTCTAGTTCTTGTGTCATATGAAGGTAATACAGGTTTATCAAAAGTATCTTTTTTGTCCAGGCAAAAACCTAGCTGTGATCACATCATGGGGAAAAACCCCAGTGACTGTAACTCCTGAAAGGACAAACAAGCACTGTCTGTAAAAAAACCAAACAAACCAAAACAAAAACAAACAAACCTGGTGCATTTAAATGACCAGCTGTGCACCCAGTGATGCCTTGGTCTATAGGGTTGAATGCCTCTCCTAAAGCAGAGCTTTCCTTCATCTATTCTGAATTAACTGCAGCCATTGTTCTTTGCTCTCTTGAGGGCTATACCTAGTCCTAGAGCTAATTCAAATTAGCTGTCCCAATTAATTAAAGCATCTTAATTAATGGAAAAATACAGAGTCTTTATCAGGCACTCCTTGGCTGGAACACAGCCTAAGATACCACAGCTGAGCAGAAGAAAGACATTTTCTTTTATGCTTTAAATAGCTTGCCAATATGAAAATGTGATTATGACCAAACTATTATGAGGATGAAGTTGTTTCCCCACAGCTATAACCCAAATGTGGATTGTTACTCCATTTCCACTCAAACTCCCACTGAAGGCAGGGAGGTGTTGCCCGAGAAAGAGCTGGTTTTGTGTGGGATGACACAGAGGAAACGCAAACAAAGATATAAGCAGGGGAGAGTGTGGAAACACTCTTACTCACTTCCTCGTGAGAGGAGAGAGGGAGCGACACACTGGAAGTGGCTGGTGTTCTTCCCCTCTGCCCTCCCAGGCCTGTGGTCATCACGTGGGCCAAAGGTGGCAAGGAGGAGGACAGGGACAGGGCATGGGCCTGTCCACGGCTTGCTCAGACAGCCTGCTCCAGGCACAGGGTGTGACAGCCAATGGAGCCATCCAAACAATCCCACACAAGCCCTGCAGCTGCATGGGCCAGGCAGCCAAAGCCACAAGCTCACCTTCCACCAGGACACACACAGTTGCCTCCTCATGGAGACAATATTCTTCTCTTGCTGTTTCCAGATTCATCAGCTGAACAGGAGAATTTTACTTGGTCACTAACTTCCTTCTCTTCAGGTTTTCAGGGAGTTTCTCCATTCCTGACTGGTGCTTGCAGCTTCTCTGATGCCCAGGGTAATCTGGGTCCCAGCAGAAAAGGGTCTGAGCAGCAAAGGATGCAGGTGTTGGAACCCCCAGGAGTTCCCTCTAAACAGCAGACGCAAAAAAGAGACGTGTTTTATAAGCACTCACCAGTATGAAAAATACAATAGTACAATTTTTAGAGGACACATTAAAACAGACAAGGTAATTACTATGCAGTTTAACTAGCTCAGAATTTAATCACCCTTGCAACTGAGAAAAAAAGACCAAAGTCTGTTTCTAAATTAGGCAGTACAAAATTTCTCAGTGCCTGTCCTGGAGCATCAAGTAGGCAAATCTATGTACCTTTTATCTCTCAAGCATGTGACACAATCATGCCTTTTATTCCCCATTCCATCAGTGATTCCAGTGATCCACTGGAACAATTGGTAATAAACAAGAGTGATTGTGTAGCCCCCTAAGTTGCAGTTTGTGCAATACTTTTTCCAGTACATATTTTTTTCTGCTGCCATAGATAAAAATGTACTTGGCCGATCAGGACAGGAGAATCCCATTTTTATTCCTGCAATGTTTGCAGGAGAATGCCCCATCCATTCTGGTTTAGAGAGGGAGAGGGATGAGAAGCATTCCCCTTGTGAACACTTTGCTGTGCAAAGGCCATGCAAGATGAATAGTTTCTGGTCTGTTACATCAACAAAGCAGATAATTTCTTCCATTCTTCTTCAGGCTGTTGTGAGCTTCTTTATGCTTGACTCAGACCAGATCCCTCTCTTCCAGTTTGCCTTCATTTTTCTTTCCTGTATTGGTTTTGCTGAGACTGGAAAACTGATAGTCAGTCAGCTGGTGCCCTGCTCAGGTGCATCAGGAAAAGAGAGAGAGGATTTTTCCAAATAGCTAAAGACATTTTGTTTTGCTGTATTGAATACAAGGTCCTGGAAGGTAGGAGCACAACTGCACTAAGGTGTTGTAGGTCCAGCTACCCTTATGGAGACCTAGGCAAGAGGAGTGCATTGAATGAACCCCAGGGACATGAGAATAGAGGTAAGCTAGAATGCAGATCTGCAGAGTGGAACAGAGGTAGCTGGAGCTCTGAATTAAAAAACCACCAGCTGATGAAGGTCATTAATGTAAGGATCAGCAAGTTGTAAGTAGAAGCAAAGTGGACTTTAGCAAAATGTTAAGAAGAATGAGTATAATGAAAGATGAAATCAAATCAAAGATGATTCAATCTAAGGGAGCTGTGTGCAATACTCAGCTTGTCAGTATCTGCTTCTCAGTATTGGTGATTGTTTAAGGTGCCTGTAGCTGTACAGTTAATATGTCCAGTCACTACAATGAAGATTTATGTGCCATGCATGGAATCAAGCACAACATTGTCCTAGGAGCCTTACTCCAAAAACACAGGTGAGGATACACGATGCACACAGGAATATATATATTTGTCCATGAAGAATAGACATATATATATGTATAAATGTGTGTGTGCAGGTGTGCATATATGTATGAGACATATATGAACTATTCTCTTACATTTCCAAGAGGTGTTGAGAGTTGTCTTGTCTCAAGACCAAGTCAAACAGGCACAGTCACCCAGAACTAGTGAAGGAAGGAAGAACAGGCAATATCCTTTCCCCAGGCTCTTTCCAGGAAGAAGTAATCTTATTTTTTCTCAATGAATTGTTAGAAGTTCCTTTTAGCATCCTGGATTATCTAAAACTTGCTCAATTTTGCAGTGGATTCCCTGGGATTAATATTTTCAGTGCTCCCATAGTGAGCATTAACAAAATTTGGAAGAGATCACTGCTGCCTTGTTGGATATTGATTTCTGTCTGATAAGGAAACATTTTAACTGGGTTACACAGTGTTCTTCTCTAAGATGCTTAAAATAGGGCCGAGGAACCATTATGATATAAACTAATCTGCTGGACATCAAATTCAGAGATGATCCTGAAATTGTTTAGACATCGATTCTTTGTTATCTTTTCCTGTGGAGCACATTGCTCAATTCTGTTACCATTGAACTGCTGTCTGAAGGAAATTTCAGTGAGCAGCAGCAATACAGAAGATTTAAAACTTAGCTGCTTTTCTTTTTCCTTTTTTTCTACGGATGATTTTGGTCTTTCTGCTATTTTAACAGTAGTGGTGTGTAATCAGAAAAAATGCAGCTTTTGTATATTTTTACTGCCCCTCAATGGAACAGGGTTATTACTTATGGTTACTAAGCCAGTCAAGCATGGGAGAATGGATGTTTCAAATGTATTACAGTGCTGCTCTCAAAACTGTAAAAAAGACATCAAATTAAAGGATATCAGGAAGTTACCTAGTCGCATAGAATTGATCCATGCAAAAACAGGGAAAAACTGGGACCCTTCTTCCCCTTCTAAGTTCATTCCTATTCGTTTACTACTTCTGAGAGCCAAGGATGAGAGGAACAATCCACAGCACGTGCAGTGTGCGCCTTAGCCAAAGCCCCTAGAAATCAATTGGAAAATATCTTTCCTGGGAGATGGACTAAGCCTGGTATTAGTCACAAGCTGACAAACCTTAAGTAGTTGTCTCTGTGCTAATGCAGTGTTGTATTGCATAACAGGCCCTGTTCTGATTTAAATCTCTTCCTTCCTGGAAGGGGTACGTTTTATGTTTTTGAGTGCCACTGGCATGAAGTTAACAGAAGCTTCCAAGAACTGTGGGAAAATGTTCTGGGATCCTTTTTGTATCTGAATATGCTCTCATGAGTTTCTCAGTATTTGTGCATCTGAGAACAGGTCTCACCAGGTGAATTGGAGCCCACCAGCAGTTCAATGCAAGATGTGGCAGATCTTTCACCTGTTGGGAACATATGAAGGATTTTTTTTTTTTCAAACTGACCCTAACATCTCAGTCTAAATTACATTCTAAAACCAGCAAGCAAACTACCTGGAAAGAAGAAAAATCTTTATGTTTTCTAGCTTGGTTCACCATCTTACCTGTGTTTGTTCTTCCCCCCCTTGAATGCATTAACATTTTTTCTCCCCCCCCCATTCCCATCCCCAGCCTGGCAGGTCACAATGGAGGCAGTGTTGTGGATAGCTTGGCTGTATTCTAAGCAAGCTGGAGCTACCATTTTAAAACTGGAGAAACATTTAAAGAATGGTAACATTCTTCTGATTCATGAAGACTATGAAATAACTGGTGCTCCAGGTATTCACAGAGGCACAGCTCTGTCCTGGCTCCATGTAGTCTCATACTGAAGGTCTAGATATAAAGCTAATGCATTCATAAAAGGACCCTGGGAAGAAATGCTTGTAATATTTAGGAGACAAAATCTTGCTCACTTTTTTAAAAATAGGTGTTTTTTTCCTGCTTGCTCAGACCACATTATATTGCCTTTCAGGGTGGGATTAGCTGGGAAAACCAGTCTAACCCAAGAGCCTTGACCACAAACCCTGGGAAGGAAATGAGGTTTGCCATGGCTATTTCCTTGCCACCTGTATCCAGAGACAAGAAACTGTGGTGAAACCTTTACTGTCTTTACTCAGTTGGTGGTTAAGGGTAGAAGTCCAGACCTAGCAGAGAAAATAGGTATCTCCCACACATTTATCTCCTGATGAAGAGCACAGCCACCAGCTAGTCCCTGTGGCTCTCTAGATTGTGCATGGAGGCAGAGAAGTGCCTCCAAACAGGCAACTCCATGACATCCTCCTCAGAAACGACAGCCACAGAAAACAAAGAGGAAAATACCAAGGAGTAAGTTTTAGTTCCTGTTTGTTTCCAGGAGGGAAGAGCCCAACTTTGTATCACAGAGAACCACCTTGTTCCATTCAGGATGGGTGGCCTGTCCTCCTTTCCTCCAAATGGGTATCAAGGTGTTTTTTGGGAACTGGCCAAGGAAAACCACCCTTTGAAGCTAAGCAGATGGCAGGTGCTTTATCCTTTTTGCCAGAAATAATGTCTGTTAAAAGCTCTCCTCCATGGCATGAGTGACCCAGATCCAGTTATTGTCTCCTTCAGTGAGGATTGACATAGACACTTTCCATTTCCCACAACAATGTTGGGACCAACAGGCAATTAATTATTGTGAGGGGAGGGCTGGGGAAGCACTTTCTGTCTTTCCTGTTGAACTCAGCCCATTCTTCCATTTCCACCATTGTGTCTGTGGACAGATTTAATGTCATTTTTGCTCAAAAGGATATTTTTGATTTGGAATGAAAATTTTGATCAAAAAATGCCAATTCTATTGACAATTTTTCACCTCCTAGCATCAGACTGATCTCTAAAAACACTTTTAAGTGAAGACATTTTTAAAAGTCTCTGCAGAGAGCAGAGTCAGTAATGAAATTTTCATTTTATGAAGAGACATCAATGTCATTTTTATTATGAGTGAAAAGAAGAATACATAAGACTCTTCTTTTGTGTCTCATTTCCAGCCTTGGGGAGAGAATGTATCCAGAAGCAACTTTAACTATCAGTAAAGAAAAAGAGTTATATGAATTTGTTGCATAAACTGATTAGTTCACACTGTTACTTTCTGTGTATGAAAAAATCTGCAAAGAACAGGAGAATTTTGTCTGTGAAGTTTAGCTTTGTAAAATTTATGACTACAGAATTCAATAAAGTCGGTAGAATTGAATCAATAAAGAATTCGACTTCAAAAGAATGAATAACCCATGATCTCAACAGACCAGTTTGTCCGTGGGCTGTCAGTTCCTAAATATCAACTGCATTTCCACTGGAAAACAGGGATAACTGTAAACAACTCTAACAGAAGCTTTAGAAAATATTACATTCTTTCACGTCTGGGTTTTCTGTTTCATGTACCCAGATCTATATGAGGCAGAATTGCTACTGACTTGAAAAGTGTATTGGGATGTCTCCAGGTAAAAGGGATGAGACAGGTATGGTTGGGAATTGGAGTGAAAACAGCTGAAATAACTGAAAACAACAAATCTGCTGTGCATTTTCTGTCATTTTTGTCTTATAGAAATATGAGGTGTTTAATGAGATCTGCTTCTCATAATATCATGCTTCCATGCCCTTGGCAGCAGTACAGAGGCCATAACTTCACAGAACAATTATTTGGTGATCTGTCTGATGTGCTGAGCACAAACATGCTTTTCTTTGCCCTGGACATGCTGTAATACTTCTATTCCCACTTGCTTCTTCAATAAATATGTGCATTGTGTCAGCAATGGAGAGCTGCCACTGGTCTCATTTCTGTAAGCTGCCTCTGAGTCTGAGTCAATGTATTTCACTGGGAGCCTGGCAATCCAGGAGGGCACTTCTCATTTGAGCAGTCTGTCACCTTTGGTGAATAGTGGCAGAAATGTGGATGATCACTGCAGGCACACATGACAGCAGTAGGTGTCATGTTTCTTCATATTTGACTCTTCCCAGGTGACAGCAGCAAGCCCCTTTTTTGAAAGAGAACAGAATGGAAACATTGTGGGGTTGCTTGAAAGTTTGAACTTTCTTTCTCTCTTTTTTTTTTTTTTTTTTTTTGGTTTNCAGACTAGTTCTCTTGCTAGATTTTTCTTATAACTGTATTCAGGAACAGATGCAATTTCTCTATCAGATCAGGTTGTTCTAAAAGTCTGTGCAGAATCATGCAAATGTATATAATTTAATGCAAAAGTGAGTCTTATGTTTCTCAGAGTGTATAGGCTGAGACTTTAACTCTTGTTGGTTGTCAAATTCTGACCCTGGGAGCCCCTAATTCACACGGTTTTCTCATGTGTTTTATTGTCCAAAAGTCTCGCAAAATTACACCTTTTGTGAACTAAAGTCTGCTAGAAACATGAAGGAGTGGTCAGAGGGACCTGCAGGAGGTGGCATGTGGGTCACAGATCGGGCCCAGGGCAAGTGCAGACAGTCAGACTCCTAAAAAGAGGTGAAGTTTGAAATTCACGTTTGGGTCTGCCCAGCTACAGCTGTAAAAGTGATCCATGTAATTAAGCCGATTGTGAGACAGTTTAGTACTGATGAAATCCAGCTTGTACCGGGAGCCAGCAGAAAGCCTCTGTACCCCATCACACTCCCATTAAGCTCTTTTTGCTGCTGTATACACCCCAGGAAAAGACATTTCACACACAGCAAAGGCCACATACACACGCTGAGATTTTGTCTGTGATGCTGTTGGAGTCCAGTGTTCTCTGAGCAGGCTCCTTCAGATAATCCATGAAGGGGGTTTAAAGTTCAATATCAAATTATGAGGGTACAGACTTTTCTAGTCTTACTTGGGCTTTCACAAACAGACTTAAGAATTTAAAGCAGTGACATTAGAGCAATTAATGATTTAATTTTTCATCTCTACACTAAAGCTAATAACCCTATCATAAGCAGTAGGCAAACATAAATATACCCTAAAATAAGTCCCAACAGTTAAAAAAAGTGGATAAGCATCTAAGTTTATGAAAGAATTAAGCATGTCTCAGACAATTTTAAAAAATAAATTTTGGATGTTTCTCTGGGCAAATCTGGAGCTTGCTGAGAGAGCCAAGCTGATTAAACCAGATCCTTTCTGGCACTTGAGCTCCATTTGAACCTTTAAGAAACAGACAGGCACCTTGTGAATTTGCCTGCTGCACAGGCATTTGCTCAAAAAGCCATCAAATACATTCAGGGGCAGAGAGGTCCATGAGGTGCTGTTAGACCAGATATAACATCTGGCTCAAGCAGTCTCTAAGGCCTGAGATGGCAGCAATTGAGAGGGTATTTCAGAGGAATTATCCACATGTGGTAGCCATGTCCCAACAGCCTTCTCATAAACATCTGCTCCTACTGATGCTTAAAAAGAAGGCACATCCACCTTCTGTCTGATCTTGTACATCTGTTGGTTCTTTTGTCTTAGTCTTGGAAAGTGGGGTTAAATTACTGCATTGAAGAAAGAGAAGCAAACTGGGAAATACAGTATTAAAGTAAGCAGAGGCACACTCCTAAAATACGGCTAACCTTGCTCAGCAGATAGAAGTCAAAATGAAAATGCCTGTCTGGCAGCCTCTCACATGTAAAACCTGGCATATACAGGTTTATGTAAAAAGCTGTGTATATAGAGTGCAAATGAAGCTAATCTGTTCTTGGCAAATAAAATAGATTGGAAACCATAGAGAAGTGATTTGTTTTCCTGTGGGTGATAATCGTTTGCACTGATGTGAAGCGACCCCAGGGAGGTCAGCTTTTGCACTTATGGATCTTAATCAAAGTCAGCTGGACTAAAAGCATGTGTGGTTTCATGGAGCCCCGTTTCAGGTTTTTGATGATTAATGTATTTTGTCACGGCTCCATCCTGTACCCTGGCCAAATGAGGGCTCCACTGTTCTTGGCACTATGCCTCTGCCACTTGAGAGATAATCCCTCCCTCAGAGAGCTCTCTGCACAGACCATGACTGGGGGAAGATCAGAGGAGAGTGCCCTGTCAGCACAGATTATTCATATATATATGCGTATGCTTTTTTAAGGAGAGGATTTTTTTTTTCGCTCCTGAATTTATTTAAAGGGAACTGCTACCACTGGTAGGTAGGAACACTTTGGAGAGGTCTTACATGTGTGAGTCATTCAAGGAGGAAAACCAGAACAGCAAAACCAGTGGGAAGAGGTGAAGAAGGCTGAGCAAGGAGCAGAGCAAGACAGGTAAGATGGTGCAGGTTGACTGCCCTGCTGAGGGGCCAAACAGTGGATCTGGCTTTGGAGGGAGAATGGTAAGATAGGATACCATTAGGAAACCTGACTGGGGGAGGCAAAGAAACAAACACCTGGGCAAACTGACACCAACTTTCAAAGCATCCATATGGAATTATCACCCTTCTTATTTTGTGCTTATAGGACTGATATGGCCAAGCAAGAAACTTCAGTGTTTGACACTGAAGAGACAGATCCTCTCATGAGGGGCTGGCCAATGCAGCAGCTGCCTCTAATGTGTCTGGCTTTACTGTGCATGCACAACAAATCCTGTGGTTGGCAGGGTTCACTGCTCAGGACCACCATGACATTCTCGAGCTGCAGGCAGGACCTCTGTTGTTTAGATGTTAGATTGTTTCTGGCACTCACTTTTGCCCAGGGCTGAGTCAAGGCACAAACCTGCCTGAGGCGCTCCCTGGAAGGTTCACAAAGCCACCAGTCAGCGCTAAAATGGTGTGTATGAAATGCCCTTCTGCAGGTCATAAACACTCAGGGCACCAGAATGGAGACAAAAGGAATGAAAAAAAAAGAAATTTTCACAGATATACCAAAAAACTGGATGCATTTTTCACGTCAGGTGCATTATTTACTATTACTACCATGAACTTGAGAGATGATACTGTACTTGTGGCTGCAAAAGTGAATGATGATAATGAACACAGTCAAGGTTGTAGGAACATCCCAATCAATGTGCATTTCATGCCCTCCCCCAAATGCAGCCTTGTACTTCATTTAGCAAGAAGTTCTCTTCCCCCATGCTGGATAAGAAAAAGCTTTTCAATCTGTTGGAATCAAACCAGGCATCTAATTAAGTGTCTGTGTATTTGTTCAGCTAGTGAGAAAACAAGCTGTTTAGTGCAGGCTATTTTCGAGCAGGAACTACACAAGGGTGCATCTGCAAATTAGGAATGGTTGTTAGAATCACTATTACAGGGATCATTCTACTCTTCCGTGTGCTGCTTGTTTTCTCCCACAGGCTTCTTGTTCCATACAACTGACTTCAATGGCTACAGTTGCATTTCTGAGCCTGTGAAGGGTCCCAGACAACTACAGTTTAATGTTAGTGAATGGAAAGTGAAGAAAGAAGTTGTTATATTAGCTTGGACTTAGGGAAACAAAGCAACACGTAAATAAGAGTACTGCAGGTGAACTTGGAAAGAGCTGTAATAGAACTTCTTTCATCCACAGATCTACTCAAAGAGATAGCCTGACCTGTATGGAGTTGCAATGGAGAGGATTTTATGTAGGAATTTTAGAATTATTCAGCTGATTTGATCCATTCCTGGAAGAGCACAAAAATGTGACAGAAATGTTGCTACAAGGACTACTTCATACTTTTTGAAAACACAGGGGGTGAATCTCTTCTCCTGAACCAGCAATTTGTCAGCAATTACTTCTGAGCCATGGAAAGTGAAACATTCATTTGGAGTTGTCAACTGCACAGAAATCTTCTGTGTTGAGCAGTTTTCCATGCAGCAATTTTTAAAAGATTAAATTCTAAGGAGTAGTTTCTCTAAATTTATCCCCATTCACTGGAGGTGGTGCATGTCTTTGAGTCCAGGAGTGACTTTATTGTAAGAGAATAGTATTTCTTTGTCAGATTCCTGTGTCTGGTTTTATGACAATGGGATAGATAAGTCAGGACATAACATATAAATTCACAGGCATGGCTAGAAAAACCAGGACAAGTTTGCTGAAAAGCTCCATGATCTTGGCTTGCAGCTGAAGGGCAGGGAGGAAAGGAATGGGAGCAGCCACTATTACTCCTGGAAAGCAGCACTCCTTTCAGCAGCACAGCGTGGCACACACCCTCTCCTGCCGCGGCAGCTCGTTTGGCTTCCTAAAACTCGGGCATAGCAAAGCAGACAAAGGGACTGTCTTTTTCTGCTGCCCCAGCAATCTGCTGCCCTAATTACGTGCCTACAACTTGTGCTGGCTCATAACCATGTGATGAAGGCTGTCCCTGAGGGTTTTTAACTGATTGAAGCAGCTCTTGGTTCTTAGGACAAGACGGGCAAGGTATAAAGCTCTAAGCTGCAGGAAAGGAAATAAATACATTAGAAAATATTTTGCTTCAGCTTCAGAATGAAATTTTTATTTGTTTCAAGGCCTCCCAAGATGATGTGGATCAGAAAGCTGTTACTCCAGTACAGTCTTATATATAGGCAGAAGATTCAGAAAATAAATCTAAGACACATCATTAGCTTTAGTGTTCCAGTACAGGAATAAAAGCACAAACCAACAAATAGCTGTCTAAGGTATTTCAAAGAAGCCATCAGTGAAATGCTGAAAGGGACAAGGCAATGTCTGTATACAGCCATTACTCAAAACAATGAGAATACCTTGTGAGCAATGTATGAGAATGTATGAGCACTACACAAACTGAATTCTTCATGCCATAGCTATGAATTTACTTTATGGGGTCTTTTTGGGGATATGGTTGTGGTGTTCGTCAGTAATGATAGAAAACTATAGGGAAGCAGATGCTGTAAGGCTATTAAAAATTGGTTTTGCAATGGTGTAAAACAAAAAGACCCCCTATATTCATGATCTCTGAAAAGAATTGCATTTAACATTGCATCTAAATGTAGAGTCCACATGTGGTTTGTAACTTCCTTGCTTGAAAGCCTGGAGAGCTATCTTCCTAAATTTGACAATTCACACGGTATGCTGCAATAATCACAGAATCACTCAGACTGGAAACACCTCTAATATCATTGAGTCCTTCTGTTAACCCAGCACTGCCACATCCACCACTAAACCATGTCCCTAAGCACTACATCTACAGGTTTTTTTAAATACCTCCAGGGATGGTGACTCAACCACTTCCCTGTGCAGCCTGTTCCAATGCTTGATAGCCCCTTGAATGAAGGAATTTTTCCTGTTATCCAATCTAAACCTCCCCTGGCACAACTTGAGATCATTTCCTCTTGTCCTATCACTTGTCCCTTGGGAGAGAAGACTAACCCCCACCTGGCTACACCCTCCTATTTCAGGTAGTTCAAGAGAGCAATAAGGTCTCACCTCTTCTTCTCCAGGCTAAACAACCCCAGCTCCCTCAGCTGCTCCTCACAGGACTAGTGCCCCAGACCCTTCACCAGCTTTGTTGTAATGATTTGGAAGCATAATATGTAGAATGTTTGTCTGAAACAAATAGAGTAAGTGCTTTTTGCCTTGGAATACCATGTTAGTCACAAAAAAGGCCTAATTTTAATGTCCTGACTCATGCTGGCCCAGAGGGCTCCAAATTCTTCAGACAGCTCTGCCTGCATTGCCATTTGTCACATATGATCCTGAGGTGAAGAGGTGAACATGAAGGTAGGAGGTCTTTGGGAGCAGAAACTATGAATGAAGGCTCATTATCAACACTGAGATAAAGTCCCAGGAGGAAAGTATTCAGGAAGATTGAGGGAAGTGATGAGCTGAGTCGAAGGGCATCACACCAACCTGCTGACAACACCAATGGTGGGAAAGGCTGTGCAAAAAGCAACACAAATGGTGCAAAAAGCTTAGGACAAAGAGGAGAAGCCTTCTGTTTACTGGACCATGCAAAGAATGCACAGAAATGAGGGATGGATATTATTCCTATGAGCTGGCAAAGTACCAAAAGAAAGCAAACTTCTCTTATTGCAGCCACCAGTGTCTTCCTTCCTCCATTTTTTACATTGTGATTTCTCCCCATTTCACCCTTTGCTGTCTTGTCAGAGGATGTTTTGAGGCCTCTTGATATTCCAGCATCCAGTGCTGTATGAGCATTACACAAGGAACAGATGCAGTTCCATGGTGTCTTGGGATGTATAATCATCCATCCCCTCTCCTGATGTTGCTGATGTCGGTCCATAGGGAAATGGGGCAGTATCAGCTGTGGGTCCTGTGTAAGCATGATACCATAAATGCATTGCAGAAATGTGTCTGTAACAAATACTTTATTCATATCCATAATGTTTTAGTTTCTAGAAACTTGCTATTGATCATAGACACTGGTAGTCATGCATGAATCTGCCAATATCAGTCATTGTATTTTTACTCCTCATATTCATGCTCAATGGCAGCAAAAGCAATAAATTTTTCCTTGACACTGTTGGCAATCCAACTCATTTGTCATTTTTAAATGGGCACCTGGGGTAGATTCTGTCCAAGCAAAACGAATCAATACAGTTAGTTACACTAAGTGCATTTGAACAAGGATATTTGAAGGGGGAGAAGAAAAAAGTGCTGCAGCAAAGAAAATTATGGAGAAGTGTGTGTGCTGCAGGCTGGGAAAATGGTACCCAGCTTAATCTATGCCTTGGGAGTGAGGAAGGGATGGAAGATCAGGAGAAGAGAACTATAAAAGAGTGGACCAGGCTGAGGAAGAAACTGAAGAAAAGCCAAAGAAGGCGTCTTAGGAAAACAAGAAGATAAAGTAGTGGATCTAAGGTGGGTCCCCGGGGTTGAAGCAGAAGAACCAATGAAACACCACTGGGCATGCCTGGAGGGGAATCTTGGGTTTAGTCCATTTGATTTTGGAGCAGTGTCCTGGAGTTCGAACCAGCTGGGGGATTTTATAACCCATACCACTTGTGCTGCTATCCTGATTTTAGAGTGGCAATAATAGCCACAAGACGAGCAGCTTGTGCAACAGCCCAGCTCTTGGAAATGGTGCAGAAAGAAAACAATCTTGCATGTCTGTTTTTATAGAAGTAGATGATTTAGAAGAGAGGGTTTGCTGTCTTTGCAAGCATTAAATTTCAGTCACTGGTGTAGGACTGCTTGACATTTTACTTTCTATTTCAAAATGTTCATGTATAAAGATAATAAGCTTTGCCGTGGGGTAAGCAATCCAGCTCACTCATCCTTTTAAAATGACACCTGAGCAGATTCAGGTGACTGACCAATGCAGTCAGTTGGACCAAGGGCCTTAAATACATTTGGACAGAAAAAGAAAAATATGGCACATGAATGGAAATAATACAAAAGAAATAAATTACATGCAACAGACAGGCAATCAGGAGGGATGGGAGGCTTTGTCTTCATGTGCTAGAAATAACTGAACTGATCTCCCAAGATCATCATTAAATCAGCTTTAATAATGTGTTGTCACCAAAAAGAGAAAACTGCCTCCACTCCCAAAATGAGTAGATTATGAAAAGATGCTTACAGATGGCTCACAAGCCTGCAGCTGGTTTCTTGTTCTCCTTTGTTCAAAAATAAAACATGCTGTAATTCTTCAAGATCTTTGTGAGAAAAAAGAATCAAAGAGGTGCATTTGGGTTTTTGCATTATAAGACTCTGAATCCTAGAACAGTGAGCAAATGTGGCAAAGCAGCTGAAGTGTTTCACTGTGATTCCAGAGCTTGTGTCCCTGGCAAACCCATCCTGCAGGCTGTAGGATGATCCTTGGCTATAGTGGATCACACAGGTTGGACAGGACAGGATCTGTGACGCTGCATCTGGGAATGTGCCAGGTCCACTGAGCAGCCTAGGTTTGGCAAGAACTCCAGTAAAACTACAAAATAAGTAGTGCCTGTGCACTAAAGCCTGGATGGAAAGGTAGCCCTAAGAGTGGAGTGACTGCTGATTTCTGGGGTGTGAGGAATGCCTTCCTGAGAAAGCACCTGTGCCTTTTAGAAGACGCAGGGATTCTTTCACCCACATAGACAAACCCCTTTCTGCCCTCGCTTTGGGAGGAAACTGAGGAATGTGATGCAGGGGCGCCCAGCAACACCCTTTGCCGCACCAGCTGCGAATCCCGAGCGGCGTTTTCGGGAAGCGGGGAGCCGCCGGAGGAGGGGAAGGCAGGCACGGCCGGGCCCCGGGGGTTCTGCGGCGGAAACTCGGTGTCCCCCCAGCCCCGCTCCCGGTGCATCCCGCGCCGGGCACGGCCCCGCCGCATCTCCCGCTGCGGTGACGCCTCGGGTGCGTCCCCTCGCCGCAGATCTCCTCCCTTCACTTCAGTCAGTTCATCCGGATTTCTTTCTTTTTTCTCCCCCCCCCTNTTTCTATTTTTCAACCTGCAAGTTGTTTTTTCGCTTGTTCTTTTCCCATCGATTCGGAAATACAGGAGCAGAGGGCGGGCACCGACCCGGCGACTCCCCACAAGTCCCCCCGGGAGAGAGGCGCTCGCAGCCGCTCCGAGGGCGCAGGCGGCTCCCGGCACTCCTCATCCCGGGACCAGGCGGGCCAGCCCGGCTGCCGGAGGTACCGTGGGATGTGCTGGGGGCCGGGATCCCGCACCGGGGCCGGGCTGCGGTGAGGGGTGGGCGGCTGCCGCCCCGGCCGATGCGGCGGGGATGTCGCTCTGTCTCTCCGACCTTATTTTGGGGGTATAATTCGGTGTTTTCTCGCAAATCGAGCCATCGTGTGAAGCTTTCTCATCCAGGACGGCGGTGAGCTGCGGGAAAGCTTCATCCGCAATTTTGTGTCCATGTGCTTGTTTTCACTTAATTTCTCCTCCGAAGGGAGGCGTGTGAAATCTCCTCGCAGGTTTTCATCGTGGGGTTTAAAGTGCTGTGGATGTTGGGGTTTTAGTGCTATGGGATTTGTTTTATGGGGTTTTTTTGTTTGTTTGGGAGTTTTGTTGTTGTTGTTTTATTTTTTGGTGTTTTGGGTTTTTTTTCCCCCCACAGCACTTAAAACATTCACCCGTCGACCTCGTCTGAAATAAATGGCAACGTGTTTGTATCTCTCAGGTTGTTGTGTGAAGAAAGGTGCATGCTTATCCACCCTTCGAACAAACAGGTTAGTACCTAAAAGAAGTGGGTTTGGTGTTTCAGGTTACTTGGGAAAAAGAATTTCAGCACAGTCATTTTTACTGGTGTGCATTTAACTTAGTTACAATGTTGGTAGCATGAAGAAGCTGAGTGTGTTTTCCTTTGCAGGCAGGAATTCTTTTTGCCTTCAGGTAAGGTGAAGAAAGTGATCCTTCTGGTGTGCTCATGTATGGCCCAGTGTAATTAACTTGGTGTGGAAAATATGTATTAATGCTGTTTCTTGCTTCATGGATGATGTTGTCTTAATAATGTAATGCAACTGGGTTTTGATACTCAGTTAACACCTTTTATTTGTCTTTTTGCCAACAAGTGCACAATGATAGCAAGAGTTCCTTGCCTTACAACTCTGTGGAGTGAATGAACTCCTCTCTGATATCTCTGCAGATTTCACTGAATGGGCAAATGTGACTGTATTGCCTGGTGGGTGAGACTTAGATCTGAGTGTAGCCATAGGTAAACACAGCCCTGTGCTTCTCATCCAGTTATGTGGCAAGACAGCAAAAGTGCCAGCTGTGTGACGACTTCAAGGGGTCACAGAGTGTAAGGTGCCCTTCTGACACAGAGGCTATTGTGTAAATCAGGATTTTCAGATTATCTCTGATGAAACTGTCTTGCTTGCTGATGGGACCAAATTGTATGAGGAATGTCTTAAGAGATCTGCCCTTACCTTACATGGTCCCTCATAAAGATTTTTGAAAAGAGAAAAATCACTTCTGATGAAGACAAATCCCAGTACCAGGGAAGCACATGGGAAATTCAACAAACCAAGATTTTCATTTTCCAGAAATGGAAGCAGAAAATATTTAATCATTGAAGACTTAAGTGTTAAGAGCCTAATAGTCTTTATTGCTTTGCTTTTTAGTAATGCTCTGGTTTTTCAAAGAGTAATTTGTCCTGCATGTTTTTTCTTTGATGATGACTTTTTTTCCAGCACTAAACATCAGTGCTTTGATTCAGGAGTGACTGGTGTATATTAGGTTGTGAGCAGATACTTCTCTTTCAGTCACTTTATAATATTATATAGATATATCTGTGTACAATTGAAAGCTAAAGAGAATTATTTTTTGTCCCCCTAAAGTATTTTACCCAGATGGTGATTCATAAATGTGTAGTTAAGAATCCACTCTCTCCTTTCAAAAAGGAATTGATCTGTATAAATACTTCTAATTAGTATGTCCTGACATTATCTTCATGTTACAGTATAGGTGTTAATATATTTTTGTAATTGTGAAATAAAGATTTCTTTTTATAATTTGTGCACTGTGTGCATGATGTTTCAATGTCTCAGGATAGTTAAGCAATGAAGAGAGCTAAATAGATCACCAATGTGGCTGGTAATTTTCTCTTTAAACTGACTGATGATTAAGATGATAACAGCTATTACCAAGCCAAGAAAGAAAGTATTGGAAGAGTAGACAGGCAGTAAAAAAGGAGCCCATATGGATTTAGAAAAGGGAGTTAATGAATGCAAAAAATGATATTTTGAAAGTAAGATGTGTAAAAAGAGTTTTCAAAAGCCAATCTGAGATAGTTTTCACAAAGAAGGAAAGCAGTAGCCGTAGGCAAAGCTCGGTGTGAAGCTTGTCCCAGAACAAAACAAATTCCTTTCTTCTCTTTTGAATGTGAACATAGATGTTGGACCATGGGTACCCAGGCTGAAGAGCCCATGGGGTTTAGAAAAGGGAAACTGAGTGAGAAGCATTTATTCTGCTTTCTCCCTCAGCCCCCAGGCTCTGGCTGGAGCTAAGGACAAGACCATGTGTTGCAGGTACAATGGGGCTGACCCAGTGTGCTCTGGCCATGGACTGGAGACCACCTTTAGTCTCCTGTCCTCAGCACAGGTTGGCACTGGTGTCTGCTGAACTAGCAGGACAGTCCTGAGCAGCCACTGCTATGTTCAACAATCAGTATGGAAGAATTAGGAGATGTGACTCAGGATACATCACACCAGGCTATGTGGGTGTTTCTATGCCAAAACTAATGTTCCTGAAATAAGAAAGGCAGGCAAGTTCTCCTTGTCACGTTCCTCTGACACTTCTAAGCTTGCCGTATCTCTCCAGCTGCCTCTTTCCTCCTCAAACCCTGGGAGCACAAGGACTTTTGATATGTGGATTGTTAGTGTTCAGAGGTACTGAATGGCCTCTTGGGGCTAAGAGATGTCTGGACAGGGACATGGAAAAGGATGAGCAGAAGTTCCAGGAAACTTAAACCACATTTGAATTCCAGGAAACTTTTCTGGAGGATATGAACACGTAAATAACCTTATTGTTAGTATGCACGTTTCATGCCACTTTGGGGTTTGTCCAACATAACCGTGTTAGATTTACTTAGATTTAGTAACTTTTCATTGAAAAATCTCTGAATTAAAGTGTATATTTTGTATTTTATGTGCAGCGCCGAGTGATAATAATAGGAATACGCACACACACACACAATTCATCAGCAGTTAGTAGAAAAATGCCTACTTTAATGTTCTTAAAACCTCCTTTTTTATTTTTTATTTTTTCTTGGTGAAGAAGATATCTCTTCTAGACACCAACCTTGCATCTCTGGCAGAAACATCCAGCTGCACTCAGTGGAGCAGCCTCCCTCAGGTGTCTGCACGGCTGTGGTTGTGTCTGTGTTGTAGGATCACTTGGGAGTTTTGGGGGAGCACCAGCCCCAGCTTGGCTGCCCACAGCCTGCCTTTCCTCAGGTGTGGGAGGTGGGAGCAGGCACCTACAGGTAGGGCACCGTGAGGGTGAAATCTGGCATCGTTAACATGACAATACAGACGAAGCCCTTCCAGACAATAAAAAGTTAGTGGTTGCAAAACATCGGGCAGTTCTTGAGGAAGAGATGGAATTTCCACTAGGTAATCCAGTTGATGAAATTAGATTTTCTGAGTTTCACTTGATTCAGGGCTTCAGGCTTTAAGAGAGAATAGCCAAATCCTTTCTCAAATTCCCTAAGTGTTTCCCATTTTGTCATTTCAGGATGCTCCCCAGAACCCCGAGTGTTGTTGCCCAAGTGTTCCTTCTTCTAAGCATAGTTCTTGTTATTGCTATTGCAGTGATTCAGATAAATCAGCAACAGATCCTCTCCCCAGGGCTTAAGGTAAGTCATAGGATACCTTAGGAAGGAGAACAAAGTTCTGAACTGATATTTAATAACATGCCTTTCTAAACTCATTTTTATGGGGTGATTCAAATAAGCTTAATAAATTAATGTTTAATCATATCATCGCAGGAAAACTGAAGCTGAGCGAAAAGGAGCATTAGTCAAGAATCAGTGGCAAAGCAGGAAAAGTATTTCTAGATTCCCTCTCTGTGGTGGCTATTGCACAATGTCTTCTTCAGGACTGAAAGGCCAAATGGGGAGAATATCTCATTCCTTTCTTTTCTTCTTTTTTTTTTTTTTTTTTNTAGAGATCGGACGTAATTTTAAAATAATTTTGATGTGGGAAATACCCAGAGTTTAAATTCTGCCCCCAAGCACAGCTGGGAAGTTTATGCTGACATCTTTGCAAATTGTGTTTTGCAAATTGTGCATCCTGTGTATCAAAAGCATTTGGGCTCTAAGTATGCACTTCATCCTTTACCACACGTTGGGACTTGCTGGATATTAACAGAAGCAAACTAACTTCATTAAGGGGGGGCAGAGCAAACTGCAAAAGACAAACTGAAATACTCTGAAGGTCAGCCTTTGCCTTCTGCTGTGGAGCGTGTGTGCAGGTTCTTCAATGAGAGATGTACACAACCGAGGAAAAGCTGTAGAAAATACCCTTCTAAGAAGCTGTGCAGCCTGGCATGTACAGTTCTGTCTTTTTCCCACGATCCTCTTGTCAGATTTTTTTTTTTAAATCCCTTCTACCTTTCCATCTGCATGCATATTTAACTGGATAGTTCACATACTGATAATGATAGGCTAATGCCTCGTTGCACTTCATGGGATTATAAACACCTCTGGCTTTGTCTGAATCATTTGTTGGAATGTGAGCCAGACAATGGGATAAAACTGTAATTCTGATACTCATTTGATGTGCTTGTGTGGTGTGGCAGAGGGTGTGTGCTGAGATCCTGCATGGGGCCACAGTGCCTCAAGTATGTGCTCTGTTGAGCCCCAAATGGGTGCCTGCAGCTGCCTCCCATCCCACCAATTTTCATGCGAGGCAAGACTGGACTGACACGTATCCCAGCTGGAGCCAGGACAAGGCTGACGCCACTATTTAAGAGACAGCCTACACACCTCTTGTGTCTGTCATTGATCCAGTTTCACATTCAGAATGATAAAACTGTTTACCTTACTCTTTGAGGAAGTATTGGAACCACCTGGACCATCTGGAGTTGTTTTCAGTGGAGAGGTTTTCTTGCTGAATCACAGCAGCTTCACAGCTGCTTCTGTAGGAAGGCTGGGGTTTCCTCTACTGTGTGTGGCTTGGCTTTGGATTTGAGCTTGGGCTGTAAGCCTGCTAATGCAGGCGATATGGAGGACCCTGAGTTTGATTCCTGAGACACTGAGTCGTCCTCAGTGAGTAATTTACATTCACAAGAAATTCACAGGTAGAAGGAGGATCTTGGTATGCCAGTGAAACCCTCCAGTACCTGGCTGATATGATGGAAATGACAGTGTCCTGAACTTAATGGTTGATTAAAATCAATTTTGACAACAACATGATGAAAGCAGATTTATTTTTTTGTAAATAGCCTTGTTCTTCTGCTACTACTGTTTGTGTTACCTATGGCATAAAAGCTCTTTCCCAAGATGTATGTTGAGAGCATCCATTGTGCCACAAGAGATAAATGAATTACATGCTAGCCCACTGGTGTTTTAAACTGTTGTTGCAAAATTGAATATTTTGGATCCTTGATGGTTGGATTATCTGAAGACTGAGCCAGTGATTAGTGAAGGAAGAGCCTGCCCATTGCATGAGGCTGGGGCACTGAAAGTCATGACTCACTGATACACACCATGAAGTGAGAAGAGTGGTGAAGAAAACACAAATGTCTTCAGTGGAGAAGTCTGCAACTGTAAACTATGATAGCGTAATAAGCCTTTGTACCAGCCCCCAAAAATAACTCTGTTTGTCTATTGCTGTTTTGTGAGCCCTAGAGGAAAAAACCCCACTTCATTATTGCATTTCTTTAATTTGCCCCTCGAGGTGCTACAGTTTTCAATACCTAAATTTTTCATGTCTCTTTTGGCTCTTAGGAAGTGTTTTGCATTGTTTGTGGGTGTCGTACTTGATTAAAAATTGTTCAAGCCTATGTAGCGTTTAGCACAAATCCACTTTTGTGACCTCCAGCTTCCCTGTAACTGGTCTTTTGCCAGCTTCTCTTGGCAGTTTCCAAAGTGATTGGAAGGCAGGTGACCCATCATAGCTGTGCCTGCTTTGAGGGTTTGTGCATCTCTATGTCCTCCTATTGGAATGATACTCAGGCTGAAAAGGTGTTGGATCCTGGGGCTTGTGCTTGCTTATCTGTTAGGATTACTACTCTTCAGGATGCACCTACAAAGCCATATTCCCATAATAAGCATTTTCCTTCAAGTCACTTTGTTTCCCTCCTTTCTTCTTCCTTTTTACTTCTGGACAAGAAAATGGAACTCTGAAGCTTTTCTGGCTCAATGTTGTCTCCCTGTCTTGTCTGACTAATCTAGTCCATTGAGTAGATGGTGCAGTTCTTGGGTATTAGGGAATCACCAGGCCTTTGAGATGATGGAAATACTCAGCGAGACAGCTGAAAGAAGGGAATAGCTGCTACCCTGGGATAAGGATTTTCCCTTTCAAAAATCAGCATCTCTTTTAAGGAAGGAAGAGGCTGTAGAGGAAACACAAAGGAGGAGAGGGAGAAAAAAAAATAAATTGTCAGTCACACTTTGATTCAGATAAGTGTACCGCTACTCTTTGGGATGGAAATCTCTTACTTCCAGAAGGAGGCTTGGAAATGCAGGGGAAGGAGGAAGTAGCTCAAAAGGCCACAGTTAACTGAGGTAAAAATGCTTCAATTATCTTCCAGCTCTCCTTGGGCATGATAGTTAGCTCTAAAAGTAGCCGAGTTAAAAGCTTGTTTGCCACTTTAAGCTGGCTGACTGAGACTAGATTTAATTAGTAGTCCTTGAGCAGACTGACCATTACTGTGTTATATACCTCCAGAGTGCTCATCTCTTCCAAGGGGAGGAAATACACTCAAATTATCTTTGCTAAAGTAGTTCCTGAAACAGAACCTGATGATGTAGTGGTTTGATAGTATCTGTGGAGCCTCTAATAGTTTAGTGGATCAGCGTAAATATTGTCTACATAAATATAAATGAAATTTTCATTATCTAACAGTCCTCTATGAAACAGACTAGACTGGTAGTGCTGGTATTCTTTGGGGGCCAGGTGTTTTCAGGATTTCAGTAGAAGCTGGGAATAATCAGGAGTGGAAGCTGAATGGTTTGCTACCTGAAGCAGTGATCCTTCTCAGTCGGACTTGTTAGTCCTCCAGAGAGGCAGTGGGATGAAATCTACCAGCCTGCTACAGGGGCTCTTACCGCTTCACAGACAGATGGAGGCTCTCATTTTTCAGGATTGTCAGGCTCCTGGGCATCTGTCTGTTTCAAAAGAAAAATGCAGACAGAAAAATGAACCCTATACTGCATGACTCCTACCAATTAGGTGACATTGGAAGAGCTAAACGTACTTTCAGGGATCATAAAGAGGACACCAAAATTGCATTTTGCTTTCCTTCATGAGATTGCCTTCCCAGTTACTACAGTTTTCTCCTGCCATAAAATATGGAAAAGGAGGAAAGACTGGTCTGGTGAGCAGTGGGGTGGGATGGAGAAACCTGTGCTTTAATCCCAGAGTCCAAGGAACCTGGGGCAAGTAATTTAAATATCTCTCATTTATTTTATAAATAATCATGGGGTAATATTGATTATCTTTCCCTCTGTGTTGTCTCATAGTCTGGCACAGCCTGTTCTCAGAGGCAAACTCTCAGGTGGACTAAACCACTCAAAGGGAGAGGTTTATGGGGCAATTAGGAAAGAACCAGACTTGTTACATCATTCTTACTGTCGACTGTTAGGTACTTTACCTCTTTGCTTATGGCTTTATGGATCCCTTGTGCATCCTTGAATCAAAAGCCTGTGCTTAGGTATCAAACCCTTCAGTGTTCAGGGAATGGACTGGGATAAAGGGAAATGAACTTGCTCCAAAATCAAGTCCTAACACAGTGTTATCTATTGCTGAAAGGAGATGAGCATTCTCCATCCCCACTGAATTAATTATTGAAGATATGTAGGATGTTCCTTGGTTTGCAGCCAGATTCATTCTGTGCTTGGCGGTTGGATTCATGCCTAAGAGCCTAACACTCGAATTAATCTCTCCTGTAAATAATACACTATGCATGCATTTTCTAAATGTCTGGTGGTGCAGTAAAGGTGGTGCAAATGGGCATTTAAGCTGTCATTTTTTGTATCTTCATCTAATGCATTCTTTCTTAATCCCCAGTATGGAATAGTCCTTGATGCTGGATCCTCTCGGACTACAGTCTATGTCTATGAGTGGCCAGCGGAAAAAGAAAACAACACAGGAGTAGTGAGCCAAACCTTCAAGTGCAATGTGAAAGGTGAGCTCAAAGAAAACTTCCTTAGTTGTTTTTAGCCTTGCTTGTACTGTTTCTCTTCTCCTCTCTTCTCCTCTCCTCTCTTTCTCTGTTCCCTTTTCAGTGCTGCGGAGGCAAGACTCTCAAGACTATGTCTGTATCTGTCAGCATTAGTTCTTTTCCTACTGATACAGTAAGGTGCTCTAATCACTGCACCAGGGAAAAGGAATTGTAGCAAAATTCGATTTACTCCATGGCAGTGCATGGTTGGTAAAGGCAGAATTCAATCTAAAGAGAGACAGGACCTGTAAATGTTCAGTCCTTGCATTTTTTTTCAGAATAAAAGTCTTATATATATTTAAAAATAGCTTTGAATAAAAAGAGTTTTAGAAGAATGGGAATCTAGCTCTTGTTAAATGTTAGTTGTTAATTACGCTTCTCCACACTACAGAACTAGGAAGTAGCTAATAAAATTACTGAGTAAAATAGCTAAATTGGCAGAACTATTTCTGACAGAGTGTCATAATTTTATCAAATGTGTAGATGTGGCCTCTGTCTCAGGAAGACCTGTATCTGTGCACAGCTAGAAGATGTTCCACAGGTACCACTGGCTACCTGCCCTGTCCTTTGTCTGAGGTTTGGAATTAATTCCTCACAGACAGACAGATTAGGCTGACTTCTGATCACACTCCAGTATGGTTAGGTGGTTGTGGATTCCTTCATTGAAACTCTTAGTCAACTTCAGTGACATCTGACTCAGCTGTCAAAGTTATGAAAATGCCACACGTTTTGTGAAGACAGCTGGCCAGGTAGGGGACGGAAATCAGGTTTTTGTTCTCTGATAATAACTGTGGTGTTCAAAGAGAATATTTTCCTTCTTTCTCAGTCATGATCTTGCAACGTCTTGCATCTCTCTTTGTGTCTGGAAATAGATGCTGGAGGTGTAGCTACAGAAGCCCATGAATAACAGGGAGTAGAAAGCAATGGTTTCTTAACAGCAGCAGCATTTCTATCTTCATGTTAAACATGTGTGGACATTGTTAGCAATTCTAGAACAAGGACAGGAAAGCAAGTGTAACATGAACAGAAGTAGTGCATTGTCATGTCTCTAATGATGAAATGTCCTTACAAACTTCTGGAATGGTGGCCAGCCTGCCAAGGTGAGGGGTACACTCTACTAACTCAGGTCTTGACTCATTAGGAATGTTTCCCTTTAGGAGTTCTGGTGAGAGAAACATACACTGAGAAACTGCATTATTCTTTGTCTTGGAAAAAAACACCAGTGCTTTGTGAATTTGATTGAATTGGTTTAGATTTTGTTTTACCTCCAGGAAATACAAATAAATTACAAAACAGAGGAGTCTAAATTGCTGTGAAGTATCTAGGTTCATGTCCTTAGCCATGGTCAGCCAAGTACTCCTCATCCCTGAGTGTACCAAATCACCAGGGTACACTCTTCTAGTCTTGGATAACTCTGCATTAGAGGAGACAGAGGGCTGATTCATGGGAGATGTCCCCAGCTAAGCTGTGGGTGACAGTGGTAAACACATCTGTCAGTGTTTCTTTAGTGACCCTCTAACCATAATCATAAGCATTTAAATTGGGGGATGCTTCTGGGCCATAATGGGAGGCAGATTTTCGCATGCCTACTGAACTTGAAGGCCAAACGATCAACTACTCTGTGAATTCTGTACCTTTATTAAGTAGATCTGCCCTTGTGTGTAGGAACCAGCCCCGGATCCAAATCCTTTCTTTACAGTGCAGTTAATCAGCCCTGGTAAGGCTCTAAGCATTGGCAAAACAGGCAGTTGTCCAGAAGAAAATGGTCAGTGCCTCGTGATCTGCTCTGTCTGAAAACTGGACGATGGGAAGTTGCAGCCACCAAAGGAGGCAATGGCAGCTGCTGAGGATGTTGCTGCTCTGTTTTCCTCTGGCAGCAACCTTTCTTCCAGCTTTAGGCAGTTTGTTCTAGACTTAAGACTTTCAGAAAGTCTTATTTCAAAACCAAGGCTGTGAACATGTAATGATGACACGTTAATGTTAATGTTTAAATTCACACAGTCAGAAAAAGAGATTTGGAGTGTGGAATCTGTAAAGGCTTACATATTTTTTCTGTTTTTATTAGTGCAATGTGACTGAACATAAATGGTTTCTCATTTCAACTCAGTAAGAGCCACCTTTTGCTTAGCTTGGGACCAGGTTGTGCAAGACTAGCTGTTACAGAGGTAGATGGAGTTCTGGCAGTTGTTCTCTGCAAGGCAGTGGCTTCATGGCAGTGCCTGGACTGCTTCCCGTGCAACTTCCTCAGCTAGGGAATTTTAGTAAGGAATGCTTTATTTACACCCAAGCTGAGCCTGAACAAGTTGAGATCCTGATGGTCCTTGGAGTGTTCAGCAAGGCAGGACTTTGATAATTGTTCAAATAGCTATGCCTTATGCAGGATGGTGTAAGTCTCATTCCTGCTCTTTGAAGGCTTTGGAAATGTGGATAGCTGTTTACTAGTTCATGCACCAGAGCAGACTTGTACCTCTATGAATTAAAGAGCCATTTCTGTTCATCTTGAAATGCACAGGTACCACATTGTTTATTCCATAAGCACTCCTAGTTTTCAGTCATCCTACCCTTGTTTGCAGTTACAGTGGTGGGGGGAAGGGGGAAATGTCTTTCTCTTAACACCTGTTTGCTAATTGGGCTAATTTGTAGTTGGCAAAGCAGGATGAAATCTATCTCCTTGTTCTCTTTTAGGCCCTGGTATATCCAGCTATGAGAGTAGTCCTGGAGCTCTTGCCAAGCCTCTTGATGACTGTCTGAATAAAGTCAAGGAGAGAATACCAGTTCATCTGCATAAAAACACTTCTGTTTATCTGGGGGCTACAGCTGGCATGAGACTGCTGAGGTATGGCAGAAACTTGCACTACTCTGTATGCATACTAGCATAGCAGTCTGCGAAAACAGAATGTGAAAAATGTACTGGATGCATTTTTACCCACTGGAAATTTGCCATCTCAGAAGAAAATGGAACCCAGCCAATTTAATTTAATTAACTTTTGTGATAGTGAAAGTGTGTCTGCATAAAAACCCTCTGTTATGCTGTATTGAAAAGAAACTTGCTTTATTTTGGAGAAGGCAAGAGTTTGATTTTCTCTTTCACATCTGTCACAAAATACAGTGCTACGTAAACATATAATATTTGTGCACATCCATGGGCAGCAAAGGCAGATTGAAGCTAGACATTGCATTCTGAGTGTGGATGTGATCTGATGTGATGTGGCTTTTGGGGTCCGTCTGTGGCTTTAGCCCTGGCACAAATTGGCTTTATTATATTTGTTATGTGACTAAACAGAGCTGAAGAGAGATACCAGGACTGTTTCAACCAGCTGTCATATAAACACTCAGTTCATTAAGAATAAAGATGTATATAAGGAGAAAAAAAAACACCCATGAACTTGCATGATAAAGAGTGAAGTTGGTACATACTGGGGGAGTTGCTTGCTGAAACAATGCTGGATACTGGCTGTTCCCTAACAGAAGCTTCCCCTTTAGGGAAACAATGTCTATTTCATTTATTAGGTGATTGTAGGAGTTTTCTTGAATTGCTAGTCAGTGAACAATAAACATGAAATTGCCTTTCCAGATGCTCAGTGTCTCATGTTTTGTGAATTGCTTAGGTTACAAAATGAATCGGCAGCCAATGAAGTCCTTGCAAGCATTCAAAACTACTTCAGAGCACAACCTTTTGAATTTAGGGGTGCGCAGATCATAACTGGGCCAGAGGAAGGGGTGTATGGATGGATAACGGCCAACTATTTAATGGGCAATTTCTTAGAGGTGTGTGGAAAAAACTGCATGATTTTCTTTTCACTGTTTCCCTCTTATAAATGAGAAGTTTGAGAGGACATGTCTGTTAAAGTGTCATAGTTGCAACTTCTGTTTTCCCCTGAAGTCTCTAACGGGGTCTTTTTGTGCCAATAATAGGGCAAACATAAATCAAGGAATATGTTGTTATGGGAATGGGATGTGGCAAAGGTAAAATTGTTGATTCACAAAAAGAGCTCTTCTCTAAATGACATTGGGTGCCTTACCCAAAATGTGTGATTACTCTTAAAAGCATTGGTATGTTAAGTGTGACAGGTGTTGATTGTCTTAACAGTGGTGCCAACTAAAGATAATTTCTTCTGCTTATCTGCTGTCCCTGCTGCCCTAGTGGTGAAGGACCTGCTCGCTTAGGGGTCTCCAAATTGTTTGGCAGTGTTGGCTCCCTTGCCTTAACAGACAGGACTGTTTGAAGCACTGAAGGTGGTCAAATATGCCTCAGCTGAGCCAGAAATCATTCATACACAGCTCGTTCCAAGACTGCTGAAAAGCTTCAGGCTACGAGCAGTAGGCTGCAACACCAACTGTCTTGTGCAGACCAAGTGATACCAATATAAACATACTCATGCTGTTCTCAGACTTGGAATAGGGTCAGGCAGGAACCTCATAGCAGAGAGAGAGCCAGATGTGTTGGAAGAACCCTTTCTAGGTACAGGTATTCAGTGTGGTTTCATTCAGAGTAAAAGCTGAACCAAGATGATCTGCAATCGCTCATTTGCATTTGTGGCAGGAGTGTCCTGCCCTCAGCATTGACAACACTTCTGCCAGGTTGTCTTACTAGGCTGGAATGAATTTCAACCGGTACTGCTGAGTATTGCTAGCTGTCCTGACTGAGTGGTTCCTATCAGATCATGGCCATTAAATAAGAAGGAATTACTTTTTGTTGGCACTGTGAGTGATAGCTCATGGTGAATGCGTTGTTGACTTACAACGTTAAGAAAACAAGTATTGGAATCACTCACTCTGTAGGAGTTTTTCTCATTGTGTGCATTTCATGCAGCAAAAATCATGAACTTCAAGGTGGTGTCAGTCCTCTACCACATGAATTTTAATAATCCAAATATCAAATTCCATATGGCAAATTCATAAAAATGGGTTGCAAGAGGCTGTGAAACCAGTTTAGTCTAGAGAGTTCTGTGAAGAAATATGTGGGGAATATCACTAGTAGAAGAGAGAAATTCTGACCTTTCTTATGACAATGGGCTAAGAGTCAAATTCTGTGAAGGATTGTTTATGGGAATTTTTCACTGTAGAATTTTATTGTGTATTTGCTAGCCCATAAACCCCATCATTTCCCTTCTTGTGTATACATTAATCTCATTATGCACTTTGGGTAAATATTGACATCGATAATCATAGAAAACCCATATTTGGCACTGTGACTATGTAGATCAAATACAGAATTTGGGGAATATTTTGGGTAATAGGGAAAAATGCTATCTGAATGGATCAGACTGCAGCTTCAGTGGAGGAAATGTGCAGACTAAGGGTCCTTTTTTTTTTTTACTTTGACAGAGCTTTCATCTTAATTTTTTGCATTTTTCACTCTCTTTTACCTCTCTATCTCTGTGATCTCTTAGTATTCTATTCCTTTAATATTTCTTCTTGCCTTGAAACAAGCAAATCTTGATACCATTTCCATCCAGTTTTGTTCAAGTTCTCCTGGGTATCTGAACTTCAATTCCCTGAGTTCTAGGATAGACATTGCTCTGGCTAGCCCTATGCTTTGATCATTGTGCCGTCCTATTGAGTTGAACACTATGCTGCATTCGTTTTCCCATCTTTCAAGATTGTTTCACTCTGAAAGTACATCACTCTTACGTTAAAACACCTGCATGTTTTCCTCATAATTACTTCTTTTTTTGAAATAGTGCAGGACAAAGAAGGGGGGGAAGTTTCAAGAAGTAAAGAGTAGAAAAGCTTGAGGGGAGAACAAGCAGGTGATACTTCTAATTTGCCTTGTTTTAAATTTTACATGTAGAGAAACCTTTGGAGGACATGGGTTCATCCTTACAGAAAAGAGACTATGGGTGCATTGGACCTTGGAGGAGCTTCCACTCAAATTTCATTTATCCCCGAAGACCCTGAGGAGCACTTCAATAGCACCTTGCAAGTGAAGTTGTATGGTTACAACTACAATGTCTACACTCACAGCTACCAGTGCTATGGGAGAGATGAAGCTGAGAAAAGGCTTTTAGCATTGCTGCTCCAGGTCTGTTTAGGACCCTTTGCTATGTTCCTCTTGTAGAAGTTCAGTAATTGTCTGAGCAGGGTCTTAGGCTTGTGTTCTCTTCCCTTTGCTGCAGTCTGGAGACCCCAGTAAGGGCTCAGTTGTGCTTTGTTGTGGCCAAACACACTTGGATTTCATGCAAAGAACCTCATATTTGTTAAAAATTTGTGAGAGTTCTGTACCATTTAACCAAAAGACCCTGTAAATACTTGGCTGATCTTGCCAATGAATTCTGGAGAAAGGAGTTCCTATGAATTATAGTGATCAGCAGTGTTGTGCTGACCAGTCACGTCAGTGAACAAAAATACATGCATCTGCAGTTTAAAAAGATTCCTGTAGTTCATGCCAGATTAGGTCTTTCCTGCTTTTGACTAGTATTTATTGTTTGGGGTTTCTTGTTTGTTTTTGTTTGATTCTTTTTCCCCCCCAGAAATCAAACACCAGTGCCAATGTGGATAATCCCTGTTACCCTCAGAACTATAATACAGCATTAACGATGAAGTACTTCTTTGGCAGCCTTTGTACACAGTCTCTGCGACCAGCAAATTACCACCCAAACCAGCTTGTGAATTTCCATGGAACAGGAAAGCCAGGTCTGTGCCAGGAGATGGTTTCTTTATTGTTTAACTTCACTGCTTGCAGAGGCAGAGAGGACTGTCCATTTAATGGAATGCATCGGCCAAAAGCTAAAGGGAATTTTGTGGTAGGTTTGCAAACACAGTGTGTTTCTTTCTGAGTTTTCTTGCTTTTGATTTCTGTAGTTCTGAAAGAAACCTGTCATCCACTCCTTTTCTATAGGCTTTCTCTGGATTCTACTATACAATGAATGCTCTGAATTTATCTGGGCACTTTTCCCTAGATGACTTCAATTCAAGTATGTGGTTTTTCTGTTCACAGAGCTGGGCACAGGTAAGTGGGTTGGTTGGTTTTTGGTGTTGTTGGGATTTTCCTTTTCCATTTTAAACCTCTAAAAGAGGGATATAAAAATAATATGGAGCGGTTATGCATTCAGAACCTTTCAGAAGGTCTGTATCAACCTAGCGTTTGTTTTTCCACTGTGCTTCAAACCATGTAGTATTTCTGTCACGCTTAACACTTGGAATGGGTTTCAAAATTTCATTTCACAGTTCTAACCATGCTGTAGAGATGACATGGAAACTTTAGAAACCATAACATCCTCAATCAATGTGCAGTTTTATGTTTATTTTCATTGTGTACTACATAAGCTATGTCACTCTTAGAGTCTTTCTTTTTTTGAACTCCTGTATCTAGTTGTCTGTGTTTCTGAAAAATGCTACTAACTTCTAACTAGAACCCAAATATTCTCTAGTTATGAAATCCCAAAGCATTTGCGTTTTCTATAATTAACACGTTTTTTTAAAAAAACCCTTTTGCTTTCAGCTCCAGTTTATGCTGCCTAAATTTGAAGAAATATATGCTAGATCCTACTGTTTCTCAGCCAATTTCATTTATTACTTGCTTGTTCATGGTTACAACTTCAATGCAGAAACTTGGCCACAGATACATTTTCAAAAGGAGGTGAGTAATAATAATTATCTCTTACTGTCATTTTAATCCAAAGAGGTTGCAAAGAAGACAGAAAATGCAGCAGCCTGCAAAAACAGAATGGTTGTGAACAGCCTTAGTAAATGACTGTCAAATGTTTGGCATAAGAAAAAGCCGCTTTTCAAACCTCAGGAGCAATCTCAGCCTGTTTTCAGGGGCTGCAGCATTACTTGGAGATGCTACATAGACTCTTTTAAAGAGCTTTAAGCAAAGATCAAACACTTGTGTTTAAAACATTTCCCCAATATTTTGCTCCAGGCAGTGATTTGCCTAAAACACCTCACCAGCCAAGGTCAGTTTGAGCTAACCCTGCTCAGCCAGAGAGCAGAACTCTGCTTTTCTGTCTCCTGGCAGAGCCTTGGAGGAACTGGCAAGGCAGTCTGTAGTCAGTGAGTGGTGATGAAGCAACTAGGACAGTTTTCATCCTCACCCAGCTCACCCATCTGTACAATAATCTGGCTCTCTGGAATAAGAATGCATTTTGATGGGGTATTGCCTTTCAGTTGACAGAGAGAGAAGGCTTACAATATCTGTGTAAGAGATGCATTTATTTTCCTCTCTGCTGCTGCACAAAGCCTTACTCTAAAACCCTATCCCAGACTGTCTCCTAATGTCCATACAGCTTGGAAATGCTTCAGCACTTGCATGCAAAACCAAAAAAAGATTAGGCTGTAGATGTTCATGGTGTATTCTTAAATCCCCTTAGATGCGGAGGATGCTGCCAAGTTGTGAATGAGAAATCAAAAGCAATGCTTTCTGAACAGACATATCTATTACTCATGCACTAAGGAATCAAGTAGGATTTTCTTGCCTTATTCTGGTGGACAATCACTAGCAGCTCTGGAGGAGTGTCCAAATTTTAGCTGTCCCACCCAGAAAACTGCATTGAGTTTACCTTGAGATCTAAATCTCCACTGGGCAGGGGGGTGGGTATGGATTTGTCTTGATATTTAAATATATATTGTATTGTTCCCAGCAGATAGGAGCAGCCAGAAACAGCAACATTTTCTTGTATTTATAGCCAAGACTATAAAAATACCGAGCAAAACAAAACCCCAAAAGGCTTATTTAAAATTAATACCTTTGTTGCCTAGATTTTACACTAGGGTAATCATGAACCTCCAAAAGGCAAAACTACATTCTCTTAATTAGATCTGCCCCTACTAAAGTAGTAAGATCTAATGTTGGCTGATCAGCTAAGCTATCCCAGAGATAACAACCTCACTATGACTGGAGGGTGGGTTTTTTGTCTATGCTAGGAGTATATCTTTCCTTTTAATTAGTGAACACAACCAATGAAAAGAACCTTGGTCTAATGCTAAGATCTGGGTGATATCCAGAGCTAGATGATTTGCAAAAATTAGAAGTTTTAAACCTCATGATGAGAGGAAGACAAAGGACACTTTACCTTTTGATCCTGTGCTTATCAAGTCCCAGGACGATGACTTAATGAAAAGGAGAGTGGAAAACCGGTAAACTCTGTTGCTCAAACTAGAAGTGGGCTAAGACAGCAAAGCAGGAGGACCATGGGGCAAATACAAACATACTGCCTTTGCTATTGTTTCACCCACTCTGAAGTAGTTTTTCATTTATGTGGGTTTTTTTTTTAATGGAAGAGCCTAGTTTTGGTTCATTTGCAGGCACAAAACCAAACATGGAACAAAAGATGATTGAGTTCTTGCTTTGGGGACTTTATCCTGGCTTCCTCTTTGCCCATGTTGGTGAAACTCTTTGTGGGTTTGGTTTGGTTTTTTTTTGTTTGCTTGAACTCAAATGACATCCTGGGATTTTGCTAAGGTGAGGGAATAATTTTAGGAATTGGCATAGTAGTCATGGGGTTTTTTATTTGTTTGTTTAAAATGTGTTTCCTGCACAGAAAATCACATAACTGGCTGTCTGCATATAGACCACACATCTTTGTACCCATCCAATACCTGTGTCTCACTTCTTTAAGCCCAGTGACCAATTTTATTACCATCCTCCGGAATGACAGAAAAAGGGTATTTTAAAATGGTTCTGTATCTCCTTTGTATATTCCACTAAAGATTTCTCCTTGCTAATTTAAAGGACTTTTCCCATTAACAGCAGTTGAGCTTTTGGAGTCTGTTCTCTTGAACTGAAAATTCCATGGGAAAAGGACTCTTCTGTCTTTATTTCAGGTTGGTAACAGCAGTATAGCGTGGTCACTCGGTTACATGCTAAGCCTCACAAACATGATTCCAGCAGAAGGCAAGCTGATCCAGTTACCTCTGAAACCTTCTCTGTTTGCTGGGCTCCTTGTCTTCCTCACAGCTACAGCACTGCTGTGTCTCCTCTTCCTCGTCTACCTGTGCGTTGTTTCGCATCATCGGAAGAACATCCCTCATGTTGAACACGTGTTTATTCCAGAATGAATGAACTCTGCTGAAGACAAAACAAATTTTTTATAGTGCTATTAAGCAGAACTCTAATTTGCCCCCCATTTTTCAAAAATAAAGACAGCAAAAATGACTTCTGGACCAGAAGATTAATTAGAGAAGAGGCACAAAGGAATCTGTGATACGGTGAATTGGAATGCTTTTGAAATATTTTGGTAATTGTTTCTGTAAACCTAATTTGTCCAGTGTGCAGCAGAGAAAACAGGGGCAGCTATGTCACTTTGCTTTATAAGGGATTACTTGCATTTTCCCACCAGGTATGTATTTTTTTGTTGTTGTTGTTCATTAACTCTGTGCTAACTGGTAAGCTCAAGTAGTGATGGATTTGATCACAGTGGCAGTTGTTTAAGTTAAAATTAAACAAGCCAGTAGCAACTGTGGGAGGTGGGAACATGGCAGCTGTCCTTGTGTGCAGTGCTGACACTAAAAGCCCTGAAGTAATCTAATTTCTGAAACTGGAACAAGCACTGGATAATGACAAGAACTGAAAGGAAGATCTGTGATAGAATTGTTTTTATTGCTGTTCCAAATGGTTTGATCCCCATCACAAAAAAAAAGTGTGATAAACTGTCAACACCTCTCAGGACTTTTGTGCCTGTCTTAAATAGAGCTATATCTTTTGGTACCGTGGAGAGCCCAAAATGCCTCTGATCTGGTACATAAGATTTGCTTTGGAGGTGGAACAAAATGTTTTCATACATTAGTAACGGAATCTAAATTTAAATATCTCATAGTTGCCTCCAGAAGACACTGGTGTTTTCAGTGTCCTTTTCTAACTTTCACAGGAATGCTTTTTGTAGGTTCTCATACTGAAACCCTGACCTGTGTACCCCCACATGTTGTTGGTCCCAGACAGTAGCAGTCTGTACTGATTTGACATGTATGCATTATTTCAGCTGTCTGGATAGAGTCTCAGATCTGAACATTCCATTAACATGTTAAGTAAGCCCTTCTTTCAAGGCCAAGAGGAACAGGAGCCAGTCTCCAGGCCAGCAAAGCACCTTTTCTCTGTGGGTTTGGGAACGTATTGCTGGAGCTGCAGTCATGGCTCTAGTGCCTTGGTCGGCATTTCCACTGGGTTCAGCAGCACTGGGATCCAGCTGGCAGATGCTTCTGTCAAACATATTGACTCCAGAGCTTTCCTACAAGTGCTGCTGCCTTCATGCAGCAAACAGCTGGCTTCCTTGAAAGCCCAGGCATTCTTCACCAAACCTCACACTCCCTTAAATCATAGGACTATCTCAGCTTCATCTATTCCCAGTATTGATTAGGGGATAGATAGGAGAACAGTGGCCAGTATTTTTACCCATAAATAATGTTTTTAATTTCAGTCTTTTGTTTCTCTGTCACCTTCTTACTTATGTTCAGTTGTGGGGTTGGGGTTTTGTTTTCTTTTGTGTTTTTTCATAGGCTGAGCCGTGATTTGAAGGGAGCTAAATATCTTTTTAAATGAAAAGAAAAAAAGTGATTTTTCAAGCAGATCAATGGTCCCTTCACTATTGATATACTGCTAAGTTTTGTCAGTCTTACTGGAGTAGCAATAAGGTAAAAGGTGTTATAAGATGATGAAGAGTTCTGTGCCATCAAAGTTGTATCTGACAAAGTATAAAATTACTTCAGAGTGCATGGACATTACAGAGGCTGGCATGAGATATTTTGTGTGATGGATCTGTAACTGCAGTTATGAGTGAAAAAAACCCAGAGAGTTGGATAAGAGCATTAAAATGTTTTCTTTAGTTGCCAAATTCCTGTGGAAAGTAGTATTCTGGAATATTTACTTGTCCTACAAAACATTTGCTTTGTGAGTGGCAGGGCCATTCAGATGTGGTTTTACACACACATAACACACTTGGAAGTTAGTCTCTGCAGAGCTGGCAGCTAAAGAACAAGTAAATCTGTTAAAAAACCATTTGGATTTCCAGATGTACTTGGATAGGCCCAGTATCTGTTCAAAGAATCAAATTCCCCCTGTGAATCACTTGTTTTGCTTTTTAGTGGTTCCCTCTTGTCCTTATGTATATAGTCTCCCTCAGCGTCACCTGGATACCCACCTGCTCCGTTGTACCTCTCCTGGCAGTTTCACATGGGAAAGCTGAGGGTGTTGAACTTCCAGCCAAGCAGATCCAGTGACCACAGCTAACTCCTCCCCCAAGTATGAGCTGGAACCAGATCAACAGGCCAGATCTCTGTCCTGCTGTCTAGAACCAGAAAGGATCTCTGGGACAGACAGGGAAGATGACAACCCTTGGGAATGTGTACAAAGCATAGGTTATTTCTCTTTTTCTAGTCTTCAGTGCCTGCTTATGAAGATTAATAAAATTGTGAAAAGTTAAGCCAAGTGTACTTTTTATTTTTAGCATGTTTTTTCCCTCCTCTACCAGTATTTTCGTGTTGGTAGAAATGCTATTGTTAACAGAGGGGCAAAAAATCTCTGAAATGCTGTTCTAGGGGGTGAAAATTTGCAAGCTGCAAAACTGACCAAGGTTCTGAAGTGGACAGGACTCATTATCTCCTGAATGCTATGTTCTCAGCAAGAAAATCCTGATGGTTAAAAGCAAGTCATTCTTCTTCTTCTTCTTCTTCTTCTTCTTTTTTGAAATATATTATTTATATATATAATGTAAGCTGCCTGTTCCACTGGTAAGGTCTCCTTTCCTGCTGATTAGGCTTGAAAATTGTGGTAGTTTCACCCCAGGCAGTAACCAAGTCCCAGGCAGCCGCCTGCTCACTCCCCCACCAGCAGGATCAGGGTGAGAATGAAAGGGTAAAAGCTGGAAAACTCATGAGTTGAGATAGACAGTTTAACAGGGAATGTAAAAACCACACACACAAATAAATAAATAAAAATAATTAACTCATTGTTTCTCGTGGGCAGGCTGCTGTTGAGCCATCTCCAGGAGAGCAGGGCTTCATCATACATAGTGATGACTTGGGAACACAAATGTCATCACTCCAACTGTCCTCCGCTTCCTCCTTCTTCCACCTTATAAACTCATGATGTTGTAAACTCTGGAATATGCCTTAGGTCAGTTTGTGCCACCTGTCCCAGCTGTGTCTCCTCTCAACCTCCCATGCACTCCCAATTTCCCAGCCAGTGTGGCAGTATGGAAAGCAGAAAAGGCCTTGGCTCTGCGCAAGCCCTGCTCAGCAGTAACAAACACATCTCCATATTAACAACTCTGTGTTCAGCACAAATCCAAAACACAGCCCCACACGCGCCACTGGGAAGTTAACCCTACCAGCCGAAAGCGGCACGACCTCTTACATCACAGAACATTCTGACTTAAGCCAACCTCGGTGTATCCCACACTCTGCAGTACGGGGCTCATGGTGGGCAGGGGAGCACCCCAGAGAGGGACAGTTTAATGCAGTGCTTATGGAGGAGGGTGGGACCTGCAGGTGGCTAGAGAAGAACTGATTCTTCTGGAAAACACCTTCTGCCGCCACGGAGTCCGACGGGCGGACACAGGGACAAGAAAGCCCCGGCAGCAACGGGAAGGGACGGGAACGCGCCTGCCAGCAGCATGCGGGACGCCGTAGCGCATGCGCGCGGCGGAGCCACGACCCCCGGCGCGCGTCCCCGCGGCCGCCCCGCCCCGCGCACGCGCATCGGCGGCGCAGGGGCGGCTTCCGGGCGCCGGCGGGCCCGCCCCGCCCTCTCTGCTGCCGCCGCCATCATGGTACGTGCGGCCGTGCTCGGCTCCCCCGGCCTGCCGGCCCCGCCGCGCTCCCGCCGCTTACCGCCCGTCGCCCCAGCGCTCCCGCCCGCGCCTCCCTGCGCCGGCGCCCGCGGCGGGGAGCCCCCGCCCGCCTCACCCGCGCCCGCCTTACCCGCGCCCGCCTCACCCGCGCTGGGCCGGGGCCGCGCTCCGCGTGCTGTGCGGGCTCGGGCAGGGCCGGGCTCGGAGCGCGGCGGGACCGTGGCCCCTTTGCTCAAGCGTGGGGGTTTCGTGCAGTTCGAAAGCTTTCCAGGAGCTGAAGGGAACTTAGAAAAGATGGGGTAGGACTGTTTAGATGAGCATGTGGTGACGGGGCAGGGGGAATGGCTTCAAACCGAAAGAGAGTAGGTTGAGATTAGGTAGTAGGAAAAAATGTTTTACTGTGGGAGTGTTGAGGCACTGAAACAGGTTGTCCAGAGAAATTGTGGATGACCCATCCCTGGAAGTGTTAAAGGCGTGGGGCTCTGAGCAGGCTGGTGAAGTGGAAGATGTCCCTGCTCACGGCAGGGTGGTTGGGGCTAGGGGATCTTTAAGGTCTCTGCCCGACCCAAACCATCCCGTGATTTTTTCGGGGAATTCTTTTAAAGGCTCTCAGAGCCTTTAATCTGAAAATGGCCTTGGATGTGTTTTTGCCTAACTCTCTCCATCCCTACCTGCTCTCCCAGGTGTTCAAGCGCTTCGTGGAAATTGGCCGAGTTGCCTTCATCTCCTTCGGGCCACATGCTGGCAAACTGGTGGCCATTGTGGATGTTATTGACCAAAATAGGGTAAGTTGTGAGTGCTGCACCTGTATTTCCTCTTTTCTGCTTTAATAAAGGCTTGTAGGCTAAGGCTGTGTGTATTGACTTCAACAGGAATTTTATTTTCAAATAAGTAATTGATAAAAGGATAGGATTTAACAGCTGTTGTATTTGAAACCTTTAGGAGCATGCTTTTCCCCCTCAGCAAATGATGCATCCCCCTTTTTGCTGTGTTTCCTTGGTGTGGAAGTGGACAAAGGATGTCAGTTGGAGTCTAAAACCTAAGGATGGAATGGCGTTAATGTATGTGTAAAGTGAATATTTGGGCTAGGGGACTCTTCCTATGCACATCTTAGTTTTGTGTGCCCTTTTTTTTTAAATTCAGTTGGGCTTTTTTGTCAAAGGCAGGCCCTTAATATTCTTTCTGTAAAGCCTGAGTTGTACAGACAAGACCTAACAATATCCACTTTCGTCTGCATAATATGTGTTTCAATTTTGGATCAGTGTTGTCAAGATACTGTTCATGCATTATTAGGGAGCAGCTGTCTAAATCAAATGCACTGGGAAAACTGCTGCAACCCCCCACATTTGCTTCCCTTTTTCAGGCACTGGTGGATGGCCCCTGCAGTGGTGTCAGGAGGCAGGCCATGCCCTTCAAGTGCATGCAGCTGACTGACTTTGTCCTGAAGTTCCCACACAGGTGAGTTGGCATTGTTCTTGACCTGTGTAGAAAACCCCATGCTGTCACCTGATGACTGATTCTTGTTAAGTCTAGAAAGTTCAAACAGGTGTGGATTAGCAGTAAAAGTTAGGCATACTGTGGTATCATAGTTGAATATATCTAGGTTTTCGTTGCCAGTGTTGGCTGATAGCTGCTGTTCAGGAGCAAAGGAAGTCTCACAGCAGTTGAGGCATCTCACAGGTAGTTCTGTGGTGGGTGATGTGGGGCAAAGCAATGTAAATGCTACTGCAGCTTTGCTTTTGCTACTGCTTCAGTCACCTTCAGGCATTAAATAGGTTCCCTGCCTACAGAACTACACTGGAATTGCAGGAGGCTGGACTCATTCTGTTCTTTTAGCTCAGTTAATGTATGAATTTCTGTAATTTAGACTCAAAAAAGGGCAGTGCTTCTGATGCCGAAGCAGTGCTAGGAATAGCTGGTCATTTGAACAGTGGGGTAGATTGGGAGCAGATCCCAGAGGTCCATGATCAGTGGCACAGGGGCTGGTTGGAGGCCTGTCACCTGTGGTGTCCCCCAAGGTTCAATAGTGAGCCCAGTAGTGTTTAATTTACTCATCAGTGACTTGGATGAAGGGGCAGATGCCCTCTCAGCAAATTAATTGATGACACAAAGCTGGGAGGAGTGGCAGATATCCCAGAGTGCTGTGCTGCCAATCCAAAGGATCTCAGCAGGTTGGGGAGACAGCCAGAGAGGAAACTTTGGAAGTTCAGCAAGGGCAGGTGCAGGGTTCTGCAGCTGGGGAACAATAATCCTGAGCACCTGTACAGGCTTGAGGCCAACTTGCTGGAAAGCAGCTCTGCAGAGAAGAAAGAACCTGAGGGTCCTGGGCAACAACAAGCTGTCCCTGAGGCAGCAGTGTCCTTGTGGCCAGGAAGGCCAGTGGTATCCTGGGGGCATTAGGAAGAGTGCAGCCAGCAGGGCGAGGGAGGTGACCCTGCCCTGGTGAGGCCACACCTGAGTGCTGGATCCGGTTCTGGCCTCCTCAGGACGAGAGATGTGGATCTCCTGGAGCTCAGGTGACGGAGCACTGGAACAGGTCACCCAGAGAGGGGTGGAGTCTCCCTCACTGTAGATACTCCAGAACCCCCTGGACACAATCCTTTGCCATGTGCTCTGGGATGGCCCTGCTTGACCAGGGAGGTTGGAGCAGGTGACCCACTGTGCTCCCTTCCAACCTGACGCGTTCTGTGATCTGTCAGTTCTAGCAAAGCATTTATTCAACAGAACGTTATTTAGGCCACAGAGATGCATATGACATTGACTTGAAGTAAGGTGTCTGAAGGAATGTAGTAGAGTCATCTTTCCTTGAAAAAAATTTGGGAGGCCAGCATCAGGGAGAACCTTTTTTTAATGAAGACTGTGAATATGATTTTGTAACTGTTACAATGCAGCGCTCGTCAGAAGTGCGTGCGACTTGCCTGGGAGAAGGAAAATATAAATGAAAAGTGGTCAGCAACAAGATGGGCAAAGAAGATTGAAGCCCGAGAAAAGGTAACAGTGTTTCACTGGATGAGGAGTACATGTGCTGTTCCTGCTTTGTAAAATTAGGTACAGTCTAAGGGCTGCATGTTTTCAATAGTAAGCTAGGATTAGAGATAGACAAGGCATAAGTTTTTAACTTACCAGCTTAAACTTCTTGTATTTTAACAGTGAATGTCGTTTTGTTCAGTTATTTCTGTAAGAGCCTCTTTCCCTGCACCTCTTTTCCTGTATCCTGGGGAGGCACGAAGGCCTTAACTTGTGACCTAGTTCCAGAAGTGCAGCTAAACCTCATTTGGAGATGATCAGTTACTTTTGGAATGCTGAGTTTTACTACTTGTGTGTATCAGAGTTTCATGACTGATTCCTTTCACACAGAAAGCCAAAATGACTGACTTTGATCGCTACAAGGTGATGAAAGCGAAGAAAATGGTAAGTGTTTGAGTGCTGCTTCTTCATGGGGTTAATGCTTGTAGCTTTCACTTTAGAGTCACTTTCTAACAGATCCAGTGTTAGTAATCTAACTTTCACAGCTGGCTTGGGTTATGGGGTGACACCCTGGTTGTGAATGCCTTGAATTTTCCATGGTTCTTTAATATATCACCACTTTCTCTTCTGTAATTGGTCAGACTCAAACTTGTATTATCCATCTGTCAGTCCTCCCAAGTTGCAGCTGAGGAAGGAATTGGCTTGCTGATAAAATCAAATATTCTGGATGGGTTGCTGTTAGTATTTCACCCCCTAATGAAAATCATTATATGTGGAATATTGAGATGTCTGAGCTACCAGCCAGAATGATAATGTCCACTTGGTAGATTGGAACAGTTTTAGGTGGAATTTGACATTTCAAATATTATGCATGGTAAAGGGTGATAATGAAAAGAGGCAGAATCTGAAACCTTAGAATTTGAATTAAGGCACAGTATTTGAACTCCTGCTCTTTTCATTCTGATAAAGTGTAAACATTTTCTTTTTTTTAACAGAGGAACAGAATCATCAAGCATGAAATGAAGAAGCTCCAGAGGTTGGCTTCTAAAAAGGGCAAGAAGCCAGGGAAGGCAGGGAAGCCAGTGAAGGCACCCAAGGGCAAAAAGCCAGAGAAGGCACCCAAGGCTAAGAAGCCTGAGAAGGCACCAGCACCGAAGGCGCAGAAGGCACAGAAATAAAATGAACTTCTCATTATGTATAACTCTGTGTCCTTGCTCTGATTTTGAAATTACAAACATTTGATTTAAATTGTAGTCATACGTTTGTCTTTATTTCTGACAAGAGTTGTTGTCTGTCTCATTTTTTAATGTCCCAGTGTTGGATTCTGGTGTTCCCCAGGAACATGCAGAAATGCTTTTGCCATGCTATGCCCAGTACTCTATACCCAATGCCAGCTGAAATAATTGCATTCCCAGTTATTTGAAGTAACATTGAACTGACATTGAAAAACAGTCTGTTATTGGAATTGGTTGGGAATGTACAAAGTTATTTGCACGGTCTTGAGTGTAAAATACATGAAAATAATTACACTAATAGTTCTGTATAAATATGCTGAAAGGATGTTTTAGAATACCAAAATGTTAGTATTTGAAAGACTTAACAAATTGCTGTTCAAACGCTAAATTATTTTCTAAAAAATTCCACAGCTTTTTAAGTAGTTACCTGGAATACTTGGATGCTTCAGACGTCAAACACCATAGTTGCCCTGTAAGCAGTTACAGTAATTTGTGCATTAACAAGATGGAAATTGTCGGCATGTATTTCAGTATGTTTGCTTTTTGGAATGTTTCAAGGGTAAGATTTTCTGTCAAGACCTGAGATTAACTCCAATTCCTTAAACTATGCAGCATATCATTTCCACTAATCAAAACCATCAAGTAAAAGGGAGCAGGACCTAAAAATTAGTTCGTCTGAAACACAGAACTGCTCAATTTAGTCTTTGCATTATAAAATAATGTTTACAAATCTCAGTGTCAGCATCCGTGTAATTTCCTGTGTTTCCTCCTGTAGTTTCTTGACAGGAGATACATTTTCTTCACATTGAATGGAGAAATCTTGTAAGTCTGAGGTATCTGGTAATTTAAAACCAAATTACTTTTTCAGTCAAATATAAATTGGAGGACGAAGTATGTATTTTAAAGAACGAAGGTTGTGAGACCTTTATATTGTCATATACATGCTCAAATATATGTTGCCAAATACACTGATAAGCATATGTTGTTAAAAATGTGTGCTTTAACTATTTACATGGCTAGTGCTGCTTATTTCAGCCAGCATTAGGCTTACCCAAGCACTTAGAAATCTAGTGTTGTCTTGAGCTGTTTATATACCCTTGGAAATAGAGTTCAAGCACATGGCTGTTAGGAAGGGATATAACTGCTAAGGGAAAAAAAAAAGAGAAATACAAATTGGGACTAAAAGCCACGTTCAAGTGTCTGGACACCTTAAATTGGATTTTGAAGTGATAAAATCCACCTACTCTGAAACTCTAACTCGAAAGTAACTTCAAAGTTCTATCAGCCTGGAGGTCCTTTAAGGTGAAAAATGTGTCTCTTACAGTTACTGATTTTTTAAATCCACTACTGTTAAGCTTGGTTATATAAGACGGAGGGAAAAAATGGTAAAAGTGCCTGTATAGAAAATAGACATGCCTTCAATCATGACAAGCTCAGAAACACTTTTTCTACACCACTTAACTTGTTTTAAAGGTACTGTCTTCCCCAGAACATTTTTGCCTATGACTGTAATTTATCCAGTGTTTTCATTCCTACCACTCAGCAGCTGCTGAGGCAGCTGAAACTTTTCCACCGTATAAGGTGTACAGTAATCCTTGGGAGCTGGGATTGTCCTGAAGAGCGCCCTGGTAGTGGTATAAAACACGTGTAGAGGGTTGTGTCTGCCCTGTGCCACAAGAGCAGGGCATTAAAGATCTAGGCACTGCTGGGGGGAGAGAGTGTTCTGCGTCTTAAAAGAAAGCTGGGCTCTGTAACACCACACCTGACTAGCAGGACTCCTGCCAAAGTACTGTTTTTTTACAATTGGGCCAAAAAGGGAAAGAGCAGTAACGGAATATACTGGAGTTTGGTACTTGCACTGAGCATTTCTGACCTGGTGTTCCATCTCGGCAGCATTTGGTGCTCCTTTCAGCAACTCATGAAAACCTGCAGGTCTGTATTTTGGGCAGGCAGTACACCTTCCTTTCAGTCCACGGGCATTGTCCAGCCCTCTGGGCTGGTTCTTCCTTTTTGTAAAGCTACGGGGAATACGAAAAGCCGCAGGAGTGCAGTTTATTTCTGAGGGTCACCACACGATGGCAACCTTAGCTCTTCAGAAGGTTCTTCCTGAGGCCAGGCCATTGTGCTGCCTTCCCGTGCAAGGAATGGTGCCAAACAAAAGGGATGGCACAAACCACAAACACTTGAGAGCAGTGGACGTGCTTGGCCGATTATTCATTTTGCCTTTATAGTTGACTAAGGTGTGCTTGGCTGGACTATGGATATGCTTCTTAATTTACTTGGTGGAGCTGAACATAAAGAAATGGGGTCTGCTGTTTAGAAAGAGCTTGAAGTGAAGTCCCTGTGTTTGTTTTCTCATATCACTTCACACAGAATGTGTAGTGGGCTTGCTGGGGGCAGAGCAGGGCATTTACCTCAATTCTAAGATCAGCAGATAATTGCTGTATTTCCTAAACTGATACCAGTACTTGGAAAACCCAGTCCTAATCTCTGTGCTGCAAAGTCTGAGGGGTGTGAGCAATTTTAGGATTAGACCCCTAAAGACTCCTCCTTAGGATTTTACTCCTAAAGGTGTAAAATCTGCTATTACCATGAATCAGGCACAATTTTGGGTCAACTGATTTGCTGGTGATGCATATTTCTTCCTCTTGAAAAATGCTGTATTTGCATGATTTTGTCTCTTGACTAGCATGTCTGTTGCTGTCTTTGGCATCTGAATGTGTTTCAATTTTTTCATTGAGATGTAATAGACTTGAAAGAGAAATCTCTGCATTTACTGATGGACTTGTGACAAATCTGATCTAATTTATAGCTCTATTTATTTTGTCTTGCTTCAATTATAGTGCCCCTTAAATGTTTCCAGCCCTGTAAGGTTTCCCTGCTTTTCTCCTGTGCACACTGATAAAGTGTCTCTGAAAGCTCCACGTGCCTGCCTTTTATTGAGATGAAGGGGTGCTAATTTCTATTCACAGCATTATTGGTATATAAGTAAGTACAGCTTGCAAGGAAGTGGTAAGTGGAGCAAATTACAGGGATGACTGTGTGGTCTACTCATTTCAGGTCTTCAGCTTTTTGTTATTCCATTCTATAATTCCAGGGGGATGGAGGGGGGGCTGGGTTGGTTTGTTTGGGGGTTTAATTTGGGATTTTTTTATGTTGTTGTGAGTTTGAAGTTGAGTTACCCTCAGGTACTTTAGAGTTTGTACTGGCATTTCCTTCACTGAAGCAGAAAGATCAGCTTTCACCAGTCTAAACACAACACCCCTGGTTGTCCTGCAGTCCTTGTGCCTCCCTTGACACTGGCCCTGTGGGTACTGGTGATGTACCCACACCCTTTTCCCTGCACAAGCTTCATTCCTGGGGGATGTGCAACTTTCAGTTCATGGTGTCCATAAATGGGAACGTGGCCCAACCTTCACTTTGTGTAGCTGTCCCTGTATTACATTCTTGTTTTAGGTAAACAAAGAGTTGGTCATCTTTTCCTCACCTCCCTTTCAGTGACGATAAAAGTGAGTGGGCTCCAGGCAAACTCTCCACCTTCCTGGCAAACTCTCCACCTCCCCATAAACTTTCAGACCACTATATGCATCCAAACAAGAGAAGTCTTCCACCTGCAGTCAGTTATTTGTGCTGGTCACCCACATAAAAAATATGCCATTGCCACCAGCACAGAGCCCCTTCCTCCTTCCTAAAGTGCATTGACCCAGTTCTTATTACAGAGGAAGTACTTTTTAACATTTCCCTGGTGATCCCTGGTTGGAGGATATTTTTCAGGATTATTTAGTTCTGGAACTGTTCCTCACACATAGTGGGGAAAGGCCCTGAGCTGTTCATCACAGCCCTCAGAAGAGCCGAGCTCTTCCCTCACATCCACTTTGGGCTGCTGGTGGAGCACAGGTGGTGTTTTGGAGCACTGTGCCCCGATAAAGGTTTATGTGGCAAGATCTTATTAGGAAGCTCTGATGAAGATGAGAGATACTTCAAAAAAGTCATGATGTGCAAATTTAAATAGCATGAAAGAATATTATTTTTGAGATCTGCTGGAGCTTTACGTAAGGACACACAGTGGGAGAGCACAACATCTGAGTATTTTTCACAATAACTCACCAGTCAAGACTTTTTATAGCCACTGTTTGAGCCTGCTATTTACAAAAGAAGGGGCCACTGCTAGCTGGGTTATTGCCACAGTCAGGTGCTATGTAAAAATGTTCTAAAGAAGAGATGGAAAATAGGCTTGAGAGCTTTTTCCTTCTTCCTTCTCTTCCTCCCTGGAATCCCTGAATAACTGTACAGGGAGAGGTTTCTTCCTTGTTTATCTTTTATTTCTACTGCTTGTCTCATTCGCATTGCACATGTGAGTCTTAGCTCATCCTGGAAGTCTCTGTGGATAATGCAAAAAAAATCAGAGTTCATGGCATAATGAAATAAATTAAGTCTGACTAGCTGAAAGTGGCATCATTTTTGCTGGCTTAAAGCATTTTTCAAGGTCCAGGGAGAGGCTGACAAGCTGCTGCTGCAGTTGGCGATGCATGCAGATCCTCATCCCAGATGTGAGCAGGCTTCCTCAACTTCTAGACACCTGAATGTGACCTTGGAAGGAAGGGTGTTCATACTGGATATGCCAGCTCTCTGCTGGAGGTGCAGCAGGTCTAGAGTGGGAGGCAGAGTTGCATTCCAATGTCAATGCAGGCAATTGTCCCACAGGACAATTATTCCAACAGGAGACTGAAAAGCATCCACACAGTCCATAATGCAAAATAATTTCTGGCATCCTGTAGAAAATTTGAGATTGTGGTCAGAAGAAAATCCCAGTGCCATGCCACAGGATGAGAGTGCTCAGGGTCACAGGCACTGCCAAACAGCCCTGGGTAGTCACTGCTCAGACAGGAAATTCGGTGTCTTCATGGTCCTTGGAAGGAGAACATGCCCAACAAGCTAGACCCTGACAATCTGACCTTTATTTCTGGCCACTCTACTCAAAACTTTCAACAAATTTGGCTCCAGGGCTATTGCTTTGTGCCATTAGCAGTTGATACAAAGCCATCCCTGGGGTAAAGGACGGGATGAATTCTCCATGTGTTCAGTTCCCTCCTCTCTTCTCCTATGCTGCTCTACTGAGAGTGACAAAGGTTCACTGCCCACTCCCTCTCCTGTCTGAAAGTTCCCGGAACCTAATCCTCTGATTATTAGAAACCCTCTAATTATCAACCTAAATTTATTCATGACTAATTTATAACCAGGAGGCTCCGTTTCTTGCTTCTGTAACTGCAGGGCTGTCAGGAAAGATTCATGAGCCCATATGTTGGTCAGACCCTATTTTCAGCAGCCACAATTCAAAGCTCTCAGATTAAATACTACCTGATTGCTCCATGTGTTAGTGCATACGCTTTCCCCCATCCTGGCATCACAGTGACAGAGGACTTTCCCTGCTGCAAAGGTATGTACACAGCCAATAGTGACTTTGTGGTCTCAACTCAAGCATATGCCAAGAACTCCTTCCAGGAAAAGAAACAGATTGCTTCTGTCTTGTTTTCTCTCTTTTTTGGGGGAGTGGAAATGTTCCATGCATCAGTCTATGTTCATTTTCCCCTTGTTTCTGTGTGATCCTGCAGGTCAGAGCTGGAGGTTTGCTGAGATGCTCTGAGGAAAATGAAGTCATGTGCTGGCTTCAGGCATGGGATGCTGGCACACAGCAAACCCAGGAGGGCAGGCTCTGCCCCCAGGATCTGGCCTGTTCACATGCAGAGGTAGGAATTGACCTCTGGCCAGGTCTTGGAGAGCCACAGTCACACTCTCTGGGGAGGCAGGGCATGCAGCATCAGTAGCTGCTAACGGGAATCTCAGGCAGCAATGCTCTGTGCTCCCACCTGGCATTGTCTGTGCTCCCTTTCAGGCTCCCTGAAAGCTACCTACAGATTTGAACCATGCAGGGAGCTCTGGATGGTGCAGGAGAACCTGTGTTCACCCTGGCCCTGTCTGTGAGGTGTAAGAGCAGGCAGGGATGAGCTGCTCCCTGCAGAGCCCCACCACACCTCCTTTTCTCTCCCCAGGCACCTCCAGAGTAAGACGAGCTTGAATAACTCCTGCTCAGGAGGCCAAGGGAATCAGTTCTGCAGCTCTCTGAACCCCCAATACTAACTCCTAGCCTCCCTAAACCCAAGTAACTTGTGCACTAATTTTGCAGCTCTTCAGGAAATTTTTCTGTGACGATACAGAGTTTCCAGTGACTTTTCCTGACCACCTTCCGTAAGTGTGGTAGCACTGATGCCTTAAGTTTTAGCTTTCATATTATCCAGATTCTGTACTGCATTAGTATATAACTCTGAACTTCATATAAAGTGCTAGCAAGTTCTTTTCACAGTTTAGTTAGACAAAACAATCCTTTTCCAGCCTGAGAACCCAGGACACCATTGCAGCTTCAGGCCCAAAAAGATAAACAATATCAAATTGAGGAGAGCAATCTGGGAGGATGGAACTTCATAACCTGAAGCTGTAACTGGACAATTAATCCCAATATTGTAAATGGACCCAAACTTATGAAAGTGTGAAAATGTGTGACCTGTCATCCATCTTGGGTGTAGCTTTGGCCAGGCTCTAGTACTGCCCAAGGTGTATCCTTTGAAGGCCTTTCTAATAAATACCTGCCTTATTCCTTTAATACTGTTCTAGGTAGCCTCTCAAGGCATCAGATTATAAAGAAATTTGAAGGCTTTCTGAATAGCTTGTTTTTAATCAGTGCTTGATAGGTATGATTTATCTGGACAGGGTTTGAGTATCAGAAATTCATTCAAGCTTATAATTATCTTGGCAGATGTGAAAAGTCATATTCATAGCCCCTCAAACCCATTAGAGCATCCAAGTGGATGGCTAGGCAAAGCCTCTGTTGAGAAGCAGAGAGGAGCTATGGGTGTAAGGATTGCCAGCTAATGTGGTTTCATGGTCAGTCACACTCATCACCTTCCCAAGGAGAGCACGGCTCTCTCTCTGTGCTGGCAGGGCACATCTGCCTTTGGGTGTCTCCAAAGCAACGGGCACAGCACCACACGCCCTTTTTATTTTGCAAACAATATAATTTACAGGGACTGCTTTACATATTAAATGAGGAACTGTCTCAACAACAGATCTCAAAATGAGACATCAGTGCTAAAGCTTTTGTATGCAGTGGGGTGAAATTGTTCTTCATCCAACAGCCCGTATTTTCAAACAGTGATCAAGTTAAGGATACACAGACACACACGCATTTATTTGCTAGTGAAGATTGCAGATGGTGCAGGATTAATGGGATACTAAATAATAGAGATCTGAATCTCTTGATTTACATGATGACAGTCCAAAAAACCCCAAAAACCAGTGTTTCAGAGTCATTGGAGTGCTGGGGTTTGTATCTAGAAAGGAGAAAGACAGAGGAAGAAAAGATAAAGCTTAAAAAAGGGGGATCTCTGCCTTGGGAAGGACTGACTGAAGAGGACAGAGGAGTCTGGGGTGAAATATAGGTAGAAAGTCAGTGTTGAAGTTCAAATTGTTACACCAGCTGCTAGGAGCGATGGAACCCAGTGGGATGGAACCCTGTTGGGGCACCCATGTTGTGCCACCTGGAAGGTTCACCCTCTCCCATGGACTTGGGATGCCACAACATGGCTGGACTGTCAGTGACTGTTTTCTCATGGGGCTGAAGTTCAATTGTTTCCAAAAGCTGGTGGAGGATGGAGGCTGAGACCCTTGGTGATACAGAGCGGTCGGCTTTTCTTGCAGGAGCAGGCTAGGAAAAAGTTTCTTCTCTAACGACACAACAAATGTCTTGGACACGGAACAGAGGTGGTAAGATTTTTCTTCTGGCCGAACACAGGAGAGCTTTAAAAACAGCCCTTAGAAATTAAAAAATGAAAAGAGAACCCTAACTCATTTGAGCTCATGTTCTGTAAAAAAAATACTGTGTTCTGACAAGCGATTCAGAGTTTGTAGCATTTATCTAAAATGTTAAATTGGAGGAATGAGTAATCACCTCTGAAGGACTTAATAACTCTTTGTCCCTTCTTCCATATGCTTGTGCTTGAGTCATGACAACAAGGAGGATACAATAGGTATTTGTGGGAAGTATAAAGCCTGTGCACTGAGGGAACGTGTGGTTCTCCACAGATGTTATTGTTTTCTCTGGCATCTTAAACACTGCTTATAAAGGATTATTCTCCCTTCAGGATGTGACCTCTCTGCCTTTTGTCTTGAGTCAGACAAATGATGACAAAGGCATCCCAGCAGCATTAATTTACTCTAATTACTGCATTGGGGGTATGCAGCTTCTTCAGCTTATTTGTGAAAATTCAGTGCATTCCATAAATGACTTGGGTGGGCTTATTTCCACGTGAACAAAGAGGAAAACCTGAGATGCACGAGTCATTCCCACACACAGTGAACTGAAAGAAATTACCCACATCCAGGTTTTTTCTCCGAGTTAGGGACTCTTGTTTGTCCCCTGTAGGGATACTGACTGGGGAAGTGGGGCACGGGTTCATGTCACACTTCGAAACCAGATGCAAAACTCACTTTTGCACCTTACCTGCTTCTCAGCATCTTCTGTGTCCCAGTGCCAGACCCAGTCTGAACCCAAATCTTTCTTCATTCTGCTTGATCCCTATAGCCTTAATTTCCCATCTCTTTCACACCTCCTGCAAAGAAAGGATGAAGTACCAGGGTTTCCTCTACAGTTTCTTAGCAAAGCACTGAGACCCATTACCAACAGATACAGGAGATAGTGGGGTGGGAAGGGAAGAGAAATTTGAAGGCTTTCTGAATAGCTTGTTTTTAATCAGTGCTTGATAGGTATGATTTATCTGGACAGGGTTTGAGTATCAGAAATTCATTCAAGCTTATAATTATCTTGGCAGATGTGAAAAGTCATATTCATAGCCCCTCAAACCCATTAGAGCCTCACACTTTTCTAAAAGGAAGAAAAAAAACCTTCAGCTTTACTTTCTGAGAGGCAGAATAACTTTCCTTGACAGCTCTTGAAATCTGTCCCCTTTTCACTGCCTGTCTTTAGTTCCCAAGGGAGAAATGAATGCAGGTCCACTGGGACAGAAAGGGAAAGAAAGAAGTACTTCTGGGAAAGAAGAAGAAGACAAAAAAATCAACCTATTTTCATCCCTCTGCAGCAGGCATTTCTTTATGAGGACAAGCAAGTGGAAAGCCAAGTCAGTCTCTATGAAATGGAGTCAGGGTTATACCAGAAGATTTTGCTAGTGCCTACAGTCATCTGAGGGAGCACAGAGATGCTGCTGTGGGTGCAGCAGCACCCATGGCCTTCTTTGCTCTCCATTGGTTTCCTGGGATTTTGGCCTGCTTAGAGAACCTTAGGGAAAGGTCTCAACTTTCCTGTTTCAAAGTACTTGCTCCTGGCTGAGCTGGTGGTCAGGGGATAGAAAAGAAAAAGGAGAGAAGAAAAGCAGTTTCCACTATTCGGATAGTCACTGTTTTTCCAGAATGCAGTAGCAGAGATGCTACTTGTGGGATCTGGGGGCTGCAGTGGTGGGCTTAGGACTACCCAGCTCAGGTACAAGGTAGTCACAGTCCTATGGATTTGGGGAGTCCTCCTCAGAAAACTGGTTTACAATGCACTTGGTTCTTAGGTCTGCTTTTAAAATCTGATTTTTGCATGGTGAATGTCATTAGAAAGCAGAGAAAGGAGGGGAGAAAATAAATTTTTGAAATTTCATAATGCCAAGATTGGAGGGTTTGTTTCAAGGCCCACTAGGCTCACCTTACTGGTTTGGGCACTGATCACTTAAGTCTGTCTGTTACAGCAGCCATCCAAGCCTGTTTGTGATGTCAAATTCCTCAAATGTCAGGCGTGCATTTTGAGGGGTTATTTGCAGGGAGAGGCAATCCGGAGAGACCAGCGCCAGCGCTCGGCCTGTCAGTCAAGGCTCGCGCTGCCGCCGCACTGACAGCAATCATTTTGACAGAAAATTGCATAGAAATTGAATCATTTCAAAATTAAGAAAGGGAGATGAAAGCAAACGCTTCCGAAATGAGGTGCCACTGATGAGTTGCGATTCACAGGGTTCAGCCCCTGGAGCCCTGCAGATCCCTTCCCTGGCACTCGCTCTGTCTTTGGACAGGCCACCTTTGTGCCAAGGCCAATAGTAGGTTATTGCTAATTACTGCATATTGCTAATTGTATTAGAAGTATTATTCTCTGCCCCTCAGGGAACTGGCCTCAAGGGAAGTGTTTCAGGATGTTCAGTGCTGCAGTGTCCAGGACAGGCAGGGTCAGTGAGGTTGATGGTGGCAGCAAGGAGGGGATGCAGAGCTTGGTTTCTGTACCCCTTCCTCATGCCCAAGGATGGCATGGAGTGGGATGTGCTGAAGCCAAAAGCAGGCACACTGTTTTGGTGTGTAACCTCCAAACCACTTCTTTTCCTAGCTATAATTTTGAATATCAGTTGAAGGGGTGGGGAGATGTACCATATTAAAATAAAATGCCCTCAGTGAACCAAGGCCCTGGGGCACTGGGCTTGGCACAAGGGCACACTGGCCGAGAGCACTGAGTTGCCACCATTGTTTACACCCAATGTGTTGCATCACCTTGTGAAATGAATGTGAAATGTGGACTGTACATGATTAGTGAGCTAGAATGGGGCTTGGGGACACAGGAGACTCCTCCTGGGTCTGTCACCATCTTCCCGTGCTGCCTTGGTCAACTAACTTGGCATAGTTTCACTCAGCCTCATCCTCTTCTCTTTTTAGACCACCATATCTTCATTATACCTCACAAAAGCCTGTACAGAAGTGAATTTATCAGATTTTTTAAAAACTACAAATATCAGTAAAGAACAATGCTGATCAATCTAGTTTGTTTTACGGTTTCCTAGAGGAGATAGTTGAATAGGTCAGGGATCTGGAAAGCCCCCACACCCGAGACAGAGGGTTTCCTCCTGTCCCCAAGCTGGGTTGCTGAAGCCAGTGCAGGGCTGGAGCCGTTGGCTGTGTCACCTGCCATGGTGAGGGACTGATGAGTTTTACTTGGCGGCAGCCCAGGGCTGGAAGGGGAAAGTTACATGAAACAAAAATGGCTTGCAGCCTGGCAGCGGCCCGTGTATCCTGCTTGGCCATGGAGGGCTCTTGAAACAGCACACTGCTGTCCAGAGCAATGCCTCCAGACCCTCTTCTCCCAGAGGCCTGAGGAAATGGCACCTAGGATGCACCCACCCTACACCAGGTACTGCGTGGGGGAACTGCACTGGGCACTGCAGGGCTCAGCATGCTGCAGTCTGCACTGCTGGCTGTGGTGAGGGTCCTCTTCCACCGTGCCCCAGAAAAACAGGTGCCTGAGAACCTTAAAAGTGGTTTTAATGCATTAATACCTTTTAGGCAGATAAGAAATCTTCTCCTAGGTCTGCATCCACTCCAGGCACTGATGTGGCACAGCTTTTTGCTGGACCATGATTGAAAGGCAAAGAAATGCTAAAAAAGACCTGCAAAGAGCATTTTCTTGGGCACCCATAAGCAGATCTCTGGTTTGCTTTCCTGGCTCTGGGTCTCTGTGGCCCTTGGGGCTCTAGTGGTCCCTCTACTTGGCCGGCACCGGGATCACTGGGAACAAATGGGCTTGGGAGGAGTATGTGTATCTTCATCTCCTTCTGGCTCACACTGATTTGGTATTGAAAAAAAAAAAAAGAAAAAGAAAAAGCAAACCAGAAAAAAAGCAACAAGAAGGGCTTTTATTGTGAAAAAGAGACTTTTCAAATGCCTGTTCCCCCCTTCCCAGCCTCCCAACTCCCCTCCCCACAGGGAGGTGGGTCTGGGATGAGGCAGAGTTTGAAAACTCACAGCTGAAGTTTGAAGGGTGTCCTCTCACCCAGGGGGAAGCGGAGGCACCCGCTGGCCTGTAGTGACAGGAGCCCAGCAGCCCCTGGAACACGGAGCTGGGCAGCAGGGACTGTGCACAGCCCAGAGGGGCACCCCTGGGTGACAGCTCCCGGCTGTGATTAATGACCTGGGGAAAGGAAGCGGGCTGACTAGTTGCTGGATATTTCTTTTTTTTTCCCCCCCTTTTTTTTTAAATTGCTATTTTAATTTTTTTTTTTTTTGGTGTTCTGTGTGGGTTCCTGGTGTCGTATGGAAGTGCCATCGGCGGCCGGCACCCGGCTGAGGAGGTGACCGTGTGGCGTGTCGCGCACAGGCGGTGAAGCACATGAGGAGGGGTGCGCCGGCTGCTGCTGCTGCGAGATATGGTAGGATTTAGGGGTTTCCTTGCTGAGCTGGCAGTGGGGAGCAATGCTGGGTTTGCCCCATGGGATGAGGTGCAACGGCGTGTCCTGGGTGTCTCCATCCTGGGGGCAGCTTGTGCGGGACCACTCGGAGGGTCAGAGCATGGTGAAGCAAGCAAGGCACGGAACCACTATAGCACTTTTCTGTCCCTAAAAGCATTAGGGATGGACCAAGCAGATTGTAAGAATGCACTAGGGATGGACAGAGCAGATTGTCAGGGTGCCCCTGAAGGCAGTGCCTGGGGCTGCTGTAGCTAAAGCGCTGCTGTCAGCCGGGGGGTGATTACACTCCCTCAGCCAAAACCCACCTCTTCTAAATGGCCAGCTGGCACTGCTTCAGGCAGGCGAACAGCGCGGGGTGTAGGCAGCGAAGTGCAGACAGAGATCACAAAGAGCCACTCTGTGCTTTCTGTTTGGTCCAGACAAAGCACAGCACTTTCATCAAAAAGCCACAAAATCGGCCAGTTTGGCAAGGGAAAACTTCCCTCCCAAGAAATGTGCTTCCTCAGCATCAGAAGATTTATCCACATCTGTAGTGTATTCCAAACCTTAGAGTGGTGTTTCATGTCATCGAGTTTTAGGGCTCCAGTTTAGAACATCCCTTGGCAGACCCATCTGAGCAAGCACATATCAGCTGAGCTGGGATGGACCCCCATGCCCCATTACCCCTGCCCCGCCAGGGGAAAGGGGGTGTCATGCCAGGGAGTTTGCTCTGGGGCAGGGGGCTCCGTCCCTGCTTCACCACCTCAGCCCTTGCCAAGCTTGTGTTGGGCAGGGATCGCAAACCTGTGACGGATGAGCTGATGGTGCTGCTGCCAGAAACTGGGCATTGGTGTCATTGAAGCATTTTTATGTCCTCGAGAGTGTGCTGATGACTCAGAACATCTCTGGGGACAACGGTGCTCGCTAGAGTGTTTGTGTACATTGGACACTGGTGTAATCCTTTACACTTTCCTTCCTTCAGTTTGCATAGGCTGCTTTGGGTTTCTTAATGAACTTCAGCAGCAGGAAAAAATGACAAGACTGGGATTCATGTTCCCTATTTTGGGTTTGGAGATAACTCCTCCCTGTAAAAGGGAGGCTACTCTCCCCATAGCAGCCTTTTGTCTGAGTAACATTTTTCTGTACAAGCCTTCACTATGAAGCCTTTCAAAGCCTGTACAGCCAGAGCCAGGTACCTGGTGTAGTCTCCCCTTATGAGAGTGGGGTATTCACTTTTTGCCAGGATTTCCATTTTGCCTTGGCAAGGGAAGGTCTGCTTCTGCAGTCCTTTCCACTTTGTGAGCTCCTGCATCGACTGCTTTGATTTTGCCCATAATCTGGGTTTGCTCTGGGCACCTGCAGGCAGGGCAGTAGTGGACATGAGGAATAAATTCAGGCTAGGCCACCAGCTGATCATCTTGTTGCTTCATTTGCAGCAACATTCCAAACAAAATGCACAAGATGATTTTTGCCTCCTCTCAAAATCACCAGAAGGGTGATCCCTTGCAGAAAGCCAGAGGGATGCCAGCTGTGACCTCCCCTGTTGGTATGGAGAGCGCTGCCTGCAGGCGGCTCCTTGTTGGATCCGGCCGCCTCACATGCTCGACCTGCCGCAGCAGAGAGTGCTGGGGGATGACTGCATCACAGAAACATCTTCTTTCTTCTGGCTTCAAAATCTACCAGCGACTAGTTTCCAGTTGCGGTTGTTTGCCTAGCATGAGGCACTCCAAATACGAGGGGCTGATTACACTGTATTAATCCTCTGGCATAGATTCCACATGCTTCAATTATCCCTTCCATTTCCAGTGCTCAGTAACTCCAGTGCACCTGCAGCTACTTGCCTTGCCCTGAAGGAAAAGCCCCTTTTCTGTGAGCCTGGCTGCACCAGTGCTAGTACCACATTTGCTCTGCTTGCTCACCCCATGGATTTTGCTAGGAGAAGAAGCGGGATGGGGGGTAGCTGCCAGTAGGCTTTGCCCAGGTTGGGGTCTGCGGGACACAGGCAGCACTCCGAGCTAAGTGGCAAGCAGTTTTCTTCCCCTTTTTTTCTCTTTCAGAGGTAATGGCTTAACAGGAGGAAAATAGGGTTACCTTTCTGCAGCTGAGGCCAGGGCTGGTATGAACAATTCTGTTTTGAAGAAAGCCCACAGGGCTGAAAGGCTCTGCTGTCCTCCTCCTTCTCCCTCCCCTTTGGAATCCCACGAATGCACTTTTCTGCTCTCCAGGAAGGGAAAAACCTGACAGTCAGCTCAGGGAAACCCAACTGTCTGACTTGGGCAACCTACACTGAAACTCCAACAAGGGAATCCAGTGCTACTGCTTGCCAATACCCCAAAGAGGGTTTTGTGAGCTCCCAGTGGGCACCAAGCAAGCATTCTTGTTCCCTGGTGCTGGTCCACCAGTTAGAAACAAAAACTGAAAATATGTGGATCCAAATCCCTCCTCCCCAAAATGCAGAAAAAACATGACCCCTGGTAAAATAAATAAAACTGAACCAAATGCCAAAATGTGTGAGTTTTAGCAGCATTCCAGGCACTCACAAGCAGGATTGGCAAACTCATCAAGAGCAGGAGGAAATAAAATATAATTTTATTGTAATGTGTTCCTCCCCATATTAAATACAGCCCAGAACATATGCAAGAGGGACGTGGCTTTCTGGCAGCTCTGCTCTTTGCCTCTGTTATGTGCAGAGGAGCTGCAGCAGCACAGCCCCTCTGGGGGTGCCAAACCAGAGCTGGTGAGCAGCCCTGAGGTGCAGCAAGAGAAGCTACCGGGGTGAGGGGAGTTGTGAGGAAGGGAATCCATGGCTCCCAAAATCTAGTTCTTACATCCCTGGGTTTGGAAATCCCAAAGGAATCAGCTCCGAAGCTATGGTCTGTGGCTGGAACGTGCTGAGGAGCAGGACTGTCAGTTCCGGAATGCCACAGGAACAAAGCATATTCTTCTTCCCCAGAAGAAACTCAGGGTTTGAGGCAGTTTGTGTGTGGGACTTGAAGGGAAGGGGTCCAGCCTACGGGCCACAGGCTGCTGCCTTCCTCCAAAGCATCCCCCGTCCAACCCCTCAGAAACAAAGGCAAGACTGTTCAAAATGAGCAGGGCATGAGGCGCAGATGTTGCACAAAGGCAAGCCACATCTGTTTCACTGGAGAAGGGGCCCCCTACTTGCTGGTTCAGCAGGCAGATGGGAAAGCTGCTCTGAAAACTTACGGAGCTAAGTGCGACAGGCTGGCCGGGAAACTGGGACGAGGGGAGGGGGAAAAGGGAAACCTGGCAGGAGCCTGCACGGCAGTGGTGGAGTGAGGGAGCAACAGCCTCCCAAAAGTGCTGCCTTCCCTCCTTGACTTCCCTGCCAGGAATTTCTAGGTTGTGCTGCTCTCATGTAAGCGTGACGGTTATGTTAGGGGAATGAGCAGAGGGAGAAGGAGGGAAGATGAGGAGGACCTCCCTTGTCCCCTGAGGAGAGCAGGACAGTTGTGCATTCAGGGCTGCCCAGGTCCTCACTGTCTCCTGTGAGCATGGGATGCTGTTTCAGGTCCTCAGTGACCTGGGAGATTTGGGTGCAGGTCAGTATCACTTTTAGTGGTGAAAAGTAAAGGGAGATGTTTGCACATGCCAATGACAGCAGACCTGTGCATATCAGTGACGTGTCCTGACAGACTGCCATCAATCTCTTGGGAGATGTGTCTCCAGGAAGTAAAAGATCCAGCTGAGTGCAAGAATCTGCAGTAAAAGCCCTGACTCTGAACTTAAATAGGAGAACGATAAGGCATCTGAAAGCTTTTAGTTTGCTTACTTTAAGCAGAAGTGTGGCATCCTGGAGACTGTTTATTTTTGTGGTGCTTTGTGTTGACTTCTGGGATTAAACCAGAGTGGTCCTGAGCTGCAGTGTACATAGCACCAGGATGAAAAACTCCCTGTCCATCCCACACAGAGCTGAGTATTAACTGTGTGCAAGCTGAGATTTACACAGTGGGCATGAGGAGAATTATGAATCTCTCCTTTTGCTCAGTGAAAATCACTTGATTTTGGGGCAAGGATGGTGTCATCACAGGACAAACAAGTCCCTGCTGGTACCCTGCAGGGCTTTAGTCCACAGTAGGTGCAGGACATGATGTGTGTCCCTTCTGGGTTCCCCCCCAAGCAGCAGCCCCGACCTTGACTGCATCAGCTGTACCCCATGGTGTGGTGTCCTCCAGTAGGTGCTGGCCATCTGTTTCCTTCAAGGTGTGTCTTCTGTCTCCTGCTCCAGGTCTTCCTTCTTCAGAGATACTGAACAGGACATTTGGGGTGCTGGGAGTCTTGCTTCTCTTGTGAGCTACTCCTGGAGAGGGCAAGGAGTTTACAAGTCTGTGTTTCTGCTGTACTTCTTTGGCACATAACTCAGCTGGGGGCAGACAGTGCAATGGGAATAGCGCTGTTGAACAAAGCAGTTTACAGCTATGGCCGAAGTTTTTGTTCAAAATGGTCTTTTGGATGACGGATGGTTGTGCTCAGCCTATAGCTGTGCAGATAAGAACCTCCAGGGCAAGGAGCCTCCCAAAAAAAAAAAAAAAAANATGGGAGTTTAGAGCAAGAAACAGGGCATTTCATCCCTGGGAAGCAAAAAAGCTGGAGGGGCTGATGCAGGACCTGGAGTCAAGGACACTCCAGGTTAACACTAGAAAGAGGCTGTGGAGCTTGAAGGTTTCCAGGTTTTTATAATTTCCTGCCCCAAGGCCATAGTGATAACTGGGAAGAACTGTGAAGGCAACATTATTTGAGTTAAAGGTGGTGTGTTGGCACCATCCCTTCGAAGTCAGTGCTCAGACTGAACGGTGCCAACACTGTTTCATCTGTTTATGCTGCTGCCAGAGTGCTGCCCTCTGCTAGTGCAAAGCATGCTTGCCCCGCACTTAGGCTATAAACGATCCCAGAAACTTTGCAGACCGTCCAAAATTTAGCAAAGTACAGCACGTTTTAAGGTTTCATCCCAGGAAATTTAACTCAGTCATTTTCTGGTTTGGTTTTGGACATGTTGGTGGGGAGGTTTGTGTGCCAGCTCTGAGGACTTTGCTGATTCTGCAGGGAAGGACCCAGCACCATGTGGTGATGTGTCACATTTCCATGTCCCCAGCTTCAGCTGACCCAATGTTTGCTGTGACTCCGTTTCATAGGATTTATGGGAGCAATCCTCTTTCCCACCTTCTCAGTGCCTGGCTTGAGCTGGGACTGGAGGATTGGGGCTGGAGGAGCACCTTGAGCAGACAGGCATGGCCTACCTGCCAAATCCCTGTCCTGGAACCAAGCAGGATGGTCTTCAGGGTGTCTGCTGAGTGCCAAAATAATAGTGAGGTCATAGTTCTCACCTCTGGAAGGGCATTTTTGAGGAAAAAAACCTTCATCTCTGGAGGGAAAAAGCCCAGACACAAAGCTGGTGTGGGTCTGCTAGGAATTTCAGCCACTGTAATGGATCATGAGGCCAGATGAAGGGCTGTCTTATTCTTCATGCCCCATGGCAATGTGAGTGTTGCTGGAGCTGTCCCCATGTGCTGGGGAAACACAGCGGACCTGCCCTCCTGGGGAGCCACTCTGAGCCAGAGCTACCTTTGGGACTGGCAATCATCATTTAATAGCTGTCTAATTCCCATTCTGCCAGCCATCTATCCTCTCTGAGCAGGATAATATAGGAAGGCACTTAGGCCCTTGAATGGTGGGCGATGGACGCTGACAAGCATTTCCTTCTGCTCAGGCTTGCCCAGAGTCACTCTGGGGATGGAGAGGTTTTGTCTCCTTCCATGTTCTCAGCACAGTTATGGGTCTCCAGCCCACACGCTGTGCCCTTAACAAACCAAGAAAACCTCCTGCACAATATGAAAAAGAAGAGGCTGATCCAATCCTAGACTGACATGCCCACTCTCCTATTGCACCAGGAGCTGCTGTGAGCGCTGTGTGTGGGTGCAAGGCTCTGGAGACATTCCCAGAGGTGGGGGGCAGGCAGAGAAGGTCTCCCACTTGTTTTCCAAGCAGTCTTTGTTAAAATTGGTTACGGCAGGCTGCACCTCCTGCTGCCCAGGCGGTTTTGCGGTTCATTGGGCGGGCAGGAAGCACGGAGCTGGGAGGGTGAGCACAGCCCTGTGTGTTGCACCCCCCATGCAGAATGCACCCAGATAAATGCACAGCCGTGCCTCTAACTGTTCATCAGCAGGTTGCCTTTGGCAAAGTCCTCTCAGCTTGGGAGTCCACGGCAGGTAGGTGGCCAAGAGTGACGTGACCATGGCTGAGCCATCCTGGCTCCTCTGGGCAGCTCTTTGGGATAGTGGGATTTACTGCTGAAGGGGTCTTGCAGTGCCGGTGCAGGGGCGGGAAGACTCTTTTGAAAGCCAGAGGAAAGCAGGAATCAATCCAGTTTTCAACAGCCACGTATTTCCGTGGCATCTTTCTGGTCTCAGGGCTGTTTCTTACATTCTTGGATAATGAAGTTTGGGGTTTGTTTTTCTTTTCTTTCAAGCTCGACAAAGCCAATTTGATGCACTTTGAAAAGAAATTGAAAACAGGCTTCTCTGCTTCAAATTCTGCCAAGGTTCAAGCGTCCTGGGAATACAATGTCAAGGATAACCCTCCCCCACCTCACCCCCAACTAGACTTAGAAAGTTTTATCTCCTAGCATCAAAGCTGCACAGCTCTCCACTGCGCCTTCAGAGCCCGGGCTGTGCTGTTTGTCCCTCTGATGAGTGAGAATATATATTATTTACTTATTGGCATCCTGGAACAAGTAGTGCCTCTCTTAAGCCTTTTTGTGGATTTTGCCTGCTGGGAAAAGGACCTAATTTCTGGCAAAGACATGCTGTACTGTCAGTATGTCATCCTGGCAAAGCAGAGCTGTACGTATGGTTTGCATTTCAGGCTGAATCAAAGCCATAGCTTAAACTGCAGCTTTTTTTTTACAGCATGGGCTCAGAGAAAGACTCCTTGGAAAAGTATTTACCCAGGGCTTGTAAATACAGCATTATTTCTGCAATGTTTTATCGCCTAGGTTATTATTAAATTTGTAATTTCAACTGCCAGAAATAACACAGAGGCTGTACTTGCACCTTTTTTGTTTCTTTTTGTTGTTGATGTGGCAGGGAAACCCTGAACACTGCTGGGAAAGGGAGCCTGCACTGGCCCTTTCCCAACTTCACAGCCCAGGGTTTCAAGTTCAGGCTGGGAAAGCAATGGGGCTCTAACTTGTGGTGCCCAAACCCAAGCTCACTGACAAGGAAGACAACGTGGATTGGGACAATAATGATTCCTTAACCACTTGGACTGTAAACTGACTTGACATTAAAAACCCAGCAATCGTTGCCATCCATTTGGCATACTCTATTCTCCAGCTGTGGGTTAAAAAGGATTTTTCCTGCAGTGTTTTGAAGGCTCTTCATGTGGCTCCCACATGCATTCTCCCCCCAGGATATTGGAAGTTCTGACAGACAGGCTTTTTAGATACCCAGAGATGGTATAAGCAACCAGAAGGTTATTATCAGCTGGGTAACAAAAACAATCACCCTGAAAATCCACCCTGCTGAAGAAAAGGGTCACAGGGGATTTTGGTCAGAGTGGGGAGGGGCTGTGTCTCTCCAGAAGGGTGGGGCAGGGGAGGTGCTGGGAAAACATGCCCAAGAAAGCACAGATTGGGAAGTGACTTGGCTGGATGCAGATGGGAATATTGAGATTTATAGTTAGCCCTATCGTTTGGGATTGATTCCATAGATATCACTGCTGCTAATTCAGCATGCTTTGAGGCCAGAGGAACAGATTGTTAGGCTCTTACAGTGATGATTTGAAAGGAGTGTGGGTATCAGGATACCAGGATCAGCCCTTTATATGCCACAGAGTTATTTTACTGTGGTTAAACTAGGATTTAGACATTGCACCTCCCCTAAACTCTTGCTCAGGAGGTCAGACATGAATTGCAGGTGTTTGGGAAGGAATGTGTGTCTGCACTCTGCAGAATTTGCTTGAAATCTGGGGAATGAAGGTTTTGAGTAGCTGAGCTTGGGTGTTCCCTGTGTTGTTTGGCGTTGGCTGTGGTTCCACAGCAATTCATTATCCCATCCAAGTGGGAGAGAGCTGGGGAGGCATCACAACCAGCCTCTTGACAGAAGTCCTGCTGCCCCTCAGGGTACTTAGGAGTGCTCATGCTCATCCCCTCCCCAGAAAGGCACCTAAGACAATGATTTAGCCATGTAGTTTTATGACTGGGACAGTTAATGCCAAGCCTTGAATAACCCTGCTGGTTACCTAGGACAGGACATCCCTCTCTGGACAGTCTCACCACGGACTAGGTCCTTTCCAGTCTGGGAAGAGATAAAGCAGAGGTCCCCCAGCAGGTCCCAAAGCCCTGTACCAGACAGCCCCTGGTTCCTGGCAGAGGCTGGTGTAAACCTCTGCCAGGTGGTGTAATCCTGTCTGAAAAAAGGATTCAGCCCAGCAGATATATTTTGCTGCACTACATTGTATTTCTGGGAGAGAAGCAATTAAGTGAGAGCTATAAAGCTGAATCACTCCAAGTGCACCATCAATAGCTCTTATAAACTGCATTAAATCTGCTCAGTCCTTGAAAGGGAGGCATGGAAGGAACACCCCTATGGTTGAGGCCAGCGATTTGGTGGCTCCTCTTACCCACCTCAGCTGATGTAGTGTCTTTGCAAGGGTTGTGGCTCCTCACAGGGGGCTGTCTGAAGCAGTCTCCCCAGGCTGAGGACATGAAACCTGGTGGATTTCAGGATAGGGCTGTGTCGGCTCATAAGCTCATGCACTGGGGTCGCCTGGGGCAGCAGCTTGTGGGGCAGGAGCTGTGCTGGTGGTGGGTCCCTGTGTTCAGTGGGAGTCTGTGGTCTTAAAAGCCCCAGGGCTGGAAATGCTTTAGCTTGTCCAGCTGCTTTCTGGAAGTAATTCTGTTTGCTGGCTCTCACCTCCCTAGCTTTTTAGCTCTTTTTTCAAGCTTTTCCTCTTATAAACAGTCTTTTATCTCTTCTTTGGCAATATATTGTCCTGCTGTGTCTGCCATGGATATGCTTGTGCTTCCAAAATAAATAATTGGAAAAAATTGTATCCACTTGACCATCGTCTTGACTTTCCAATGCTTGGAAATGCCTGCTGAAAGCAGAGAAATGGTGCCAAGGTACCTTTTATGGCTCCAGCCTCCTGAAGTGTGTGAGACTGTTCAAACCCGAGTGAATGAGGCACGGGTGCAGTGTGTTCCAGGGACTGGATTGGCTTGGAGAGTGTCACAGTGCTGCCCCACCATTGCCCTCTACCTCAGCCTAAAGGGGAATGTCCTGTGCTTAGGGCAGCCCCAGCTGTTTAAAGGCAGTTCCTTAGTGCTGGGAGTCAGAATACTTTAGGTTTCACACATAGCATAGATTGTATCATGGACTCATAGATGGGTTTGGGTTGGAGTGAACCTTAAAGATATCTAATTTGAACCCACCCGCCATGGGCAAGGACACTTCCCACTAGACCAGGTTGCTCTGAGTTTCATCCAGTCTGGCCTTGAACGCTGCAGGGATGGGGCCTCCACAGCTTATCTGAGCAACCTGTTCCAATGCCTCAACACTCTCACAGTTAGGAATTTTTTCCTAATATCCAATCTAAACCTCTCTTTCAGTTTAAAGTCCTTGTCCCTTGTCTTGTCACTCCACATTCTTGTAAAAAATCCTTCTCCAGCTCTCTTGTAGGCAGAGCTCCCTTTAGACACAGGAAGGTGCTGTAAGTTCTCCCCAGAGCCTTCTCCAGTCTGAACAACCCCAATTCTCTCAGCCTGTCTTCATAGGAGAGGTGTTCTTGCGCTACAGGAGTTTGCACCCTTTTTATTAAAACCTAGCCAGTCACAGGTCTTTACTGACACTTGGAGCTTCCTTGATTTTGCCAGATACAACAATAGGCAGAGTTCCAGAGTCCTTGTCTCAGCACACATTGATATATCCAAGTTATGGGTTCAGTGTACAACCACAATAGGAACCAGTGAGGGTGCCCAGAGTAAGGTCTGAAAGATAAAATCTCTTAAGAAAAAGTGCAAAGTGTTCACATCTAGACAGGAATTTGCTCTGGCTTGGTCTTTTTTTTTTTTTTTCCGTAGTCTTTAAAGCGAAATATTTGACCATGAAAAATTCATTGCCCATAAGGTCATCCTGTACCTCAGTGCTGCAGATATGGCAACCTCTGTGTGGGGAGTGAGCGCTTGCTCTGATTTGCTTTTGAAGGTACTGCAGCTAATTTCTGACACGAATCATGGCACCAGCCATAACCCTCCTGCTACAGTGCTGTGGAACCCCTCTTGCAGGGATCACACAAGCAGAGGGGCTGCTTCTCTGAAGCAAACGCTACCGAGGGCTCTGCCTGCAGTAACCCTCCAGCATCATTCCACCTTTCTGTCCCCGCAGGCCCAGCGACCGTGGCGAAGGACGGGGATGAAGCCCCCAGCCCCAGCAGCTGCCGGGGTGCTGCTGGCCCTGGCTCTGCTGGCTCTCATCCACCTGCCCCCACCACTGGACCACTCCCTGCTCCCGCTGCCGGCCTCATCCCTCCCAGGGCCCCCAAGGGAGGTGGCTGTCCCGCTGTCTGCAGGACAGGCCTACAGAAGAAGGCTCCCCATGTCCCGCACTCACCTGCAGCAGGAGCAGGCCCCTGGCCAGAGCAGGAGGCGGCGGAGGGTGGGGAGGGACACTCCCCCATGGCTCTCTGCTGACGACCTCCAGAAGATGTGGCTGCTGTCCAGGGGACAGGTGGTCTCCAAAACCCGTGTCCCTGCCCACGGGCAAGTCATGCGAGTGGGGCTACGTGCCGTGAGGGATGCCAAGGGAGATGCCAAGGGGGATGTCTCCCCAGCCAACCCAGAAAAAGACTGCCAGGATGGGCGCTGTGGGCTCATCAAGCGCCCCGGGGACCTGTACGAGGTGCTGGCCTTCCACCTGGACAGGGTGCTGGGGCTGAACCGCAGCCTTCCCGCCGTGGCCCGGCGCTTCTCCAGCCACCTCTTGCCCTACAGCTACACTGACGGCACCCTGCGCCCCATCATCTGGTGGGCTCCTGACCTCCAGCACCTGGAGGATGCCAACAATGACCAGAACTCCTGTGCCCTGGGATGGCTGCAGTACCAGGAGATGCTGCAGCCTCACAGACCAATGCTGGTGGCCAGGGATGCTCCCTGCTCCAGCATCCCACACAGTGAATGGAGCCGCCTGGCCCTCTTTGACTTTCTTCTCCAGGTAGGGCTGTGGTGATTGAGGCCACCTGTCCCATCAGATGTGGCACCCGGGTTCCCCTGCACCTGCACTGTATTGTCTGACCATGGTATCCTTCTGAGGGTTCACATAGGCTGTGGTTTCTTCGGATGTATTTTCACTCATCAGCTGATGGGGAGCAGCAGGAACTTTGTGCCAAGAGCACTTTGGCCTGAGTATGGTCCACGTTTGGGACTTGCAGGGGAAACACAGGCAGGTTGTGGTGAGTCTGTCCTCAAATGGCTGAGCTTTCTGCTGTTCATTTTGTGCTGGAAGAGGCTTGGGACATCCCTAGAGACATCCCTAGGGCGTCCCTAGGGATAAGCAGCATGTCTTGCATCACCCCCATCACATCCAAACTCAGTAATGTGCTGCTGGCATTGGAAATAAGGAGCCCTGCCTTGGACATCCCCGCCTTCCCCCTCCTCAGCATTAATAGCACTTAATCTTCTGTCTGGAAAATCATACCCTGCTGCTACAAGGGATTACAACAGTATCCCAGAGAGTTATCAGGTCTTGGAGGGCAGCTGTGAGGAGGCAAAAGTGATCTCTGTGGAGAAAAAGAAAGCCTATTTAGCCACCTGGGGGCTGGTTATCAGACAGGAGAAAACTGCCTGAAAGGACAAGTATTAATACAAAAAAAAAAA
>VZDJ01000782.1:9623145-9667323 GCA_008694505.1 Cyanoderma ruficeps
AAAAAAAAAAAAAAAAAAAAAAAAAAAAAAAAAAAAAAAAAAAAAAAAAAAAAGAAGGGAAGAAAGAATAAAACAAACCCCAAACTACTGAAATATGTTTTCCTTATTCTTGCTCTTTTTTTACAAATATAGCTGACATAGGTGGAGCAGTTCTGGCTGGACTTGAAAATATTTTAGCTGAAACAACCAGAGAAATGAGAAGATTAACCAATCCTCTTCCCTTCCCCAGGCCAAAATACCGCTGAGTTCAGTGGAAAGGCCGAGACTGCAGGAGAAAGCATCTAGTTCTAAGGAGAGTTACTCATCAAGGTCTGAAGCAGTGCAATGATAAATTCAAGGGCAATCCACAGGTTCTCCTCAGTAATTCTAATGGAATCCTCCCATGCAGAATAGTGACATAAAGGTAAAGAGAATATTACAGAAGTGGAGTAGCATCTTTCAAAAATGGCTTTAGCATCTCACACCTTTGCTGGGGAAGAAGAAGTTATGAGATTTGAGCCCTGTTGTACATTGGCATCGAAATCTGGGTAGTTGTCTTCAGTTGTTCTAAAAATTTGACTTCTTCTACATTGATTCATCTTGGTATTTGCCATAAGGGAACCCTCCACTACATGTAAAGTTTTACTGGGGGCAAAATGCAGAACCTCGTAGAAAAGGGGCAGCTGCTGATGGCTTTGTCCTGGACTTTAAAGAGGGCCAAAATCAAATCAGCTCTGCAGCCACATCCCTGCCCTGGGACACCCTCTTCCCAGCCAGAGAGAGAGCAAGGAAACTTAGGGGAAGCCATCCCATGCTGAATCAGAACAGGAAAAACATATCAGATCCAAGGGGATGCCCCAGGATGGGCATAAGAGGGGCTGAAGGTGAGCCTTCTGGTAGTGTTTGAGCTTAGATGGGAGTTGTGGCTCATGTATTTGTGTTCTAGCAATTATACCAAAATTCCCATGAATTAGAGCTCTTTAAGCTCTGGAAACAAGAAATTAATACCAAAAAAACGGGAGGGCCAGGGGAGGGAGGGCTTGTCAGCATGTCAGGGCACTCTCAGCATCTCCACAGCCACCTGGTCCCTCTTCTGGGGCTCCACTTGGACACCAGATCTGCCTCCACCTCACACCACTGCGGGTTCAGCACCAATCCACCTTGGTTTCACAGGTGCTCGTGGGCAGGTGAGTGGAGCGCTGAGCCTATTTAATGTCTCTCTAAGTTCTCTCAGGTTGTCTTCACCTTCTGTGCAGCCTGCAAAATAGCATAGCAGGTGAGAGAAACTGGCGTGCTGAGCTCTCCAGTAGGCAGACCGAGGAGATGTGTGGAGGAAATGTGATATTTCATTCTGCTTCCATGTGTTTTGTTACAAGATGCTCAAGCACTTTTTAACCAGAGTGTCTCCCAATGGAGAAATACTGACCTGAGTGCTCCATTAAACCTCGGGAAACAGAGAGGTTTAAGGGGCTCCAGTGTGGGATTAATCCTTCTTCTCAAAGAGTTATTAATGGAATGGCCATGGAGATCACAATTCGTGTTTCCCTGCAGCGTCTCCTCCAGTGCTTGGTCAGTGTCTGGGTTTAGACTGAACTCTCTGTCAAAGCACAGCCTGTAATTGGTAACTTGTGCTAATTACCCGGGTAAAGGGAATAGGCAGCCACTGTGGGTCACTTGGCTTCTGTCTTGTTGTCACCTGTAGATCCCTTCTGGCTCACTAAGATCTGCTCCAGCCCTCCCAGTGGCTCCAGGAGCCTCTCTGCACCCTGAGCCCTGCCTCCTGGGCTGGCACCAGCAACGCCAAGCAAATCAGCAAGTCGGACATTTTCATGCTGCAACCAGAAAATATATTTATTTTATATTTTATATATATTTTCATATATATTTAAAGGAGCATATATATATGGGGTTTTTTTTGTACACAGGCCTGGAGATCAGGAGGAGGTGGGGTGGCTCCCCTACAGGGTCATGTCAACACACAGCCACGGGAGGTCTGTTGACAGCCAACAAGGTCCTGTCTGCCCCACAAATCACCCCAGAGGATGTACCAGCTGCTCCTGGCAAAGCTGAGGAAGCTCCATAAATACTGAGGCCAGGTCTGACAGAGATTTATGTCTTTTAGAAGTCCTTCATTCCTCCAAGGGTGTGGAAACATTGGAAGTTGTCAAGCAGCTCCAGGATTTCTGCAGGGAACTGGGATGGGAAGCAGGAGGTTTGACAGCCTGGATGACATGGAGCCTTAGCAGCACCTGCAAATGATTAAACACAAATGTAGCTAAAAGAAGTCACTATGGCCCAACTTAAATGTCACGCATGCTCTGCACATACACAGACTGCTTTTTCCCTTGCCAGTACTTTTCCATTCATCTTTCCATTGAGAGCTGCTCAGGTTACTGTAGGAATGGATGAAAGGTTGCATATGTGACAGGAACCAGATGAAACTGTCATACAGAGCACCAAGACTCGGAAAAATAAATTCTTTTTGAGGTTTCAGACTCAAGGTTTCCTTGGATGCTTTGTTGGGTTTTTTTACTCATTCATCATTGTGTACGTCTTCCCTTCATTTCAGCTGGAAGCACAACCCCTTAGCTCTGTGCAGATTCAGAATGTGGAGGTACCAGGTATCTGAATTCCATCAGAAAAGCCTGTCACCATCACCTTTGTCATCACCTTCTTTGTGCCAAAGGGGTTTTGCATGTGTGCTTCCATTCCTCTCACTCACCAGTGTATGCAGCTTTTCCACAGCACGTCTCCTGAGGATCCCTAGAAATGTTTTATTTTCCTCTGTACAGGAACAGCTCGCAGCAGGACCTCCCCATCTCAGGCACATGTCCCTGCTAAGGTCCCCAAATGTCTCCTGCAGGTTCATGACCGCCTGGACCGCTACTGCTGTGGGTTTCAGCCTGATCCCTCTGAGCCCTGCGTGGAGGAGATGCTCCACGAGAAGTGCCGGAATCCAGCAGAGCTGGTTCTGGTCCACATCCTGGTATGACTCCCTGCTGTCCAAGGGCTGCTCTGGGGCTAACAGGAAGGTGCCTGGGAAGCACTTGCAGGGCTCTGGTGGTAGCAAAGGGAATGTTGGTCCCATGGTGATGCTGGATCCCTGGTGGGAAGTATGCCCAGGCATGGAGGGACATAGACGTTGGCATCTGCTTTCCCCCAGACACTCTCAGGTTTTCTCTGTGCATTAAAAAGCATTAAACCCCCACAGTGGTGACTCTGCACTGAGTGAACTTCTCCTTCCCATCCTGCTGGCAGGTCCGGAGAAGCGCGCCGTCCCGCCTGGTGTTCATCGACAACGCGGGCAGGCCACAGCACCCTGAGGAGAAGCTCAACTTCAGGCTCCTGCAAGGCATAGACAGGTAGGAGCGTGCATGTGCCAGGTGAGGCCCGAGCTGGCACACAGGGGATGTCCAGCAGCCCTGTGTGTGCTCACCTTCTTGCTGCTGCTGGCCTCCTCGATGGGGCATCCCTCTGAATCAGGGCCACCTCCCACCCAGAACAGGATGGGTGGCTAGGTTCACGAAAACATCCCACGTGCCTCTGCCCTGAAACTAGCTATTTATTCTGCTGTGGGTGGCTGATGGCAGGCTCCAAAACCTATTTCCCCTCTTTAATTGGCAGCTGCACAAAAATAATGAATAATCAGGTATTTCAGCATTTCTTACGCCATTGCCCATGAGGCATTTTGGCACGCTAGAGGCCTCTTGATTTGGGATTTGTTTGGGTCTGTGTGATGGAGCTATCCCACATGCTCACCGTGGGTAGAGTTTTAAGTAGAAGGCTCCTTGTCTTGCGTTCCTCTGGGTAGACGTGCATTTCCTCTTGAAGCATCTCTGCTCGAGTGCCTCGCTGCTCCCTTCCTCTCTGCTCAGCCTTCCCTGGATAAGCCCTTCCCTCCCTGTCTCTTCTGCTCCCCCCCTGCAGCTTCCCAGCGGTGGCGGTGGCCACGCTGCGGTCGGGCAGATTGCAGAGCCTGCTGCTGGAGTCCCTGCGCCTAGACCAGGAGCTCTGGGAGAGCCAGGGTGGCGCCGAGGGGCTCAGACCCCTGCTCCGGACCATTGACAGGCGGGCACAAATCCTGCTCCGCCACATCCAGGAGCACAACCTGACCGTGTTTGAGGAGTCGCCGCACTGAACTGACCTCCGGCGGGCTCACGGTGCCTGCCTTGCACGTTCCAGAAGCCATGGAGGTACCTCGTGCCCTTGGCAGGGACCATGTGAGACTCTGTGCTGGTGCTGGGCTCTCCACGAGGTGTTTCCCCTCATCTTGTTGCATGATCTGAAGAAGCAGATGGAATCACAGGGAGTAGGAAAGATGGGGAGGAGATGTCTCCTAAGATAACCCACGGCTGCTTGGAAAAGGCAACAGTCATCAAGTTATGGTCTCAGCATGGATTTTCAAAGGAAGGGCACATCCATGAGGTTTTTTGGGTGCCTTTATTCACACCCACCCAAACACACACACAGCAGCTATGAAAACTGGAGGCCTGGACAGTTAAACAGCTGACAGGGAGCCTGGAAAGAGCTAAAGAAGCAGTGGAAGAAGTCACTGGCAGCCCTTCCATGGCTTATACTGGGCTTTTTGATGATGTCTTCACTATTTCCAGAATATCCTGGACAGAGAGTGAGGGGGAAAGCAGAGGGGAGCTTTCTAAGTAGATTAAACAAAGACAAGACACTACAGCTGAGCTCTGCCTTTCCCCCTGCAGAAGAGGTGATTAATGCCTGAGAGTGAATGTGAGCCACTGCCTGATGCTGAGACTAGGCAGGAGCCTGGAGCTCAGCAGCACTGGGCAGCAGCTGCCCTCACATAGCCCATGGTACCATCCCCAGTGAGAGCCACATGCGGTGTGCCATGTGCCATGATCCAGGCATGTGCCTTGGTGGGCCTGGGCTGCTGCCAGTGCTTTCAATGACAGATTTGAAGATTTAAATCTCTCGTTCACTCTTTCCCTTCACTGTCAGGGAAATAAAGGCAAAACTACCTCACTTCTGAAAAGCACTCCTGGCTGCTCTCTTGGGCATGACTGCATGTAACTCCTCCCCAGGCTTGCAGAAATATGTTTTAACAGAAATGCCAGGCTATTTTAGCAGAAGGCAGTCGAGCGGAAAAGGCTTTCTGAGCATGCTGGCACCTCCAGCAGAACCCATCCCGTTCCTGTCACCCCTCAGGCTCTTGCCCAGCAGCCCACTCTGATGAAGAACAGCAGCATCCCAGCTAGGCAGGTCCTCAAGTGCCAGGGCTGAGAGATAATTCAAACCCGAAATGAACAGGAGGAAAAAAAGATGCAGGGATGGGCTCCATCTTTCCCCGCAGTGTGTTTCCCAGCTGAGGCATGCAGTCAGCGTTTGCCTGGAGCAGTCAGTTCCTGGCCTGTGGGTTTATGGTTCATCACCAGAAGGCTTTTTAAAGGCCTCCATTTCTCCAGTGTTACAGGCACAGCATCCATGCTTCAGGCATTCCAATTCACTTGTGCCTTTGGCAAGTCTCAGTGAGACTGGCATGGGTACCCAGCTGCGCCATGGTGCTGCTGTCCCGTTGCAATTGGAGAACACGGCCACCCATGCAGTGGGAGATGAAAAGCCAGGTATGGATACTTTCCCTGCTCCATCCTGCTCAGCACAATGTCAGTTTGAGAGCCTGCAAGGGGATGCTTTACTACCCATGCTGATAAGCACAGGCAATTACCTTTTTTCCCCTTTTCCCTCTTGCTGAAGAGAGGATAAAGTGAGACGTGGGTGACATGAATCAACAGGCAAGCACAAGTGCTCTCAGGAAGCATCAGCACTCAGCATCTCAGGCACAGCAGCATCCAAAGTGCCATCAGCTTGTTCCTGGAGTCCTGCCCTCCAATTAGCCAGGGAGAACCTTTCGACCAGCCCTCTCTCCACCCCATGAATTATCACCACATTTGCTATGCCATGAGATGGATGACGGTCATGGAAACCCTGCTAAAGCCTGAATCATGGGGATTTATTACTGGGAGGTGAGTTTAGCTTGTAAGCTTGAAAGAGAACAAAATAACTCATCCTGGGTCTTATGAAAAGCCATATGCAGGCATGGCTGTGTAAGAGTAAAGGATACTAAATGTAACATAATTAAATCCAAAAAATGTGCTGGGAAAAACTGTGAGGTAACAAGAGTGTAAGTTATGATGTACAGCATCAGTCAGAGTCTTCCTTTTTCTCATTAAAGTGAGAAATTTCATTAAAGGAGAGGTTTTCTTCCCATCTAAGCCAAGTTCTCAGCAAGAATCAAGAGACAGGTGGGGGGTCTGTGCAGTGGCCAAAGCTGTGGCCATTGCTGAGCTGGACCAGCAGCTTTTGCCTTGCCTCTGGTTGGATCTGCTCGACCTTAACATTGCACAAGGTAGTTGGTTTTTTTTGCATTTCTTTGGTTGTAATGTGAGTTTGCTGGCTAAACACATGTGGGAACATCTGTAAGCAGTTACACATGTGAATAAAAATCCCTCATGATTTAACAGAACCATGTATGGATAAATGAGAGAAGCAAAAGCCAAGATCTTTCTGAGACTGATCATTAATCTTCTCTAATTAGTCCATTTTTCCGTGGGCTTGCCTATGTAGCCAGCACAGGCTCTGAACTGTGGTCATGGCTGTTCAGAGGAATCCTGTGGACTGCCTGCGTCAGCCTTTACCATGTTATGTTGGGTTTGGTTTGCTCCAGCCATCAATGTGTCGTATTTCCTGTCATAAACTCACTTTTATGGTTATCACTACTATACATTTATAAATATTCATCTCGGGCCATGCTTGACAAACTAAACTAGATTTCATCTGAGCAGGGATGCTGTTTTACCAAATTTTACTGCACATCACCAACACTGCAGATCGTGTTGGGGTGTGGTCGCAAAAAAAGATGGTCCAAGGTGGCTGCAGGATGGCTTTGTCTTTAAGAAAGCAGTAGCAACAACTAAGCAAAAAAGAAAGCAGTGGAGAAACAAGGGCTCCTTGACTGGGGGGAATCCCTGTGGCCCCCTCCTGCTGGCCCTTGGCACCACGGGAGTGTGCTCCGAGAACAGCATTTGGGAGCGTGGGTACATCCCTCCTCGGAGCTCCACCAGGAGGGAGCTGCTGCATTCCGCAGTGATTCCAGTGTCGTGATCCGTGTTTAACAGCTCTCTGGCTGTGCACAGCCTTTCAGCTGGCAGAAAATAGGGCTGGGGGTTGGAAGGCAGGGGCCAGAGTGGCTCCAACCTGCCGAGCACACGCACTCACACGTGTCACTGCTCCTGTTCAGCCTGATCTTAACCCCCCAATGCTGGTGATCCCTGGGCACCCCCAGCAGCCTGCTCCAGTGCTTTGCTGGCCTCACTCTCCGTAAACTAAATGCCCATTTGCTGCATTTAAGGGCCACTTCTTGAGCTGGACACAGGACACTAAGCAGTCTTTTTTGCAGCCCAGTATGGACCTTGCAGAGGAGCCCCAGCACTCACTGAACCCAGCCAGTGGCCAGGGGGGACAGCAGTGGGGTGACACTTGGGTGACACTCAAGATGATAACCCACCCTTGTGCTTCCTTCCCCTTAGGGGTGGGTTGTCACAGATGCCCCTCGGAGACCCCACAGGGTGCTCTGCAAAACCCACCCAAGCATCCCCATGCAGCACAGGGGAAGCGTGGGCTGACTGCTGCCTGAAAGGCAAGAGCTAGCAAGTAAATCCAAATTCATTGTTAAATCTCTGGATATAAAAATAATCTGGCTTTTAGAAAGCAATTTATTAATGCTTTCAGTACTTACTTAAATATTTATGCGAAAAAGGGGAAAAAAGTCTGCTCTGACATAGGACTATTGTTGTAGCAATGGTCTTTGAGATTAATGGAAGTAAATTAGCCTGATGTTTTATTTACATCCAGAAAAGCAATAGATAAACTCTCCTTGTGATGGATTTTCTTCATTAGCTGGGTGAACGCCTAAGGTACAGCTCGTGACATTGTTTCTTCTATGTGGTTAGACAAACAGTTTATCAAAAGAGTATAAAATTGTCAGGAAAAGCAGCAGATTAATGGCCAGTAAAGTGAAGATCATTGAATTTATGATATAAGTAGCAGTATCGCTGGAGCTCAAGAAATGGCTTATTAGATAACCACCATGTACACACACAGGGAAGTGCTGAGCCCCCCCTGATCTGCTGCATTGTCGGCGGCTGGTTCTCAAATCCCAGTGGGGTGGTCTCCACACTGAAGCTTCACCTCCCTCCTCCTCCCCTCCAAACCCCTTTAGGTCTGGGTTTATTATGTAACTCTCTCATTTGAGCTTGTGAACATGTGATTTCCTCCCAATTAAAAACCCCTAAGACTTCAGAGAGAGTAACCTTGTCTTCATGTCTGTGCTGCTGTAACCATTTCTGCAACCTGTTTTGTCAATTTTGGCTGCTTTTACACCAGCAGTAATCATGCCAATAGCAACAACACTAATGTACAGGTCTTATGATTCTTTGTAAAAAAATCCCCCAGCATTAGCAGCTTATGGATCCCATATGGCTCTTGCAGCAATTATCTCTGGAAGGATAATTACCTGCCAGATAAGGCAAATGGAAGAAAGGAGACAAGGAACCTGGGAGAAACTAAGGCAAATGGAAGAAAGGAGACAGGAAACCTGGGAGAAACGAGACATTCCTGGGGATGGCAGAGGTGCCATGTTTGTGGGCTCCCGTGGTCTCTGCCCTGCCAGACATGGGCTCAGGTTTTCAGGCTTCAGAAGAGGGATTTTGGGTACAAGGACAACTGAAAACCATGAATTTAGCTGGTGCCATGAATCTTGGTGTCCGAGTGCTGTCTCCAGCAGGTGGCATTGGCTCGACAGGCTGTCTTTTCCCAGTGCTTGCCAAGAGCGTCTTAAAAGTTTCATCTCTGGACTGGCAGATTTCAAGCTGCTAAAGCATCATTAAGTCCCTAATTCCTTTGCAGCCTAATCCGCCCGGCTGTACTTTATATCTCTTCACCAGCACCACCTTTCCCCCCTCCCATTACCCTCTTCCTAACAAAAATCTAGATTTATGGAAGCAGAGTGTTGCTCCATGCTGGGAGCAAGACAGAGCAAGTGGCTGCTTGAAGAATGAAATGCCACAGCACCCAGGGCTCTTCTCACCCTAGTGTGGACCCAAATGTGGATCTAGGTCCACAGAACCCACAGGATTTTTGGATTGAAGATCTCAAATGGTGGTCAAGTCCAGGAGTTTTTCCCTAGAGCTATTTTGGATAGCTGCTGCTTTGGTAGGATTGTCTCTATTCCAGAGAACTCATGAAGTTCAGGACATTTTGAACAGGCCTTGCAGCTGTCCCTGGGATGGATTTTAAAAAGATGCATCTCTTTGAGCTGTGTGCATCCAACCAGCAGATAACAAATCCAACCATGCTCTAGGGGTTTGAAATCCAGTTTGTGTGAAATATTTGTCCAGTTTGTCAAATGAAGTTTCTAAGCAAGGCAAGCCAAAGATGGGAACAGCCTCTCCCAAACAGGAGTAGTTTTCTACCCCCAGACTATCATCTGGGAATTTGGTCCTTGGAAATTTCCCTGGGTTTTTTGCTTCACTCCTGACTGAAGGACCTGCCTCACTTTTCCTCCTCTTCTGGCCTGAGCCAGTTTTTATTCCCCTGGACCACACCCAGCATCACTAATCCAAGAGATGACATGGGTGCAAAGGGATTTCTTGAATCTGTCACCCTGGGGACCCTCCTGGGACCCCCTGCTGCCAGCCACAGGCAGGGTGCTGCTTGTGCCCTCATGCAAGAGGTGAGGAGGCAATGTATATCCCTCCAACTTCTGACCATGGCTTGGGTTTGGACACTACATGAGCTTTTTTCCCCTCCTCAGTCCCTGTCCAAGTTCCAGGTTAGGCAATCAGACTCACCATTTTACTTCCTTCTGGGATGGGAGGCTGTAGTTGGTGATGTCTCTGCATCACAAAGTAGAAGGGAGGCTCATGTGCCAGGAGAGGTGACGAGAGGCAAGGACTGAGACATCAGCACTTTTGTTTCAATCTGTGAGATGCCTTGCCAATGCCAGGAACTAATATGTCAGTCTGCAGAGGTATTAATGCAGCAAATGGGCTGCCTGGCCTTTCCCCAGCTGTCTGGAAGAGGCAACGTGGGGTGATGTCTTCAGGAAGCACCTGAAAGGGGTGGGTGAAGATTTTTTCCCACTAGGTGCTCAGTGCTGGGAAAGCAAACAGAAATTCTCCATGGAGAGTGGTTCAGTCCCGTCCCCAGTCAAGTCAGAGGAATATGGTGGTATTCATCTTCATTCGTATTTCAAATCAGGTACAGAGAAGAGCCCAAGGAAAACCTGAGCCCTGACTCTGCATAGAAATATCCCATGCAGGGGTATTTCCCTGGCAAGAGGTGAGCACGACTCCATGGTGCTGCTGGCCAGGCTCTCTGCAGGTATGGTAGCACCTCTTCCAGTCCTGCTTTTTGAGTGAGTTTTGCTCCCTTGGATTTAATGTTTGGCTGTATCTAAGCAGGGATGGAGTTTTTATTGAGGATGAGGTGAGTGGATAGAGTGGCACAGGCTACACTGTAAATGTTGCCGTATTTTTGCATGTGTTTGGTTTTAATTGCCCATGCTGGGCATCTGGGAAAGCTTGGAGTAAGCAGAGCATGTTACATCCCAGGGCTCTTTATGTACATAAACAATTGGAGGTTTATTGCCTTGACCTTCCCTGAAACAAGTTCTTGGCTCTTCTGAGTTAAATCTTTGGGAAAAAAAGGGATCTAATAAGCTGAGCTGCAGATTTGGGCTTCTAGGAAGTGTGTCTAGGTGCCAACAAGATACCAGGAGGCTGAGATTTGCCACAATTGGGACAAATCTTTTTTAATGGCTTTTGTTCAGTTCACTGGGGTCTGCCAGCTCTGCTCCTTGCCAAGAGTAAATAGTCTGAGAGCAGGGAATTGTTGACTATATTAAATTTAAGGCAATTCAACATGGTTTTACTTGATTTGGTGTGGGGGAGAGGTAGCACAGCATCTATGCACAGAATGGACAGGTTAGGTCAGACACTTCCTGCTTTATTATCTGAGCATGAAACATGGCATCACATGGAAAGAGCCATAATTAGGTGCTCAGGAAGGGTTCATCCTGCCCTTTTGAGTCGAAGATGTAAACTAAGAGGGCAGAGATCAAAGGCTTCTACCCAAGGCTGGAGCTTAACTGGAGGGTAGCACTCAGTGCCCATGCTGCGGCCTCTTTCTTGCCTTTATTTTTACTCCTCTTCCAGAAACAGGAAACAACCAACTTGTGGGAGGTATCTCTACTTCAGCTGGGCATGGCCATTTCAAGCCTGTTCACAGTTCAAGAGGTGGGGGAAAAAAAGGTTCCAAAATGGCACAGCTGTCCTTCCGTGGTGACAGCCCCTGGGTGGGCAATGTGGCTCCACGTCCTGGGGCTCCACTCCAGCCCGGCCCCAGGCTGTGCAGAGAGAAAATCTCCCTCTCCCACCTGGTGATGCTTTTGCACTTACCCTTCTAAAAATCTCATCTTCCTGGGAAATTTTGGTTGCTCTAGGTAGACACTGCCCTTTTTATGCCTGCAGCATTATCCCTTCCCTACCCCTGCCTGCTGGAGCTGCCCCTTGCACGCTCCACAAAGTAGCCCGGCACTGTCTTCTGTTTTAATTGGTTTTGCCCATCTCCTGGCTTGCCCTCACATTAGCTTTAGGGGATGTGGGGCAGGGGAAGGGCTTGGAAATAGGGAACATTTGGGTGCTGAGAGGCAGAGGAAGGAGGGTAAGCAGGTACCTTCTGGCTTGGTGGATTCAAGCCCTGGCATGGTGGGAGCAGATGTGTCAGTGCAGGCACCTGCATGGATATGGGCAATAATTTCTCTGTCTTTGCAGAGCTACGGCCTTGAAGTTTGCCTCTTTTATTCTCTAGGGACCACTGACTGCAGAAAACAGATGCCATCTGTCCACCGTGCCTTGTAAATCAGATTTTAATCATCTCAGGGAGAGGTCTGTCTCCAGCTGACTGCTGCAAACCAGGTCTGCAGGAGTTACTCTGCAAAATTTACATTTCTGAGATAGGTTAGTGATTAGGGCTCCAGCTTCATACCGGGGAGGCTGAAATCCAATTTCTTCCCCTCTCACAAATTTCCTGGTTGATGGTGGAAAATAGCTTAGGCCATGCCTGAACTGATCAGGTAAGGGCAGATCTGTTTCTCACCTCCCAGCTGACCTCCTTCCCCAACACACTCACTCTGCAGCATATCTGGATCCAGCATGGGCAGAGAGGCTGTCAAAATGAAGGACACCACTGAGTCAGGACCAGGAGAGGCACCTCTGAGATCCATTTTTGCTCCATGAAAACTGAAGCCACAGACTGCAGAGGTGCTGGTGTTGGAGTTGCTGTCTCCTCTGGCACTGCCAGTGCCTGATTCACAGCAGCTACAGGCTTGCCTGGCGGATAACACATTTGTTCAAGAGCTGCTGCAGTGGGCAGTGGGTGAGAAAGCCAGAGAGGGAAATGGCACAAGATCTGACTCTGTCTTGTCTTGCACAGCCCTTACACAGGTCTGTAAGGCAAACGGTATATTCATACAACAACAATAGTGTGCTGCTGAGGATGGACACAAGCACAGGTGAACTGTCCTTGTCCCTTTTTTCAAATCATTATATATTGCAAAATCATTGCAAGTATTATAGGGAGGCTGCAAAGCAACCTCTTTGTGAGTAAAGAATCAATAATTTATTTTCTTCTTCCTTATATGAAAACAATACCATAAAATCATGTTGGTTTATTAAAAAGGCAATACCCTCCAAGCACAAATGGCAAGGCTGGTCACAGCCTGTCCATGGGCCAATACAGCTCTTTTAGCCTCTGTGGATTTATTTTTCAAAAAAGAGCTTAGCAAAGCCTCTAAAAACATGGTTATTTATCAGTTGGCATTGCCAAGTTTTGACCCCCATCAGAGGAACTCGCAGGGGCAGAGCAGATGGAGCCCAGCGTTACCTGCTGGAAGCTTTGAAACAAATCTCTGCTCCTTCTCCTCCATCCTCAAAAAGGAGATTTGCCAGGCAGGATGGCTCCTCACAACTGTCCCAGGTCACGCACCTCTGCCATTTTACACAAAAAAAGTGCATCCTCCCAGACTGTGTATCATCAGATCACAAGAGCAGGCATATCCTGGGACGAGTCAAGTCCTGTCAGCTCATCAAACCCCAAATCTAATGGTTATAATGATCATGCAATTATATTTTGAATGCGATGCCATTAGAGTTTAAGTTCTTGCAAGGGTACAGGAGAAGAAAGGTGCCTCCTGTCAGCATCTTCTGACAGGCTGCTGAAGCAAACCTGCATCCTTGGTTCACATGAGTTGGAGGAGCCATCGTTCGTTCTGCACAAAAACTTTTTCCCCCACCTCTGCAGTGCAGTGGAGATTGCAGCTGGGCCACACATTCGTGAACTGGATGGGGTGAGGGCACAAAGGCAGCATGGCTTGTGTGGAAACCATTTAATGGGGAATCAGTACAGGAAATGCCCTCTTGTCCCCCACCTTCCTGCCCCTTACACATCCGCAGGGAGCTGTTCTGTATGATATCTCCATGGAGGTGCTTAGGCTGGAGCTCTCTTAAGGTTTGGGCAGGGCTCATGAGGCTGGTATGAGGTGTCTGATGAGCAATTCTAGAACTAAAGGCATAAAAGCTTATTTGTAAAAATGGGCTAATGAGGGGTAATGTGGTACCCAGCTAATGGGCAGAGCCCAGGCTCCACTGCATGAGCCTCCCACAGTGCTGGGATTCATTTTAATCAGCACTTAGAGAGGAAGAGAAAATATTTCCCATCTTTTTTCCTTAAAGATTAAATCATTCATTCAACCAACACCCTAATGAGGCACCAACAGACGTGTAATGAATAAATATTTTAAAAACAGTTAACTTAAACATTAAAAAACACCCTCATCACTGTTCTTTGGGGAACTAGGCTGGAGTGGGGAGAAGGTGGAACAGCGCCTTTCCAGAAAAGCAAGGGAGACTGCTGATTAAACCAATCCTTGAGCTGGTTTCTAATGAGGCTGCTGCAGCTTTTCCAGGTAAATAAAAAAAATGAAAATCCTTTGGCAAAACAGATATTTCCATTCAAATCCTGTTGTCTTCCTATTCCCTAATCTTCCCCACAAATCCTTATTGCTGACCCAGATGCTCAGCCCAGTCTTTGTTATGAGGATGCTGGGACTGAGGGGTCCCACCTATTTCCAGGTGAGACTGGGTTGTCTAGAGGCTGTGGGAACCATCACCTTACTGGAGCCCAGAGAGCCCTCACCAAGGCTGGCTTTGTCCTACATCCCTCCAAGAGATCCTTCATTTGTGGTCCTTCTCACGAGCACCATGATTTCTCCTTTCTTTCTTCCTCTGCAAAGGAAGAGAATTTAAAGATTAAATCCCGCTGAGAAATTTAAAAATCATAGGTCCCTTGAGACACAAAGTACAGCTAAACCCAACTGCATGAGCAAGGAAAGAGCTTTTCTACATGTTGGGGTAAGTTTGGCAGGTAGGAAAATATTTCTCAGCTGAACACTCTCCCTCTGGTTTGGATTAATAGCTTGGCTCCAACTTCACTACTCCCATAACAAATAAATCTTAAACCATAACTAGCCCAAGAGAAGAAGTATCTGCAGAATGTCTTTTCAATGCTGTAATTTTTCCTCTGTAAAGCATTCCTCTTTTAAAAGCTCTCTGGCTCTTCACAGCTTATTTTCCTTGGATTTTATAGAGATGTCGGTACCAAACACCTGCAGACAACTAAGTTTCCAGGTAGCAACATACATAAGATACACATGACAAAAAGTAAAAGGCAAGATGTTCCCACCAAATCAATGTTTAATCTACTGCTTGTGAATTATCCATGAGGAGACCCAGACATATATATTTTTTTTACATATTCAGCTATTAGTCAAAATTATTTGACACTCTACAAGACCCCACCACCAGTGTCCACAGCCCCTCTGCAACCATCTCTCTCACAGGCTTCTCCTGCCCAAGAAGATGGAGATTTGCATGTTTTTTCCCATGGTTTTGGAATCTTCTCCAGCTCCAGAGAAGATCCTGTGCTGAGATTAAGTTGCCATTGTGTTGGAGCACTGGGGGAAGTTATTAAACAAGAACTCAAGGTATCGTTTGTACTTCTGTTAAACTAATAAACAATAGATGTTCTCTTCAAAGGTAAAGGAACAGCTAATTAAACACTCACAAGCTCTTTTAGCCCCACTAAAATCCCAGTCAGACGTCAAAGAAATCCTTAAACCCAAGCATTGAACTCTATGTTCAAACTTCAGCTCCCAAACGTGAGAGGAGTATGTCCATTTCCTCAATGTGCCTGGGAAGAGCCACAGTTTGGAGGGGTTAATCTTTCACTTTTGCCATCAGGTAGAACAAAACATTTCACCTAAAACCTGGTAGTCATAAATCAGGTCTTTGAATGCCTGCAGAGAAGTCCTCGAGCAGTTCTCAGGTGCAGGTGTGGTATGTGTTTGGAGAGACTTTTATCTCCATTTTACCATAACAGAGCAAAACATGTTCTACTTCACAAATTTTTTACAGTCCCCTCAAATGAAAGCCTTAATCAGGTGTCTTTTTTAACATTGCACTGTCTCTGAAGATGGGAGGAAAGAATGTAAATGTGGAGAATAAAGAGGAACATAACATGGCTGTACTGAGATAACCCTCTTGCATGACAGAGGTCCTCTGTCTGGGTAGGGAGCTTGAAACACCTCAAGGAGGAAACAATTCTTATAAATGATGGGGAGCAAGGCCAGCACACCCACAGGTTCTCCACGGTCCTTTGACTTGGCCAGGAAACAGTGGAAGAGGACAGGGAAGCTGCCACCAAACAAAGAGAGGCTTTAATCCCACTTTTGCAAAGAGTCCAAGAGCAAACTTCTGGGGCGGGAGGTGACACACCAGTCCCATCCAGACCTGACAAAGCCTGGCCTTGCACCACTGGTGCAGGCCCACTTAGTCCTTTCCCTGGCTTGCTGCTACTCTGCTGGCACCAGGGGAGTGGCTGATGAGAGCTGGCAGGAGCCTGGGCACGTGTTTGAAAGCCAGAGAGAAACGGGAAAGATGTGGCATTAATTATGATGGCTTGGGACCAGCTGGAACCGTCAAACTGAGTTAACTGAGGAGAAAATGGCCCACAGCTCAGGGACAAGGCAACCTGGGGGGTTTGGCAGGGGCCACCATATGAAAACCACTGCCATGTGCCAACCCCCTGCTCTTTCCCAGCCTTGGCCCTGAAGCATCACCCTGGTGTCACCACGGATGCAGCTTGGATAATGAGAAAACAGAGTGAGCCCACTGTCAGCAGTATTTCCTTTTGAAGCCCTGCCATCACATGTGGATCTCACTCTGGCAGAGTTTGAGCTGCCTTCTTAGCTAAACTGGGAAATTATTTACCCTGAGCCACGCCTCCAAGTGAACAATGGCAACTTGGTCTTGGGGGTGCCTGGTCTCAAGCAACTAAATCAAGTTCAGTGAAGCAGTCTGGAGCTTCATCACTCGGTGTGCTGTAGGACCATGGCTTCCAGTAGGCAGGATGTTGAGACAAATGCTGTACATCAAGGTCTGAAATATCTGGAGCTCTTGCCAGCTGGAGAGCTGGGCTGGGGTAGCAGCAGGTGCACATCAGGTGGGCATAAACGTACCAGTGTGGTTATTTAAATGCTTTAAATGAAAATAGACAAAACTTATTGAAATATATTGCACCGGGGTTATGCATCTTGTTGCCTCTGCTTCAAGCTGTAGATTTGCAATTAGTTGGCATTTATGGATAGTTTACATTTTTAAAGCGTTTCAAAACACTTCAGCCTAAAACCATGCATTTCCAATCTGTTTAGATTTCGTGGAGAGAAACAGGTTCCCCTATAAGCCAGGCATCTTCAGAGTTAAACAATAAACAGATCCCTTTTACAGTCACTGTCAGATTTCCCCTCCTGCTGTACATCCATGCAAAGCAAAGTAGGCTCCCAAGGCAGTGCAGGTGGCTGGAGCCCCCCACTACGGCAGAGCCCCAGCAAAGGTGGCTGTGCCTGCAGCACTGCACACATCTCTCGTAGAGCTCCACATTGGTCTCTTTCCTGGTAAGCAACGACATTCAAGGGCCTGATTTTTGTTTATTCCATTGCAATCCGTGTGGTTGTTTACATGAAGACAAAGGGTATGAAAAAAGCTATCAGACTAGAACAGGGATAAAAAGGGAAAAGCTCCATGCAGCTACAGCTGGATGCACTGACTGCACCTGGCTGTGTTCAGGCATGTTTGCTTGCTCCTGAAGCTGATGATCACTTAATGGTGATCTGATTTTCCTACAGATTATGTGGGATTGGCTGTAAAATACTCTTTAATTCCAGAGAGGGTTTCCAGGTAAATGGCTTGTCTGGCCTGGAGCAGCACAAACCCAGGGGCACTCCTGCTCCACATGGGTCATTTTGTGGGTCTGTTTTCCCCCTGAAATGTTACTGCTTTGAAACAGAGCTGAGAAAGCAGAGCCAAAATCCTTGCCTAGAACTGTGCAATTTACTTGTGCGTGGTGCTTATGTAAGTGGTCCTCACCTGAGCTACTGGTGAGGATGCATCAAACTGGCCACCAAGATGCTCTTGCTTTTTATGGGATAAGGATTAAGTCAGCAGGAGCAGGGTAAGAGCAGCAGTGCTCACCTTGGGAAAAAACCACAGCGGCAGCTGTGTCCATCACAGCCTGGGGTTACATACCTGCCACCCTTCCCCATACCACTGCTGTAGAAAGTGTACTCTGCTGGTCAGAGATTTCCCAAATCTGGCTGTAAGAAATACGGTGTTTTTTTCTGGGGAGAATGCTCAAATTGTGTACTTGCTCAGAAAGGTGATGACACCTAGAAGGGAAACGTGCAATGTAGAGAATGAAGCTAATTGCTCTTTGGTAGTTTTCTTTCTGCCTATCAGCTTTGCAGCACAGTTTTGGGAGGAAAAGGCTGCCCTGAGACTTCCACTGAAAATTCTGCACTGCAGATAGGGACTATCAAGGTCAGCCCCACCAATTTCCCATCCCTTCCTCTAGCCTGGGAAAAGGAAAATGGTATAAATAAACCACTGTTTAATCGGACCCCCCCCCAGACGCTAATCAATTGAAAAATGTTTAAAAAACAGTTTTGAGTGGAAAGATAGCTCTGGAATTTAGATATTTCATCAAAAATTCTCCCTAATGGAGTGTGGTTCATTTGTTTTGCTTGGTTTGGTTTTATTTGTTTGGGGTTTTTTTTTGTGGAGGAAGGAAAAGTTGTCAAAGAAACAAAATGTTTCTCACAGAAGCAGCTGGGACATGTGACTGCTGTGTTTGATTCTTTGGAGCTGCAGCAGCAATGTCTCTTTGTCCCCTTTTTCCAAGGACATAGCATCTTCCAGGCATCAGCACTAACCAGAGGATGCCCTACAGAGTCACCTCCTGCCCAAAATTTAGCAATTGGGAGGTGGGGAAAGAACAAGAACCCAAAGCATCTGAAACCCTCACTCCCAGACACCTGAATCCCCTTAAGCAAAGGCATTAAGCGATTCTCCCCCTTAAGCAAAAGGCATTTCAAATTGCTCCTCTGAAGCACCATCACCATCCTGAGGAAGGAATTTGGAGGAAGAAGAAAGAGATTTTTCACAGCTGTCTTACTCCAAAACTGAAAAGTATTCATGTGTGGAGGAAAGCACCTTTCTCTGTCAGAAGGAAATGAAAAACAATTTCATGACATATGGAGGGCAGCACTCATCTTCCATTGCCCTGCAGAGGCACTGCTGTCAGGGGCTTCCTGGACACAGCTGGAGACACAGGTGTCTTCTCATGGAGCTCTCCCCTTGCTCCCCTCTCCCTAAAGTCCAGCTCAAATTTTTCATCTTCTAATGGCAAAACAGAAGATGGAATCTAGAGAAGAGCAAACAAAAAGGACAAAGTAATGGAGAATGATATAAATCCTTGAAACAGAGTAGCAGGATTGGGATGATGATATGTACAAACAGCATGGGTGAAATCACCCCAAAGCAGGAGACCCATTGGAGCCCACACAGCATCTGCTGCCCCAGTACCTATTCATGGATAGCAACAGGGACCTGGCAGGTTTTTGCCAGGCAGACTGAAGAAGCAGGAGGAATTGACTCATCACAGAAACATCACACCGCTAGGAACATCCACAGGATAATACTGCTGGAAACCCACAGTGGGAAAACAACATTGCTGCTGGGGACGGAATGCCTGCAGACTGTCCCACCTCCATCCACCTCAGCCACACGCTGGCTGGCTACTGCTGGAGGCCAGGATAGTATTAAAGCAAGGAGGGACAAAGAAGCAGGGAGTCTCTAGGGCATGGAACAGAGATGTTACCTGAGCGGATCTGTCGGTGGGTGCTACATTATGCATACAGGGACACGGCTAACCCAGAAGGTAAATCGGGCAATTGGAGCGAGCTGTTTGAATACACACCCAACAAAGGGAAACTCAATTAAATTTTAAAGGCAACACATTTGAAAATGGCAGGACTAAGCGGCATTTAAAGGTGGCGATCGCTGCCAAGTTATTTCGAGCAAACAGGAGGCCATTCCATGCATCTGTTTGAACGTGCCAACAATTAATTTAGTAATCAGCATGTTCTGAAGGGACAACTTGAGAGAGTGACAAGCAGGGCTAGGCCCTCGATCAGTGTAAATTCACCATGGCTCTCTGTGTTGCAGCCAGCCCCACGCTAGCAGAGGGTTTGGCTGAAAGCCCCTCAGGAGGGACGTGCTGGGGGAGGTGACTTCGCTTACATAAGGACGGTGATGTGCCTCACACACGTGCAGATGGTGATGCTTCTCATGCCACCCACAGCACAGATGGACTGTCAGTCATCACATTGAAAGCCATTCCAAGAGTGTGCCCACCCCAAGTCCAGCAGGGAAAAATTAAGTGCTCTTTTATCCACTAAACCTATCCTGCCTTACACCAGCATAGACACCAGAAGCAAAAATACTATAGAAGTAAGTCTGCTATTTATACAGCTCAGTAGAAGAGATATAGCAATAAAGATGCTGAAGTCACTATTTTCTTCAATGCAAATTAAATGATGGTGTGCTTATAGAGTTCCTTTCATCCAGAGAGCAACAACCTCCTTGCTGTGGACTTGGACTAACTCCTGCCCTGAGGAGGCTAAATGCTTGTATCAGGGCCCTTGCCAGTCCACCTGCAGTAAACGTGCCTCTGCCTCAGAACCATCTACACCAACAGCCTACAAAGTGTGGAAATGAATAATATCCTAAGTGTCTTCACTTAATTTGGGTCCTGTGAGGTGTTGGTGTCTTGGGGCAAGGGACATCCACAGATCCCAGAGTGCTGGACATGCAAAGCCGTAACAGATGGAGGCAAAAAAGTGGCTTGAAATATAAGAAAGAATAAAATTTTTAAAAATCAATAGCTTTAACAAATAATTCTGTCATACATTTACCTTGAGTAATGTATTTAGCTCTTAGAAATTGAGATGATAAAGCCAAAAAGGTACTTTGCAACATCTCAAGTTACTGCTCTTAACAGTTGTAATTTCCTTAAGAAAAGGATCTGTCAAAAAAGAATCAGGAGGGGGAAGAGGAAGAAGACAGAAGCATCTCAATTTGAACTCTGCAGACCCAAGCATTTTGACTATCTCCAGTCACCTTCTGGAGCTGTAAAACCCACCCTGGGTGACCAATCTGGGCTGCAACTAGCCCATCACTGCCCACCCATGGAGGTATTAGCATCAACCTGCAGCTCCTTCTCCAACACCTCCATTCAGTTCCTCTTCATCCTCATACATGTCAGTAAGAGGCCTCCCACAGCCACTGGCTGGTCCTTACACTTGGGCTATTTAGAAGGAGATACGAAACTGCAGCCAGAGGAAATCCTCCTGGATGATCCATCTCTGCAAGCAAGGACAAGCCCAGCAGACGTGAGTTCAAGACCAGCACCCTGCACTGCCCCCAAAGGGCTCTGGATTTAATCCCAGCTACTTCTCTTCTTCCAGGACAGCGTGGCCAGACAGCACCAGAGAGCATAATGTATTCCCTTTGGGAGCAGAAAAAAATGATGCAGTGATAGAAGTTCCAAGTCTCTTGCACAAAGCAACTTGTCAAAAGGAGCCCCACAAGCTCACCCAATGAAAAAGCTCTCCTGGAAACAGACTAGTCCAGCCCCAGTTCCTGCCTTCCTGCACACTGAGAGAGGCAGCCTCAGCCCCTGTGCACACAGAGTATAGGACAGAACTTTAAATGATGCCAGGCAAACATTCCTTCTGATCCATCAAGAAATGGCACTGACAGAGAGAAGCAAGGCAAATAAAGAGCCCATGGGACAGGGGAGGTCTGGGGCTGAGAAATGGAATGGGCCTGCAAAGCACTGATGGCAAAGTTATTAAAAGAAAGAAAATTTACTATGGAAAGATGCCAGCACTCCAGAGCAGTTCTTGAGGTAGTATAAATCAGCATAACATTACCGTGCCCCATTTGTGACAGCTACAGGCTGCACCAGGGGCTCTCACTGCTGTGTGCTCTGGCAGAGGAGAAATTCAGGTACAGCAGCGAGGTGCCAGCACGGACACTTTTACACTGGGCAGGTGTTGGAGGCAAATGGCAACATCACCAGCACAGCTTCAGTGTTCAGTTACCTCAGAATTTGAAAAGGAAAAAGGCCTTCTTTTTTTCCACCTCATAAAATACTCATAGCACTGATGAGGAAGACAGAACCTGAATGCACATTTTTGGAAAGCACATTTCATTATCTTCTGGAAAAAACTACTCTCTCTCTGAACACGAGAGACTGTTTCATACCAGAGTTAAGAGCACAGAAACCCACATATATGATACTTCATTGCTCTGTAGCCAATTTTGTTGATTAGTCATTAGGATATAGAAGAAAATGGTTAATGTGCTGTAACCAATCTGCAAATGTTATAAAATCTGCAATCATATGGAACTAATTTTAAGTGAAATGGGATGATCTACAAATTACAGGCAAAGGATTACTACAAAAGGCATGGAGAAAAGCAGGCAGGAAGGCAACAAGCAGATCAATATCCTGCTGAGGATGAACAATGGTTAGGAGAACACAGGCAGTTCTCACACCCAAAGAAAATTATTTTTGAGAACTCATACAAAATGAATGCTGACTAAATTTCAGATGTCTGAAGACTCATTCACTACCAAATAGGACACCAACAACAGCACCTTTGCAACAGCCAGCAGTATGGCCACTGGCCACAGGGCTACTTCAGCTTGAACAGATGTGGGGCTGCAGGACTGCTGCAAAACCCTTCTGTGAGCGGGAGCTCATCAGCCAGCAAGTTCCTGGGGAGCCACAGATCCTGAAGGATTCCCTGAAAAGCTTGCTTTCACTGTCATCTTTGAGGAAGCTTTTCTCACCTCAGCTCTGACATATATGGCCTGGAATATGCAGCAGCTACGCAGAGACTATGGGGCACAGCTCAAATACTCACTTCAGCAAGAAGTGCATTTTGCCCTAAGAAAACAACAGTGGGAATGTCCCTGTGCCCCTTTAAAATATCAAGACAAAAACCATTAGTTTGCAAGGTTACAATTGCAAAGCAAATGCAGACTTTGGGACTAATGTTCTGTTTCTTCCCCTCCTTTAAATCATAAATACGCTTGAAAACAAAGCAAGGCATAATGAAAATGAATATACAGAAGTAGCACTTGCCTGAAGGTCCAATGTTGTGCTGTGGTGTTTTGCTCATTTTTCTATCCTTCTGTTTCTTGTCCAAATTCGTACAGTCATTTGTACTCCCCCTCTCCTTAGAACCCATATTTATAATCCTGCCTTGAGATGCTCATCTATCAGCCCAGAAAGAAAGACATTTATCCTACTCTTCAAGTGTCCATCCAGACCTTGGGAGGAAGGTGTGGACTGGGAGGGAGAGGAAAAGAAAGCACTTTTCCTTTTGCTTCAACACTGGTTATAAACTACAGAGGATGCTAATATCTACCAGGGAAACCTCTCTCACTCCTGCCCTTTTCCTTCTCCCCTTCCCAAGAGCTGCACTTGTGACTCAGAGCCATTTTTTAAAGACTGTGCCATTTAGGGTCTCCAGCTAAAGCAGATCTGAGCAAGATCAGGTCCAAAGCAGTCAGGGTGTTACCCTGGCTATGAAGCCAGATTATGATCTCAGTGAAAATGAATTTAAGTCTAAACTACTCCCTCCATTGGCATAACAGAGGTGTGAGTGTCATCAGCCTGATCCCTGCCATGTGCTCTGGACAGCCCAATGCCCTGGAACACCCCCACCTGTTTCCTGCCCGACTCTGCTTCCTTCCACCAGCATCCAGGAACACCCGTGCACAAAAAGCTTCCCTTTGCCACCACCTGCCTATTCCCTAGCAAAACATGTACTTATTAATAGCTATTATCAACAGATTATTCTGATCAAACACCAAAAAAAAAAGGATTTTCTCGAGTGGATTACTGTAAATGCAATCTCTTCCTTATCAGCTCTCCCAAATCACCCCACTCCTTTCTCACACTCCTGTACATAACTCACAAAGTGAAAACTCCTAAAACAGAGTAAATTATTTTATCTACTCCATCCTTTCTACCTCTTATCTGTTACTACAACCTTTTGCAAGAGGAGTGCAGTAAAATCTGATTTTAAACATGAAGCTGTAGTCTGTAGTCATTCTTTTCAGTCAAAATATAAAGATAAGAAACTACAGATACACATTTTTTCACAGCAATAGACAAATCTATCACAGTAATGCTTTTGACAAATAATAAAATGCAAAAAAGCATTGAGAAGATTTACAGCAGTTTAATGAAGGCTCTCGTACAAAATCTTGAACTCAAAGTTACAGTCAAGAGTTACTGAAAAATATAACTTACAATGAAAAAGCTGATGAGAATTGCCCACTTAGCCATGGAATTAACTGCGCTTTAACGCTGTGCTTAAATAGTCACCACACAATAGAAACAAATTTAAATCACGACCAAAGTACACACAATTCACTTCCATTCTGTTTTCAATTACATGTATTCAGCAAGTAATTTAACCTCTGGAAGTTATTCTGAAGAGCCCAGAGGTTTCTCCTTTTTTTTTTTTTTTCCCAAACACTCACTGGAAATAAATACAATTGAAAGGATACATGTGGAATGCAATAAAATGGACACTTAGGCACTGGTACAGTCTAATCCTCTTCAGCCCTCTACAAACTACAAGATGAGAAGTTTTAAACCACAGATGGAGTGGAGAACAGGTTAGAGCTGTACAGGTAGTGCAGCAGGTTATGTACTACACAAGAGCACATCTGCAAAAGGTCCCAGGAGATTTTTGTTGAAGATGCAGCGTATCCACACCAGGTATATCGTGAAGGGCTTAATGTTTTCTGAGAAAGTGTGATTCTGATGGGACAATATATAAGGCATATAAGTGTTTTCCCCTTGCTCTTGTATCCACACTTCGTATTTTACCTCTCTGACCTTGAGATACCTCAGATTCCAGGGGATCTGCCAGGACACAGCAAGTTTAGCTTCACTCGTGCCCTGAACAGAGGCCTGACACTTGGCATCCCTCACTTTGCCAGGGTAGAGGCTACCAGACCACTTCTGTTTCTTGGGTGCGGGCTTAGACTTCACAGTCTGCCTAATCACGTGTATGAGAGACGGGATGTTCACCTTTGTGTCCTGGTAGGCACGGAACAGCCACTCCGGGTTGCGGCAGCAGAGATGCCGCGGCACCTCCGTGCTCTTAATGATGCGCTCCTGCTCAGCTTTGTCCAGATGAGCAATCCCGCCCTGATCCCAAGGTCTGTCCGGGTAGGTTACGGTGTCTTCCCTGTCGGTGTTCTGCCAGGCAATGTACTGCAGGTCCATGCCAGGAAGAGTTGCCAGGGTTTTGTAAGGGGTGTAGTGTTCGGGGTTGATAGCATATGGGAAGAGCTCCACCACGGTGGCCCCTCTTGGCAGGAAGAGCGACATGACTAATTGGGCCCCGTGCATGCTGACCAGCATGGACGCATTGCTGATCAACCGGACGATGTCAGAAAATGAATGCTCCTCTAGAGAGACGGAAATGGTTTTCATCTGAAACTCCTGAGCAAGAGCCAGGATTAGTTCTGCCTCATTTAGGATAAGTCTGTTGATTGTCCGACTGAACACTACGATGTACTCCTCACTGGAGCTTTCCTCCAAGCTGATGTTCAGTTTCTGCATCATGAATTTGGCAAACTGCCTGATCTCATTACCAGAAACCAAGATGTTAGCCTTTGGCCCTTGTGGCTGGACAAATCCGTACTGGTACCAGGTGGTGATTTTGGATAGTCCCACATAGGATTTGGTAAAGCAGAGGAGCCTGCCCAGGGTTTTGAGCTCCTCCCTGAGGAGCGGCTGCTTGTTACTCAGTAACTTGTAGAGGTCAAAGTGAACACCTTCACTCCACCCTTCCATGAAGAAGAGCCGTGCCTCCAGATCTAAGTCGGAGAACTGCTGCATGGTGTAATAGATGGGGAGGAGGTCGTCATGAAAGACGTGCATCAGGTTGTCTGGGTTGAACCTGTTGGCAATCAGCGCCACATCAGGCACGAAGACCGGCTTTGGCATAAATTTCAGCGCAGCAGCTGGCAGCTCCACAAAGTTGAAGTACTGGGTGTTGTGATCTTCCACAGAGGAGAGGTCGAGCAGAGCCGGCTGGAACCTCCGGGAGCCCAGGTTGGGCAGCATGACAGAGGAGTTGCTGTGAAAGTAGACGAACTCCTCAGCCTCGGTAGAGTAGCAGAGGGACTCAAAGCGGCAGATGCGGTCGGTGTGCATCCTGCCAGTGCACACCATCCTGGTACCGTTCTCCACCAGGGCCTGCAGAGCTGCGTGGTAGTCAATCTGAGCCTCAGAAAGCTCCTGAGCCTGGCGCATGAGGACCAACTCCTCCTCCACCGTGGCGGCATGATCGCGCAGCTTGATGTATTTCCACAGCACGGCAGCGAGGATGGACACGAGCAGAGCATTGAACACAGCTGCTATGTTCATTCTGTAGTCAGATCCTAGCAGGATGACAGGTGGGGAATGCAATGGAGAGGGAACACATCATTAACACTCTTTGACATGGTGAGGGCAAAGACCTGTGGAAAATAAAACAAGAGAGGAACCATTTAAACATCACGTTTACAGCTCCACCATAAATCATATTTTATGGACTATTCAAAAGAGTTTAGGCTTCTTTTGATAATTTTTCCCCCTTCCAGGAAATGAGAGGAAAGAAGAAAAAAGTGCTGAAGCTCTCCCCAAAACTGTAAAAAAATATAAAGCAAACAGAACTGGGAGCTGCTCTACAGGAAGGCTCCTCTCTCATTTTCATTCCTGTGCTTTTGAAGAAGCAAATGTAAAAAAGAGTTTAAGGATGAGCTCTATGAAGATCTGTTAGAAAGAAAAGTATGTTCTCTGGGACTCTGGATCACTCTGCTTTTTGCAGACCACTCCCACAGTGAGAGGAAATAGAGCACTGCAGTCACTGGGCCACCTGCAGAGGACTCGGAGACCAAGCTCCTCCTCCCACTCTGTATGGCTGGGAACACTCAGCCGTGCCCTCACCTTCACTGTGCAGGTAGCAACACCTCGAGAAGTATTGCCAGGACAGATTTCGCTACACTCCACTGTGCAATGTGAACTAGTGAGCATCACATTCAATTTCATTTTATCCAGGGGTGGGGGAAGGACTTGCAGATCTGTGGACTGCCCTGAGGGGGAATCCTGAGTCACTAGGGTGTCGCTCTGGCTGCAATCCAGGATCAAAAGCTAGGAACCACCATCATCTTCCAAAAGAAATAATGGCATGGGAGAGAGGAGAGCTCTGCCCTTTATGAGAGGAACTGATGTATCATTAAAGCAATCAAACCTTAATTTAGTGAGAGTCTGGCTCGCAGAGCACAGCCAGCCCTTTTACAAATGATAACCTAATGCATTTGAAGGGTTTCACTGTTGGCATTTTCCCATCCCAACCTGAGAACCTTTTCTGTGCTGCTCCAAAGCCTCTCTGATTCTTTCTCTGTTAGAGCCTGTGACTGTTTTCCTTCTATGCAGAAACACTACTAGCTTGTATCAGAGTATTGATTATAACTTCAACTGTGAACTTCAATTGAGGTATTGATTCACCTACAGAATTTATGGGCTTCAATTTTCATTATGCATCAAGATTCACTGCTAGTCAGGCTGTAAATAATTGCACCCGTGACTCAAGGGGAATTTTAGGAAGTGAAATTTCTGATTAGTCTTTACCCCACTAGATTGTTTCTAGCTGCTGTTTTTAAAGGTAGCAATTTTAAATTTCCTTTGGTACAAGTCTGCCATGAGGGAGAACAAAAACAGCGTCTCAAGCACTTGTTCTGACATCCCAAGCAGCCTTTAGCATTTTAACCAAGAGACATTTCTTACACGACAATGTGGAGGAAGTTAGCCGGGCATATTTGGGACCAAAGCAAACACCTCTATTGCCAAAGGAGCTTCTTTGAAATGAGCTACTGCAACTTAAAAGCTTGATCCCGGAACTAGGAATTGAATGGAGAATCATCCATGGAACTCAATGAAGTCAGAAGGGATTCCTACACCTCATGAGATCCCAACAGCCTGGGGGATCTGTCTTAGGAAGAACTGAAGGTACGTGGGAGTCTGAATAATGCCAAAGAAACGAGTGCTAGCTGTAAGCCACACAAACTGAAGAGGTGAGCTCTGGGGATCTGAGCAGCAAATTCATTTCAATTTCTAGCTACTCAAATGAAACAGAAATGAAGTCCACCTCCTTTGGCAAGTGGTCTGAAAAACTGCTTCATTTAGAAACTCCCTAAAAGCAAAGCAAGCAAATTAAAAATGTGTTGTTTTGATTTCAACCATGGAAAAAAGGGACCTAGAGTGGTTATCTGATTATCTGGGCAGGATCAACTCTCCACAAACCATGCCCCAAGGATGCTTCTCTATCTCATTCTTAGTACTCATTCATCTCTTCAGCCAGTCTCTATCAAGAGAGGCACAAAGGACCACGATATACTCTTTTCTAACACTTAGCCTTTGTTTCCACCTCAGCAATTTTAACTGGTGTCGTCCCAGGTGACACAGGTATCCAGCACAGAAAAATGATGGCTGTCACATCACATCTCAATCTGACCTCTGCTGTCAACAGGGGATGACTGCTGCTCCTCATGGCTGTGCAACTCTCAACCATGGCTATTCCATGGACAGCCTGGAATGGAAACCCACTGGGGACAGCAGTGCATCACTCAGGTTCTGCTAATGCAATCAAACCAGTTTTCAGGAAGAGAAGGTTTTGATGGGGACAAATCCTGAATTATTTTATTGGTACTGACTTTCAAAGCTTTATTTTACTTCTTCCCTGTCTTTGAAAAGTGTCTAATGATATCATCCAATTGTGTACATAACCTCTCCACTACAAACCTATCATCTTGTGAGCACAGCTTTAAGTGACTTCCACAGCATCAGCAAGGAAAGGATCAAGCCCCTGCAGCCATGTGCAAAGCCTGATAATCAGTACATGGAGGAGACCTTTAACAGCAAGTCCTCTGCTGCAAGCACACACTTAAAGGAAGGCCAGTCTGCAGGCATTGTGAAAGCTCGCTTCTGTGGGTGAGAAGGACAAAGCACCTACAAGTTCAGTGGAGTCAATGCAAGTTGCAACAACTTGGCAGAGGAGGGAAAACCACAAGGCTTCTTTATTATTCCATTATTGCAAGGTGAATGTGTATGTGTGGGTGTTTCAAAGGCATAAGAAGCCCACAGTCCATAAAAGTACCGCTGATACCACCAGCATTTCAGGGGCATTTTGGTGGTGGAGAACTCTGCCGACCATTACAAACCCCTTGAGCCAAAGAGGCCTCCTTGAAAACAGCCTGTTCAAATGTTTCACCCCTGATTTGTTCTCTCCCCTCCAGCCACAAGGGAAGGGCATAAGAGGCACTTCAGAGATGCGGCCTGATGGATGCAGCCAATGTTCAGAGGTTAGCAATTCTCATTTCAGACTCTGCCACAGCCATACCTGCTAAATGGCTAGGAATGAACAACTCAGCTCTTTAGTAAAAATCACCTGCAAAGCCCTCTTCTGTCTCTTCCCTCATTGCAGCTCTTTCACTTCCCTGCACTTAGCTGAAGTGACTGTATATGCTTTAGCCAACCAGGTGTCAGGAATATGTTAAATGTTAGCAATGCTAAAGTAATCCATCTTCATTTCTGTTCCTCATTGCCAGTTCCTAAATCTGGTTCATGCTGCTTGGGAGAAAGCTGCTTTTGATGGAAGTGAACATTGGGATGTGGATAGGAAGGAGTGTGGCAGGCAGAAATGAGAGGAGAATTTCACAGGTACTCAGAGAACCGTCTTAATTCTTTGCCTGTTTTCCCACATTTTATCATCCACCTTTTTTTCAATCTGACACTTTCAGTGAAAACAGACCTTCAGGAACTATAATTTTTGGTCCCTCAGGGAACGATAAAGCATAAATAGTAACAAACAATCCCACTGTTTGCTTTTACATACCCAAGAGAAGCTGCATCGAGAGAGTAAAGCCAAACAATCACTCTCCATGTCCTCTGGTTCCTCAGTCCCCTGAGCCGAGATCAGTCAAAAAGTGCTGTCAGCAGCAGTAGACCGGGGATAAGGAATTTTCCCAGAAGGCAGAGGGTAACACTGAAACAGGTGAAAGCATTTAGTTTTCCACCTGAAGAGAGCTGCTTCACAATAAAAGAAACTTTCATTACTAAATCTCCCTCATGAAATGGGTCTAGAGCTGCCACTCACGCAGTGTCATCAGAGAACATCCTAAGAACTGAAAGGCACTTGCAGAAGTGGCAGGCCAGACATACTGCTACTTTTTTTAAGAGCAGAGTGCTCTGTGCTGCTTCTTTCTACATAGAGGGCAGCCTCTAGGCCAGTCACCCCCCGAGCTGCCCACAGACTCCCTCCTCCCCATCCCTCCCGTGTTCATCCACCCTCTTGCTTCCTAGTGACACTGGGATAACCAGGGCTCTGCTCCACGTGAGTAATACGCTCCAGTTACCAAGGAAATCAATTGGACTGACATTTTTTCACTCTCTGCTTTGAAATGCTAAAGCACCATCCTTCAGCACCAGGAGCCACGACAACTGACAGACCAGAGCCAAGCCAGAAGAGACGTACGTGTAAAAGTTGCACAGAGCTTCTCATTGCCAAGCTGGCAGAGGGCAATGATGTCCCATGGGAGCGGAGGGGATGTGCCCTTGGGGACTCCTGAGAGGAGTGGACTGCAGCAGGAGTGAGAGAGGGAGGTAGAAGAGTCAGATTTCCCTGGCAGTGATGCTGACAGGGCAGGGGGCAGCAGACTTAGAGCCAGACATGGGAAGTTCAACAAAAACACCGGTGTGGGGGCAGCTCAAGACTGTGCAATGGAATTAAGAGCATATCCTGAGGCTTGCAGCTCAGCCACAATGGATGCCGCTCCAGCAGCTAAGAGCCTGTGGGAGGCACTCTATTTTTGGTCAGCTCATCTTTACTCTTTTTCCAAGAGTTCACAGGCATGAAGAGCTTACCCCATTTTCTTCTTCCACCCCCACTCACTTAGCAAAAGCATCACAGTTTCATTCTCACAGCCCAGCTACTTCTCCTCTAACTAGCACTGGCTGCTGGTGAGCAGGTAAAGTCTCCAGGAATATTAATTTGGTGTGCTCAGCAGGCACTTCTGGCCGAGCCCTCCACCGTCTTGCAGGTCCGTAACACCTCTCATGTAAGTTTGGACACAGCAGCACCTTCTGCCTGTTAGCTACAGGTTATCTGATGTACTAAACATCATCAGGAAGTGGTGAGGACACAGGAAGCATAGATGGAGACACTGTTCTCCATCTCCTGTTAACATGCCTAGGAGATCAGAGTGGGTGGGATGAGAGAGGAATTTCCACTAATAGAGTGTTGGCATAAAGAATGTTTGGATTCATTTAGGAGACAAGTTCTGTTGTTCTTTTTTTAATTGTGAAGCTACAGTAGGATGAATCACTAAAGCTATTAATATGATGGACAATGTTCCAAATCCCCTCTCCATTTTAAAAATTGCAATCTAGGTAAGAAATAGGGAGAAAAGCTACAAAATCCACATTAAAAAAAATCCAACTACAAAAAAGACAAACACAGACTACTAAGACCCTCAAAGGGAAAAAAACAAGAGCTTGATTAGGGAGAACAAGGGTGAACAGGGTGACCTGCATGCCTAAAGAGGGGTCACCTATTCCAAAATGAGAAGTGCTGGTTTTGTCTATTTAGGCCTTGATGAACTTTGTCACCAACTGCCCAAACATTTTCCAGGCCAATGTTCAGCTTCCCATAGCTACAGCAGGCTAAAAAGCCTAATAAAATGAAAACCAAAAAGCATGAAGGAGACATTTCCAGAGAGCATCACCACTCTATGCACAGAGGGAAATGCCTCTTCGTGGAGGCCAACTTGGCTTTGGTCCAGCTGGTCAGCTCCTGTGCACAGCCTGCCAGTGGTGGGAGGGTGTCCAAACAGAACCATCTCCACAGTTCCCAGAAACACGACCCAACTGGAAGTGGACTGGGGCTGCCCTTGCCATAGGACAGCGAGGAGTTAGGGCAGAGCTGCATGGGCAGGAAATGGGCTTCTTGTTCTGGTAACACAGTGGGAGGGGTAGGAGCAGATATACCCTCCTCAAGGACATTTTCCCCATCAACACTCCCTACCCCTGGATCCATCTCTTGCTGGGCTTTCCAGGACCAGTACAGGAAAAGAAAAGCATGCAAACATGGCATTTTGCACTCCCCCTGCAAAATGTCTTCTGTTCTTTCTCCCATCCCTAATGCAAGAGGCTTAGCTAAGGATTCACTGTATATAACACATGCAGTTTTAAATACCTACTTCATTCATCCTTAAAGCAGAAGTTGCTAGAAGGCAACTTTCCCAGTTGGAAGGAGGGGGAGTTGGGATTCGGCAGCCAAGAATTTGCTTATATTCTCATCTCTGTCACAGATTCCCACAGAACTACAAGCAAGTCAATCCCCACAGCCCAAAAAGCCGTTATCATCTTATTCACTCTATTTATTTAATGAGATACATATATCTTTCACAGTACATAGCACATTAAAGAAAGGATGGTACACTGAATGATTGATATACTGGAACATTTTCTTTGTAAAAAGCAGCCAACTGTAGAAGTGCTGACTTTTTAAACAGGAAAAGAGCAGATTCTTGTAGAGGGAGTAAGCCCAGCAGTTAAAGATAAAAATATCATTATTGAAGCCTGATACAAAGAGGCGACCTAAAAAATAAGAATATCTTGACTAAGTAGTCTCAAGAAGAATTTTAAAAATAAAGCTTTATTAAAAAAACCCAACAAAATATAACAATGTATTTTAAAACGCCCTGTCTTATAAAAACCTTATCTATAGATAGTTGTGATGAAAATTAGGTCCATCTTCAGTTTTTATGGTTCAGCATAAGGGAGGAATAGAAAGCTAAACTGTAAATCTTTCAATACAAGACTCCAATCAAGGAAACTGAGGCTCTGTGCAATGGTCCCTACTGCAAAAGTACCTTCCATATGAACTGGAGAAGACTGGTGGCTACAGGACACCTCCCAGCTGCACTTATGGATAGAAAACCTAAGTTTTCTTACATTTAATTTCAGAGTCTGTGAGAGCTGGGACAGGAAGAGATCCAACCTGACGTTCACAATGACCAGCAGCCATTGATTTAATATTTGTTGATACTCCTGTCTTGATGTACAAAATAACAGGTTAAAAAAATTCCACCACTAAGCAGCCAATGCATAGAAGCAAGCCACAAAGCTGAGCTAAAAGTATAACTCTAAAAAGAATACTTCTTGGGCTTTTAAGATCTGCATTTCCAAGTTCTCCATCCATAATGGAGTATGAAATCCTTTCCCCAAACAAAATCCCCGATCTCCAGAAAATTCCCCTAAAAAGGATGCATTTCTGATAAACAAGCTTGAGGAGAGAAAAATGAGCGAAAAAGGTGAAGAAGAAAAAAAAGGTGGTATTTCTCTCAGCCCTCAAGTCTTGTTCACCTTCTGAGAGTCCCAAGCCTAAAGATGAAAATCCAAGTTACTCAAAATAACCATGGCTAGACAGAGGGGAAAGCTTAACAGGCAGAGTTCATTCCAGCTGATCTCTGTTCACCCCAGTATCCCATTGAAACCTATCTGGTTACATTGTCATTAAGAACTCTGTCATATGAGTAAAAAAACCTCTCGTTTTGCCTGGTCTCTTGCTTTTAGTCTGTAAACGAGATACTTTCGTCAGAAAAAAAAGTGTCAAGAGAGCAGCAGGTTTATCTTGCTTCAGTGGTCTCCCTAAGGCAAAGAAGGAGCGGGGGTGGCTGAAGGGAAAATTTACTAATGCTGCAAAACTGAATTTAAAAGAATATGATGCGAAATCCCAAAGTACTGAATAAGATGATCTTCAGCCACCCCAACTGTGCCTCTGGGCTTTAGCTGCCATTTGTTATTCTCTGTATTTCATCTATCCTCTCTTTCTGTGTTCTTCAGAGGGCAGAGTACCTGTGTTATTCAGGTACTGGGACTGGTGCTCAGCAGCCTGAGCTCTCCCTGCTTTTCATCAGCATGGTGCCCAGGACCACTCCTGTGTGATGCAAATCCTAAGCAGGAACCAAAACTGTTGGGAGCACAGCGCAGCCAATAAAAACAGTGAAAATCCCTCCTTGGTTACCACAAGCTCCACATTAGCATGTTTTTAGGGGAAGGCAAAAAAANAAAAAAAAAAAAAAAAAAAAAAAAAAAAAAAAAAAGTAATCCCATAGCAGCACGTGTCCAGCAAGAAATACATTTCTGCAAACCTACAGAATTTAGCCCATATCAGAGATGTTTTCCCCATGAGACTTTAGTTTAAAAATGATAAAGCAAATCACAAGTCAAACAAAGAGGGACTACAAAGACGTGGGATTACAAATGGACTACTGACTCCCTTCCCACATGTGCACACACAGAGAGGAGGGATTCAGTGTGAACTTGCATGAAAGGGGGGAGCGAGGAGATATCATCAAAAACATGCCAACCTCCCCCTCTCCTCAGTACACTGCAACCAGGACTGCCAACAAAACTGAATTCAGAGCCGTATGTGATCAGCACAGCAAACACAGCACAGTTACAATGACACCCGGCAAAGAAACGCAGTAATTCAGAGCATCTGCAACCTTTTTAGTCTTGGAAGTACTATCACTGGTAGATCAGTGTTTCAGCACATGCACGCATACCTGGTGTTGCTAAATAACAGGAAATGCTATCCGGTGCCTCTCTTTCACAGGAGAAACAAAAAAGAAGACACCTTAAAGCTATGCTTTGCAGGGGAACGAGCACTCTCCAGTCCTCTTCTTTCCTCACCACCACAAAGAAAAAGCAGAAATCCCATCTAAGAGCTGTCGGCACCGTAGCCCGTGCACCATCTGCAGCCTGAGCTACCTTTCTCCCCCAGGTCTGAGCATGCTCCGTCTGCCGGCAGTGTCCTATCGCTCCAGCTGGCTCACCTCAATTTGTTAGCCTCCCAGAGGTCAGCCTTGCATGCAGGATGATTTGCTGCAGTATTCCTGCAAATCCCCGACGGGCGGCCACACTGAAACAAACACCACCGTGCTGTTCCACGGAGCTGAGCGGGTCTTGGGAGACAGGCGGCAAACTGCTTTGGGGAGGGGGACACACACATTGTGGAAATCCTGGTTTTGAAGATCATTAACGCCACTGCTACTCCAGACACTTCACACAAAAGAAGAAAAACAATAGGAGAGAAAGGAAAAAAATGCCCCTTGCTTGAGGATGTGAAAGCTTTTCGTCATGCTTTCTAATAATTCCCTTGGCACCAGGAAAGCAATTTCCCAGCTGTGATGGTCAGCAAATGGCTTAGAATTGAACAAGGCTGTGATTGCCCTCCTTCAGAGATCCAGGAAACAGTATTTTCATACTGAAGGTATTGTTGTTTTTTTTTATGGTGCAAACAAGTAATTCCTAAACGCAAAGGCACAAAAATTATCTAGGAGCTTAAGAGAGAATCTTGTGCTGCACACAAGTTCATGGAGGTGAGTGCCTTACACCAACCTTCACAGCAGAGCTTGAACTTGTGGGGACTAAGCAGCTTCATGAAGATGGCAAACCAGACAGAACTGACTGGGAACACTTCCAGTTCTTATCCCACAGTGGGATCTACATGCAGATCATAACCCTCCAAAAGGGTCATGGCATGAAGTCACATCACTAAACACAGGAGTGAAATCCCAGTCCTGCAGGGACACTCCTGCAGGCAGATCACAAGCAAACATATGAGGCTCTGCAAGGGTGTTGATTGTGTATTTGCAGGACATATCTTGAATATCTGTCTGTGAGGATTTTCCCTTTGAGACCTAACAGGTAAAATAAGGAAGGATGAAAAAGTAGAAAAGTTTTCAACACCTCCTCCCACATGCTCAAGGTGGACTTTGAACTACAGCATGAGCCTATGCCTTTCCTGAGAGGATCTCAGAAAGACACTGGTCAGTCACACCTGCCTGGGGGAAATAAGTAATAAAAAAGAGCAAAGAGAAGCGAGCCCACCCAGCGCCCCCAGCCTGTCCTATTGGGACTAAGGAAATCCAGAGTCAACCTTCCCCTTTTTAAGACTATCTCACTGTCCTGTTGCCCCTCTGAACACAAAGATGTTGCCTTGTGCGGAACAGGTCTGATATTTTTCCTCTGAATTTTGAAACTCTAGGAGTGGAGTTAGATTTGGAGCTGACTTCACTTGAGAAAACACATCTTGCCTTTGTGTTTTCCACACTTCAGAAAGCTCCACAGCATGACCTACCTCCCACTGATGCTAATGGGAGTCTTTCCACTGACCCCACACATCTTGGTTAGTGACTTTATCAGCAGGACCCCAGATAACCCAGACACACTATGGTGGTCTCTTTCTCTTAGACAAGCTTTTATTTTACTGGAGAAGAAAGGACATTTACAGACTAGTCTTCTATTTATGAATAAGCTTCTTCTCTACACCTAGAATGAGTTATATTAGTGGATTTCTTAGGTACAAGTTATCACAATGCATAGAGTTAGAGAGTTTAACCCCAGTCCTGAAGAGGGTCCTGTTTGTCAATCTGCCATACCACAAAGTACAAAACTACATCATTAAAGGGTGGGAGGGAACCATAATCAAATAATTCCAGCAACTGTAAAATAATAAATGTCCATTACTACTGCACCATAAGGCATTAAGTGTGGCAGTCCCAAGCTCTTCACAGCCAGCACCTACTACAAGCTGGTAAGGTTTGAATAGGTCTTAGCTCAGAACTAGGAATTTGATGAATATTTAATACCCCTCATAAAGTTGCAGCCTTCAAAAACAGCGCCACATTTTAGAACTCCTAAAAAGCAGTACAGCACAAACAAAACTTATCAAGCTACCAAGGAAGTCTGAATAGATCCCTCTTGGTTTAGGGCTGACAAGGAGCAGGTAAATCATTATTTACTAAATCTTTGCAGTGCGCATATATGTTGCAGGGGTGCCCGCATCACTCTGAGTCACAGCATTTATTATTTATAGTCCCAGAAGGACTCTCTATAAGAAATTGTTCCTCTTGCAGTGCTTTTGAACCAAAAGTGCATTTCAGTTTGAGAGCACAAAAAAAATTATGCCTGAACTAACAAAAAAAGTCTTTGTACTGATAAATACAAAAAGGACACAAAGGAAGCATTTGGTTTCTGGACACCAAGATTGGGACTTCACACAGAGAGGATGACATTTTGATTCTGTAGAAGTTAAAATTAAAACTCATGCCAGAAAGACCAGGACTTCAGCCAAATATTGGAAATTCCTAAGCAAGAATATACTTTGACTGGGTAAAAGGTATTTTTCTGAAGAATATCTCAGGGGCCAACCCCCCCTTTGCTCGAACGCTTCAAGAATTACATGCTCCCAGGCTTAAGAGATGTAGGATACATGTTTTTCATAAATATTAGGTTTAAAAAGGTTTGAGTATTATCAAACATACTTTACACATACACACACACACGCTTAGGTTACATCTTGACATCAACCTGACAAATTCATAGATATTTGTTGTCCTCTTCAGATATACGCATATTTTATACATACAAAACATATACTTGCCTTCTATCTGAATTTGTCATGTGCTAAACTACTCAGTCTGATAAACCCCTCCATCCCTACTAGGAACCACCCCAGCAGCATTGGCCTGCTCCTGCAGCTGTATGCAGTGTGTGTGGACAAAAAGGTGTGGGAGAGTCACCAGCCACTTCCCAAGGCAGGAGGTGGCTTTGCTAGCTGTTCTGATTCAAGTTAGGTGTCACTTGTGCTCTTCCAAGTTCCCATTTTGCCATCAGTAATGACAGGTCAGCAGGGTGACAGAGATAAATCAATTCCCACTCCTACAGCTTTGCCAACTGTGCACCTGCAAATGTAATTAGTGCCAGTGTGTCTGCAAGGGAATCTGAGATAATTCGTGCTCATAAGAGCAGTTTGGTAAGTCGATGATGTTCAGCAAGACTGACATGAGAAACCAAGGGTAGGTAACACATTGCCTGTGAGATCCCTGGGTATGGCCTCACCTTGGTGCTTCCCACAGTTGCTATTTGTTACCTGGTTTTGCCCAGGCAGCAGGAAGATCATCTTCCCTCTCTCAATATTAAGCCACAACCTCACCTGAAGAAACACATCTCCCATTTTACAGACAAAAGGACTGAACCTGTCAATGGGATCTGGGTGGGATGCACCACACCAGTATTCATTAATATGGGAGTAGCTTCCTGCCAAAAATCTACCAAGAATCAAAACCTCTTGTGTATTTCAAGGTTGTATTCATGGGCTTCAGGGCTCAAGACAGAAGGTGGGGGCTCCAAGACCACACATGACAGAGTAAACATGGTAAAGGACAGAGAGGAATAAGTTACCAGCTTAGTCATTGTTGCTCTCAAAGAGCTGCCAGAGGAGTAGCCACAAGCCTGACACACTCTGCTCCCCACACACCTTCTTCCCATCTTTTATTTCCACCACACTTGCTGTGCAGAAGGTCCAGGGGCCTCCTGCATGCCTGGGAAACCGCCCCACCCCCCCACCAACAATTTAGCCTCAAATTGGAGGTCCTGTCAAAATGAATTGTCATGGGAATTTTGGAGGAAGAGAACCTCTTTTCCTGTCTGTTGAGACAAACAGGGTAGTCACAACCAGCAAGTCTCACAGATGTCTTAGGAAATTAAGATGTTAATATCACAGCAAAATACAGCCATTGAAAGGAAAAACACCCCTGAATGTGAACATCATAGGGGTGTGAAGGCATGGAAAATAAGAGACATAATAGAAATACAAAACTTGCTTTTCAGGAACTGACAGGCTCTCGGACAGATCTATAGGAGTGAACAGATAACAACTGTGTGGAAGTATCCAAAGGATAGGGCTTAAGATGTCCAAGAATTTGACTGACTTCACTGGATTATGCAACTGGTCTGCAAGTGGGCTGTTCCAGAACGGATGAGAACATCTCAGTTCACAAGCAGAATTACAGGAGGGCTTCAAGGATCGACATCCAGGACTTGGATGGTCATTATGGGTCCCTTCCAACTCAGAATATTCTATGATAGGACTGGTGCCTGAAGCTGCCTTTGTTCTAACCTTCCGCTTTTTTTATGTTCAGAGACTTTGTGCTTTCTTAAAAACCTTGAGAATCCAAACCTACAAACCAAAGTCCTAGTACTTCATGGAAAGAATGCCACAAGGAAGCAGTAACAGCATCTACAGCCTTGATCAAAACAGCAGTTTCGATCCAAGCTGGAGCATGTGCTTCAATTAGCCAGTCTCTGACAAGTGTCTGGAAGTAGCTAGAACAGCAGCATGACAGAAAACAGTTCAGAGCCAAGCTAAAGGAGAATCTAAATCAAATCAGGGGAAATAAAAAGGTTTACTGCCATTTTGAGTCCCATAATTGCAAACTGATTGTTTTGCCTCCAACGCCCCCTTCAGCCACACTTGTACAACACATCCCCACATTTTACAGGATGCAGCCAGCATCCAACCCAACCCTGTTCCTAGGACAGCAGTGTAATGTTAAGAACAGATAGGAGCACAGTACCACAGGATACCCTTCCTGTAGTGTAACCTTTTAGACTAATGATAAAGGAGCACAAAACACCCATGTTCTGGGTAGGGAGAACATACCAGGGGTGACAAATCATAAAATAACTTACACAGGAGATTAGAAAAAAAAGAAAAAAAGAAAGGTGTTTCCTGACAGCATAAGCCATAGGACTGAAAAATATCTGCTGGCCAATTAAAAAAAATATCCTAACAACTGGGTTTTGATTAGTACTTAAAAATCTCAGTCTGATATTCCCCATGGAAAAGATGAATTCTTACCTCCTCCCTCATCTGATTACAGTATCATCAGAAGGCCCAGAAGAGAAGTAGTAACACATGGCTGCAGGCCAGGCATTTACTGTTGCACTGAGGGCTACTGCTGCTACTGACAGGAGGGAGAAGAAAGCAAATGAATCATCTCTCTCAGCTTCAACACGAACCGCTGCACACAATAGGGAAAGTGTGATGAACACACTGAATTAATTGTAAAAGCCCATTTCAACTCCTCCAGGTGTCATATGCAACCATTTACAGTTCAATACCTAAGAAGAGCTTCTTCATGCCCTCAGCAGCTTGAAAATTCATGGGAAGACTATTGAATCTAGGCATATTTATCACAGGCACAGCAGCAAGAGGAAGAAGCCCAAGCCTAACCTGATTTGAAATTTTTGTATTAGACCTGCTGTTGTATTTATCTGAATAGTAATAAAAACTAAGGTGATTAATTTTTGCCCTATTTGTCTCCACCAATAAATGGGGATCATTTCTCTACAAGCCCTCCTTGTGACCCACTTGCATGGAGGTTTTAACACCCCCATAAATAGACAATATGACTTCAATACACACAAGAAGGTGAAAGTTTCAGAGAAAAAGCAGGAAGTATCTGTTGAAAGAGGAACATCTGCAAAACTACTGACACAGTTGCTATTCACCTGTGGCCTTTTGATTACGGGAAATTCCTTACCCAACCCTGCCACAGCAGCTCATTTCTGTTCCCTTCCTTCCTACCAGCAAGAACTGTTGCCTCTCTTCCATCAAATGCTGAGTCAAGTCTTTGGCAATGAGAATCTCTTCAAATAACTGAAGTGTAACCTGACTGTCGCTGAGAGAAGAGCAGCATCAGCCCCATAAACCAAGTGCTGTTTAAGACAGCTCCAGTTAAAAACATCTGCCCTCATTCATTTTGTACAGCTCTGGATCCACGTGCTGATATTTGCAATGCCAAGAATAGAGTGGTCTTTCAGCAACTTTACAGAGTATTTCAAGACATCAAGGGCTCTCCAGACAGCTTCCTACATCAGGATGTGCTTTTCCATCTGTAGGCTTCTGCTGGCATTGATGCAGCTGTTCCCCAGAGAAGCCACCTAGCACAGGGAGGGTAGGACCAGGGCTGAACCCTCTCACTAGTGAAGCATTCCCAAGGTAAGTGCTGTCACACCCGACAACCTCAAAGAGGAAGGTCTTGTGACCTTGAAGACAAGACTAAAATATACATATGTATTGGCCATAGGCAGTGAATCCTATCCCAAGTCTGGAGAGGTCAGAGATAGAGGACATTTAACACCTTCCTGCCTTGGCTCATCCTGCCTGACCCCTTCTGTGGCAGAATGATGTGCTTATAATCTAACCTGGAGTCTGACAGGAACAATCTGCTGAGGTAGCCAACCCTTTTCCAGACAAAGGGATTAAAGCTACAGCACAAAAAGCTTCTCTTGCAACTATGAAGACCCAAATCTGCACCTGTGTTACTGCAGCAAGCATGTGAAACAAGAAAGCAAGGAAGTCAGGGACTAAGGACTGACTAGGAAACAACCATCTTGCTGAGTGACTTAGAGTTACACAAAATAACCACCATTTCTTTACCATCGAGGTGATGAACCAAATTAAAGCCCAAAATATCTTGAAATAAAACCCCTCTTCTCTCATTTGATTAAATATGTTTAAGACTTAATTTTAAGCATGTCCGCAAGAGTCCTGTGTTCCAGTGGGACAATACATGCACATAAATCAAGCAAGGACTAAGACCTTTGTGTAGAATAGCTTGCCTTGTGACCTCTGTGCTAAGTATATACATATATTTGTACATAATACATATGTATGACTATTGCAAAATTCATATAAAAGATTACAATTAAGACAGACTACATATTTCTTCTGTGTTTATACCCACATTAAAAGATGATTAATCAGGGATTTTAGAAATCCAAAGAAATTAATTTCAATGACTTGCTAGCTTTCCAGTTTTTGCTTTATACTTTGACACAACGATAACAGTCAGAAGCCAAGATACTGCAAAGCCATATATAAATATGTGTGGAACTGTCCCAGGCAACCTTACAGGAGAAGGGAAGGTGAGAGCAACTCCAATCTTCATTTTCTATTAACTCTCAGGTCTCTACATGAACATGAGTAACAACCTAAGTAGTAAAGAACAAACAGCCAGAAGCAAGGAGCAGAGGTAAGAACAAATCATTAAAAAGTGATAAGCACCAAGGGCCCTAACTTAGCTGAAGGCAGTAAAAATGCAGACACAGAGAAAACCACATCATGCCTCCTCAAAATGAATCTGGTCATATAGTTTTAGTGCTGAGTGAGTGAGTGCCTTAGTGCAACACCACAGTGTCTCCCAGGAAGGACAGTATTTCATCTGTGTGCTTAGAGGTCTGATAACCTATTTTCCCAGGTGTGTCTCTCCCTCCTTCTAAGAGAAAATTACACGGCAAATTAATCTTTGTGAATCTTTTTATTTTTCACCGCTCCTCCTCTTCCCTCCCACCACTCCTCCTATCCGCTGTGAAAGATAAGAAGGAATATATTGAAATTAAAATTGAAATAAATGACAATGGCATGAACAGCCTGAGTCTGGTTTGGTTCACAAAACTGAGTTTATGATATGGTTGAATCAGTGCAAAAAAAGAGGTCATGAAAGTGCTGTCACACACCTTTCTGGAGAGAGCTTTTTGTCCACATAGCTACAGATGAAAGCCTCATCTGCTCAGGGAAACTAATTTTCCAGTGCAAAGGGATTTCAATTCACAATCCACCACCATCCCACTCAATTTACATTACATGTGGCCAGCTGGGAGAGGGGAAAACAACAGCAAAGTAAGACACAAAGCAATTCACAACTCACTCATTTCCAGTGCATCAAAAGCTTACCAGTGAGTGTTCCATGTGATGGACTGTGGTCATTCCCTAACTACACCTGACTGTCTGCTTGCCAGAAGCACATGCAAAACCCCATCACATTCATGGAATCATTGATAATACACAGTGCATTCCTCTTCTGTAGGGGGAGTGCAGTCCCTACACATAGACTCAGAAGAATTTTTTTCTCTAGAACAGAAGAAGGGACAGAAGAGGCAGTTGATTTCAAATTCCTTCAAGGCATTTCCAAGGTATGTTACATGGACTGTGCTTAAGTATTTCATTGGTCAAAATGTGATCCTAAAGTCACAAACAGCTTAAAACATCACAAGTCCCTGAGTTTAAAGAAACCAAGGTCTAAACTCTCAGTTGAATACCACTCTTAGAACAAAACCTTCACATTAGTACACCAGTGAAGAGAACTGAACTGCCAAGAGTAAGTGTTATTCAGTGAAGGGTATGCAAAATTGAGCCCTAAAACATAATGGGTGAAATTTTAGCACCAAAAGACATTAAAAGCTCACAGCATGGCTTTGAGAAGAATGTAGCAGAAACATCCCAAACAGTCTGGTTTAGAAGTTCTGAGAAGGGAGAGCAAAGATTGCTTTCCAGTATTAGCCATAAGACTGCACAAGAGGAATTTTTAAAAACCTATATGGTTTACCATCAGAGAACATAACTAGATGAATAAGAAGGATCCGTGTGCAAGCCCACTTTATACAAGGGGTACATAGAGCATAACCAAGAAACCCATCACAATTTCTTGATGTCATTAAAGCATGGTCCTAATACACAGCTCTAAGCTGAAGAAAGAGATGGTTCTCTGAAACAGAAGTAGCCTATGCTAAATTTACACAAGGACTTCCAGATAAGGACTCAAATCCCCTAGTTCAGCTGCTCTTTGCTTCTTGAGCAACAAAGAACCCAGTAGATCAGACTCTAGAGACATCTTTCCCTGCTAATGCAAGATAACAGTTTAAAACAGAGATTGTATCACACCCACTGTCTCTCGAGGGCAAAAATACATGTGTAATCAAATTGCTAAGGTAAAACAGTAAAAAGATGGAAAGGCAATTAACACCATATACAAAGAAATCTTTGCAACTGAAAACACACGATCTGTTTTCACTGAGAATAACATTTTCTCAGCTGAACTTTGGCAAGTAAGCTGTGTGGTACAAAAACTATTTTTTCATAAATATGAGAAACCCCTTCTGTTATCAAATAAACTCTTATTCCTCTCATCTTTAGCCCCAAGCTCCATATATACCACCTCCACACAAGAACCAAGAAATCCTTATGTAATATCAAAAGGCCCCTTGGCCCCTTTTTATGCACATGTGGCTTTCAGAACATCTAGCGGCTTAAGAAGAGGCTCCTGGATCCAACTAAGCAGAGAAGTCCAGCTGCCAGTGAGTACCTAGATCTCTGTTGTGGTTTTATAAGGCAGAGTCAAAGGCCAGAGGAGAGGAGAACACCTGCATACGTGTTTTGAAAGGAAAAGGTGAAACATTTTACAATGGAAAAAGGAAACATCCGTTGGTTTGGATGAGAGAATTGTGCAGCACAGCCTCTCACAGGTATGACAAAGCAAGCTTTGGAGCACAGGATGGTCAAAAGGCAATGACAGCTGGAGGCAGGATGGGAAAAGTTTGTGAAACTTTTCAGTTGACACTGGAAAAAACTTGAAGAGATGAAGGGGCAAATTACTGCACTCTTTGCTTACATGGCAGTTGTAAGGAAAACTTCCAAGTTAACTCCAAATAGCCAACTATACTTAAACTCAGGTGTGTGTCTTCTCAATCCTAAACAAAACAACCCAAAAGAATAAAGAAGACCTAGAACTAAAATAAAGGGAAGAAAAAGAAGGAACAAGTAGGAGGGGAATAGAGAACAAAAAGGACACACTTGGACACAGGACGTACAACAGAAGAATGTGCAAC